>OX439139.1:14635424-15835424 GCA_949318255.1 Pollenia labialis
TTTCGTATAAGTATGAATATTTCATCTTGGATGTCAAAGCGAATCTCTAACGCAACGCGAAGCAAAAGTTGTATCTGACATGGCCTTTAGATTTGTATATCAGCAAACGTCAAACGTGTTATTTTAAGCGGCTAATACACTTGCAATAAAATTGTTCAATTTTACGTATTGTACAATTATATCGCCAATGTGTATGTATTATTTAAACGTGGCATAATATATTGGCATGAATCAAAAGCCTTTAAATTTTTTTGCACAGCGAAAAGAGTTGCAATATACTGTGAAATGCGCTAGCAACATTGTACGATATTGTTTTCTAAATGTCATGTTTTTTAGATAAGAGTTGCGCAATATTTTAATAATAGAAATAATATGGTGAATAACATATACAATAATATTGTAAATTGATGAGGAGTTTTAAATTTTATTAAATGTAGGTATTTACCTATGACCGCTTAATGTTAGCTCAATTAAAAATTGCGCACTCTTAAAAATTGCTAATTTTTAAAGTTTACATAAAAATACAACATATCGGTTTTTACATATTTGATCTCAAAAATGTACAATGTAGATGGATATATTATTCTTTTTTTTATAAATAAAAAACTTGTTATTCTTATATGTATGTGTAAGTAGCTTTATTATAATTACCATGAACATTTTATTATTACACACAATAAAAAAAAATATTTGATGATTATTTTCACAGAATGTAGATTTCTGCCACCACTGGTTGTGAGCCGTTTTTACAAACTGTAAACTAAAAAACAAAATGCATATTACAATAAACTTTCAAGATACATTTAAATAAAACTCTGCGCAAAATTAATGAGCTGTGTTTTTATTCATTTCATGTTTGAAAATATTTGCAATAACCGGATCATTCACTAATTCCTTCATATTGTGGGCCACAATAAAATCTAAATGATTAAAACTTGGCTCAGGAACACGGTAATCACCAGCCAAGTATGGCGTATTTGCAACCAAAGTATCAACATCTCTTGGATCGCACAATGCATCATTGCTACTGGAATACAAATAAGTAGGAGCCTTAATATTGGCCAGATTATAATCTGGAGCAGTTTCTTGACCATAGATTTGTTTATTTTTTTTTTCACCATAATCCATTTGACAAAAACGTCCCTTATTATGGTCACTCAATTGGATATAGTGAATACCTTGATTACTGGAAGCTCCACCAGGATGTGTCTCAACTAAAACTTGCATGGCAGTAACATTGGTATTTCCATAACCATCACCAGCAAAAAGAAGCCACAAATTCTTACAAACAATCTTTAAAGCGGGATCAGTACCACAGGCTGTATCGGAAATACTGGCAATCAAAGTATTTTGTGGTAATAATTCTATATCACTTAAAACCTGATTCCAAACGCCCCCAGGTTTTCCAACTAAAGGTTTTAACATTTTAAAAACAACTGAAGTACCATGTTCGAAGAATGCACAGGGAGCTAACATATGGGCAGATTTAATTTTTCTATTGTACTCGGGACGTTCTGACATCATAATAAAGAAAACAGTGGTTCCTTGGGAATGGCCTGCATAATGAATTTGTTGATGCCCTGTTGCCTCAATGATGTAATCAACCATTTTGGGTAAATCGATTTTACCAATTTCATGAAAATCAAATTGCCAGAATTTTGGATTATTCAAAGAGATTTTGGCATTATTACGTGAGTAAATATTGCCACGAGCATTTCCCAGCCAAACATCAAAACCGGCATCGGCAAGCAAATAAGCTAAAGCATAATCGGGACCCGTTGATAGCCAACAATCGGAATTACTAAAAAGACCATGTTGCAAAAGTACAGCGGGTCTCGAGGCATTTTGATTTTGGTTTTTAGGGGAATAAGGTATACGGAATACATTCAATACATAGCCATCTTCGGTTTCAACAAAATAAGATTCAGCTGGGTAACCATTATCACGTATACGTTCGTCCTATAATAAAATTAAAGCAAATAATAAACAAAAATTATTTTCTTTTATAAAAACAAACCTACCGTAGGTGTTATTTCCTTTAGTATGCAGGAGGGATTTGGTTTATGTCCCGAGCCCATTGCTAAAAGGCCAAATACTGTTATCACAACAAAACTCTTCATTTTTTGATGCCCCACTCTTTCAAAATACTAACTGATTTTGCTTTGTTCTATTAATATTACCAACTTTTTATACTTTTTGGTTATCTTGGGAATTTTTATATTTTGTTTATTTATTTTTAAGTTTTTTTTATTATTTTTACCAAATTATTGCATTAATAAGATAAGTTTGAGTTTGTTATCTCAAAACTTCTTTAAATTTTTGGTTTTTATTTATTAGCATTTGCCCTAGGAACGTACATATTTCCTGATAAAGTGATGATGAATTTATTAGTTTTAACTTAGTAGTAGTTCAAAGACATAATTTGAATTTCCAGGTTTGAATACTATAGGAAATAATTTGGATTTAAACGTATAGATAAAATAGTTAAAATTAAGATCTTTAGCAAAATCAGGAGCATTACTAAAGTCAGATCCAAAATCACAAATCGAAGAAGCCTTAAATTTAAATATCAACGTCAAACAAAATGCGTTTTTTTAAAAATGGTAAAATAATATGAAACAGGAAAATAAACAAAATTAGAGCATTGATTTGTTATTTATGTTTAATTAATTTAGTTACTTCAGGGTGTATTCCTTGTTTTGCAATGCCTGCTCTATATAACCCACCACATCATGAAGCGCACTCTCAGCAGACTTACCCTTAAGATAGGCGAGTTGAGCACCGCCGATGCCTTTCTTATGTCTTCAGAAGAAAAGACGATAAAAGACGATAGGCTGAATGGTCTAAAATCCTTGGCTTTAGAGTCACCGATTTTAACTGCCTTAGGTATGAAAATACCCCTGACCTCTCTCCATTTATAGGAATGTGGCTATTTAACAAACTGACCTTAAATAGTTCAACCAGCAATTTTTAAGTCAAAAAAAGTAAATATTTGCAGTCTAATATAATAGTTAAAATTCGTTTAGCACAGAATACCATGTTTAGTTCTTCGATGAAACTCTGGATTTTGAGCTAATTTTATTGCTGCGTTATTGGAATTTACCCAAGGCGAATTTTACTCCCCGTCTACAACTGACATGGTTTGCTGTTATAACATGATGTTATAAAAGCGTTGTTAAAACATTTGCATTAACAACCGTGTTATAACATGAGAAAACCTCTAACATGATGACTGCACGTCTACAACTGCCATCATTTGCTGTTATAACATTATGGTATAAAAGCGTTGTTAACACCGAGTCTACAACTGACATGAAATGCTGTTAAAACATGATGGTAAGACTCCATGTTGAATTTTTAATATGTTAATGGTGGAGTATAGTACTCATGTTAATGTTAAGAAATTTCATTATTTTTTGATTGTCGTCGAAGCATATTCCAAACAATAGTGTGTGTGAAATGAAAAAAAGCAACAAAATGACGTCTGTCAAGCTTAAACGTCATTTTATGTTATAAAAGAGTTGTTAAAACACATGGCTTAACAGCCGTGTTAAAACATGAGAAAAACTCTAACATGATGAGTCTATACTTAACACTAACATCATGTTAGTGTTAATGTTAAGCATTTCATTTCTGTTGTAGACTACATGTAAAACATTTGCATTAACAACCGTGTTATAACATGAGAAAACCTCTAACATGATGAGTCTATACTTAACACTAACATCATATTAGTGTTAATGTTAAACATTTCATGTCAGTTGTAGACGGCATGTTACTACAGGTGGTGTCGGAACTACAACAATCAAAAAACAACAGAAACAACATACCCTAGGTCTACACTAAAGATAAATATCTCAGCAAGTTTGCAATAACGTCGGTAGCGAAACAGAGCAATATTTCTTATTGCTCAGCATATGATAACCTACCATTTACACATGCCCCTGCCAGTTCGAAAAACTCAATACACTCAAATTTTTCGCAATGGCAGCAACAATTGCCTGCGAGTTGAAATTTGGCATTTGCATGCCAAAACTATAATTGTTGTAAAATTGTAAATTATGTTTTAACTTGTTAAATGTATTATTATGATGAATTTTTTGAAACGCGCATTAATAAAAGCAAGTTTGTTAATTATAGAGCATTATTCAAGGTATATGTATGTACACAAGGTAAACTCGTTGGCCCATAATTATATTTATTAATATAAATTCTTTCTAGTTCGACTTATTAGCTCTGTTTCTTTACTCTACTTTGGGATCCCTCGGGATCACAATTTGCACGAAAAGCGTTCCCGTACTTTTAATTTGTGTAAATGAGAGCGGATTTGAGAGAATAAAATTCTTCTTCTTCTTGCACGAAACAGCCCAGACTTTTTCTTCGTGCAAATTGTCAAACAGCTGTAAAACATAAACGAAACCAAAAAAAAAAGGAAAAAAGTTCATGATCCAAGTTCTGGAAAAAAAGTTGTGGAATAAAACATACTTTAATAAAAAGTTTTGTACTGAAGTATTAGGGAAACATAATGTTAGTTATTGTGAAAGTGTTTGTTTTGTTTTATTTTTAGTAAAAGTAGTTTAATTCTAGAGCCAATATAAAATTTTCAAAAGTGGTGCAAATATTGTTGGTGTTGTAAAGACTGTCAAAACACTGAATTTTTATTTTGTGCTTAAAATTTTGTTTCTTCTGTTCCCGTACTTTTGTGTAATGTTATCTTTTTATGAGAGAAATTTATGCTTGCTCTCATTTGCACGAACTTTACCCAAAAAGTAAGGAAACAGAGCTATTATTTAAATTTATATTAATTTGTTTCAGCTTGAGATCTATTTTTATATAAAAACTAGCTGACCCGGTCCGCGTTGCTGGCCCTAAGCAAACATTAGTGTTGTATTACCAGACGATTTAAATTGATCTTCAAACGAAATTTACGGCCTTTAAATAAAAATCCATGGAATACATATCATAAAGTTTTTTTACAAAATGACTTACAAATGGTGTAGATATGGGCTCAATCAAAAAAGAAACGCATGTATTTAAGGCAAATTGGAAATTATATTTATTTATTACTTCATCTTAAGGCCAGCGCATAGACAATGTTTTTTTTTTTTTGGTGTAGAGCCGTTTTCTGATTTGAGGTAAATCGAAAAAAGCAGGCGGGGCAAAATTTTCTTTCCGTAAAAACCTAAGTTGGACCATGGCGATCATTTTAAAGAAAAAATTGTCCAAATCGGTCAAGCGATTCTTTCCGTATAAACCTAAGTTGGACCATGGCGATCACTTTAAAGAAAAAATAGTCCAAATCGGTCAAGCCGTCCTCAAGTTATGTGCTTAATAGACAAAGTGGGCGGGGAACAATTGTATATGTTATAAGCCATGGAGCGCGAGACCTTTCCAACGAATGCAAAACCGTGGAAATCGGTTCGTGCGTTCTGGAGTTATAGCGTCAGGAAGGAAAACCCGACTTATTTTTATATAATAGATATTAATTTTTAATAAATTTATTTTTTTGTTGAAATAAAATTTATATTATACATTTTCATATTAATTCGAATGTGTTCTCCAACTCAAATTATAACTTTAAAAGCTTTTATACTTTAATAGTCTTATTCCTTCAATATTTTCTATGCACTATCAGAATTTTCTTTTGCTAAAATTTATATTTTTATATAAAAAAGAAATCAAGCTTAAACAAATTAAAATAAAAAAGGTCGAATAAGAAAAAAATATATTAAGAAAAAAAAATTTTATTTAATTCTTTAATTCACCATGGTTTTTTCTTAACCTACTTACAACCATGGTGAAATAAGCCTTACAACTACAATTAATGTTGGAAGCAGAGTTGCCAGTGAAATTTCGAGAATGATACATTTTAGTTTCCAAAAAGATACATTTAAAAAAATTGAAAATGCATTTTTAACGTTTAACATAGCATTTTAATTTTATATTTAATGAATATTGTAAAGAAAATGATCTGGTATATTCTAGGTTTCGACTCGAATTGCAAACGAAAAATTTATTGAATCCGCATAATTCATAAAGATCGCTAACTCGCAAACCGCGCATGATATCGAAGTCTAATATTTATTAAAAATCGTGGAAGCTGTAAAGAATAAAAGAAAAATTCGCTTCTTTCGCGAACATAAAAAACAGTGTAACACAAAATATTATAAGCAAAATTCATATTACAATAAACTTTCAAGATACATTTAAATAAAACTCTGCGCAAAATTAATGAGCTGTGTTTTTATTCATTTCATGTTTGAAAATATTTGCAATAACCGGATCATTCACTAATTCCTTCATATTGTGGGCCACAATAAAATCTAAATGATTAAAACTTGGCTCAGGAACACGGTAATCACCAGCCAAGTATGGCGTATTTGCAACCAAAGTATCAACATCTCTTGGATCGCACAATGCATCATTGCTACTGGAATACAAATAAGTAGGAGCCTTAATATTGGCCAGATTATAATCAGGAGCACTTTCTTGACCATAGATTTGTTTATTTTTTTTTTCACCATAATCCATTTGACAAAAACGTCCCTTATTATGGTCACTCAATTGGATATAGTGAATACCTTGATTACTGGAGGCCCCACCAGGATGTGTCTCAACTAAAACTTTCATGGCAGTAACATTGGTATTTCCATAACCATCACCAGCAAAAAGAAGCCACGAATTCTTACAAACAATCTTTGAGGCGGGATCAGTACCACAGGCTGTATCGGACTGGCAGGCAATCAAAGGATTTTGTGGTGATAATTCTATATCACTTAAAACCTTACTCCAAACGCCCCCAGGTTTGCCAACTAAAGGTTTAAATATTTTAAAAACAACTGAAGTACCATGTTCGAAGAATGCACAGGGAGCTAACATATGGGCAGATTTTATTTTTCTATTGTACTCGGGACGTTCTGACATCATAATAAAGAAAACAGTGGTTCCTTGGGAATGGCCTGCATAATGAATTTGTTGATGCCCTGTTGCCTCAATGATGTAATCAACCATTTTGGGTAAATCGATTTTACCAATTTCATGAAAATCATAATGCCAGAATTTTGGATTATTAAAAGAGATTTTGGCATTATTACGTGAGTAGGTATTGCCACGAGCATTTCCCAACCAAACATCAAAACCGGCATCGGCAAGCAAATAAGCTAAAGCATAATCGGGACCCGTTGATAGCCAACAATCGGAATTACTAAAAAGACCATGTTGCAAAAGTACAGCGGGTCTCGAGGCATTTTGATTTTGTTTTTCAGGGGAATAAGGTATACGGAATAAATTCAATACATAGCCATCTTCGGTTTCAACAAAATAAGATTCAGCTGGGTAACCATTATCACGTATACGTTCGTCCTATAATAAAATTAAAGCAAATAATAAACCAAAATTATTTTCTTTTATAAAAACAAACCTACCGTAGGTTTTATTTCCTTTAGTATACAGGAGGGATATGGTTTATATGCCGAGCCCATTGCTAAAAGGCCAAATACTGTTATCACAACAAAACTCTTCATTTTTTGATGCCCCAATCTTTCAAAAGTACTAACTGATTTTGCTTTGTTTTAATAATATTACCAACTTTTTATAGTTACTGGTTATCTTGGGAATTTTGTTAATTAATTTTTAAAATGTTTTTCTTATTTTCACTTAAATATTACACTAATAAGATAAGTTTGAGTTTGTTATCTAAAAACTTCTTTAAATTTTTGGTTTTTATTTATTAGCATTTGCCCTAGGAACGTACATATTTCTTGATAAAGTGATGATGAATTTATTAGTTTTAACTTAGTAGTAGTTCAAAGACATAATTTGAATTTCCAGGTTTGAATACTATTTGAATAATAATTTGGATTTAAACGTACAAATAGAATAGTTAAAATTAAGACCTTTAGCAAAATCGGGAGCATTACTAATGTCAGATCCAAATTCACATGCATTGCATGTCAAACAAAATGCGGTTCTTTAAAAATGGTAAAATAATACATATGAAACAGGAAAATAAACAACATTAGAGCATTGATTTTTTAATTATGTTAAATTAATTTAGTAACTTCAGAAGAGTTTTCGAAGTATTTTCCTAAAGATTTACCCTGATCTTTTAAACGGAGTATGTAATATATACAGGGGTGTTCTGGAAATCAAAAACGCAAGAATTTTAAATTAATTTATTAATAAGATTTCTGTAAAATAATTTTATGATAAATATTATATAAATATTTCTCTATTAAACAGAATTTTATAACAATAATTATAAAAATTAAATTAAAAGTGTAAAAAAACAACTACCAAATTCTTGCCTTTTTTCTAACTCTAAAATTTTTGTCAGCGTTTTTTTTATATAGATTTTGACGTTTGGTATGAAAAAAAATTGTCAGGTGAAGATGGGTAAAGGAAAAATATTTTAAATTTTATTAATAAATGAAAAAATTGTGATTTCTAGTTGAACTGTTAATGTTTAATTTTAGACATTTTTAGTAATCATCAAATTTAATTTTCATTTAATTATTTTTACAGAAGGAAGGAATTTTACAACATGAAATTTATTGATAATTTTTATTCTTTGCTGAGCTTGATAATTTTAGATCGAACTCGGGTTGAATTAACATGTTTCAAGAATCATCACATTCTTTCATCAGAATTCTTTGATGTTCTAACCTCTGCCTCACTGCGGCGCCTGTCAGCCAACAGGTGGTGCGAAATTTGTTGTAATTACCATTTTCCAATTTTGTTTACATGTTGCTTCCTTTCTTCTGTTTTTTTCGTATTCTTTCTGTCAAGACGTTGTACAACTTGAAGTACAAATGTAAACATTAGAGCTTGTGCCATAACCATTTTTAGAACAATTGTGATTTCTGGTTGAACTAGTTGATCGGCAAAGGCAAAACAGTTGAGAACACTTTCCTCCTCTGTATGTCAACCGATTTAAACAAAATATACACCATTTGAAAGATATTTACTTAAAGAAGTACACAATATATGTATGTATATGTATTTTATTAAAATCTGTTCAATATTTTCAGAGTTACAGTATTTTTCGTTTAGCTGCACATTCAAGTTTGCACGAAAGTTTGTGCAGGTACGCAAAATATTCTCTTACGCAGTACTCACTTAGCAGCATAAATATTGCTGCTAAGGGAATTCACTTACCTGAATATATGTGCCCTTATGTAAAATTTTTTTCTTATTACAAAAATAGATTTAGTCATGCATTCATTATTTTCAACAAATTTTTTTAATACAGTTTTAAATTTAATATTAATATACATATGTATATAAAACAGTTCATTTAAAAACAATTTAGACTGCTATATTCAGCTGTACCGAATCATTGACACCCTTCACCGACAGTTTGAATATTTCTTGAGCGCGCTCTATATGATATCTAGATATTATAAAATAAAAAAATTAAATTTTATTAAAAAAACGTCGTTAGAATTAACATTGGTCGCGGCTGAGCCCTATATATATTAAATTATCATGATTCGTAACAGTTTTAACAGAACTAAAATGAATTTGTATTGGACTCATGGTAAATTATGAACCAATCATCCCAAAATTCTGTTAAGTGATTGCTGGTGTTAAAAAACATAAATTAGAATAAATTTCAATACAGCAGTGAAATTAGTTTTCGAGTTTACAGTGAATTTCAGAGGGCTTCTTAGTATGGGAGCTAAGATAAATTATGGACCATATATCACAAAATTTCATGACATTTTTGTGGCCATTTAAAGCTATGTTGGAAGAAATTTTTCCCCAATATCTTTATCTGCTAGGGTTTTAGGCGCATTTAATAAATTTCCCAGAGTAGGCTGTATATGCGGCCTATGGTAAATTATGGACCGACCTTCACGAAATTTAATAGTGAAATTTCCAATGTATAAAACGAATTTGTGCAAAATCCAATATTTATGTTAGTTTTTTATCTTTTGAGGGTGGTGGTTCCACATATTGATTCACAGCTCTGATCCTACTGAACCGATTTTGCTGGATTTCAATCCCAAACAGCTTACATAGAAAAAAATTATGAGTAGTTTTTTTTATCAATTAAAACAAGTTAGAGTGCTATATTCGGCTGTGCCGAATCTTTAATACCCTTCACCGACTGTTCGAATATTTCAGGAGGGATATCTGTATGATGTCTATTTATTATTAATTTATCTTTATAAAAACAGACATCAGCATTAAAATTGGTTGGTTTGAGGTTTAGATCTATATTAAATTATTTAGCAATTTAAACTAGCTTGAGTAACAGTTTCAATTCAAATTTTGTTATGATAGCATTATTTTTTACGGTTTTAGGCGTACTAAACTGTTTTCCGGTAATAGGGTTTATATGGGGCCTAAGGTAAATTATGGACCGATCTTCACGAAATTTCACAGTGTTATTCTAGTCTGTGACGTACCAAATTTTGTTATGATAGCATTATTTTTATCGGTTTTAGGCGTACTAAACTGTTTTCCGGGAGTAGTGCTTATATGGGGCCTAGGCCTGGTATAACAAGCTTTTAGCAAAACACGTACATACATATGTACGTTTTTTTTTGTGCACACATAATCACAGCTGCCAGATCAACTTTATTTTCAATTTAAATTTTTTGCCTTTCTTTTCCATAAAAAAAAATAGCGACATGATTAATTATTTTTTTTTTTATGAGGCACTTAAAAATAATATTTTGTATTAAAAATAAACATTGTTGACCAAAAATCGAATGCTGTTATTCAAAATATGCACTTAAGCAAAATGCACGTACACGATTTTTTTCTAACAAAATTTAGCCATCATACACAATGCTTTGTATTTAGTGCAGATATGCAAAAAATGCAGTTCAGTGAAATGCAGCTAAACGAAAAATACTGTATAAGCATTCAAATTTGCTACTAACACATATGCAAAACACAAATACAAAATTTGTTTTTTTCAATTATCAAATAATAATAAAAATAGGGTGTTCGATTATTTGACATTTTAAGAAACCGGTTTTCGAATATTGCATGTTATAATAATTTTTTAATTTTTTATAATTTTGAACTTAGGGTGTGGGTGAAACGGCAGCAAAGTACTCATGGAAGTAAAATTTTGACACTATTGAGGTGAATAAAATTTCACTAGCCCTGGGGGCTAGTATAAATTTTGACATTAGTGTAGAAATTTTTGACAACCACAAAATTATTTTTTTCATCAAATTTGTTTAAACTAAATAAAAAATAATATGGAAGTAGGACCAGCGGCAAAAAAATTAAAAAGAATTATACAAAATGTAAGTATTTACACATGTATAAGCTTTTTTGCCCGCACTTTTTGTAAAAATTGTTAATATATCAGAACGAATTCATCAAATAGTTGGGACGATCTCAATTCCAACAGAATTGAAATGATTATTGGTAAAAACTTGATTAATTTATTCATGTTCACAAAACTACTAGTAATTGTTTTTTTCTTTATGTCAAAATTTTACGTTGTCAAAAATGTTATAATTTCACACAGCACAAATAGGAACATTTTCTACCACAAACAAATTTCATTTCACCATAGAACTTTGCTACCGTTTCACACACACCCTTAGAAACAAAATATTATAGGTGCAGGGTTCTGAAGGAATGAAAACCTTTAAGATGAAAAATGTTGGTAGCTTTGTTTTTCATCTGATACTTTTTGAATTTTTGACCTCTAAAGATTAAATTAAACATGCATGGTCCTGAGTGAATAAGAATGTGTAAAGCTAGCTTTTTGGTAAATTTTTGCTCAACATCTGGTACTTTGATTTATTGTTATTCATATTAGACATACATAGAAAGATATTATTGATACTTTTTATACCCTTCACCGAAGGTAAGAGGGTATATATAACTTTGTCATTCCGTTTGTATGTTCCACAATATTGATCCTACACCCTATAAAGTATATATATTCTGGGTCCTTATGAAAGCGAAGTTCAAATCCGGTTGTCCATCTGTCCGTCTGTCCGTGTGTTGTTGAAATGGGTTTTCCGTAAACCCCAGAAATGATGTGGACTAGGTTGATGTATATGTATGTCACATATACTCCGTTTAAGTTTGCTATTGAAATTTAGCCAGATCGTTCCAAAAATGACGGAGATATGAGCAAAAACCACGACTACCTCTAAAATTTTCCAAAAATCCTTTGTTGTTGTTGTATTTTTTTATTTCTGTATATCTTGAAAACGGCAAGAGCCAAAGTTTCTCAATTAGGTACATTAAGGTTGCCAATACACACCATCCTACAAAATGTGGGCGGGATTGGAGAAGTGGGCGTGGTACCTCCCGTACAAAAAAAAATTAAAAATTTTATAAAAACCTAAATTTTAGGGCTGCCATATGTCCTATGGATATGACTTATATATCAAAATATCGGAACATACTTTATAAAAAACTCTGGAAAATCGGTTCAGATACAAAAAAGTTACGACCAAAATTAATTTTTTTTTTTAAATACCCTCTTTCGGGAACCAGAGATCTCCCCGAGTGCAAGCTTTATAACTAAAGTAAATGGTAAATTTCTTTTTCAACACGTCGGTATATAAATCTGCCAAATCGGTTAAAAAATGGCTGAGTTATAGCCGAAATACTGAATCCCCAAAAATTACTCTTTTTTATTATAATAAACTTTGTTAAACTTTTTGTTCTAATTGCACCATGGTGGAAGGTATATAAGATTCGGTATAGCCGAATATAACACTCTTACTTGTTTGTTGTTCAATTGATATTTTCTGATCTTTTTATATTGAACTTACAAAATTAAATTAACTCACGTGGACGATAAAATATGAACCGGAGGTGGGTCCCTCGCAAATCGATCCCTTAAGACGGAAAAAAATGCTCGAAACATGTAAAATCATATATTTATATACTAAAGCGGCAATATTATTGTATATGATATTCGCCATATTTCCGTTTTGTCCTATATTATGCAATAAGTCGCACTATGTTTTCATTCATTCAATAAAAAGGTAAACATAACCTATAGAAATAACGTTATTAACATAATAATTATATAATTATATTATTATAATAATAATAAATGTTAACATAAACAGCATTGTACAATGTTGCCAACACATTTCACTCTCTTTTCGTTGTGCAATAAAAATCAAAAGTATTTTAATTGTTGCCATTATCGTATATCACATACACATTAGCGATATAATTGAACAATACGTAAAACTGAACAATTTTATTGCAAGTGTATGAGCCGTTTAAGATGTGCTATGTTTTCTTCATATGAACATACAAAATTATGGTCGAATTTTGACCATTAGACGAACACTTGTAATAATAATTTTATAAAACAACTGTGAGTTTTTGGCCAAATGTATAAGTACAAATAAAAATAAAAAAAAAACAATTTTCCAACTTTACCGCGTTTTGTAGGTGACCTTTTTTGATAATTTGCAAAAAATGGGAATAAGTTATGCCCCTAATGTTCATTATTTTATAAATTTCATTTACTTAAGGTTGCCTGTATTATAGCATAAATAATAAATTAAATTGTGTAAATGGTGCAAAATTAATAAAATATTTATTATCCAATTGCTGGTTTTATCATTAGCCGGCGTACCATAATAAATTTATATATGTATATTTATATATTGTACATATTATCAAAATCACCTGCGCTTTATTAACTTTTAAATTAATTTCAAAATCACAATCCAGATAATAAATTAATAATCACTTACATAGAATGAAATAAGTATTAAAAAATAAAACACTTGAATAATTTAGATTAAATAGTCTGAGCGCTATATGCGGCTGTGCCGAATCATTGAAACCCTTCACCGACAGTTCGAATATTTCAGGAGTGATATCTTTCCTTGTTTATTTTTAAATTCGTAGTTATTAAAGAAAAAAAAAAACATTTTATTATTTGCATACATTTTGCAAAAATAATATTAAAATTTTTTTTTTGGGAATTTATTTGGGTATTTATAAAAATCAATTAAAATTACATTTAAGATGCAGCTCATGGAAATCACTAATAGTGTTTTATTTTCTACACAGAAAATCCTTATAGTTCTAGTGAATTCAAATCAATTTTATGGTTTGCTTGAAATATTAAAAAATTTCGCGAATTTGCGCTATTTTTGCAAACAATTTTTTTACATATTTCGACAGTTTGTTTTTTTCAAATAAATTTTACGGTTTTTTTTTCAAGTTTGCAATTTTTCGCGAATTTTAGCCAGGTTTGAGATATAAGTGTTTTTTTTCCTGTGGTTCTTTAGAGCTTTAACGATTTTTAATAAATAGGCGCTGTTTGTTTAACAATTTTTACCGAATTTTTGTAATTCCTTATAGTTTAAGTGACTTTTAATCAATTTTATTGCTTGTTTATATATATGTGTTCCTCTAACTCCCATTGGAGCATAGGGCGCCTTGTTTGATATATTAAAAATGTTCACTATTTTTGCAAATTTTCCGAATTTTTGCAATTTTCGCTAGACTAGCAAAACCTTGATGGGGTTTTGTTAGTTTCGAACGTACTTCATGTAGTTCCACACGAAGAGTAGTTTGCACTCGATGACAGTGTTCGTTTAATATACTAATTAATTAATAAAGAAGATACCTGATTAAAATTTTTAGTTATGTTGTAAAATTGAGTTACTGAATTGCTGTATTGTTACCGCGGTAAAATGAACGCTAACTTTAATCGTTAAAAGTTAAAGAATTCTACTACAGCATTATTATATTATATTAAATTATTGACCGACACTCAGAAAGTTTTATGATTTTTTTTAAGGAATTTAAACTAGCTTGAGTAAAATATCCAGAGGTGTGCTGGAAATCGAAGACGTAAAAAAATATTTGTCATAAATTTCTTTAATTACGGAAATCTTATTAAGCTAAGGTCATATGAAGCTAAGTTAGAATAAATTATCCGCAATATCTATATCTGCTACGGTTTTAAAGTATTTAATTGATTTACCAGAGTGGGCTATACATGGGGCATAAAGTAAATTATGGAGCGATCATCACGAAACTTATTAGCGTAATTTCTAGTCCTATAAAACTGAAGTATTAAATTTCATTCTGATAACATTATCAATTACGGTTTTAGGCGTACTAAACTGTTTTCCGGGAGTAGGGTTTATATGGGGCCTAAGGTAAATTATTGAGCGCTATTCATGAAATTTCAGTGTCATTTCTAGTCCTATAAAACTGTAACGTACCAAATTTTGTAATGACAGCATTATATATTACGGTTTTAGACGTACTAAACTGTTTTCCGGGAGTAGGGCTTAAATGAGGCCTAGGTTAAATTATGGGTCGATCTTCTCGAAATTCCGCAGTGTCATTTCTAGTCCTTTAAAACTGTGACGTACCAAATTCTGTAATGACAGCATTATATATTACGGTTTTAGGCGTACTAAACTGTTTTCCTGTAGTAGGGTTTATATGGGGCGTAGGGTAAATTATGGACCGATCTTCACGAAATCTTACAGCGTGATTTCCAGTCGAATAAAACGAATTTTTGCAAAATCTTATAACATTGCGTGCATTGTTCCACAATTAAGTTAGTTTTTGTAACATACAGGCCTGTTCTGCAAATCACTTTTACTCAAATCACGCGATTTCAAATCACATGTGCCTAATAAAATCACACGTGTGATATTTTAGTGTCCCGTTTTTGTGTGTATTAGTGTGATCTTCAATTGCCGAAAGCACACCGAGAAACACAAAAACGGTATGACCTTCAGAACACCACAAAGTCACACATATGATTTTCAAAAACACGTGATTTGAAACCACGTGATTTTCAGAACAGGCCCGATAATTATTAATTTTTTAAGGTGGTGGTTGAACATTTTGATTCATAGCTCTGATCCTACTGAACCGATTTTGCTGGATTTCAATCCCAAACTACTGAGGATAACTACAAGCAATTCGACACCATTAAAAAATAGATATCGTTCTTGGGTGTGTGAGCCGAACGCTAAATAAAAATAAGTAAATTAATAACGTTCTGTTTATTTTCGAACACTGTTTGTAGATATTGAAAATAACGGTCGCCTTTATTCAAAATACATCTCTGAATCATTATTTTCTTTTAACAGCTCTGTTTTTCCAACATTTTTCTCGAACTATTGTGAATGATGTTTTTCTTTAGTAAATTGACAGCTTTACAAAAGCACCCATTTTCTTTAAATACTTTTCACATCATTTTATTTTTACAATTTTTATACTAAAGTAATTGTGAAAACATAACAAAATGTTTTTTTTACAAAGAGCTGCTAAAAATGTATGGACAACTAGTGGTATTATCCGACCTTTAACAACTACATCAATAAATCAGATAAAAGAATGTAAGTTCGATGAAAAGTTTCATAACTTGCCATTTTTAAAGTAAAATTTAATACCAATTTTAAATTAAACAAACTTTAATGATTTTCTTTCAGTACAACAAAGAACTGAAAAAGATGCTTTAGTTATTGAAGCTGTTACAAAACCTTCTCCCCGTATTAATTATATGCTAAAGGCAGCTTGCTCCGAGAAATTCTGTCCCGAATGTACTTTAGGTTTGGATTTAAAACATACCGATGTTTTAATACTATCACAGTATGTAAGATCAGATGGCTGTATGTTGCCAAAACGTATTACTGGTTTATGTTACAGACAACAAAAGAAAATTGGTACTTTGGTAACAATGGCCCAAAAGGCAGGTCTTATGCCCAATTTAACACCAGCAAACAGTAAAAAAGATCCTAAAAAACGCTACAGTTGGAAAAAGTTTAATAAATATTTTGATGAAAATACTATTAAATATTAGTTTGTTGTAAACAATATTATATAGGTACCTATATAATGAAATTTTATTAATAAAGTACATGATTGTTTCTATTTGGTAGTTCTCAATGTTTACATAGGCCGGGATCCAAATCGGCGGTTGCAAAGCAACTCGCAACTGGGTGGAATTTTGCCATATTCAGGGGAGTTCTGGAACTCGAAACTCAGTTTAATAGAGAAATATTTGTCATAAAATTCATTTATCGTTTTAAAATTGAGAACAAAATTTATAATGACCTTGTACTTATTCTTATTTAAGATACTGAAAACGATATTTTGTTTCGTTTTCAAAATTGATTTCCGTCACATACCTAAATGAACATTTAAAATAAAAATGTAAAGGGGGAATTTAGTAAAGAAGTGTAAAACCTTTGGCACAGATATAACTAAAACGTTTAAAGCACTCAATTAAAAACAAAAAAAGTACCAACTTTTTGTATTTTTTTGTTTTTAATATTTTAATAAAAAAATTAATAAAGAGAAAAGAAGGAATTAAAAAGTTTACGTAGAGGTAAAGCGGTAAAACCATATTCACCGCACAAAATTCTTAGTCATTTTACTCCTTAAAAATAATTTAATGTTACACACATATATTTTAATAAGATTTTTATTTATATAGGTATAAATATAGAAGCAGAGTAAAATATATACTTAATTACCAAATAATCTTAAAAACCCATAAAATTATGCTGCTCAAATACGTTTGTAGTATTTGACGTACTTCTACTAAAGCTTTGTGTTGAATTTGCTTGCTTTTCTAAATTATGCATTTTCTGCATGTGTATTCTCAGAGTTGAACGCTGCGAAAATTCCTTAGGACAATGTTTACATTTAAAAGGTGTTGGGTCCTTATGAGTTTTCATATGCTCTTGACAGGCTGTCTGCTGGCGATAAGCCTTGCCGCATAAATCACAACGAAATGGCTGTTCTTTTGTGTGGGTTCTTTCGTGATTGATCAGGTGAATCTTTTGGTGAAAAGCTTTGTCACAATAAGAACAAGAAAATCGTTTTTCTCCATGTTGTCGTACATGATATTGGAAACGCATTTGTGTGTAGTTTTCGAATTGTTGATTGCAAACGTGACAGGTGTAGGTAGATTTTAAATGAAAATTTTTAAAATGCCTCTGCAAGTGTAGCTGACTGCGGAAATACTTTTTACATTCATCACATTGCATGGTGTCGGGGCGATTATGTTTTAATTTATGCTGAGCCAATAGAAAACTGGACTTAAAAGTGCTAGTACAAATATCACATTCAAAGGGTTTTTCCTGGGGATGAAAGCGCATGTGGTGCATTTTGAGTTGTTGGCGATTTTGACAAGATTGCCCACAAACTTTACATTTCAAATAAGAATGTAACTTTTTTTTCTGTTTTAATTTGAAATCTTGCAAAGATTCTTCATCAGAAGATTCTGAGGATTCCTCAGTTTCTACCTCCTCATCTGAGGTAGGCGTGGAAGACTCTTCGTCTGAGGAATTGTTGGGAGTTCTTATGGTGTATTCTTTTTTCAAAGGCTCCTGAAAAGGTAATTCAGATTCGGCTTTCATTACTTCCATTGTTTCCATATCAATTGGTTCTGTTTTTATTTCTTCAAATAATGGGGGAGGAGTTCCCATAGAGGAAGAAGTATCCAAGCAGTTACCGAGTTCGGCAAATCTAGGACTTAATCTTAATCTAGGACTGCTAAAGGGAGACATTACGTCCTGATTGTAGCATTTAGGAGAAGATCTAGCGGAATCTTTGCTTAAAACCGCATCTTCCCTGGTATCTGCTTCCAGTTTTATCACATCCGTGGTAGGCGACAACTTTCCCGCTTCCAAAAGATTATCAAAATCCAAGAAATAACTTTGCAATATTCTCTGACTATCTAAACATTCTTCCCGAAAAGCTCTAACCTGTTTGAAACGTTGAAAACATTCCTCACACAGTTGCTGAGGCAAACCATCAAATGGCTTAATCTAGCACAACAAAAATTAATAAAAAAAACAGTTTAAATTCTTTAAAACCACACCCTCTTTACTTACATTCAATTTCCATATATTTAAGTCCTCTAATACCTCTTTTATTTCCTCGCATGTCTCAAACGCTTTGTTGTCTTTTAGGTCACCCGCTTGCATGTTGTCATTCATTGCACCACCGCCCTCAATTGTTGTTGGATTCAATTTTTCCTCAAATATTTTATAAAATTTAACATCTTCGCTAAAAAATCTACTACATGTTCGACATGTAGTATCTAGAAACAAATTTTTATCGATACATAAATCGAAAGCCATTATTGAGAAAAATATTTCTGCAATAATTTCCTTTTTCTAGCCTGACAAAAAACAACACTCTCATATGCAATTTATTATTGGTTTCTGTTAAGTGTGGCTTTCTTGGCGATTTTTTACTGTCCAATATTAAGGTGAATCACTGATGGAAATCATGGTACAATTGTACTGTTTTTTGGATATTTCGGATCGTGCCTTATTTGGTACAGTTTAAAAATTTCAATATTTTGCTATATGACATTTCGTTATGTTCTTTTAACTTAATACAAAGAATTGGCGAACTTATCTATAATGCAGAACGAGTAAGCAAGGTAAGACTAAATTGTTTTAAACTACATATTACTTTTGTAGGACAAGTAATCAAGTGAAGCCGTATGTGGTACCATTTCGGGAAGAGTGAATGAAACTATTAAGATGGTTAGAAAAGGAAAAATAAGGGCAAAGCAAGATATGTGCTCTATGCAAAATATCAATAACGGGCGGTCTTGCTCATATTAAAATACATGCTTTACGGAAATGTGTCCATATATTTCAAGAGTTGTAACAGGAATTGTATCTATTCCACATTCATCGGCCAACGTTTAACGTATTTTTTTCTTCCAAACTCTAATTAAAGGAACGAATGAACAACACGATAGCACAGAATATACAGAACTGTCAAAAGTGACGTGTGAAAAAGGCCCAAATCAGTTGCGAGGGCAGCTTTCGAAGAAAGAGAAAGAAAATGTTTTTTGGTAGTAAAGTGGCAATGTGTAAAAACAGGCCGCTACTATCAACACGAATTGCGTAATCAAAACAAAAAATGCAAAAAGGGCAGCTTTCGCAGAAAAAGACAGAAAAAACACAATATTTTCTGTCTCGTGACACCTCTGTATGCTCTGTGACGATAGTACTGTTTCCATTTTGATAGAAGCAAAAGATTTATTGAAGTCAACATACCTATAAAACCCAGAGAAATTATAATCCTAAATTATTGTATACGTAATATTTTTTAATATGCCACTGATTACTAGAACTGCGATGACTAATATATCTAATATAAACTCGGTTTTTATTTCTCACTTAAATTAAGTAATTTTCATATCTAACTGCTGTAAAAATATAGTGCTATTTGCTCTAATTTTTGCTAAATAAACGGTTGGGTTAAAAATTATTATTAAATTTTAAATGTCAATTTAAGAATGTATGTACTATTTATTATTTTTTCTGTGAATTTTTGTACACATTTTTTTGAAGTTTTGTTCTTAATAAACATTAAAAAATGGTAACGTCGTGGTCCAAAATGAAAATATTGTTTTCAGTATTGGTACAAAATCATAGAAACCAGTTTCTATCTCTGAATGTGAATCATACTTTTGAAAATACCCTTGGAGAATACTTAGAACCATGGACCAATCATTAGGTCCCATTAGTGTCAAAAACAACCGTATTTTTTTGTGTGTAACATGATCAAGGCGAATTAACTACAGGTGGTGTCAAGGCGAATTGACTTTCAGGTGGCGTTGAAAACACAGCTGTGCCACTTTATTTTCTTAATTAGAGAGAGGAACGTCAAAAGTTACTTGTGTTTTTGACGTATCGGCCAACGAAAGCAACAAAAAAATACATTGTTGTGTTTTTGCTGTTGTTACTTGTTGTAGTATCGACACCACCGTTTACATGAATTCGCCTTGGTTGGTGTCGAAACGGCATCTGATTTTGACAGTTCGAGCTTATTTGTTTTGATTTGTTAGTGTTTTGCTAAGAGTCGTTGACATTTCGAGCCGTAAACAATAAAAATACAATGCAAATAAACCTATGTTGTTTCTGTTGTTTTTGGATTGTTGTAGTCCCAACACCACCTGTAGTTGAATTCGCGTTGAACATGGTAAGATATCAAAAACAATTGCACGATAAAAACACAACTCTGCGAAACATGCGGATTTTTGCAGTTGTTTTGCATAGAAATATTGATTCTACAACATATACAGCTTTTTGTGAGACGCTATGAAACAGATGCAAAGCTCCAACTTCCTCACCAAATACCCGGGTCTAATAATTCAAAATTAATAAATAAATGCAATTAATAACAGTTACTACATATTTGAAACCTTTCCAGAACATAAAAACAAAATTTTTCAGCGATTTCTAGATACAAATTTAGCATATTTATTATCATTATTTTGCAGCACTGTCTCTACCATGAATTTTTTAATTAATACCATGGTGGAATAAGCAGGTGTCATCGTTACGGCAACAAATACAGCATTACAACAAAAATGGAAATTAAATCACCGTTTACGTCAAAAAATACTTTAAACAAAAATAAAAGCGCGCCGCTGAACGTGATGAAATAAATAAATTTTTAGCCAATTGGTTAATATCATATTTATTTTAATTTAGAATTATTAAAAACTTTAATAAAATACAATAATTACAGCACAAAACGTGGACTTTGTGTAAACATAAGCAAAACTTTGACATAAGACTAGACAAACAATGTAAGAGCAAAAAATCGTCATCTGGCCTAGTGCTGCCACCTTTATTTTTCCACCATGATACTGCCAGACCAAAATGTGCCATAGTTTTGTTTGTAAAATTTCCGTTTAAAACATTTGGCAATACTTTTACACACAGCTGGTTTTTGTTTACTACTTTTATAGCGGTTTTTGGTGAAATACACCTAAATACAGAGTTGTTTTTGTGTATTTAAATTTTTGTAATCTAAGAACAATTTTTATTTTAGTTGAACTGTTAATTTTTCATTTCTTGATATTCTTTAATTAGGCTTGAGTTCATCAAAATTAATTTTCATTAAATTGTTTTCACTGAGGAAGGAAATTTACAACTTGGAATTTCCATTAAAATTTATTGATAATTTTTCTTGGCTGAGCTGGGATTTTAACCCAGGTTGATTTTTACATGTTTCAAGAATCACCACATTGTGAAAATAATTTAATGAAAATTAAATTTGATGAACTCAATTTAATAAAAATTGATATACATATGTATGTACACAGAAAAAATTTTTGCAAGAAACTATTCAATTAAATAATTAATTGGTGTACATTAATTATTCAATTAATTTTTTGTTTGCTGCAATTAATTTTTTTAATCAAAACCCATAAAATTAAATGTTTGTGTATATGTGGTGTATTTTTTGTTTATACAATTAATTTTTTAATTGATAAAATTTGTGTCCCACGACTCGAAAGTACAAATCCGTTAATTGATATGATCAATTCCTTTGCAGGGGCAAAATTAGTTAAATATTTAATTGTCTGAACGAATTGTTTAATTGAAGTCGATTTGCTTTTCAATAGAAATTTGAAGCAAAGAGGTCATAAAAACCTTTTGTAAAATTAAAAATAATTGAGCCGGAAGAAACAATTGAAGTAGTAGTAACAAATAAATACATTGCGTTGTCTTCCGCCAATAACGTTGGACTTCTTTGTTTGGGTTTATTTGAAAGAAAAGGTGTACGTCGATAAGCCAGCAACAATTCAGGAGCTAAAGGATAAGATAATTCGCCACATTAACGGCATAGGACCTTAATTACGCCTCAGCGTCATCGAAAATTTGGACCATCGGATGGAGATATTTTGTTCTACACATAATTGAACCATACCAATATTATCATAATAAAAAAATTTACAATAATTTCCCAAATAATTTGTGTTTTATTCAAAATCAACATCGGCCCTTAAAATTTAACCACCCTTTAAAGAAATTATGTATAAATAATCTTCAACATACATAGTTATTAAATACTAGGGTATTCACCGATTAACGGTTAACCGATTAATTACGGCAGTTGCGAACCAACTCGCTTTTTCAACTGCATTCTACAATGCAATCATGTAAAATTTTACAATGTTAGTGCTGGTTCACACTCTTCATGTTTCAGCCGACAAGTTTTGAGTTTTTAGGAGAGAGAGCAAAAGATATGGCATTCTCTCTTCCCTTCTTTCCTAAAAGCTCAAGACTTGACGACTAAAACTTGAGGAGTGTGAACTAGGGATGGGTAAGTTGAAAAAATATATCGATATATATCGAATCGATATTTTTTTAGAGTATCGATATTTATTATTTCAAAAATATCGATATATCGATATATCGAACGTATTTTGCTGAAACTATTACCAAATTAAAAAATTCAGTATACCTTTGTACAAACATATGTATGAACAAATTATTTATATGTAATTACATTGTTACTTTTTATTGTTTCATTTTATTTAAAAAAATTAATAAAAACAAAAAATTGTATGGTGTTTTCTTTTCTACAAAAAAATGTGCCTTTTTTTTTAAAAAAATCAATTTGGTGTCTTTTTCTTAAAAATTTTGCTCCCGAAAAGGGTGGCTTGTTTTATTCTAAAAAACTCATGCTTTTTTGATTCCAATTCTTAAAAAACATATTGTTTGAAAATCGGCTAAAATTTTAGGTTCTTAATGAAGACTGACTTTAAAAAATATCGAATTCGATAGTCGTATTTCAATATCGATACATCGATATATCGGTATTTAAAATATCGGCGATATATATCGGTTATATTTTTTTTAAATATCGATATTTTTTGCCCATTCCTAGTGTGAACCAGCACTTGATTTTCACAAAAATTGCTTTTTAATGGAAAAATGTTTAGTAAAACAACCCTCATCTATGGTGTGATTTTCATAACAAACGTATTTTTTTTAACTGTTTTATTTGCATTTTTGCATTTTCTCTATTTTACACAATTAATTTTTCTGAATGCAAAACGATCTATCCTTTCTAATAACTATTTTTCAAAAATTTTTTGGAATAACTTGTTCTTACAGTACGTGTTTTTTTTTACTATTTTTTGCAAGCTGAACATGAATTTGACATTTTTAATGGTTTATCAGGCCGTTTCTAGTTTTTCGTTTTCGAAATCTTTTGAGGAGGAGAATTTGGCTTTATTTATGCAAGAAGAATATAATCAGCACATTGAAAAAAAAATCGTGCACAGTATGAAAAAAGTATTGATCAAATTGCAGCTGCGAATCGTATACGTTACGTTTTTACAATGGACGCTCAAGCAGTGAAACTGTGTCCCAATATTATTGCATCAGCAATTAACTTTAAGCAACGCCTTCAGGTACACAATTTTACTATTTTTAATATAAGTACTCATCAGTGCACAAACTAATGGTGGAGCGAAATCAATGGTGATTTGTCCGCGTCGGTATATGTTTTCTGTATTATTCATCATTTAAAAACGTTTTGCTTATCAGATTCATTGCCAATTACCGTACCCAAGGCCGTAACCATTATTTATCTTATGCTTTATCCAATTTTGCTGCTAAAAATAATAAAGTTATTGAACAGAAAATCTTAGAAAAAGGCCATACGCAAATGGAGTGCGATAGTACCCATGCTAAGAGGGAGATAAAGTTGAAAAATCAATCTATACACTTGCCAATCGATTACGTTAGAATTACTAGAGAAGCCAGAAAGACTGTTAAAATTAATAACGAGATCGTGAAAAAGCCGTTTGATGCAGAATATTATGATTTCTTTAATAATAACAGTGATAACAAACTTTTGCGTTTTTTTTATAATTAGACCAGGACGAGGGAAGAACGACCCTACAGTGTCTAATTTAAGATCTCTTTTATATCTTCCGGATGGAAGCGTAAAATATAAATTGAATTTTGATACAGATCACATTGATCTACCTGTTCGTATTACACCTTATACAGAACATATTGAACCAAACCTCTATATTCTGCACCACTTTCAATTTAACCAAATAAGTGAAAGAATTTGCAAGATTTGAAGAGCGTTATACCACCGGAATACCATTATTTTTCCGATCATTTACACCAATCAAACTCCAAACAAACTTAAAAAAGTAAAAAAAAAAAAAAAAAAAAAATATTGTTGCTATAACTTTTTGTTTAATATTGTTAATTGTTATTTTTTTTATCTTATGTTGTATTATTAGCCTTAATCTTAAATAAACCCCGTTAAACACTGGCATAACCCTCTATCTTTTCATACATACATATTGAATATTTTTGAGAAGCAAAACCCTCTATCTCGCATAAAGTCCCCAATAATGCAAAATTTTCTGAACCAATTTTATGTGAGATTCAGAAGTTGATTTAAAACATATTGTAGAATATGCAATTTTAAAACTCAAGCAATGCGCGAACAGTTTTTTGGCTCTCCTGAAAAGTTGTGTGTTTTAAGATAGAGGATTTTGAATATAGGCCCTCGATATGTAAAATATGTGTAACATAGTTATGAATTATTTTTTTGTTTTAGTACAAGAATTGTATGTTATTGTTTTTTTACCTAAAAAACTCCAAATAATAAATAATTTTTTAAATTTTAAATGGATAATCATTCAAAAAAGCAAATTTCGATCTACCAAAGGTTAAAATACAATTTGGTTTAAGGATTGATGTTTGACTATTGACGTCAGCAGTCGTCGATGGCTGCGAGTGTAAGACGGCAAATCCATCTGAGGAGATCAAGTGGTTGTGATCGAAACATGTCATGGTAACCAGCCGCCTGGGTTCGAATCTCAGGTCAGTCAAGAATGAATGATTATCAATAACAATTTTAATTAATTTTCATGTTGTAAAATTCCTTTCTTCATAAAAATAATTTAATGAAAATTAAATTTGATGAACTTAAGCCTGATTAAAATATTAAAAATTTGGATTAAAAACCATAAATAGTTCAACAAAATAACCACAATTCTAATCAATTTTTAATTTTTATTAAACGTGAGAATCATTTGCCATCTCGTATTTTTAATTTTG
The DNA here is from genome assembly GCA_949318255.1 of Pollenia labialis. Lineage (NCBI taxonomy): Eukaryota > Metazoa > Arthropoda > Insecta > Diptera > Polleniidae > Pollenia > Pollenia labialis. The sequence goes on from OX439139.1 coordinate 14,661,278, forward strand.
TATCGAACGAGCTTTGCAACACACCTACTCATATCAAACTTAGTTCGGAATTGGTTACTCTTGATACGGTCCACAAAAGGCTGTAATATAAGAACAAAACCACGACTACTTCTACATTTTACAAATAAGCCTATACTTTTTAAAGTATTCCTAACTGGTAGTAAAAATTAACAAAATCTGTTCATAAATAAACGAGTTATAGACAAATATAAATATACTTTTTTTCATTCCAAAATACATAATGGTTTTGTCATAATTTGGGCCAGATATATCTTAAATATTAAGAGTTAAATATTGAAAATAAACCCAATCGGCCCATTTTTTCCCATGGTTCCTTTAGAAGTGTACCTCCAAATTTAGGGTTTGTTACGATTTTTAATACAACGGTGAAGGGTATATAAAAGTCGGCAAAGCCGAATGTAGTACTTTTACATGTTTTCATTAAAAATTAACGTTTTTACTAAAACTAAAGTTGAATTAAAAAGCTGCAGTTCTTTTATTAAACTACACTTCTCCCAGCTAGCAAAGGCTGTTTGTTTGAAGATTATGTTTAACACACAACTCATAAAAGAACATCAAAATTTTTTTTTATTTATTACTTTTTTATAAATTTTTTGACAATCTCGTCTTTTAATCTTGGAATGAACCTTTTGCGACTCTCTGTAAGAGTCATATAACAATTTCTGAGCCACCTAAATAAGAGCGTTTTTTTGAAATATGAAAATTCTATTGTCAATACAATTTCAATAAAACAAACCGACCTAAAAAAAAGGATTTTGCGAAAGGATGGTGTTGATTTTGCGACCTTAAGGTTTGTTTCATATAAATTGTATGAAAATTAAATTTTGTTTTATACCAAAATTAAAGTCTACATTTTGAACTTAATAATTTTACTTTATTTTCATTTTTTGTTGCTCCAAATATTTAACGAGTATTTGTTATGTATGTACATTTAACTTTTCTTAATATTATTTCCTTTAAAACAATCACTTTGTGGCGGAAATGTCATTAATTTAAATTTGATTTTTTGGGACTTGGACAAATGTTTATCCCAAAAATTATAACAACATAAGATTAAAGAACAAAGAACCAACAACTATTTCCTATTTTGGCCTGAATATTCGTTTGAACAAAAAAAGACAGAGAAATGGAGCCAAGCAAAACTTAAACTAAAAAGTGCTTTGCCAGCACATCATATTAAAAAGTTGTGCTTATCTTAAAGTTACTCTGTGATTATCCTTGAAAAGGATGTACAAAGTAGATGATGAATAAAAGCAAAATAAAAACAAAGAACTTAATACACAACTAGAGTTATCAAATGCATATTCGACATATAAAAAAAAAATTCGAAAAAGCGTAATTTTAAAAAACCGGTTTTCAGTTTTTTCTATTTAAATCCGTTTCAATAACTTGTTTTTTATACTTTTTTAATTGTAGATTTCACGATGTCCGTCTGTCTGTTAAAATGGGGTGTACGATATGATGGGGACTTGGTTGGTATATATTTCTGTCACATCTGCTCCCTATAATTTTGCTAATTAAGTTCAGCCCAGACTGCCTCTATTTTTTTAAAGTCCCATGTTGTTTTTTTGTACCCATCACCGAAAGTAACAAGGTATATAGTAAGAACCAAAGTTTCGGAACTAGGTTCAAGCATCTTGGTTATCAATAGACAACATCCGACAAAATGTGACCGGGATTAGGAAAATTTGTCCAAAATTGGTACACACAGATAGATGGGTAACCAATAAACAACCTCTCTAAAAAATGGGCGGGATTAGAGAAGTGAGTGTGCCACCTTCCGTACAAAGACATTATAGATTTCTGTACATCTGGATAATGGCAAGAGCAATACTTATTAGGTACAAGCATCTTGGTTATCCATACACAACATCCGACAAAATATGGGCGAGATTACAGAATTTGGCGTGGCACAAAAAAGATTTATTTATATCTAAAGAGTAGTATTTATGCAACTTTCTGTTCTTATTGCACCACGGTGAAAGATGTATAAGATTTGTCATAACCTAATATATCGCTCTTAATTGATTTTTATTCAAAAAAACAAAATTATTATTTTCTGTCGAATAATTCGAGACAAAAAAATGGTTTGTTGAATAACCCGATGGCTTTAAAAAAAACCCGGTTTAGGAAACCCAAAGTTTGGAAAAACCCCGATCTTTCGAATTATTTGAAAACCTTTTTGAGAACTCTAGACAAAACTAAAAACCACAAAAGGAGTGCATAAACTTAAGTTTTTTCTTTTTATTGTTGTGGTCCGGCTTTTTGACTTGTGCCTTTAAGAGAAAAAAAAAAACAACTGAAACTAAATCAAGTTGCTGCAATAGAAAAGAAAACAGGATAAATAAAGTACTGGAGTGGCCAAGATGATGGGAAAATAAGAAAGAGGACAAAAACAAAAAAAAAAAATAACAACGAAAAAATTGACAGTTATGAATAAAGCAACAAAAACAGATATAAATGAAATCAACGGATGTAAGACTAGTTAGCTAGTTGGATTTTGTTGCTGTAGTCGCGGTCATTAATACACTTGAAGAAAAAAAATAAAGTGTTATATTTGGCTCTACACCATGCTGCGATAAGAACAAGCAAGCATCTTGTACCTTATTTGGAAATTTTGGCTGTAATCGTTCGCAAGATCAAGGCGAATTAACTACAGGTGGTGTCGAAACGGCATCTGATTTTGACAGTTCGAGCTTATTTGTTTTGATTTGTTAGTGTTTTGCTAGGAATGGTTGACATTTCGAGCCGTAAACACTAACAATGCAATGCAAAAATCACTATGTTGTTTCTGTTGCTGTTGGATTGTTGTAGTTTCGACACCACCTGTAGTTGAATTCGCCTTGCGCAAGATATGCAGAGAAAGATACAACGACAACAACGAGTTAATAGGAAAAACAAAAAACTTTACAATATCAATAAGAACAAGGTGTACTTGGCGTTTGTATTTTTTTAATAAAGTCACCATTCTTAATCGCAGGGATCATGTGAACGTGTAGTTTAATAAAACGAACAATAATCAATCAAAAAGTCAATTTTGAATTTTTTGATGATATGTTGTTTTGTATTTTAGGTGACGATGTGTAACATTTATTTATTTAAGTACATATATTTAAATCTACTTATTTAAAAACAAGATAATATTACGTTAAATGACATTAACATTCAAAGCAAAGTCAATCCAGGGTTTAAAAAACTGCAGTCGAAACTAAAAACTGACAAACTATTTGTGTACAACTTGTCGCTTTTAAGTTGGTTTGATAGCGACTGTTTTTTAATAAATCAGAAGTAAAAGCAACAGTTTCTTTTGGCCAATCACAAATGATGAAGTGGAAAAAATGGCAGGTTTGCCTGCAGTTTTTTAAAGGCTGTTAAAATCTTTGAATATTTTCCAAAAAGGATCAGAATTTGCGTAGTTTGTGTGAAAGATCTGAAGATGGTTAGGTTAGTTTAAGAAGGGTTATGTGCCCAAGGGCACACTTCCACCCGGAGAACTCTGGTAGCCCCCACGTCCAATCTGGGCCATAGCGCCCTAGACACCCTGCAATCCGTTCTGTTACTCCAGAATCGGTTAACGTCATCACGGAATTTTTCCCGTATGACCCCATAGTAGTAGCATAGGGGGTGGGCTTTACCACTTGTCCCTTACCACTAAGTCCAGATTCGAACCACCTCTCGCGAGTTCGTCCGCCACCTCATTCCTATCAACCATGCAGTGTCCAGGTACAAAACACAGCCTTACATTGAATTCCTCCATGAGTTCCCTGAGAGCATTCCTGACTATCGACGTAAATTGTCACCACAGATCCACCTACGATGTCGCTAGGATCTCAGCCTGGAAGACACTGCACTCATAGGGGAGTCTGAATGACCCTTTCACTTCGGTGCCCGCGATATATACACCGGCACCCGTGCCAGTTTCCATCTTGGATCCATCCGTAAATACTGCCCACCCCTCAAACAGGTCATTGGATCCACGCCAAATTTCCCTATCCGGGAACTTCACTGGTGGTGTAAGAAAATCTGAAGATACAATGGTATAAAATTCCGAGTTGATCGTTGAACAACTTTGACTTTTTTCAAACAATAATTAGATCAAAATACTAAAGACTTGTATTATAGTGTAAAACCACCTTTAATAAGATTTTTACGGGGGTAAAACTATTCAAGGCACTCTAATATTTTCTAGATGTTAAACCAATTTTGGGAAATTTTTATAGTAAATTCTTTTAGTGTAAGCAAACGCAACAATATTTTAAAACTTTCTATTTTGTAGACAAAACGACGTCCGAGTAGTAGTTCTACCTCAAGTTCTTTCTTAACCAGACAAAAACGTACACACCAAAATCAACATATAATAGCCACAAAAGGACAAGGCGTCGTCAGTAAAAAAAAAATACTCCTTACAAGACAATATCGTACTCAGTTCTTTAAGGCAATATGACACAAACACAAAATGTTGTGTTAGTTTTCCAGTGAAGGTTTGGAAAAGGATGAAAAATAATGTAAAAAATTATATCTGCAGACATACATAGGTACATATGTATGTACATGCATACAGAAATAAAATGATTTAACTAACTTATTGTTGTTGTTGTTTGTGATCTCGAAAAAATGAAGCAAAATAGGAAATGTCTGTAAAAAAGCTGTTGACATCCAGTTAAAAGATGATGGTCATGTTGCTGATGACGTTATTTTGCAAAACAGTTACAGTGGTAAAATGAATTTTTAAATATTTTTTTATTTTAACCAACTTTTAAACTAATGTTAAAGAGTTAAACTAGAGTTTCCTAGGAATGTTTCTTAACACCGTTTAGGTAGCACCAATAGTGAACAATTTCCCGAAAATTCGATTTTTTTTACCTTTTTTCCCCTGTTCAGGTCCATAGGTAGCAAACCGTTCAAAATTCAAGGAAACAATCAACTACAAAAATATATTTAAGATCCCAATAAACAATTTTCTAAACATATGACCTTCCTAGGAATAATTCCTAACACCGTTTCAAATATCCACAAAGAAAGGCAAGTTAAAATCGCATTTGCGCGAAATAATGCGTTTGCCGAATTTTCCATTATCAAAGCCAATGAGGCACCAACATCGTTTGATATGAATTGTACTGAATATAACAATTTTTAATTTTATGTATGCTCGAGGTGTCCAACTTTTGGATCTTTTAGGTCTGCCCCCATTATACCTAGAGATGCCATATTCAATACCGTCTACACCTTTGTTAACGAAATTTCAATAAAATAGGTTTATCCGTTTAGATATCCGCCCTTTAATATATGTATATAAAAAAACCGCTTCCACTAAAATGACTATTTTTCACTTACACTAACTTTATGTACCGAAACCACTTTTTTGTACTAAAAGTAACGTTTTATTTAAAAGTACAATTTTAAAAAAGTCTTCATGTTCTAAACAAAATGTTTCGTACAAAAACTAATGTTTTATAAATTAACCGTTTTATACTGAAACTACAATTACATAATAACTCACCCCCGTATTTATAAACGATTATTAAATTTAACAAAAGTTAATTAAGGCAAATTTTCATACAAAATTTGTTTTGTAAACCTTTATTAAATTTAAAAAATTTTTATAAATACGGGCGTAAAACTACAGTTACATATTTATTTACTTAATCTACCGTTTTGTACTAAAACTACTCTTTTCTGCTGAAACTACCGTTATTACCTAAAACTTAATGTAACACTTTTTGTACCGCAAGCAGTTTTGTTCTGAAATGAAATTTTAGTTAACTTATACATATTTCGTACTAAAATCATTGTTTACTCTGTAACCGATAAAAGAAAAAACTTTGTAATCTGTGTAAATTAAGGAAATTCAATTGTGCTTTTATTTAATTTTTGCTCTTCAATGCTACTAAATACTTGGACATTCATCCCTCTTCTTTATTTCTCATCTTACAGAAACTTTTTTTTGTTGCTGAAAACTTACTTTTTATCCTTTCGCAAAGGATGTTTATCTTAACTTGTGGTTTTTGCTTTTACTGAAAAGTCCAGCTAGAGTAACCACAAAAAAAAAATAAAAAATAAAAAATCAAAAATATGTAAAAGAAAATAAGTTATACTGTTGATTTTTCCTACGTCCATATAAATTATTGTACATAAATTAGGTTTATTGCTCCTTTGCTGGTTATTTAGTTTCAAGGATATTTTTTTACTGAATTTGCAACATTCTCAGAGAATTTTCTTTATTTTTGTTATCACTTAAGATTTTTTCAGGACACCTTGTTAAAGTGAATGTTGTTTTGGTGCTTTTGGCTATTTAATCAATTTAAAAGTGTTTTCTTGTTTTTAGTTTTCCATTATTGAAGATGAGACCATTTTTGTCTTTAAAATATCTAGTTATTAACATAACTCCTTGATTTTTTTGTTGTTTCTCTTGTTGTCGTAGCTGTTCTATATTTTATTGCCACTAACGTTGATTTGATTAGACTTTATGACGATGATTTTGGCAGATCTTTAAAATGATGATATTTTCTTTTTATAAAATCTTAAATTTTGTACTAAAATAAACATCTTGCATTTAAACAAATGATTTGTACTAAAGCCTACCACCTTGTACTAAAACTCAATTTTAAAATCATAGTTTTGTCCTTAAAGTGGGGTGGGTACACACTTTCGAAGTGCACTACAAAAACCAACTTAATCGTTAGCGCTAACGACAGCCGTAATAAGGCTGATTAAACTTCAAATTTCATTTGCGCTTTAATAGCGGATTCAAATTTTATTCAGCCTTAAATTTTAATATAATCAATATCACTTTATTTGAGGTTGACATATGAATATAAAAGTAAAACAGGATATATTCTTTTTTACCTAATAGGCTTATTAAAATACTTGTCGTAGTGAAAATTAACATAATAGTTTTACATATAAACAAATAACTATATTTTTCTCTAAATAATGGTTTCGGCACAGTAACGCCTAGAATATATGAGCAGATTGGACCAAATCGATCCATTATTTCTCTTGGACCCATACAAGTGTACTTTCGAACTTAAGGTTTAAGTACGATTTTGTATACTGTGGTAAAGGGTATATAAGAATCGGCTTGATCTTATTTAATTTTTTTTTTCAAGTTTCAAAATAATTCTGATCATGGATAATTGTACATTAATTTTTAACAATTTCAAAAATTTTTCTCACACCTTCCAGATAAAATTATAGTTTTGCTTAGCAGCAGGTTATTCTTACAAAAAGGGTTCGTATTCGGAAAAATTTCCCGTTCAATCTCAGGAATTTTTTTTTTAATTTCTTTTAAAATAATTTCAAGGTTTTGCTACATTCAATCGGCCATGTTATCGAAATCGAAATCACGTTTTATTGAAATCGAACAAATTTAAAATCTAACCTTTGTGTAAAGCTTATACAAATTCTACCTTTTCTCTACGCCATACTTTGAGGACCAGATTCACTTTTGAAATCAAAAAAATATACGTTAATTTTTATAAAAATTGAGTTAAAAATATCATTCGATTTAAATTTCACATGATTTAGAATGATACGAACTTTCACTTTTTTGATGTTGAAATATTAGACCAGACTAAATGATAACCAATCTAAGCGTAGTTGAGAAGCTGATTGGGAATTTTATATTGGTTTTACAAAACTGTTTGTTGATTTTTCGGTTATTTAAATCACGGGATTTATGCAAATATTTCCATAATGCAGTTGGGTTGTAAAATTTGGCTACGATTAGAAAAAAACTTTGTTAAAAAGCTTTTTCTATTTCATTTAAATACTGGAAGATATAGACAGAGTTGTCTTAATAACATATTGTTTTATTATTACGATTTTTTTTAATCTTGGGCGAAATGAGCAACAAGCACAAATTCCCCGAAATTTTACTAGGATTCCCAGAATTTTAGAACTTATGGTAAGGTTAACGGCCTTTCTCAAACTATTTTCTGCACCTACTCCAAAACTTTTGTTAAACTCTAACGTCTGAATAGATTCCTAAATATTACAAATCAATCAATTTCTTCTGATTAGGTTTATTTCATTGCTTAAACGGCAATTAATTTTTAATAATTGTAAACTACTACATTGTTCCTATCGGGATTGAAAAAACATTTTTATACGTTTCCGGGAACGGGAAGTTAGAAACCCTACTCCTAAATAAAAAATGTATCCAAAATTTCAATTAAACTTTACCCGTGCAAAATAATAACAACAAGAGAGAAAAGTAAGGAAAACATTTTTCTCATTGACCAGCCAAATAAAGGTAGCAATTATGTGGAACGACTATGTGTAAGAGAAAACCCATAAACTTTTATAATAACAAAAAAAAAATATATGTACATATATGTATGTATATAGTAATACGACAAATTCCTTTTTTCTACGATTTATCCCAGTCACGTGCTAATGAATTAAATTAAAGAATTTTCATACTCCCTAGACATTTATCCTGATAAAAGTTCCGTGTGTATGTAATTTTTTTTTTTGAACATTTATTCCAACTAAAAATAAACGCCCCATCGATTTGTGACAAATATACAAATAAAAAAATTACAGAAAAAGTATAAAGCGACAGGATGGCAGTAAGGCATGCCTGGCATGATGATTGGGAGGTACTTGAATACAGCAAGCGTCATTTCCGGTTGCTGTCTTTAGTCAACTAATTGGCTTGGTGCCTGTGTTTATTTACAAGTTTTTTGTGTTATTTTCGTTCTCCGTTACACAACCCAACAAACACGAAGTCAAACCTTTGATATGAAAAGACTTTATCATTTGACATCAACCTCAATTCTCAAAAGTTTTTCAATTGTTTGATTTATCATTTAAATTCAAATTGTTAATGATTTGAAAATAAGCATTTGACATCAAATGTTTTATCAATTCGATGTCAAATTGGTATCAAATGGTTAATTCAAAACAAAACTAAGCTTGGCAATACTAAAGCGAAAAATAAATATTAACATTAAAAATTGTGAAATTTAATTCACCTCAACAGTGTCAGTCAAAATTTTACTTCTATGAGTACATACTTTGCTTCCGTTTCACACACGCCGTCAGTTAAATTTTTACTTCGTGGTTAAATGTGTTTTACAAGTGAACAATTTCTTTCTTGTTAAAAATAAAAATTATTTGTGAGTAATTACAATGATTAATAATACAAATTAAAACAAGTAAGAAAGTATAGTCGGTCAAGCCCGACCATATGATACCCTACACCACAATATTTAAACATACATCATGCTTATGTGTCCATATAAATATGTTTATAAACTTCATTAAGATCGTGTTGAAAGTTTGTGAGGCAAAAATTGCCCCCTACCTCCCATTGTTGTCCTATTTTTGAAAAAATGCATGCCTTATGCGTCCATATAAATATGATTCTATCTATGATTTAAATTTTATTCAAATCGGTTTGATAGTTTCTGAGGGGCAGAAATTCCCCCTATCTTCCCTCGTGGTCCTACGATTCGGCCCATTTTCAATAGGCTTGGTCCTTGTGCCAATAAGAACCTATGTCTCAAATTTTATCAAATTATCTCCGAAATTGCGGTCTGTACTTTGCGCACAAGGTTACATGGACAGCCAGCCAGCTGGACGGACGGACATCAGTAGTTCGACTCAAAAAGTGATTCTGAGTCGTTCGGTATACTTTAAGGTGGATCTTGGAGCAATGTTTTAAGGTATTACACACATCAGCACAAATGCATAATACCCTCTCCACTATTGTGGTGTGGGTATAAAAATAAAACGGAAAAGTGAAGAAACTATAAGTTTCTTGTATGATCGCGGTGCTACAATCCTCAAAATAAAAGGGAGCCAATTATTTCGTCTTTGCAAGAACTAGAGGACGGAACATTATTTAATATTTTAGCTATGGTGCCGAATGTTTATCACACATATTACATATTTAAATAAATAATGAATTTAAATTAAAAAAAAAAAATATTTTTATTTATGTTCCACATTGTATTATAATCCACATTTGAGAATTACGTTTGAAAGCAAGTTGTAAATAAAGGCCTTTTTCAATTTTCAAATAATCTCCCCTTTTTGTTGAGAATGCTACGATTTTCAAATGATTTTCAAATCATTATCAGACTTTTCTCAAACGACAAACGTATCAAATAATTTTCAATTTGAAATCAAACCTCCGCGTTTCTTGGGAAACACCAACACACACACTCGCATAACTTCACAGACCGAGCACACATTCACATTCTTGGAAAACTATGGATATCATTGATATCTATGGAGTATTGAACTTTTTTTTTATATCATTTTTTCGTTGTTATTGTTTTTTAGAGTTTGTATTATTCAGTTTTTGTTGTTTTCAAGTTTATTCACAAATGATGAACGATAGATGCCAAATTGTTTAAGTGTGCAAGTGTTTGTGTGTGTTTCCTGTTGCTGCTGCAAAAACAAAACAAAACCAACAGCAAAACAAATTTACGAGCAACGAATACAAAAATTTATTGTGGACATAGCCAAATCTAAAGAAAGAGCACCATAAAGAAAGTACGAGAAATTGAAAATAACACAGAAATGTATTGAACTTAAAATAAAAAAAAAAAACTTAAAAAGACAAACTCAACAATCTATGTACTTGCATAGTGTTGTTTGAATATATGTATGCCTGTGCCATTCGATACACCACTGAATGACAGTCATTTCCGTTACTGTTTTGGTTTCAGTTCCCGTTTTATCCCTTCACTATTGAAAGTTGGCAATAGTGCAAAAAATACGCCGTAACGTATTCTTTCCTCTTTCTTTCCTGTTTTTACCGCACGATAAGTATTTTTTATGACAAAAATAACAGCCGCAGCCAGGGCTGCCAGATACATGTTTTCATTTTCTCCAAATTAATAAAAAACCCAAAAATGTTCCCTATAAAAAGAAAAAAAAAACGCCAAAAAAATCTCTAATTAAAATAGTATGTTTTGTTAATCTATATACATACATATCGTAAGCTAAAATGCAAAAAGGCCTAACTAACAAAAATATAATTTTACTGGCGAAGACAAAAAATTATTAAAATTAAAGCTATAAACAGGTCAGAAAAACATAAATTGAAATGTTTTAAAAAATTTTCAAAGGAAACCATTTCATTATATTTTGTTAAAAAAATTCTGTAATAACTTCGTTTTATGAAACAAACACACTTGTAGTAACGTCCCTTTGTTTTTTGTTACACAAAAGCGTAATTTTTGATCGCAAAAGTGTAAAAATTTGTCAAGACATGTATGTATGTAATTTAACGGCATTCTTAATAATAAAAAACAAAAAAACTCGATTTTAAATTTTTGGTTAGTTACGCCTTTTTGAAATTTAGCTAACGATATATAAAACTCAAATACAAAAAATGTTTCTACCTATAGCCGTTGTAGACTCTGAAATCATCCAACTGATGTGGTACAGATCGGTTCATTAGAAAGGAAATTTTGTAAAAATGGTGTTAGGATATATATTTTTTCAAAACTAGGACCACGAAGGGTGTTAGGGGGCAATTTCTACAAAACTACCAACAGATTTCAATGAAATATAAAACATAGATAGATCCCTACTTATATGGACAGATATAAACTTTAAAAAAAATAGGACCACGAGGAGAATCATGTGTCAATTTCTGTCTCTCCGAAACTATCTTACAGATTTTAATGAAATTTAAAACTTAGATAGATCCCTATTTCGACAGACATATAAGCTATGGATTTTATCGGAATGGTACTACGAGGGGAGGGAAGCGAAGTAGCACACGCCAGGTATCCCCTAGTGTTTAATAGATTTTATAATAATTTTATATTTTTGTACTTTGCATCAGAGTGGATCATTTTTATCTTACAAATACTAACGCATTTTTAAATTCTTATTTTTTTACTTTGGCACAATACATTTGTACTACATCCATATATCGAATTTCTGTCTTACGAACAGTTCCTTTTTCAATTACATGAAAATGTGCACCAAAAAGTTGCTTTTCAAATACAATGCGACTTTTGAACTCAAGTTTTCACCACCAAAACTACTTTTAACATACTTTTTTTTAAGACTAAAAAGGTATTATTTTCTATTTTTTATTTTTTTTTTTTACCAAATTTTACTTTGAAACTATCCTTTTCTAAAAACTATATAAGCTAAAATTTTTCAAATTATACATGTAAATCAACATTCACTACCAATAATGATTCTACAGATAACAATTATTTTGTCCCAATTTGAGAAAGAGCAAATAAATCCAAATGTTTTAGAATTTAAATGGATGTGCTATAAGTGTTCAAACATAAAAACCAATACAAAACTGTACATGGTATTTACAAACATATTTACGTACATATGAATAAAAAAAAAGAAACGAACGCAAAAAATAAAAATTGGAAAATTTACTAAGTAAATAGACACACACGAAAAAAATTGATTTAGGGAGAAAAATTCATGTGTGAAAATGTAAAAAAAAATATTACAAATTAAACCAATTTTAAGATTCCCTACTTTTATTTTAAAATTTTAGATCTCTTTACAAAACTTCATTTAAAATCTAGGCAATTCAAACGGCTTGTTTTGGCATCGAACCGATAATTTTATTTAAAAACACACAATTTTTTACAGAGCTACTTAAATAAGAGCATCAAGCGTATACATACGAAAAAAAAATCTTTAGAACGCGAATTCAACACCACCCGGTTGGAAGTCTTATTTGACAGATCGCTATGTCGTTTTGTTTTATTCAGCCTTATTACGATTGTCGTTGTATTAAACGACTGTGTCGTTTTTTGCAGTAGATTGAAGAACAAAGACTGTGTAATATGTAATTTCATCTATTACAAAAATTGACAAAGTCGTTGACGACAACGGCAACCTTAATAAGGCTGATTAAAAATAGAATTGTCATGTATTAAAAAACGCTTGGCGCCTTAATTAAGGTACCTCAGTTAATTTAATAAATAAAAAATACCGTTTAGTTTTGCAAAATATAAAAAATAATTGACCGCCTCGCTTGCCCACAATGTCGACAAGAACATGTCTTTCGTATATTTATATTAAAAACAAAAGCAAATTTTAATTCTGTATTAGGCCTGGCAGTAAAACATTTTAAAATATTTCTATTTCTATAGGTATATTGATTATAACATTTTTGCAACTCACTTGTGCAAATTAAAGCCCAACCATAATGTGCTTAAGTTGGCTTAAGCAAATGTACGAATACATATAAATCATATGAGCAAAACCATATTGAACTTAAGGAAACTTTTTGTTAAATTTTATGAGACTGTCATTTGCTTAAGCAAAGTGCGAAACTGATCGCACATTTCGTACGGAATCAAATGTTTGTTGATTTTATTTTTGTTTTTTTAAATACATTTTTGATAATTTTTGACAGTAGCTTAAGCAATGCTATGCATATTATGGTTGGGCCTTCAGTTTTTTGTAACTATTGTAAATATTTTTTCAATATCCTGAATACATAACACAAGGAAGTTATGAAAATTTTATAATTAATAAAAATTAATAATACTTCTATTATTTTAAAAAATAATTGACCATAAGTTCGAAATAAATGGAAATAAAAATAATGGATGGTCGAATAAAATTTATAAAGTCTACAGTACACGGAATGTAAAAAGCCACATGCGCATGTGGTTCTGACGTAATTTTGACGTCACTACAAAGCCGTAATAGCAAGTTTGTGATGTGTGATGACGACAAAATTACGTCAGAACCACATACGAATGTGGCTTTTTACATTCCGTGTATTATAGGCTTAATACATTTTCAAATATTTTAATTAAACCAGGTGTTTTGAAGTACTAAAATGTACATCAAAATTGTAGCTCATGCTCTAAAATCGTCAAGAAATAAAAAAAAAAAACAAATTGAAATCTAAAACTGAAAACATTGTTGTAACAATTAAAAGTCAACACCAATATACCAAATGATTACTAAACAAGCAAAAAATGATGAATATTTGTTAAGCATACGTTTAAACAAATTTTTACGAAAATTGAAACGAAAAACATTAAGAAAAAAAACCATTTAACAATATTTCTAGCAACAGTTAAAAGTTTAATAAAACAAATTAAAATTAAAATTTTTTTAAAGGAAATTTTGTTAAACATTTTTATTTAAATTCATTAAATGTTGATCTTGATGATGCTTATCCAAAGCTTCTAGTAAAGAATCTAGGAAATCAGCCAATATAATTTTTTGTGTACAATCAAAGTCCATATTAAAGCAGTAGGAAGCATGTGCCAAAAATGGTAATTTCCTTAAAGTACGACCACTTAGACCTTTACTCCTTTTAGCCAGTTCTTGCAAAAGGCCTTCATGTTTGTCATCCGATTTAATAGAACCATGCGAATCTATTAAACCCACTCTTATTAATTCCGTAAGCATAGATTCATAAATCTTTCGGATGGCTATTTCATTTGGTAGACCAACATATTGCCTAATATCAGCTCTGTCTAGAAAGGCTAAATCTATGGTGTCAGCTAAATTGGACGTGGCCAAAATCAAAACATTAGGATGCTCCTTAATACCATCCAGTTGAGTTAGCAAAGCATTTACCACACGCATAGCATCTTTCGGTTCCTGACCCGACATACAATCTCTAGCATATGCTAGGGACTCAACCTCATCTATTAGCACACAAACCAAATTATTTTGAGTTGCAATAATTTCATTAATTTTGGCAAACAAACGCATTACCAATTTACCACTTTCGGAAAACCACTTAGAGAATAATGAATGAGAGTTAATTTCTATTAAATGAGTATAACGAAATACCGGTCGACATCTTATGGCCAATTTTTGCGCCAAGGCTTTGCACAGACTGGTCTTGCCAGTGCCGGGAGGCCCATGTAGTAATATTAAACGATTACAGGATATTATATTTGGATTAATTTTATGCTGTGAGAATAGTAGGGCTGAGAGAGCAAACTTCAAAAGTTTCTCTTTAAGGCCTTTTTCATAGATTAAATGCTCCCATAAACCTTCAAAAGAGTGACAAGGTAAAATCCAATGATTTGAGGAAGGTACAGAATCTGATTCGCCATCTCCAGCTTCAGAATCAAACATTTCCAATTCCATGTCACGACGTTGAGGCCAATAAAAATGAAATATATAGTATTCAGCATCCTCAGGAGATGAAAGCTAGAATTATTTTTTTTTTAATTCATTTTTTATCAATAATATTTAGTACAAATAAAAAAGATGATCGGAATATGCCTTAGATGCTGGAAAAAATATACAAATTATGCTGCACACAGAAGTATTTTTTTAATTTCTCAATTTTTCCTTTAAAAAGAAATTTAACGTTTTAGATTCTTTAGGAAAAATCTCTTATTCGGTTTTATGTTTAAGCACAAAACTTTAAAAGGGATAATGGATCGGTAAGTCAGGTTTCAGATGTTTGGATAAGTTTATATATGTATGTATGTGCGACGCATTTTGAATTAGGTAGTCGAATTTAAAAAATGTTCATATAACTTTCAATAAAAAATAGATTCTTGGAAACTCATAGTTTTCGAGTTATGCACCTCTGCATTTTTCATATACGCATGAGATTCTCCACATTTCTAAACGTACCTATATGGCCAATATTGATATCATTTAAAAGCTTTTGTATATGCGTTGGTAAACTAGATTTGTTCCTATTTTATTTATAAAATTATGTTCTATATGAAAGTATGCTTCAAGTGTGGTACCTAAAATTCTTTTTTTTCAGTATGTACCTACATATTGTAATGCCAATTAAGGCCCTTAATTCTCGCATTAATATCAATTCTTCTACTTACCTCCCCTTCCTGCTTTGACTCACATTCAAGCAATATACTTTCCACACTATGTAGCACTTCATTTTCCAATTCTTCCTTTTGCAACTTAATACTAGTATTGAAAGGTAATCGCTTTTTACTTAATACATCTTTTAAAGGTTCTTCTAGTTGATCTTGTACTTGTTCCAGTCTTCTAAATTTATAAAAACCATAGACTGTTGAGTAAACTCCTCTAAAGGAGAAAATGTTTGAACAACTCACCCCGCCAATTGTTTTAAACATATTTCCACATGCACTGCTCGATTTGAGGCAAATAATTTCATATTTATAAAATATTTTTTTTAGTAGGTATTTTTATTTAAACTTCTATGTGTAATTGCAAATTTGTGCGGCATGCGTACAATTTTATTTTGTTTTGTTTGCAAAATTCGGCGGCCATTTTTAAGAGACCTCTATATGTGAAAATATGAATGAGAGATCAGTATGGTGAAGGTATTGCCAGATATACATATATTTATTGGTTTGTGTGCAAAAGAAAGACAGTTACTATTTTTAAAAAGAAGTTTCCAAGTTCGCGTTGGATGTTTTATAGATTTTTTTTTTGGGTTTTAATATGTTGTAAAAATAAATTTTTATCAGGGATTAAAACTACTCCATGGTAAACTCCAGATCATAAGCTTTGAAATGGTTTAAACACGAAAACATGTCGTTAAAAAACGAAGACATGTTTTTTCACTACAAACTCTTTTTAAGAATGACATGGAACATGCTTGCATTGAGTAAAAGTATCTACCAAAGGAAAAAGAGTAACAGTTTTTCCTACAAAGTACACTTTATGTTAATGTAAGCACTAATCTGTTTGCATATCAAATTTAGCGAAAAGAGAAAAATTACAAATTTTATCCCTCTAGAAGTACCAATTGTATCCCTTAAAGGTACCCTATATTTTAGTTCTGACCATATGCAATTTGCAAACAAAATTTCAAAAAAAGAGAAAAAGTACCAATGTTTTTTCTGATTACCCTCTTAAAATCTGTGCTATCCGTCTACCAAATTTCATCCAAACCCATTAAGTCTGAACCATATGCATTTATCTATAAGAGAAACAAAAGTACCAACTTTTTCTTTTCCGCGTATAAAAAAGAAAAATTGTAACAAAAGTTCCGTTTGTGTCGGTTCAGACACGTCAAGTTTGACTAGTCAAGTCTTGAGTTTTTAGAAGAGAGAGAAAACAAAAATGGCAAGAAATGGTAATCTCTTTTGCCTTCTGTCCTAAAAGCTCAAGACTTGACGTGTGTGAACCGGCACTTTTATGGGCTATATGCCATCTCTAACCCAAATTTTTTGAAAAGAGAAAAAGTACCAAGGTAAAAGAAGACCAGCTTCTACTTATGGATCTACCAGTACAACATTTTGCCGTAACATAGTACATATGTATGTAGTTATTAAAAAAGTTATTGTTGCCAAATTTTATATCTATACATAAAAGTTATAATATTTAAAGCTTTTTTCGGGAGGGGCACTTGGTACCGGTACCGGTTTAAAAAAAATTTTACGATTCATGTTGCAATAAGATATTTTTGGACCAAATTTAATCTAAATACCAGCGTTATAAGATAGTTTATGGGCACAAGGACTATTCTAGAAAAGCATTCGTATGAGGGCAATGCGAAATTATGGGACGATGCTCAACATTTTCAATAGCTTTCGTCCTTATCACAATTAAAACGTACATATGTACCATATTTCATTAAATTATCTTCAAGCTGGACGGTTAGACAGAAATCGTTAGATCTACTCAGAAAGTGAGCCGATCGGAATACTAAAAGAGCCACCTACAAATAATTTACACTTACTATAATACCCTCTCCACTAAAGTGATGTGGGTACAAAAAGAGGCTTAGAAATTGTGTTCTTAAAGATAAAAAAAAACTCGGGAAACAAAAACTTGTCACCTTACTTTTGAACAAATTTAACTCAAATACAAAGAATTTTTTTTAACAAACAACCCATGGTAGCTAAAAGCATGATAAAAGAGGAGTTGCATTAATAAAAAAAAACGAGAAAACACTTAAATAAAAGAAAATGGCATTTCTGTATTTAATATGCGAAATATGCTAGTTGTTAAACGCTAATATTTTTCCTATACTTTTGCAAAAATTTTGTGTTTGCAAGACATTTGTAAGAAATTGAAAATTGAAAAATTTTTAACATTTATGCTGTAAACGTGACTAGAAATATGAAGTTTTTCTTTATGCTCTAAAAAATAACGAAAAATATAAAAGAAGAAAAACTGAACTTGTTTATATAAAAATATATGAATCTTTCAACCTCTTTGCACTCACTCCTTAACATAAACTGCAATTTTAAATGGATATGACATTTGCTCATATTTGCGACGAGAAAAAAAGAAACGATATCGAAACAAAATTGTAAAATACTTTATCTAAGAAATTAATGGTGGGGGGAGGGTGGGGAAAGTGTCAAATACAGTATAGAAAATGTAATACATTAGACCGGAAGCTAAACAAGCAGACATATCAGCATCATAGCCAGAAACCAACAAAATGGAATAAGAAAGCATTTTTATACCCACACCGCAATAGTGAAAAGGGTATTATGCGATTTTGCTGATGTTTGTAACACCTTAAAATATTGGTACCAGAACAACTTTTTAGTATGTCGATCGACGTAGAATCACTTTTTAAATCGATCTAACGATGAATTAATAATAAATCTTATATACACCCCGTTTATATGTATTTCTTATTTGCAAATAAAAGTGAAAGGAGTTGCCGTTAAACTTTTTTTATTCCTCTCTCCCCTCACCCATGAAGCAAGAAACACAGCTTCAAAAATTGCACAATGTAAACGGGCACTAAGTTTATAAGTCATGAAAACAATTTGCATATAAGTGCTGGTTCACACTCTTCAAGTTTTAGTCGTCAAGTCTTGAGCTTTTAGGCAAGAAGGGAAGGGAGAAGGCCATTTATTTTTCCCTCTCCTAAAAACTCAAGACTTGACGAGACAAACTTGACGTTTGTGAAACGGCACTAAAAACTCAAGACTTGAAGAAATGGTACATATTCTCTTTTCCCTTTTCTCGTAAAGGGAATAATAAACCACGCAAATGGCTTGGGAAACATTTCGAAATTTTACGTTTTTACAAATATTTTGTGTTGTTAACTGGAGTGTTTGCTGTTTGGACAAACATTTGAAGCAATGTTTATAGAAATATTAAAAATTTGTAATATTTGGCTGACATGTTGGATACTTGTCAAACTTGTTGTGGCGTCTACTGCTAAATGTATTAATTTCAGCGAAAACTTTGTAGAGTGAAGAAGACGTTGAAAAAGAAGCATTAAATTAATTTTAAATAGTAAAATAAATTTTGTTTATTAGTATTGCTTGCCATGAAACAGCTCGCTGTTTAAAAACTTTTTACTTTAAATTCTTTGGCTTTATTTTATATTTTCTACTCCGTTTTAAACAAAACGCAACAAAATTGCCACAGCACCATCGGCGTCTGTATTCATTGAAAACAAAACTAAAATAAAAATTAATGTTTGTAACAAGTTACAAAAGCGTAGGATGCATTGAGGCGTTGAATGCAAAAAGTAGGTTTACTTTCTACTTTTGTAAGCGTCACAAGCAGCGTTCGAACAAATCAGCTGTTTTTGACAAATTAACTTTAAGTTTTACTTGTGTTGATGCCGTATAAAAAGCGTCGCATGTAACTTAAAACAAAAAACGCATGGATGGTATAAAAATCATGTAATGCGTAGAGGCAAATACGCGTGGTGTGGACCTCCAGCTTTACCCCCCGTTTCCACATGCAAGTACAAGTTCGAAAAACTCAATACGCTCACACTTTTTCACCACCATTCACACAATTTTTGTACTTTCAGACAATCGGCTGTTTCCTCGATTTTTCGTTGATAATACGTATACACTACTTGCAAGTAATTACTTGCATGTGGAAACGAAGGGTAAGGACACAAGATATGTATGTGTAATTTTTTAACCATAAGTGTTACCATATGACTTTAAATTTACTGCATGGCATCACGAAAATACAATAATATTTCTAAATGCTATCAACGCATAAACAGTGAGTTAAGTTTTTGCAAATAGTTTTATTTACAAATAAGAAATGTGTGTAAACGGGATAAAAGATCTTTAACATAAAACTTATTCTCATAACATAATTTAGTTTAAGCAGATCTTTGAATGCCCGTCTTCTTGAAAATTTGTTTTTAAATACGGTGGGTTAGGGTATCATATGCTCGGGCTTGACCGACAATACTTACATTTTTTATATTTTTTACTATTTGAAAAAAAAAATAACTGCTACACTTTTTAACACAAAATCTTATTTTCATAAAACCATTTTTATCAAGTACCACCACCATACATACGAGTGTGTAAATATTTTTTACAATAAAATTTTAAAACCATTTTGTGAGAGTTTTTTACTGTTTTTTCAATAGGGGATTTTCTACGCAGCTTTATTTTCAGTTCAGTTGGATGCATTAATTTTTTCTTCGAGCATTTAAACGATCCTTTTTATTGACAAGTTATATATGTACATGCATACATACATCCATTCATGTGTGGTCATAAACATATTGAGGAATATGTATCAAGAAGTTTCTAATATAGAAATTGTTAAAATACAATATCCATTCTGGTCTAACAAGATTTTAAACCAATTTTTTTTGTACTAAGCAAACTCATTTTTTTTTGAATAAGAAAACGAGAAAAATATTTTCAAATAAATAATGCCAACAATTGCCAAGTAATAAGTCAAATAATACACAAAAATTTCATTTAATAAGATGAAAAGATTTATTTATTTTTGGTTAAGCAAATGTTTCCTTTTTCAGTTTTTCAAACTGGAATTGAAAGCAAAATAATGAGAAAACAAAATTGCTTATTATAATACAATTGATCACAATAAAAATATGAAAATATGTTTGTGTGAACATACATATCGATGTCAAGTCAATCTTGTAATAAAAAAAAAATACTTTGAATTATTGATAACAATTGTATTACATATTTATGTATGTAATTTTATATATCGAATTTGATCAACAAGAGGGTATTAACTTAAAATTTATAATAAAAATGTTTAGAAGAAGCAAAATAGTTTTTAGTTTAATACACATCAAAGGCATGTGGAAAATAGTTGTTAAACCAAATTTGCCAAAAAGTAAAATGGCACGATATTTTTAGAGCGGATAGTAGTTATGAATATTACGTGTCGATTTTTTCCAAAGAGTGAAAATATTAAAATTTTGAATTAATACTCTCTTGTCGATCAAGTGTGATAGAATTGTTGTTATTCTCCTAAAAGTTTATTTATGTATCAGGCACTAACTTTGAAACCAAAACATAATTTTTTTTAATGTATGTACATATGTACTTGTAAAAAATGTCAACATATTAAAAAAAAAACAGTTGAAGTATATACATATGCCTTGCTGGAATGTAAACGATTCAGGTAAGTTTAGCTTTTCTGCATTTTTTTGACATTTTCCTTTAAAATGTTAAGGTATACTGCACTGTTGCCAATTTGACGGTTTTACCGCGATTCTAGCGGTTTTTACGTGTCAATCGGGGTAAAATTTCCGTTTTGGCGGTTAGCGGTTTTTTAATATCACTAATGCCGGTTCACACTCTTCAAGTTTTAGCCGTCAAGTCTTGAGCTTTTAGGAGAGAAGGGAAAAGAGAATGCTATATCTTCTCCCCTCTCTCCTAAAAACTCAAGACTTGACGGGTCAAACTTGACGTGTGTGAACCGGCACCTAGTAAATACAATTTTGTTCTAGGCATTTGAAAATTACAATTTGTATCTCAAAATAAAAGATTTAAAATATTTATTTTCAAAGTAAATAAGTAATAAGAAAAAATTGTTCTTGTGGAAATTAAATTTGTTTCCGCAATAAAAAATTTTACAACGTTTTAAGCAGATTTTATGTATTTTCTTATTAAGAAGTTAAATTGAAATTATTTCAAGCGAAATATTTGTCCAGCCCAAAAAAAAACTAGACGTGATAGAAAAAAACACTGAGAACGCACTTGAATTTATTTAAAACAATTTTTACGGCAGAACAGTGTTATCAACTTTTATCGATCAAAATATAATTTATAGTCAAAGGTTAAGTTAAATTAAAAATATTTTTTATTATCCCTCGGATAAAACTTTCACACGGTTGTCAAACCTTTTGCCAAACAACGTACTGTAATTCGAAAATTCAAGAAATACTGTTTGTGATGCTTTAAAAAACCAAAAAGAAAGCGCAATTTTACGCCTTTGCATGGGTTTATACAAGTTTGTTGTTTAGTGATTGTAAACAGTTTTCAAGCATGAATGTTTGAAATAATGGCAAGCAAAAACTTTTAAAAATTATGAGCGTTATTAAGCAGTAGTGGCCATGTTATCAAGGACTACAAGGGACTTTACTATCAAGGGTGAACACCGCTATTGTCAATCAGTGAGCATGTCAGGTCAATTGGAAATGCATAAAATTATAGCTAGTTTTTTTAAAAATCTTAAAAAAATTTTAATTGTTATTTTTTTTTTGTGAATATAAAAAAATTAGATTTTTTCCTATTAGTAATTTTATTTTATTCAGTATTTTTCAATCATTTTTCAAAAATATTTCTACGCGATTTGTGTTAGCAATGTTTTTCTTAAAACACATTTGAATAGTTATTAAATTTTTCTACCAGTCAATTTAAGCAATGACACATAGATGTCACCTCAATTTGACACTAGCTAGTCAAACATTTATCTTAAATTAATATTCTTAATTCACTTTTAATCTTTTTAGTTTTTGCTCTTATCATATTCATCAATTCAGTTCCCGGTTTAATTTAGTGCAATCAAGAAGTCGTTTCGTGTTTTATTAAAAATTTATATTTTAAGCGCAAATTTAATAAGGTTTTTGTTACTTAATATAAATAAATTTGTTAAAAGCGTACAATTTAAGGTGTTAGAATGAAAAGTGTTAAGTTTATTTTGCAAAAAGTATAGAAATTTATGTGAAATTAGTGTAAATAATTAAAATGATCATAAAATTCGTTCCAATTGTATCAAATTAAAGAAGAATACAAAAAAGCCATTTTCGTTTTTTAGCTTTTGTTGTTGTTTTGCCAAAAATAGTGTTTGTGTTTTTGTAAAAGGGAAGCAAGTTAGTTGCAATTAGTATTGAGAAAACAATACAAAAGTAAGAGTAAATTTGAACAAGTGTATGTGTTTGCGTGTTTTGTTGCTGCATTAAAAGTTCATTTTGCTGTTGTTGTATACTAGTGTCAGTCTAGTAGTGTTAAAGGTAAGAATTTGTTTTTATTATTAAATACCTACTATGATTAATATCAACATATTGACTTACATACATATGTACTTATCAACATTTCTCACTATTAATTAGAAAATATTTATGTTGCTGGTACATATAAGTATGAATAAAAACTTAAATGTAGGTACTTAAATTGCACATTTTAACAGTTGTTTTGGGATTTGACTAGAATTTCATTACTTAGTAATAAGATATTTTTAGATAACAAATTAAAAAAATAATCATTGCTAATTATTTATACATAATTGCTAAATTAATAAAAAAGGGAAATAAACTAAAGTATTTCTGATAAATAGGTATAAGAAAATTCTTTTATTAAGGAAATTTAAAACACTAGTAATATTTTTTTTATTAAAAGCAAAAGAAAATACCTGTCTACACCTTTTAATTAAAAAGGGAAATAAGCTACAACATTGCTAACTAGTTAGAATTGCTAAAATTAAATAAAAAAAAGGGAAATAAACTAAAGTATTTCTTATAAATATAAAAAAATCCTTAATTATGATAATATAAAAAAAAACTACTAAAAATTTTTTAATTTAAAACATAAGCAAATATGGGCAGTTCGAGCGAAAAGTCTACTTTTAGTAACGTAGCGCCAGAAGTATTTTAAATTGTTTCTCAAAAAATTTTATACGTTTAGTCAATTTTTTTATATTTTGGTGTAAAGCGCAACTAGCTCTACATTTAGTAACAAAAGGGATAACGATTGAACAACATGGTCCGAAAATACAACCTTATTTGCAATCTGGAGTTACATTAAAAAAAGTAGACTTTTCGCTGAAAATTCCCATATTTACCTTAAAGCGAGGAAAGATTTATACATTTTATAGATTGAAAAATAAATCTGTATTGGTCCAAAGTTTACTAAAAAAGTTTGTAGGTATACAAAACATCTTGCTCAATTCGCAGTCTTATTCAGTTTTGTAATGCAAGTCAAAATCCATTTCCGTTTTTATAACGTCACGCCAGCGCAGATTTTTGCTTATATCTGCGAATCCTTAGCGTCAATTACTGTAATTTTTTTTCTGAATATAGTGCTACTTCATTAATTTGTATATATAAAAACCCTTTTTACAAATTTAAATTCTTCATTTAATTTTTTTACATTTTGTGCTACAAATATCACGACACGTCAAAATGGAAATACCCATATGTAATAGGTACCTACATATATTGCAAGTTATAAACCAACCAACAAAAATATTATTCAATATAAAGTCTTTTAAAGGTTTTTGTGTGTTAAACAGATTTTCGTTAGTAAGTCTTATAATATTTAGAACATACATACATTGGTATAATTTCGATTTCGATAAAAGTAATTTTATTATTATTACCTGATTAAGTTCCAGCATACGTTCCTTTAGATGGGGTGATTTATGGTCATAACATTTTTTTCCCAAGCACAACCATTTATTTCGGAATAAAAGTTTAATTACAAGCTTTGTTATATTACAAATCAATCTTTATTAAATTCTATTTCCTAATTTACATGGAGTCTTTTTGTCTCAAATATTGTCTCTGTTTCTTTACTTTTTGGGTACAGTTCGTGAAAATGAGAGTAACAGGGGTGTGCTGGAAATCGCAAACGTAAAACGCAAGAATTTTAAAAGTTGTTTTAAAATAAGATTTCTGTAATAAAATAATTTTATGACTAATGTTAAACAAATATTTCCCCATTAAACAGGATTTTAAACCCAAAATTATAAGAATTAGGTTTAAAGTTTATTAAAAACAACTTCCAAATTCTTGCGTTTTGCGTTTGCGATTTCCAGCACACCCCTGTAAGAATTAATTTCTCTCATAAATAAACTGTTGCCAATTTTACGGTTTTACCGCGATTCTAGCGGTTTTTGCGTGTCCATCGGGGTAACATTTTCGTTTTGGCGGTAAGCGGGAAATCTAGCGGTTTTTCTAATATCATTAGAAAATCAATTTTTGTTCTAGGCATTTGCAAATTACTATTTTTATCTTAAAATAAGAGAATAAAAATATTTGTTTTCAACTAAAGTAATTAAGTGATAACAAAAAATAGTTTTTTGAGGAATTAAATTTGTTTCCGCAACAAAAAATTTTACAACGTTTTAAACAGATTTTATAAATTTTCTTGTTAGGAAGTTAAATTGAAATGTATTAACATAACCACCTTATTTCGAGCGAAATATTTGTCAGCCCAAAAAAAAACTAGACGTGATAGAAAAAAAACTGAGAACGGACTTGAATTTATTTAAAACAATTTGTGTTATCAACTTTTATCGATCAAAATATAATCTATAGTCAAAGTTAAAGTTAAAAGGGTGTTATCTACAGCAAATCAATGTTTACATTAAAGCACTTAATCAACCAAAAATTAGAAGTATTTTTTATTATCCCTTGGATAAAACTTTCACACGGTTGTCAAACCTAATGCCAAACAACGTACTGTAATTCGAGAATTCAAGAAATACTGTTTGTGATGCTTTAAAAAACAACAAGAAAGCGCCATTTTAAGCCTTTGCCTGGGTTCATACAAGTATGTTGTTTGGTATAAGCAAGCTTGTAACTAGCTATGCGAAAATTCTTCTTTATTTTTATTTAGTTAACGGATACAAACCTAATTTCTAGTTTTCCTAAAAAGTGAAAAATAATTTGTATAAATCTAAGCGAAGTCTTCGGAGCGAAACAAAAATTGTCTATTCGTTTGTTAGGATTGTGAACATATTTCAAGCATGAATGTTTGAAATAATGGCCAGCAAAAACTTTTAAAAATTATAAGCGTTAATAAGCAGTAGTGACCATGATATCCATATATACATACATACATATGTTTATTCAACCTTTTTGAATTAATGTCCCTTAGAAAGTAAATGTATGTAAGTATATATCAAATATAAAATAGTGTAAAATTTCAAATCGATTGTCTTGCATTTACTTCCTTCTTTCTTTTAGCAATTTTTTTAATCTTGGTCTACGGTCTAAATGTTTAGCATCATTACCAAAAGTATATTAAGTGCAGTTAACTCTAATGTCTGGATGGATTTCAAGCAATAGAAATCCCAGAATATTATATGAATATCCACATTTTGTACGTTCGCGGGACTAAAAGAGTCAGTGAAGCCCAATATCTAGATTTGTGTAAACATTTCACATAATATTTACATCTTTGCCAAAATCTTTTTTTTTATCTCTGCGGCAACCTGCGAATATGTTGTTTTTGGATCAGTTCTTTCTTGTCATACGATTTGAGAACGTTCTCTCTCAGGTAATTTGCGAGGACGACCACTGCGACTTGTATTTTCAAAGTGTGTTTCACCTTTGAACCGATTTACAATGGTCCGTATGGTAAAACGGCTGCGATTCATCAATTCCCCGATCTCAGCAAACGATTTGCCTTTGTTATGCAAATGCAATATTATTCTGCGCTGAGATTCAGTTGTTTCACATTGCTTAGGACCCATTTTAAAAATATAACAAACAAAATTTGTATTTTCAAAACTTTTTGCAACTTTTCAGTTTCGTA
Source organism: Pollenia labialis (assembly GCA_949318255.1). NCBI lineage: Eukaryota > Metazoa > Arthropoda > Insecta > Diptera > Polleniidae > Pollenia > Pollenia labialis. The sequence goes on from OX439139.1 coordinate 14,687,923, forward strand.
AATGAATAACAGATTAATAATTAAACGGAATATAAGTCTGGGATCACACTATGAAAGTTTTCTATCAGAAAGTCTAAGTTTATTGGTGAGAGGGGAAGAGAACATGCTTTTCTTTTCTCCTCTCTCACCCATAAACTCATGCTTTCTGGAAGAAAACTTTCATAGTGTGCGTGCCTATACTTTTGTCCATTGTATTTAAGAGCTTTTTGTACTTTTTATCTGCCAACAGACTACCTAATTTTTCTACACAAATAAAACTGCAAGAGCCTAAAAATATAGAGCAGCCTGTAATAGATTAATATGCAGTAATATTAATATAAAAAAAAAATATTAATTCTGCTGTTAATCAAATCTTTAAATGCATCATGGCTGTCGTGCCTATACTTAAGTCCATCACGTATTTCAAATATACAAAAATGGCTTTTTTATTTGCATACCCACCCACACCACAATAGTTTGTACTAATGTGTTTAAAGCTTTGTACAGACGGTGGTCAAATCTTACAATGTTGTAATTTTTCTGACAATGGTGCCGTTGTCAGATGCATTAATTTTACACATCTGCCAAATGAAAATGAGCTTACAATGTTCACACAGTTGCAATTTTTAATGACAACATTGTAAGATCTGACCACCGTCTGTACGAAGCTTAACACATAAAAATATTTAGTAGTTTAGTGTATTTTAGTATACCGATCGACTCCGAATACCTTTCTGAGCCGATCTAATGATGTTTATAAAATTAGCACATTGCACACTAAATCATAAATTTATCACTATCGTTTTATTTTTCTTAAACCAGTGCGCATGTTCTGTAACTCTCGCGTCGAAATGTGTGAAATGAAACAAAAATGCCATAAATTGAAACAAACAGCTGTCTGAAATTTTTTTTGGGGAGTACTAGCTGTCACGTAAGGAAATTACTATCCAATTTAAAGAAAAAGTGTGTCTCTAACATTTTTGTGTGAAAAGTTCCCGCTTTCAACTGTCAAATAAACTCACGAAAAAAATGGGGCGAGAAACAATTTTAACACTAACAAGAAAGAGTGCTATATTTGGCTGTGCCGAATGTTATATACCCTTCACCATTGTGCGAGCAGACTTCAGAGCAGCTAGACAAAAACTAAATAATTTTTACATATATGTACATTAGGGTGGGTCACTGATGTATGAGCAAAATTAATAAAAGTTCTCGAATCATATTCTAATAGCAATATTTTTTTGTATTACGTTAAAACAAATACAAAATTGCAAAAAAAAGTTCAAAAAAGTCTCATCTTGAGCCCGCGCATGAGCTCCTAAGAATTAAGAATATTTGAAAAAGTCCATTTTTTAAATTTTAATATTTTATTTACTATCAATTATTATTAATTAAAACTAAAAACATTTTGAATTAAACTTAAAAAAAATAAAAATTTGGTTCTTATACAACATAAAACAATAAAATCCTTTTTGGTCTCAAAATCTTGTTTACTGTCAAATCCGGGCATCTCTCGCCTTGATTCAAGTTTCGTCTATATTAAACCATCGCTTGACTTTTTTAGCGCAAAGAGTCATGAATGCTTCTGACACTATTTTCACGAACCTAAAAGTCGTTAAAATACAGTAATATGCTTTTCTGCAATACAATGCTAATGTTGCTATATTAAAAATTTAACAAAATTGAAGGTCAAAGCGCGGGCTCTTACACTAAAAATAAATTAATAATATTTTACAGGGATCTAATTCAGACAAAAATACAGCATATTTACGCTATTAGAAGTCGATAAGAGAAAAAATATTTTTTTGACCCAGCCTAATGTACATACATACATATTTATTATACTAAAAATTCATTATAAATTAAATTTAAAAAGGAAAAACTGGTAAATATTTTTTTTAAATCGTTTTTAGAACATAAAAATTAAAAAAAATTTCTTTTCGAAAAACCAAGATTCGAACCCGGGGACTCACAGTTTCAAACTTTAACAAACCCTCTAGACAACTCAACTACGAAGAACGTTGTTTGAATATCATTCAAATGAAATATGACCGGTTTTACGGTTCACAACTTAACTTAGTTGAGTTGTAATTAAATGTTTTTGTTCACCGCAATATAGCAAAGTTGTAAACCATAATACAAAAATTCAAATCAACTTATATGAGTTATGAACCGTAATAGGGACCTATATTCACCATAACAAAAATCCCAGTTTCTATTTGTTAAAATTATTTCGTTTAACAGGTAAAACAATAAAGAGGAGTGTTAACGAAATCATATTGTGAATTATGCTAGTATATGTAAACAAATACAAAGGACACAACCGGATTTGAACTTCACTTCTCATAAGGATCCTGAATATATATACTTTATAGGGTGTAGGATCAATATTGTAGAAATTACAAACGGAATGACAAAGTTATATATACTCTTTTACCATCAGTGAAGGGTATGAAAAAGATTAAAAATACACAGAATAAAAATAATAATAAGGGTCCTCATGATGTCGCTTAAAATTGCCATTTGTGCAATTGCGCAAACTTACGAGTCTTGTTTTATGAAGCCCCTTTTTTTACTTTTGTGTAATTTTAAACAAGTAATGTCAGTTTGTAAGAAACGTCAATACAAAAATAAATTAAAAATTAAAATTCAAAAATATAAAAATTTGTGTTTAAATTTGTGATTAATATGTATGAGAAATTTGCTTTTAAAAATGCTCTAAGAAAGCCAAAAGACCAATTTACTGAAATTATTGCTAGAATTTATTGTTTGTGATTTATAGACACTTGGATTTTTCATTGAAAACGACGTTAAAATCATTAAAAGATCTGTTTGTATAAATGCACAATTGAACAGCGCAAGTTTACGAGACAAAATTGTTGGGCAAATTTACCAAGTTTGTGTAAATGAATTCTCATACAATTTTTGACAGTTCATTTACGAGGGCGTAAAAATGCACAGTTTGCACAGATTACGAGACTTATAAACGATATCATGAGGACCCTTAATATTTTGTTCTTGGCACATTTTTTCATTGCTTAATTATTTTGCTTTTAAAATTTCTATAAAATACTAGCTGACCCGGTCCGCGTTGCTGGCCCTAAGCAAACATTAGTGTTGTATTACCACTCGATTTAAATTGAGCTTTTACGAAATTTACGGCCTGTAAATCAAAATTCATGGAATACCTATCATAAAGTTTTTTTTACAGAATAACTTACATATGGTGTAAATATGGGCTCAATCAAAAAAGAAACGCATGCATTTAAGGAAAATTGGAAATAATATTTATTTATTATTTTTTCAAAATAAAAAAAAAATAAAAACGTTTTTTTGCTTTCCTGAAAATAATTATTTTGTCACTGAAAACCTTATTTGCAAAAGGTATAGGTTAGGTTCCAATGGCAGCCGTGATCAAGCACAGCTCACGTGGGTCCATTTATTAGTTCCCGTTGTGTTACTATGTCACACCGTATCCCATGGGTCCTATGTTATCTGGCTGCTAGTATTCCCATGCAGCCATCCGGTCGATTCAATGAAGGAGTGGATCCTGCTTACATCAACATCAGAGAGACAAGTTTTGTCCCCAAGGGCTCTTCGACCAAACATTTCGAGTCTTAAATCACCGAATGCCGGGAAATTACAGAGAAGATGTTCCGTTGACTCTTCCTCCTCCTTGTCGCCGCAACTTCTACACAATTCATTATAAGGGAGCCCCAGCCTCTGGGCGTGCCTCCCAATGGGCCAATGGCCAGTTATAACCGCAAAAGCTATAGATCGAGCAAAAAAATAAAAAGAAATGGTGTTACTGTGTGCTTTTGTAAAATAATTTTTAAATTTGCCATTAAAAGTCCACCAAATTTCCTATAAATTCAGTTGTGTTAAAATTTTTTGATAAAATACAATCGAAATATCCTATTTATGCTCTCATTTTAATTTAAAACCCGGCAATAAGATTTATTCAAATTTTTTCTACATTTTGCATGTTTTGTCAGCGTTTATGTCTAATTTTTATTTTTTCAACGTTTTAAGTTTTCTTTACATTGAAATTGTTTTAATTTCCTTTTAGTTTTTCGTTGATTACCAAAAACCCAAATTATTGTTGAGTTTTTTGCACTTTGTTGTTTTTTTAAAATGTTTAATTAAAAACATATTGTCATTAAGGACTTCGTTAAAAAAAAAAATAATGGGATTATATTTCTACAATTTAGTTTGTTGAATTGGATCTCATAATATTTAAACCAAGGTTGGATACCGAAACGAATTTAGGTATCGGTATTAAACTTTTTTTATTTCTGTATCGGTATTTTTATTATATCGGTATCGGTATACCGAACACAATGAAGTTTGTGGTAAAAAAAACCAAATGGAATTAAATGTTCTCATCTTGTGTTGAGTTAGATAAAAAAGTATTATTTTTGTGTTGAAAAGATGACAAACGGCGACACGTTTTTTTTTCAACGATTTTCTACACAAACACTATTAGCGATTGTGTTTTCCAAAAATCTACCGAACCGAACACTATTTAGTGTTTATTTTCGAACACTGGTTATAAGTATTTTTCATGTTTGCAAGGATGGTATAAGTTAAATCAAAGCAAAGATACAAAACAGCAGAGGCATACATTTGGGAAAGTATAATAGTGTGTGAGAGTAGAATAAAAAGGCGTTACTCGATGAGGGTTCACAATCATTGGAATATGACAAAACGAAAATATTCTTTCGTTTAAGAGTGTTGGGAATATTGTATCTTTGTAATTGTATTCCATAACAGTTTGTTCCGACTGTCAAAAAATCTAATTTTACATAACGGAATGCATTCACACTATCACACATGTACATCAAATGAAAAGTATAAGTACCGGTTCCCACACGTCAAGTTTAACTCGTCAAGTCTTGAGTTTTCAGAAGAAAGGGGAAAGGAAATGGCATTCTCTTTTCCCTTCTCTCCTAGAAGCTCAAGATTTGACGAGTCAAACTTGACGTGCACCGGCAAAAATTGTTTAGAAAAACTAAAAAAAACGATGAAGTCGTATGGGATGTCATTTTTTTTTCATACTTGTCATTTTCATAACAATATGCATTCTCACTATCACATTTTTACATAATACTGCAGTTTTTTACAGGTATTAATACAAAGTTTAATAGTGTAAAGTACCCTTTAAGAACTTGCTTTAAGAGAGATTGAGACTGTGCTCCTTATTAGTCTATTGGCAGAGCTAATTTTACTCCACTCCAAATGAGACAATTCTGCTTATTTTCGTACCCATTCAACCAGAAACGGGCTTCACCGGAAAATACAAATTTGAATGGAAATTCAAAATCAAAATCAATTTTTGCTTCAGCCCATTCGCCGAATTACTTTGATTAAAAATTCAACAATTTGCTCTGGTGTAAGTCGATTCATAATGAAATTTCAAAGCAAACTTAACAAAAATCAACTTTTAGCTGTTAAATGGGTGCTTAAATAAAGCAGTGATACCAACTCAAAGTTGTGACACTCTGAAAAAAACACTCTTTATAAAAACATATCAAGTTTACGTAAGAGTACCTATTTATAAATGAGCTTGGTAAGGAAAAAGGAAGAGCGGTTCGCCAACGTATACATTTACGTAAGAGTAACAAGGCCTTTATTCTTTCTACACAGTATCCACTGTATTTAAATTTTTTTGCTAAATCTACTGATGTCGAAAAAAACCCGACAATCCTAAAAAATTTATAAAATAAAACAAAATAAAAATGGCATTAACACAATATAAATATGTATAAATAAAAAAACAGTCATAAATAAAGTGTTGCACAACATATTTACATAGGATACCGAGAGAGAGAGAGAGAGTAAATACTCAAATTCCTACCAACGAAATCCTCTTGAAACAATAACAGCAACAACATTCGAAAATATCATCAACATCACTTCTGGATGGATGATGGCTTTAGAACATTATTTGCAACAATATTTTACTTATAAACCATATATCACTCAAATAGCAGTAGTGATGTTGCCACATATTGTAGTAGGACTTTTTGCCGTCCTTTATTTGTTTTATTTTCCCATTTCATATTTATTATTATGATGATACTCATGCGTGTATGTGTAGTTTGAATATTCGTACTTAACAAATATTTATTTAAATTTTTATTATGGAAATACACACAGTTATACACACTACTCCACATAAACAACTGCGAATGTGTGAAAAAATATTTTAGTGTTTTTGTAAAACTGTACGAATGAATGTGTTTTAGCAAATATTCATATAAAAATTGATTGGTTTTTTTTAAATACAGTTTTCCATTATTTTAAAATATTTCTAGGACTTTTTTCAACTCTTTCTGTTTAGATACTTTGTAGTTGCATTAATATGGAAACTTTTTATTTATGTTTATTCTTTCTAAGTTGTTGTTGTTTGTTAGTTGTAAACTATTATGTTTCTAAGGCTATTTGTAGGTAGATTTTTTTTTTCAGAAACTATTTAGACGGAATATGCTCTAAAAGTACAGAAACTGGTTTAAGGGACGGCATACGGTTTGGTTGTTAAGATTATGGCATATCCAATAAAAGCAAACCGATTTAATTAATCTGTGACGGTCTTATTGTTGCGGAGGCGTCAGTCAAATCTTCTACTAGTTTCTTTTTGCAATTACTCATACCAAACATCGTCCAAATATTTCGCGAACCTACACTAAAAAATTCTCCAAAATGTTTCACCAATTAAAGCATTAATAAAAAAAAAAAAATCAGTTTTAATTAAAAATTTAAACAAGTTAATTTAACGTTTAGTCAAGAGAATTAAGCGTTTAATTAAGTGAATTAAATGTTTAATTGATACAACTATTTTTTTTACTGGTGAAAATAAAGTCAATTTTTTAACTCGAATAAATTTTCATTTTTTTCCTGTTCAGGACAACAAAGTTCTATCTTACATAAAGTTTCGTTTCAAATAGAAACTTTTTGCCCAGAGGACGCGACCTTCCGACGTTGATTGTACAAAAAAAGGACGGCGATCTATTGCCTGGTCTCCGTTGAAAATGTTAAGGGCAGCGGTAAAATGTGCTTACGATTGTGACTGGAAGCTATCATAATGTCCTAAGTCCAAGCGCCTAGGATACCTTCATATGAAGCAATTCATGCACAAGATTCTCCAAAGCCAATGTTATATTAACTTTGCCCTAAAAGCTGATTCTTTTTAAAAACAACAGCACACAACAGACCTGTGAGCATGCCACGCTATTCCTGAAGGATCTTTACAAGTAACACTTCCAGATCCCTAACAGATTGTGGCTTTCCAAAGTCCACAAGATCTGTTAAATTTAAGTAAATCAGGTATGTAGATCGATTTCAAGACGATCGTTTTTTTTTAATTAAAATTAACATATCGAGCCCTATTCGCGAAAATATTTGAGATATCGTAAGCGACAAAAGCAAACTTTTCGAGGGAAGAGTTTTTATTTTTTCTAGGCAGCGCAACACTTAATTTGGATTAATATGGGCTTTTTATCCGCAACGGTGCAAATTTAAAGTCTATTAATTTGTTCGTCATTGTAACGAGAACTTCGATAAATTGTCGCTTACGATATAATCGCAAATAGGGCTCGATACGTAATATAACATTAGGAAGAATAGACAGAAAATAAAATGAAAATGTATTAGGAACCGCTTTTTTAATATACTAAATACGAAATTTCCGGCTTAAAATCGTTTCGTTTTCAAAGCCGATTTCTATTACTACCTGGGGCCTAATTCTGGCAGTCGTGATCGAGTACTTTCTCGATTCGAAAGCAATTTTATTTCAGTCGATACTGAACGAATCGAAATTATTTTTTCAGTATTGTGAAACTCAAATCAATGCTTTACAAAACCAAAAAATGAATTCCGATTCGTTCAGTATTGACTGAAATAATTGGATATTTAATTGCTTTTGAATTGAGAAAGTACTCGATCACGACTGCCAGAATCAGGCCCCTGGATATATCCTTCGATGCAGCTGCTTCCATTCAATAAAGTTTGTTAAGTTGAAAAAGTGTGTGTATTTATTTTGATCTGAAATTAAAAGAAATTTAATAAACCGAAACGCGTTTATTAAAGGAAAAACGTAGCAATACTATTTTGCTCATATCTCAGGCTCCCATGTGGATCAAAAGTGATTTTTTTTAAACAAATGTTGTCTAAAGTTAATGTTTCGGGCTTAAAAAACACCCTTTACATGAAAACTATAAATAGATAATGTAGGGATTCACAAGGTGTCATAAAGTCATATGTCTTAAAATAATAACATGAAAAAATCGACTGTTGTGAATAACCCCTCATTATTCAGTGTGCTTTTTTTGAATTTAAATCAGCTGATTTAAAACCAAAAATATAAAAAATAAATATTTACAAAAAATAAAAATATTTTCTATTTTTCAGTCGCAAATCAGAAATAAATTTTATTTTGTTTGCTTACCAAGCAGCAGTGTCCTAAGCCGATCTTATTTGACGCCGCAAGTGTTTTGAGCGCAAAAATTGCTAGCCGCAGGTTAAATTCGGATGTTAGCCGGATAAATTTTACGATCAAAGGCGTTCAAAAACTAATGCGGCTCGGCACATTTTGTTTACAAAGCAACAACAATATTTTTTATTTTGTTGCCATTACATTACATTAACTACATATTATTTTAGTTTCTGAACAAAATGTTACCAAAAGGTATCATAAAAACTTTTGATGGAACCTTTTTTAAATATACGATAAGAAAGTATTCGAATACAAAGTTTGTTTACCTTTTATTTCACAAAAATAATATCAAGCACTTATTAAAATGTCATTTTATTTTTGGTTAAAAGAAGGACAAATCCAACAATAAATTTTCTTACTTTATGAATGGTTTATTAAAGGTTTAATAGACTATTTTTCGTTTATGAGTACAACTTTAGCAATTTTTGCTTTAAAACGGTTAATTAATCATAAATAAGTTTTTATGAATACGGCTGTTATTCCTCAATTTTTTTTAAAAACTTTTTTTTATAGGATTATTCCTTCAATATTTTCCAGGAATATTTTCTATGCATAGAAAATCTATACACAGAATACACATTCGAATAATAAGAACATTTATCTAATAAATGTTACTCACTCACCATGAGAAATAAATTCCCAGATACTAAAATAAATAAATTTTTATAATTTAGTATTTTTTATTTTTTATTAAGACATTAAATAAAAACGGATTAAATTTTATTATAACGTCGTTATGTCTTTTGCAGTTTACCCCATTTTTTTGTAATAAATACAAGTTTACTTAGAAGTCATTTTCGTCTTTGCCTGAGAGTTAAAATAAAAAAATATTTTTTGTTAGTGCGACTTCCAACACACCAATTTAGTGACTTCAAATCTTAAGCACATTGTTTTTGCGAAATGTGATTCTCACCACACGGGCGGATTATCTCGCTCATTTTCACACTATCGCGAACAACAGCAATGTCTTTTCACATTTCCCACAGACACGGTTTGGTGAAATCGCCTGCAATTCTCCCGATTGTGGACATATTTGGTAGATTCTGCTGACAATAAAAAAAAAAAATCACGAAATGCATTTTGATGTGAAAGTGATTTTGTTTTTTTTTTTGAAAAAGAAGAAGCAAATTGGGGTTTGTTGCTTAAGTTGGAATTAAATATTGTATTTTGAACACTAAATTCTTTTAAATTCTGCCTATAATAGAATTTTGATAAACTAATGAAAATAAGTAAAAAATTTTTATTGGAAAGGGAAGGGGAAAAATGCTGTCTTAAACTTTTCAATATCTGTCTTAATTGTTTTAAATTTACAATTTCAAACATTTTCTCGCTTTTTTTTTGTGGAAAAAAACACCGTCTGCTCTATTGACTTTTAATCACATTTACACTAAATCATCGTATTTCTTAAGGAATTTTTCAGTTTTTTGTTTGCAAACAACTGTGCCACTCCTTGCAACAAAAATACATATTTACATAAAAAACTTTTCAAACTTTCGTAAAAGAATTGAATATGAGAAACAAATTTTGAAACATTTTCTGTTTTCAAGTATTATTAAACATGGAATAGTTTAGTAACACCATTTCCAAGAGAAAAAAAGTTTGGAAGAAACTAGTCCAATTTTCTTTTTAGTAAAAGAAGAAGAAAAATAAAAATTTCTTTCAATTAGAAAAGATTGTAGCTTAAATAATTCAAAACCATTTTGGATTCAAAGACTCTTAAATCAAATTTCTTTCTAGAATCACTGCTAAATTAACTTCCTACACAACTTTTTTCTTTCATTTCCAATTTTTATTATTTTTTCATCTCCTTCTTCTTTTTCTTTTGTTTGGCTACTTATCAACGACATAAGTTTATGCACGGTTGAGTGAATGTCGTCCAGGCTCTAGAGAGAGAGAGAGAGAGAGAGAGAGAGAAATGCAATTGTTTGTAGAATGGGGAAAAATAACAAAAATAAATATTGTATTTTTACAATATTAAAAAAAAAAGAAAAACAGTAAATAAATGAAGAAGAAATAAATCGAACTAGCTTGCAAAAAAAAAATAAAAGAATAAATAAACATAAAGGGTTTCAATGAGCAAAGACAGCCAATAATGCATAGAAAGACTTTGACCAATTGTTCAGTTGAAACAAGTAGACAAAGTCGGACAAGTCCGATCATTTAATACCCTGCACCACAGACCCGGCAAAACAATTATGTAATGAGATTAAGATTAACATAAGATTTCTCTGTGCAGAATATTTTCCAGATTTGTTCGTCTTAAAGCGATTTTATAGAGGGAGTTTATATGGACCTACCAGGTCAAAATTTTGCCATGACATAGTAGCTATTATTAAAGTAATCGTTGTCATATTGTATGGCAATACCGAAAATTATAAGGAGTTATAAAATTAAAAGCTACATTCAGGAGTATTACAAGGCGAATTCACTAGAAGATGAGGTCAACTCTTCAGCAACACTGCTCTCTATGGTCGGATTGTCAAAAACATTGCTAATAAAAAAAGGTTTGTTTACATAAAAAACTAGTTTGTAAACAAACTTTAACAACTCAACCACTGAAAAAAATATACACCATATGTTGACTTGACCCCACCTTCTTGTGAATTTGCTTTGGAGTTATTTGGATCACAGAGCATAGACCCCTTTCAGACTCTGCAAGTTAGTTGCGCAAGTAACTTGCCGAGTACAACAAAGTCTGTACTAAATATTTTTTTCCTTACTCTGACCTTACCGGTGACGTCTACAAACCAAGAGTTGCGCAAGAGAATTGCGCAAGTAACTTGCCGAGTGTGAAAGGGGTCATACAGAGGTAAAACAAGGAAGTAAGAAAAATGCCAAGAAAGCGTTTTTTTTTGATAGCGAAGTGTTTACAACCGTCCGCTGCATCCATCACAAATTTCATGATCAAAACAAAACCAAGAAAACACAAACTAAGCTAAACAAAAGCATTCGCTCAACAAATATTATTATGTATTTAAGCGTTCTTTACACTATTACACAAGTCTTGCATATTCCATAATACTTTGTGAAATAGAAATCTAATGTGTGTTGTTGCGACTGTCAAAAAATCTTATATAACATTACAGTTTGTATTCACACTATCACACACACGAATATGCTTTTGTTGAAATGCAACTCTGATCAAATGAAGAGTATAATTGTCAAGAACAATTTCAGAAAACGATGAAATCGTATGGGATGGAGTGTTGCCAATGTGTTATTCGGAAACTACACATGACTGTGTTCCAAATTACACATTTGAAGAAAAATTACACATAAATCGAAAAAGTATTTTTAATAGAATGAATTAAACTTGCAAAACCTTACCGATATCCCATATTTGCTATTAAATGGTTAGGTTTACAAAAATGCAAAGCTTAATAATGGCTGTAGTAAGAAAGAAGTGGATGAACATCATAGAACGGCTTTGTGTGATTGCAAAAAATTCACACTTTATGAACACTATAAAATTAAAATGCAATCTTTTGCTTTCATTCAATCAAACTTGCTGAGTCACACACATTCACTGCTGGTTTTAAATCATTTAAATAATGCACAGCATGTTTTGCGGTCTTCACATGGACATATGATGTTAGTCTGGGTTCACACTATGAAAGTCTTCTTACAGATAGTTTATATTTATTGTTGAGAGGGAAGAGAACATATTATGGAAAGTCAAAAAAGTCAGGGTTTTAAAAACAAGTTTGGCTGTGATGGAAACTGAATGAAATTACAAAGATTTAATGTTATAAAAGCAAATCTTGACTGTAAAAAATTAATGAAAAAGTAGAACTTAAATTAAAGATACACATAGATTACACATGGTCTCCATATCCAAGTAAAAATTACACACAATATGTGTAATTACACATGGGTTGGCAACACTGAGGGGATGTCAAAATTTTTTTTCGTAATACTTGTCATTTTTATAGCACATTGCATTCATACTATTTCATTAAAATTCCGACCTGTACTTTGGTCACAAGGTTACATTGACGAGCATCGAGAAAGTGATTCTGAATCGATCGGTATACTTAAATATTTGTATATGTTACATACATTAGCAAAAACGTATAATACCATCCCCACTATTGTGGTGTGGGTATAAATAGAAAATACATTAATTTTTTGTATACAAGTAATTGAAAAATTCCAATACTTTCAATTACTCGCACATAATTTGAGATAAGCAAAATGGAAATTATGGAAATTTAAACTCTAAATTGGAGATTGTTTTTTTTTTAAATTTCTTCATTGTTATTGGCTTGAGTTCAAGAAAATTGAAAGCAGGATCCTTGAAAGGAATTTGCAAATAAATACATATGTACATAAAATTGAATATAACCTTTGGTGGTTAGAACTAAACATAATTTTAATTTAACGTAATTCAACACAAGTATTATTTTCTTAAAAATATGTAATCATTCTAACAATTTACGATCAGGATACACTAAACAGATGGGCACTTTTTCCCGGCTGATTGGTTTTTATACATATGTATATGAACTTAATATAAGGTGTTTTTAAAGGCATAGAGCTTGTTTTCTTAAATAAAACTCAACAGATTCAATGAAATGACTAAAATGTTGGCTTTATTAGCCCACAAATTTCATTACGTTTCTTGTTTAAAAATTATTTGTGGCATATGATGACGTCTTCGGAATGTAAGCCACACCAAATAGTGATTTTTTCTTGGGATGTAGTGGAGATAATGAAGATTGTGCTCTCTCCAAAAATTATAATTCTGCTTGCTTACTTACCCGTTAAGCCAGAAATGAGACTTATCGTTAAAGATGAATGGATGCTACAAATTTGTTTCAACTTCCAGTTGATTTTAAGCCCTTCCGACAAAGACACGATGCAATTGGTGGTCCGCTGGCTTTAGTTCTTGCACCTTCTGGATCTTATATGGTTGTATGCCAAGAACTTTCCTCACACATTTCCAAGTAGTGGATGGGCAGAGACCGAATTCCTGAGAACGGCGTCGGATCCATACATTTAAGTCCCCTGTCACACTCTCGTTTACAGCGGTGATGGCTTTTTCTTTGATTTGCATGAATATTAAAAATGGTAATGAACAGATCCATAGTATTGCATATAGGCTGCTGAGATTAACAATTATATGCTACGTAAACTTGACGAAGTGTTTACGTAGTTTGGCACCGTATTGTCTATTGGTTTAGGCTTTCGCTTCCTGCGAGAAATGCTTTCTGTCTTTCAGGAAGATTAATTTTACGGAAGTTTCGCCTTTTCTTTTAAGAGGATACTCTCGGGTATCACCTGGTGGTTTCCAACACAAATTCGGAATACCTTTAAATTCACACTAAAAGGTCTAATTTTTCAGCACTTGTGGGTGAGTTTGGCTTGATAGCCTTCCCTCTCTGCTGTTGCCTTACTGTTGCTTTTGTTTTCTGGGTGCGCTGGTTGCTCTAAGACTCAAGGGACGTTAGTAAACGCATTGCTTGTCACCCAGTGGTAGGGAAGGTATCCATGTAAATTTTTTCAACAGCTTTCTCCGCAGACTAAATGGTCTTAATAGTGTTGGCTAGAAAGCTGCTTTTTGTTATATAATAGAACCGCATTAATGGTAAAAATTACATGGACTTAGATTTCACAGCATGGGGATGTCTTCTACTTGTGTTACCATTTAATACGGTTAGAGACATGGTAGGCTACAATGCGTCTACCAATGACCCTTGAAATATAAAAACCATTTGCGAGCTATTAAATTCTGAAACCATCAGAGAATTTAAAGTTTATAATTAACTTTTTTTTTTGCAAAATCACTTTTAAGATTAATATTTTGAAAAGGTTTTTAGAAAATTTATTAAACCTTTTTATTTTTTTTTATTAATTTAAAAATAATAAAATATCTTTTGCTTAAATTTGTTTCGTCATGACTTTTTTGTATGCGAAAACAGGTATGACTTTGAATTTTGTAGGTTTATGTTGTTAAAAAACCTGGAGATTAAAAATACTTTTTATACATCGGGCGGCCTTTGAAATTCAAAGTCAAGCCTGTTTTCTTAAGTAAGAATTCATAAAAAAATCTAGTGAAACACATTGATTTTCCCAAATAAATGGTACTACGAAATAGTTTTATCGATCTTGTTAAACGTTTTAAATACAGCATATCAAACTCTACACTAATTTAAAGGGGAAAGGGCAAATTATTGGTTCATATTAACTTCATCCCATTCAAGTTTTAATTGTAAAATTGCATTACAATTCTAATTAAATAACATTTCAATTACCTACATTAAATAAAAATTAATTTTCCTTTTTTCTTAATCCCAAATGAAAAAATGCTTTTCAGACATTTAAATAAAACAATAAATCCTAAGAAATTAAAGTAAAAAAACCATCCATGTATTTCTTACTCGTCATCGTCTTGGTTAATTGATTAAAAAGAAAAAATCCCACTTAATTGTTATTTGTTGTTTTTATAGCAATTTATATCCCAACCAGTAATATCCATTTAATCCTCCTCTCCCATCCTCTTTTTGTACCAACAAACCACATCATTTTGGAATTATTTAGAATTAGAAACCCACGAATTAAATGAAGGCTGAGTGATGTGTTGACATGACACTGATGATATTTAACATTTAATTACAAACAAAAACAGAGAAAAGAGAAACAATTGTAATTAAATAAAAAGTCATTTTATACCATTACAAAATAAAGAAAGAACCAACGAATGATTTTTTTTTTTTTTAACGAAATAATCAAAAGAACAAAACAAAAATGACCAACAAAATTGCCAACACTGCCAGCCAGCCGTCCAGCAATGCCGTCATAATCAGCAGTTAAAAAAATAAGCAAAAATAAAACATTGTTTTAATGAAAAAATATGTTCATTACATCAAAAAAATATATTACATAAAAAAATAATTACGCACCAAAAATACTAAACGACTTTCAACTCTTTTTTTCGGTTATTGTTTGCTTCCTTTATACCAATTGTGTTCAGCTGTTACATGCTTTCAAGTAAAACTGAAAATTGGAAATCCAGCTAGAAAAAAGCGGAAAATTATTTTAAAAAAATAATATAAAATTAAAAAGAAATTATACAAAAAATAGGAGAGAAAGATCCGAAAAAACCAAAAATAAAAAAAAATCGTAAAAAATTTCAGTCCTACACATTTTTTTTACCGGATTTTGCAAATGTTTTATTAGAAAAAAATTAATAAAAGTTTTATTACATAGTATATCTAGGTCATTTGTGTGATGCAACTGTGAGTGAAAAAATTTTGTGAGAAATTTGAAATAAATCAAACTTTCAACTTCGCTTATAATCTCTCTCTTTCTTGCTGATTATAATTTTTATACAATAAGGCAGCAATAAAGCTTTTTATTGTTTTTGGCTTTATTGTAATTTTTAATTTTTTCCAGTTAAAATAAGATTTACAAGTAATAAAACTAAAGTTATTATTAATTTAAGCAAAATTCTGCTACAATAAGCCCTTAAAGTTAATTTTCTTTTTAAATCATTAACAAAATGTCTAGCTGAATTTAATTTTTAATTCAATCCGCTGAATAAGTTATAACTAGACAGATAATGTTTTAAAATTTTCAGCTGAATTAAAGTCTTATGTAATTGTTAAAGTTAAATAGCTTATCTTAATGAATTTTTATATATGTAGCTGGTAAATACCCTAAATTTATGCTTTATTTTAATTCGGCTAAAAAATATTTTGCAGAATTATAGTTTAAATAAATTCAACTGTTTATTGTAGTTTTTAACTAAATACATATCATTTTAAAATAAATGAGATGAATTAACTTGACTGAATAGAATAGTTTGAACTTAATTTTGCAATTTTTTTTTGTAATTATGCAGCATTTTTTTTTTTTTTTATTTTATTTGTTTTACTTCAGCTTCATTTAATTGTGCAGTTTTTCAGATCGGAGAGCAAGTCTTAACCAGTCAACTAAATGATTTGTGGTGTTAAATTTTTAAGCACACAAATTCAAAAGCTTTTGATTCTAAGTTCATAAAATACTTTCAAATAACAATTCAGCTACAATCATAAAAGCTAAAAAGTAGTTTTTAGTAATTATATTAGAAATAATGTTGCTGAATTAAATTTTTATAGCTAAATTTGTTTATTTAATAAAGAAATACACTAAACTTATGAATGAAATGAATATTTAGCTAATTCAGCTTCGAATTTTGTTGCTGAATGCGATACATATAGCTGTATAGATAGTTTAATGACCATAGCTTAAAAATTTATTTATAAAATTGAGATTTATTTTATATAGCTAAATTGTAAGCTTAATTTTTTCTAATTATAATATTTTATTATTGATATTGTGCATTCAGTTATCAAATATTAAGCCGAATAAAAAATAGATCTAATTCAGCTAACAAATTTACAACAGAATTGTTTTTTTTTTAAATTTACCTTTAAAATACATACATAATTAAACTAAAATCGAAGTAATTGAGCTGCTTATAAAATATATAAAGCTGAATTGAAGAAAATCAACATACAAAATTATTAGAGATGTAAAACATTTGTATGCTAAAAATGTAGTTGACTAAGCGTTGCAACAAAATATAACTTATTAATGGATTTAGGAAATTTCGCTTTAAAGATTTAACTTTTTAAAATTTTAAAATATGTTTTTAAATTGTATATTTTACAAATTCATCTTAAAAATATGTAGCTGAATTGTAGATTTTATTCAGTTAAGAAATTTATATTTGTATTTTTAATTAATATAATCTAGATGTAATAACTATGTTAGTTTTGATGTTAAAAGCATTTCGAATATTATTCAGCTAAGCAATATATAACTAATTTGTATCTTTATAAAGCTTAGCTACATTCTTAATATTTACCGCGCTCAACTAACTTTTAAAACAAAAACAAATTTTGAAATTTCTTTTTGCTTGAAATGTTAGTTAAACGAGTCACTTTTGTATTCGCGTTCTAAAAACAGGCAGTTAGTTTTTAATTTAGCTAAGAAATATATATAGCTGAATTGTAGCTTTAATTAACTAATTAATATACATATTTACAGCTGAATTGTAGATAAACCCAACACAGCTGCAAATTTCGCTGCAAAAAATTAACAGAATCTAAAATTTTAATGTTTAAATTTTTAAACATGTTATTGAATTGTAGATTTTACAAATTCAGCTAAAAGAAGATTAAGCTGAATTGTAGATTTTGTCAGCTAATAAATGTATGACTGTAATGTAAATGAAAAGAGTTTAGATGGAATAACAAACGAGCTATTTTAGTTTTCATGTTAAACGAATTTCTAATCTTATTCAGCAAAGAAATATATAATTTCTGTATATTTAAGTTTTATACTTAGCTAAGAAATATAAAGATGCATTGTAGCTTTAACTTATTTAGCTAAGATATATATAGCTGAATTGTAGACATAACCAACTCAGCTGCAATATTGCAGCTGAATTAAAGATTTGTCTTATTTTAAATGTTTATTACATTAGTAAGGGTTTTAAAGGCTTAACTAGCTTAACATTTTTTATTTGTTGTATTTGTCCGTTTTGCTGAAATTTTTGATAATTTACACTTAAGTTTTTAATTGCAAATTCTTGAGATATTTTTATATTTGGTAACAGGTATTTATATGTATTAAAAAAGGATGTAGCAGAGGTAATCACAGTTAGATTTTCGAAGATAAATAGTTATATGTATTTTCTAAGGTTTCAGTAAGTAGTAATTACAGTATTGTGGCGACAGACTTCTTTTCGAACTTAAAAAACAAAACATAAAACATAAGCTTAATTCTATATTTAGGAAATTGTGATTTCTTTAAATCTTTAATGTATTTGTTTTTTCTCACTTTATTCATTGCTTAAATGACAGTTTTCAAACGAAATTAATTTTGACTGTCTGTTTTTCTTTACAAGAAAATTCCATTTTCAAATTATAAAATTACATTGAAACAAAGTTTTAAGAAGCTATTTTCGCAGGATAAAAACGTAAATTTACAACAAAAGCTCATTATAATCCCTCCCCCTGGAAATATGCTGTAGAAATTAGCTTAAAAGACAACCTAGAAATATTCTTTATAATTTAATACCTAAACAAAAGTAATGTTTTGATTGACACATAATTGCAAATAAAATTAAATACCTAAATATTTAAAATAATAAAGCATATTTTTAGGATTTCATAAAAACCAAATAAAGCCAAGTACAATGGCGCAAATCAATTTATTTGTATTATTTTAATAAGTTCAAAAAGACATTTCTAAATAGAATTAAATTTAAAACAATTTCCAAAATTCTTTGTTGTTTTTGGTTAAATCACGAAAACACTGAAAATACATATCACGTTTTTCTATTAAAACACACACACACATTGAAATCTAAAAGTTGATAAAAAAAAGTCAAACAAAATCACACACATGTTTATGCTTTTATGAGCAAAATTAAAAAAAGGAGGCGAGAGTTTGGAAAAAAATATTCAAGAAAAACTTTTTAATGAGTTTAACCGCTTGAGGACAATTTTGACAATAACACAGACACACTATTCTCATAAATGTCTCTGTAACTCTGGCAATATGAGCTGAACATGAGCGAGCACATGGAATCATAAATTTTCTTTAGCAAAAAAAGATTTCAAGCCTTAAAAAACAAATTGGAAGCCAAATTTTTTTATCCTTTTGCGTGTGTGAAGTAGACTGATACTATTCTATTCTTTGTATGTTTGTTTAAGCTCTTACACACACACACACACATACAACTACACCTACTTATGTTCTATAGTTACTTGTAATACCAGTTAACATGTTTGATATCAACCATCCAAACAACAATCCTTGAGCTTCCCCTCATATTACAAACAAAATTGTGTTTTAATCTTCAAAGAATCTGAATGTCTGTCTGTGTATTTGTCAAAAAAACTCTTTTTGTTTTTTTAAATAGATTTTTTCAAACACCCACCATAATATTTCATTTAATATGAGTTTGTTTTAAAGAATTTAAAAAAGAAGATGGAGGATGTTCAAATTAACAGCTGTGCATACATAGACGAGTATTTAGGCTAAGAGGAAGTCAGCGCTTTAAATATAGATAAAAAGGGGCTGTAACAGAAAAAACAGTTTAAAAAAAGTTTTTTAAAAACACCGTATCCGCATATTGTTGCTGCTATTGTGTTGTACTTTGGCGTTCTAAAGGATTTTTTTCTATTTAAATATTTTTAATGTGTATCAAATTAAAAAAGAATTTATTTCTGTTTTTTGTATTTTGAAAAACAGATCGATTAAAGGCGAAACATTTTTTTTAATGTAAATTGATGTCTCACTTTTTCATTATCTCACACAGTGAATGAATGAATCAGCCTTAAGGAAACTAACTGTATTTCAAAAGAGAACGATTTTCAAAAAACGAACTTTTTTTAAAGCTATTTAAAGCGTAAAAAAATTTAGGAAAATGTGTTTAAAAAAGACGCCTTTTATAATGCATCTGATTTAAAAGGTAATTTTTTCAAAGTTACTTTTTTTAATGTTGTTGTTCCCAAGAAGAACTTTTTGTTTAATAAAGAGTGTGTGTGAAACGGCAGCAAAGTACTCATGGAATAAAAAAATTTGACACTGTTGAGGTGATCAAAATTTCACTAGCCCTGAGGTCTAGTATACATTTTGACATAAGCGTGGAAATTCTTGACAATTTTAATTCACCATAGAACTTTGCTACCGTTCAGTGTTGACATTTTAGCATTTTTCACGATAGATCTAGCATTTTTTAAGGCCATTTGGTATGAAAAAGATCCCTTTTTTTTTTAGCAAATTTCCTAGAATTTTTTTTAGTTGTGGTATTTTCCATTTTTATAATAAAAAACGCAAGATCCTAAAATTGAATTAGATCTTTAATAATGCAACAATGAAAATGCTCATTAATGTGGAAATGGTAACATTCTCACTTAAATTAAAATCAAAACAGGAAAAATTTTCAAAAATTAGTTAAACCTAGTCACAAAAGTCTCGCAAAGATTGACGGAAGCACCTAAAGTTAAAATAATGGGTGAAAAATAGATGACTTAGCGGCCTGGAGCAGAAAAAAGAAAGCACAAAGTGCTACAAGGGCAACTAAAATAATTCTATCCCTTTCTAGAGAATTTTTTATAAAGTTCAGCAGAGACGGCATTAAGTTTATGTGCTGTGCATAGTTCGTTTTTCACCTGTCGATCATCTGCCAAACTTTTGTAAAAGGCAATTTGACAGCTTGTCGCTGAAGGACAAAAGTAGCACATTATAACCAATTTATTGGCCCTTTCTTCAATGAAGAAATTTTTTTATCTTTAATATAATTTTTTTTTTAGCATTTATTCTAGCATTTATTAAGCTTTCTTTTTTGGCATTTATTTTTAAAAATCTGGCATTTTTTTCTCAATAAGTGTTGGCAACACTGCTACCGTTTTACACACACAAAAAAAAAAAACGCTTTTGAAAAAGTACCTTTAAAACTGCTCCCTTCTTGTTTCCACACTTTTGTAGTTAAGGAAAGACAAAAAAGTACTTTAGAGACTTTTTGTGAAACAATTACATTTTGGTAAAAAGTGATGTTTGTGAAAAAGAGACTTTTAGTGCAAAAAGAGGCTTTTTTGCAAAAAGAGACATATTCAGGGGTGTGCTGGAAATCGCAAACGTAAAACGCAAGAATTTTAAACGTCGTTTTTTAATAAGATTTCTGTAATAAAATAATTTTATGACAAATATTAAACAAATATTTCCCTTTTAAACAGGATTTTAAACAAAAAATTACAAGAATTAGTTCTAAAGTTTATTAAAAACCACTTCCAAATTCTTGCGTTTTGCGTTTGCGATTTCCAGCACACCCCTGATAGTGAATAAAGTGACTTTTCGTAAAAAAGCTTTTTTGTAAACTGTATTTTTGTTGAAAACGTAATAACTGCATAGTACTCGTAAATTATTGCAAACAAATTTGATTTTTATTTTTTTTGTAAACAAATTTAAAATACCACCTTCTAACGATTAACCTTGTGAAATATTTTATATGCATTTTTAGGAAGTTGCTTGCTTTAAGGATTTAAGTTTTTAATTAAAAAAACCCAAATATAAATATTTTTTTAACAAACGAGTTCAATATTTTTTGTAAAGCTTGTTCACAATAGGCAGCAACATTTTCACTGGTGTTCATAATAGAACAACAATTTTTTTTTGCGACCACACACATTTTAAATAAAGAAACCGTTTGCAAATTTTTGTTTGAAAAATTAAATGAAAATATATTAAATAATTTGGGAAGAAATGAGATAAACGAAATTGATGCTCTGGTTGTGAACAAAGCTTTATATTTTTTTGTTTGTTTAAACTTGTCGAAGGAAATATATTGAAATTGAAATTTGTTGAAAATGTAGGCAATTTTCTTTTAAATAAGTACGTGTTTATACATAATTTAGTAAAAGTTAAATTTACAAGACTGAAATATGCAACAAGGGAACAGCAAAGCGGCATGTTTGGAACGCTACAGCAAAAAGTGAAATACATATATGAAAAGAGTTTAATTTGCTTTTAATTGATTCAAAGTTCTTTATTAAAGGAAGTAAAAAAGGAATTACGCCATGTTCGCATGGTGCTTTATATTACTTCGCTCTCTCTTTTTATTACTTATTAGAATTTCCATGTTCGCACGGCATTTTCCTAATCGGGTTTGACAGTTCTTCTTCTTATTTTTTTTATATATTTTGTTTATTGCTAAATTTATTGTTTGTTAGCAAATGGACTCAATGTAGCGTTTGTGTTATATTTCGTTTGTTTTTTTTAGTGCTTTGACAGCTGGTGATGGAAAAAAATCGAAAAAAATAGATCACATTGATTTTGAAGTAATCCACAGGGTAATAAAAATTGAATTACGTACAAATGAGATAATCCACTCTCAAAATTTTGTATGACGAATTATGTTATTTGTATCATAATTAGGCTGTGAATTACGAACGAGAGAGTGAATTACGAACAAAAAAAAAAATTCACAATAAAAATTTTAATATGAAAAAAAAATTAATGCCTGTTCAACGATTTCGAACGTAGACGTTCCCATAGAATTTCATATGAAGAATATTTTTAAAACTGAGAGTTTTTTATATAAATTTTCTATGCGAACGTTAAAGTTCGAAATCGTTAAACTGGCAGTTAATTAAAAAAAAAAACAGTTTTGTAAATCGTCAACAAAGTCTAATAACAAGAATTTTTCAAAATGAGGCATTTTTAAAAGTTAAGAAAATTTGTTAAATTAAATAATCAAATAATATTACACAAAAAGGAGAATTTTTAAAATAAAATATTTTGTCCACATAACAAAAAACAAACAAATTAAAACAAAAAATTTTATTTAAACTTCTTTAATAAAGTGAAAAAATTTATGAATGTCCAAAATTTTTAAGTCCGTTGGTACAAGAGTTCGTCATTGAATTGATAAATTTTCGTTAATTTTAATACTTTTGAGTTAAACTGACAAGTGTTTTTTATAAAATTAACAAATGTCTTTTAAAGTTGAACGAAAGCATCGCTTAATTAAATAAAACTTCTTTAATATGACGAAAACATTTGATAAATTCAACCATCTTGTAATCAATTTAAACAAGTTCTTGTCAAACTAACCAAATGTTACATATTGTTTAGTCGTATGGAACTCCCTATATACAAATATAATCACATTTAGAGGTTAAGTAAAAGGAAAATGTTTCGGTGTAGAAAAACAGCTTTGGCTTCTATATGGCTCATTGCTTTACAGTTAACAGATTGGTTCGATGACTTAACAAACTTCACACACTCACACACATTCTGCCTCAGTCCCCCACATATACAGGATATTTTTCTTTTGATATTTATGTTTTTCTTTTTTTTTTTTTTAGAAAAATATTCTTTTTTAACTCCTAAATTTTATTATTTTAATAAATGCCACATTGTTATAGTGCAAACAAAAATCGTTTTAAAACACGCACACTTCTTTATGTGCAAACTACCACCCTGCAGTTCATAAACTGACTACACTTTTTACTACCTTAAGACAATTTAGAGGTATTTGGTAAAATAGCTTGTTTTATTATCATATAATCGGGACTTTTTAATGATTGTGCGCAAAAATTGCAAACACACAAAAAAAAGAAACTATCTACAGTCCATGTTACTAAGGGACAGTTTATGGACAATGTTGCTTGGGCAGTTTGTTTAATTTGGCTAGAATTTGAATAGAATTTTTCTTAAGAAAAACTTATTTGAATTTGTAAAAACTTATTCGAATAAAATTTTTTTGACAGAAAACTTGTTTGAATAGATTTTTTTTGGGGAAGTACTTATTCAAATAGTCTTTTTAAGAGAAACTCGTTCAAATACAATCATTTGCAGGAAAATATTTCGAATAGAATTTTCTATATAAAAACCTTTTCGAATAGATTTTTTCAAAAAAATAACCTATTCCAATAGAATTTCTCTATAGAAAAACTTATTCGAATAGAATTTTTTTATAGAAAAACTTGTTCGAAAAAAATTTTTCCATTGAAAACTTAATCGAACGGAAATACAAAAAAACTTATTCGAATAGAATTTTTCTAAAGAAAAAATTATTCGAATAGAATTTTTCCATAGAAAAATTATTCTACAGAAACTTTTTTCAACGGTTTTTATTTTCAAAAACATATTCGCAAAGGAATTGTCTATAAACAAACTTATTCGGTTAGAATTTTTCCATTGAAAATTTATTTAAAAAAAAAATTTCTGTAGCAAAACTTATTCGAAACAACTTTTTTCATAGAAAAACTTTTTCGAATAGAATTTTTCAATAAAAAAAATAATTCAAATATAATTTTCTATTGAAAAACTTGTTCAGATATAATTTTTTTATAGAACAATTTATTCGAATAAAATTTTCCTAAAGTAAACTTATTCGCATAGAACTTTGAAGAATTCTTCTATAGAAAAACTTATTCGAATAAAATATTTTGTTAAACCAAACTTATTTGAAAAGAGTTTTTTATGGAAAAACTTTTTCGAATAGATGTTTTCTATGGAGAAACTTATTCGAATATAATTTTTTTTACAGAACAACTTATTTGAATAGAATGTTTCTTTAGAATAACTCATTTGAATACAATATTTTTTTAGACAAACTTCTTTAAATAAAATTTTCTTTATAGATAAACTTGTTATAAACTTATCAGATCTGCTAGGCAATATTCTACATATACAGAAGGGTACATCTTAATTCTTTTACAATGGATCTCAGTTTATCAATGCATTGTGGTGTAATATGAAGAAAAACTTTTTAAAATAGTCCCATATAAATTTACAAATTTTTCTGCTTGAAAATACTTAAAACAAATTCTAACAAAAGATATTGGATATACGATATTTGTTTGTTCAATGTTAAATTTTTATACACACATCAGTGAATTTATTTAAATATTTTTTTTCTATGATCCACAATAGTGCTAAAAAAATTTTTGAACAAAGTAACAATATGAATTTTGGTTGGCTTACAGAAATAGGGACTTCAAATTCGTTTAATATTCAAATAAATTGAGAAAGTTTTTCTTTTATTTCTTTATTTCAATTTAAGCAACAGAAACCCCTGAAATTTAAGGTGCGGTGTGAATTAAAGAAAATATTCAAGTTATTTTTTTTCAATTAAAGACATTTTACTGTTGTATAACAACTATTTCAACATGTTTCTGTTTAAATTTTTTTTTTAGTTTTGTAATTAATCATGTCATTGATTAAAACAAACCCGGACCACACCTTAAACAAAAGAAAATTTAATTGTGCTTTGCAATTTAATATATATTTCTTTCAATTTCCTTCAGTCTGTTTAAGAATAAATATTCTGGTGGAAAAAAAATAATAAAAGTCCTAAAAAAAAGAGGAAATGGGAAAGAAAAAAACCACAAAAGTGCTTAAGAAAAGCCAACAAGTACATATAAAAATGTTGTAACGGCAGAATATTAATCAAAATTAGCTCGTTTGTTAAAAAATTTAGTCGAGCACAAAAATTTGATTTAAAAAAATTTAAAATTTTTTTTTTAAGCATCCAAGGCCAATTCATGTAAACGGTGGTGGAGATACTACAACAAGTAACAACACCAAAAACACAACATTGTATTTTATTTGTTGCTTTCGTTGGTCGATATGTCAAAAACACAAGTAACTTTTGACATACCTCTCTCTAATTAAAAAAAGTAGCACAGTTGTGCTTCCAACGCTACCCGAAAAATGAATTCGCTTTGGAAACATCAAAAGAACATTTTTTTTGAACAAGTTTAAAATCAAAACCATTTTTTTACACAAGATTTTTTTTTAAATTTCATTCGAATAAGAATTTGAGAGAAAGGTCTTATTCGAATCAGTTTATTTTAAGAAAACAGTTTTCTTTATTAAAGTTTTTAATTATAAACGAAAAATTCTGATAAAAAATGATATTCGATTGAGTTTCATTCGATTAGATTTTTCTATAGTAATTTTTTTTTCTATTAAGTTTTTCTATAAAAAAATTCATTCGATTAAAATTCAATAGAAAAAATTCATCAGATTTTTATTTCAATAAGAAAAACCGATAATTCTACATTTCATTCTATGACGTTTTTCGTTAGAAAAATTAAGTTTTTATATAAAAAGTTCATTCGATTAAAAAATTTCATTCCGTAAGGGGTTTCCTTTAGAAAAATTTTATTCGACTAAGTTCTTATATAAAACCTATTATTTTTGATTAAGTTTTTTTATAAAAAAACTTTCTAAATGCAAATTCTAGTCGAACAAGTTTTTTAGAGAAAAAATTATATTCGAATGTTTTTCTATAGCAATAGATATTTTATTCGATTAAGTTTTCTAGAGAAAAATTTTATTCGATAAGTTTTGAAAAAAGTTTTTCTAAAGAAAAATTATATTGAAAAAAGTTTTTCTTTTCAATTACATTTTTTAAAGAAAAATTCTATCAAATAATTTTTTTTTAAAGAAAAGTAACATTCGAATTAGTTTTTATGAAGAAAATTTATATCCGAAAAAGTTTTTCTGAGGAAAAAGTACATTTGAACGAAGAGAAATCCATTCAAATAAAAACATTCTCATGAAATGGGGTTTTCCATAGAAAAATTCTAAATGAATAAATTTAAAAAAAAGTTCTAATTTTCTTTAAAGTCATTTAAATTTTTTTGTAGAAAAGTTTTGTTCTATTAAGTTTAGCTATATAAAAAGTTCATTCGATTAAAAAAAATTATATTCTATTAAGTTTTACGATTTCTATAGAAACATTTCATTCGATTATAATTTCTATAAAAAAATTTGAAACTTTATTCGATTAGATTTTTCTTCAGCAAATTTTATTTAATTAAGTTTTATTATAAAAATATTTTTGGTTTAGTTTTTTTATAAAAAATTTTTATTCAACTACATAATTTGTTCTATACAAAAAATTTTAATCTTATAGGTTTTTCTATAGCATATAATTTGTAAAACTTTGTCTAAGGTCATTTTTTATAAGAGTACGTTTTCTAACGAAAAATTTTATTCACAAAAGTGTTTCTTAAATAAAAATTCTAAAAAACCATTTAATTTGAATAAGTTTTTCTAAAGAAAACTTCTTTTCAAAAAAATTTTAAGCACACAATTTTATTTGAATAAGTTTTCTTAAAGAACAATTCTTTCTATTCGAAGAAGTTAAAAAAAAAATTGTTTTAAAACTCTAATTAAAAAGGGTTTTCTAAAGAAAAATTCTGCTCAAATAATTTTGTCTAAAAAAAATTCATTTGAATAAGATTTTTTTTAGAATAATTCTATTCAAACAAGCAAAATGTTTTTTAAGAAGAATTCTATTCGAATAAGTTTTCCTAAGCAAACATTAAGTTCAAATAAGTTTTTCTTAAAAAAATTCTAAACAAATAAATTCTTAAAAAAAAAATCTAAAAAAATATTAATAAGTTTTCTTAAGAGAAATTTTATTCGAATAATTTTGTCTAAGGGAAAATTTTTATCGAATCAGTTTTTCTTACTAAGGAAATATAATTGATAAATAAGTTTAATCGATATTTTTGAGAAATCTTATTCGAAAAATGATATTTTCTCCAAAAATGTCATTTAGATTTTTCTCAAGCAATTTTCTTTTCCCTTAAATTTTTCCTTATTTATAATAAATTAGATTTTAAGTCATAAATCTGGCAACAAATTCCTTAACATAAAAAATATACAAAGGAATTTAATTAAATTAAAATTCTTTTACAAAAACTATTTGTATTGGACCTTTTTGCCAAATTCTTCATAAATTGCTGCTCAAGAGTTTGCGAAATATTTGAAGAAAAAACTATATTTATATTTATTTTCCCACCACAACAATTTATTGTAATTAATGGTTTGAAGCATAATTTTCCAATATTTTGTAAAAAGCGAACGAGCGAAGAAATTAAAAAAGCGCCCCATCAAACTCTTAAGCCAAGAATTTCAATTAAACGCGTTTTTCTATTTTGTCGTTTTTTTTTTGTTTTCTCTTTTTCTTACCACTTGCTGCATTTAATAGAAGTGGCCAAAAATAACTATAAACTTAAGACACAGAAAAAAATCCTTGGAAATATTGAAGCGTGCAACAAGGACTGTGGAATCTAGCAAAAAACTATGAATACGGAATTTATAGTTTGACGCTTAAATATTGGTTTTTATTTTTGGTTTTCTGTTTCGCTTTTTTATTCGAAACTCTATAGAATGTTAGATTGTGCGTGTCTTGTCTGTTTATAATAAAATGGCTTTTTTTAGGGAACTGACATCCTGGGTAGTCAACGAATTAATGAAAATTTTATAGGAAATATTTCATTTAAATAATTTTTTTCTATGATATAATATTTTATTCTAATAATTTTGTTTTCAAAAAAATTTATTTGAATCAGTTTTCTGTAAAAAAATCTTAATCGAATAGGTTTCTTTTAAAGAAACTTTAATTACAATACGTTTTTTTAGAACTTGTTTTCTAGTATGAGTTTTTCAATAGAAAAATTTTTATTCGAATAAGTTTTTTTCAAATAAGTTATTTTGCAAAAAAAAAAAAAAAAATTCAAACTTCCGAGTTTTTTATAAAATTATTATTCGAATATGTTTTTCTACAGAAAATTACTATTCAAATATGTTTTTCTATAGAAATATCTAATTTGATTAAGTTTTTAAAAGAAAAATATTATTCAAATAAGTTTTTCTTAAGAAAAATTTTATTCGAATAATTTTTTTACAAAATGGAAATTCATGCGGAGAAGTTTTTCTATTAACAAAGTGTTACTGGAATATGTTTTTCAATGGAAATACTTCAATCGATTAAGTTTTTTAAAGAAAAATTTTATTCAAATAAGTTTTTCTAAAGAAAAAATTCAATTTAAATACACCTAAAGGAAAACTTTTATTCGAAAAAGTTTTTCAATCGAAGATTTTCATTAAAAACGTTATTCTAAAAATAATTTTTTAGTTCTTCTATAGAAAGATGATAAAAGAATAAATTTTTCTATAGAAAAATGGCATTCCAATATGGTTTTCTATAGAAAATAAAGTTTTGGATATGTTTTTATATAGAAAAATTTTATTCGAACGTTTTTTTTAATAATCGTTATTTCAAAAGTTGTTCTATAGAAAAATAATATTTGATTAAAATTCTACTGAAAACTCTTATCCGAATTTATTTTTCTATAGAAACATTTTATTTTTGTGAGGTTCTGCTACAATTAAAAAATTAAATTTATAAGGTTTTGTATAGAAAAATTTTATTTGGATAATTTCTTATAAAAATTTTATTCGCATATGGTACATTCTTACCCAAATAAAGAAAAGTAGCGCTCGTTTCACAAAAAATGCAACAAGGGAGTAATAAAACTCTACTGTAGTGTTTTATAAGAAAATTGTGTAATGAAATTTTATTCTTGTGGTTTGTTAAGAAAGTAAAAAAAGAAAGCATAAACCGTAAGGAAAAGATTGCTTAAAAACGAAAAAAAAGAAGAAAACTGCTACTAAAATTATTGCATAAGCCAAAAACACAACAATTTTGGCTAAAGAAACAAAGTCGAAGTAGAAGAAGTGCCAGAAAATTAAAAAAAAATCCAACTGTTTTTTTTTTGCATACAAAACCCCCATAGATGAGGGAATTAAAAAAGAAGACATTTTTTCCTAATTTCTTTTTATGCAGCAAACAACACTGTGCAACAAAAAAAAAAAAAAACACGTCAACACAAACCGAAACCAAAAATTTATATAATAATTATCATAAAATGCAATTTTGTGGAAAAATAATAAAATTAGAAATAACAGATGCTTTTAAAGGGGTCAGTACAAAAAAAATCTGATTTTTCTAAGAACAACATATTCGAAATAGCTTTTTCAACTGAAATAATCTTGTTCGGGTAAAATTTCTATTAAAAACCCTATTCGGAGGAACTTTTTCTGTTTACAAATTTATTCGGATAAGATTTTTCCTAAAGAAAGCTTATTCGGATAATTTATTTATTTAAAAAACTTATTTGAATTCGGATACATTTTTTAAAAAAATCCTATGCGGATAGACTTTTTCTATTGAAATACTCTTTCGGATACACTTTTTCTATAGTTAATGTTTTTTTAAAACTCAAACTATACCAAGACTAAATCAAGTTATTTTTCGAATTTGAATAATTTTATTCGGATAAACTTTCTATACAAAAAACTATTCCGATTAACCTTTTTTATTGCATAACTTATTCGGATAAATTTTTTTCTATAGTTAATCTTATTCGGAAAACAAAACTTCTACAACAAAACTTTAAAATATTATTTGGATAAAGTTTTTCTGTAGAGAAATCTATTCGGATAAAGCTTTGTTATAGAAAAATTTGATTCATATAATTTTCTCTATAGAAACAACTAATTCAGATAATTTTTTTTGTAGACAAAATTATTCGGATAAACTTTTTCTAAAGCAAATCTATTTGAAAAAACGTTTTCCATATAAATAATTGTTGGGATACACTTTTTGGCATAAACTTTTAATATAGAATTTTTTTGATTTTGAAAACTAAATCAAAAAATTTTTTACATAAAATTTATTCGGATAAACTTTTTCCTTAGCAAAATTTATTCGAAAAAACCTTTTCTGTAGAAAAACGTAATCGCATACATTTTTTTTATGGAAAAGCTAATTCTTCTAAAACTTTTTTTTAGAATTTTAATTCGAAAAAAATATGTAAATATATATGTAATTGTAAATTTAAGTTATTTCAACGAAGAAATTTATTCGAATACATATTTTAATTAAATACAATTATTTGGATCAACTTTTTCTATAGAAAAACTAATTCGGATAAACGTTTTAATAAATAAAATTATTTATTTTTCTAAAGAAACACTTATTCGTATAAAATTTTTCTAAAAAAACCTTTTCGGATTAACATTTCGATAGATAAATTTATTCGCATCAAATATTTCTATAAAAAAACTATTTCGAATAAACTTAAAAAAAAAAATAATTGGATAAAGTTTTTCTATAAAGAAAGTTATTTAAATAAACTCTTTCTTGAACAAACAATTTTCGGATAAAGTTTTTCTATGAAAAAACTTATTCGGATAATCGTTTCAATAGATAAATTTTTGTGTATAAAATTTTTATAAAGAAAAACTATGCGGATAAACCTTTTCTCTAGAAAAATTTTTTCGAATGAAATTTAAATGCATATTTTGTAAAATATGATTATTAAATATCATTTATATATTTAATATGCTTTTAATGCTGACCTTAATCTCCATCTCCAGTGTACTTAACTTCATCGAAATTTTTCCGCAATAAAATATATGATGAAAAATTCTACTCGCTTTCTTATTCTAATTGCGACCTCTCTTAACTTTTTGCCCAGCGACAAGAGAATAATTTTCATTATTATAATTAAAACCAAAAACTGACAATCAAATTGAATACAAACATGACTTGAACAACTAAAAATAAAAAGGACAAAAATATAAAAAATGTCAAAAAAAAAGTAATCCAGCAAAGTTTTTGCACATTGAAATTCGTTATTTCTTCAATAAAACATTTGCCTAAAATCCACTTTTATAAATATTTTTTTTTGTTCTACTTAATCCAATTAAACTGACACATGAATAGTTTTTTTCTGTATGAAATCTAAAAAAAAATGGACACAGAGAGCGCAACAAAAAAGTATTTAAAGATAACCAAAGACAAGGGCATTTCGTGAGTAAGTTGAGAGTAATTAAATTAAAATAAAACAATTAAATGTAATTTCTCTTACACTTACACTACGAGAGTGTGTAGAAAACTAGATAAAATTCTAATATTTAGCATACTTTTAGGGAGAAGGAAAGCAACAAGATTGAATATACTTAATTGAGAAGGCGGAAGGACTATAAATTGATAATGATAAATGTTTGTACAGTTACAGGCGAATCCTTATAAATAACTAACTAATGTAATAGATTTTAATTTAATTTACCTTAATGACACCAATACTCAAGCAATGGAATTCCAACACACACACCCACGCACCCTCTATTTCTTTTACAGTTATTCTAATTGTCTTTGCAAGCTTTAAGGCGGCAGCATTTTAATTGCAGGAAAATCCAAATTGAAATAGATTTCAAGTGAATTATGATTATAAAATTATGGTGGACAGTGATTTATTTTATTTTTTCCAGGAGATATAAATGAATGGCCTAAAATTCGGAGAAGCTGATTCGTTTGAAGTTTGAGAAATTAAAAAGAAAAACGATTAAAGCAGAATGTACTAATAAAGTGACCTCACAAGCGCAGCTGTTTGCAGTGATTTTCTTCGTGGTGCGAGGTTTGGTGTCTTTTTTTTTTTTGTTTATTTACATTTTTAATAAGGCATTTTGACATTTGCCGTCTCAATTCTAGCAACAAAATGCCTGTTGTTTTTTCTATTTATTTTTTCACTTTATTAATACATTTTGGATTAAATTTTATTAAACGTTTTATTTTTTTGGGAAAATTTAATTTCAATAACTTTATCTGTAAATTCGATTAAAGCCTTTTATAAAAAAGGTTTTCCATTTGCTTAAAATTTTCTATAAAAACTTTTTTACTTACAGAAATTTAATTTGATTATAGTTTTCTATAGAAAATTTTATTCGTTTTCTATAAAACAATTTCATTTAATTAGAGTTTATTTTTTATAGAAAATTAAATGAGATTAAATATTTCCCTCAACAATAAATTTCAGTGTATTTATCAAATATGAAAAACTGGGAATTTAGCACGTCATACGGATCGTATTAATAATAAATTTTGTATTCCCGAAAATAACTTTGAAAAAATTTTAATTTCTTGATATTTTTTATTTAGGCTTGCTTGAGTTCATCAAATTTAATTTCATTAAATTATTTTCACTGAGGAAGGAATTTTTTTACAACTTGGAATTTTTTATTACAATTTTTTGATAATTTTTCTTCGCTGAGCTGAGATTTGAACCCGGGTTGATTTTTACATGTTTCAAGAATCACCACATTCTATCCTCAGAAAATCTTTGAGTTCTAACCACTGCACCACTGCGGTTAATTATCAAAAAATTTTAATAAAAAACTCAAGCCTAAATAAAAAATATCAAGAAATTAAAAATTAACAGTTCTACTAAAAAAATCAAAAATTGTTCAGAAAAAATTTTATTCGATTAAAATTTTCTAGCAAAAAACTTTATCCGAATAAAGTTTCTATAGAAAAACTATATTCGTTTCTATAAAATATTAAAGAATAATAATTTGTTTTAATATTTCTAAAAAAAATAATATTCGATTAAAGTTTTCTATAGAAAAATTTTATTCGATTAAAGTTTCTTTAGAAAAATTTTTTTCGATTAAAAAATTTTATTTTATAAAATTTTTCTAAAGAAAAATATTCGACTAAAGTTTTCTTAAGGCAAATATTCGGTTTCTATCAAACAACTTCATTTAATTAGAGTTTTTTTAATAGACAATTATTTTACAGAATTAATTTTTTATTTTTAATTTGTATTCGATAAAAGTTTTCTCAAAAAAAATATCAGGTCAGTCAAGAATGAAGGATTATCAATAACAATTTTAATTAATTTCATGTTGTAAAATTCCTTTCTTCATAAAAATAATTTAATGAAAATTAAATTTGATGAACTTAAGCCTGATTAAAAATATTGAAAATTTGGATTAAAAACCATAAATAGTTCAGCAAAATTACCACAGTACTAATTATTGTTTCCATAGAAAAATTTTATTTGATTTCTATAAAAGAATTTCATTCAAATAATTTTTCTAATAAAAAATTCTATTCTATTAATGTTTTCTACAGAAAAATTTTATTCGATTTAAGTTTTATAAAGAAAAATTTCAATTTGTTTTATAAAGAAAAATTTTATTAGAGTTTTCTAAAGAAACATTTCATTCGAGTAAAGCTTCTATAGGAAAATTTTATTCGATTACATTTTTCTCAATTATAGTTTTTTTAATAGAAAATTATTGTAAAGAATTAATTTTATGCACAATTCGGTTTTGTAGATACTTTTTCGTTTTCTATAAAATAATTGCATTTAATTGGAGTTTATTTTTTTAAGGATATTGTAATGTCATTAAATTTTCTAAAGAAATAATTTAATTCGACTAAAGTTTTCTATATAAAATTCGTATTCGATCAGTTTTCTCAAAAAAAAAATTAACTACTTAAGTTTCCATTTCATTCAAATAATTTTTCTGATAAAAAATTGTATTCTATTTATGTTTTCTACAGAAAAATTTTATTCGATTTAAGTTTTATAAAGAAAAGTTTTAATTTGTTTTATAAAGAAAAAATTTATTCGATTAGAGTTTTCTAAAGAAACATTTCATTCGAGTAAAGTTTCTAAAGGAAAATTTTATTCGATTAAATTTTTCTCAATTATAGTTTTTTTAATAGAAAATTATTGTACAGAATTAATTTTATGCACAATTCGGTTTTGTAGATACTTTTATAAAGTGCAATTTTATTCGATTAAAGTTTTCTATAGAACAAATTGTTTTGGTTTTCTATCAAAAAATTTCATTAAATTTTTATTATAGGAATTTTTTTTATAGAAATAATTATATGCAATTTGAGTTTATCTTAGTTAAAAATTTTAATTGAATTTTTGTAAATTAAAAAATTTTATTCGATTAATGTTTTCTATTAAACAGTTTCATTCAATAAGAGTTTTTTAGAAAATTTAAACCTGTTTTAATTTTTGATTAAAGTTTTCTATAGAAAAATTTTATCCGATTATATATTTCTATCGAAAAATTTATTCGAATCCAAGCAATTCCCATAGAATAATTATTTTTTAAACAAAACATTTTTGATTTAAATTTCTTTTAGAACAATTTTTTCCGGCGAAAGTGCTGCATAAATTAAGGGGTTTTTTAAAGAAAATTTGGCAAGTAATGTTAATTAACAATAAATTATTTACGTAAATCATTCATCTATTTTTCAAGACACATCGATGACAATTGAATGTAAACACAAACAGTCACGTTGCTTGCGGTTGCATATGCCTGAATATGTTAATGCAACATGTCATTGAATGTGTGTGTTTAATTTCTAAGAAAGTGTCACTAACACTTTAATACAGTTAAATATATGAAATATTGTATTAATATTATTGTGTTTGAATGTGCAGAGTGTAACGGTTTATTAAGAGAAATATTGAGAATAATGTCAGTTATAATCGAGCTGTCATTGACATACACTGTATGCCAGAAATACAAAGCACACTAATACATACATACATACATATACATGAAATAAAAATTCATACACCAATTGTAACTCATACATGTGTCCCACATTCAGACATTGATGGATACTGGGTTAAACAATCATACAAACCCATGTTTACGTTTGTGTACGTGTAAGTTATGTGTGTCAGTACTTGAATTATATTAATATTTTTTGTTTATGCTTTTTTTTATTCTTTTTCATCTCTTCAACTTTCTTTTGTATTCTTGACTTAAAGATCTGTTGATGGAAATATAATTTTCGTAATGTTTGTTTGTATGTTTTATTATTGTTTTGGTGTGCACTCGATGCGCCCGAAGTCTGCTGTTGACAATACAATTGATAATTGGCATGTATTCACTCACTCATTCATTCATTTATTTGTTAGTTTTCCTGTTCTTGTTATTTTTGTCAATTGTATTTGTCACACATGTGGTCTCAACGAAGTTGTCAAGTTGGCAACACAACGTTGGTTTTTTATTTAAATACAAAATTGTGTATGATTACATATTTGTTTTAACTTATTGTAAGTTTAAATTGGAAACTATTTTAAAGGCATTTATTTAAATATAAACGAATATTTAAATAAAAGTTAAAAAAAACCCAAGCAGTTTTATTTGGTACATTGATTTTCAACGACTTCTAAAAAGTATTTCGAGGACACAAATTGGTGCATTTTTTTCTGCAAAATCACAGTAAAATTTTGTGATGGCGAAAAGGATTTATTGGCTGACTTTTTCCCACCAATCGCCATAAATCTTTGGTATTTTTCTAGTTTTATTTTTGTTTTTAAGAATCTTAAGTTTTTATCCCTTTTAGATTTTTACGGCCAAATTAACCAAGTTCAGCTTAAATGACTATTACCTTAATTTCAAGTTAACAATATGTTTTTGACAGCCATAACTAAAAGAAAATCATAACTAAACTTGTCGAAATTGGCCATTAATGTTTTAAGTTTAAATTTGTATCCTTATTATTAATTAATATTCCTGTCATTTAAGTGAAAAACATTTCTGTTTTAAGTCTACTGTGCTTTGTAATAATTTTTATTGCCTACTTTAAGGCTTTATTTACCAAATACAATAAAATATTTATTTTCTTTAACACAATTTTAATTAAAATTCTAACTTACTGGCTATACATTTCAAAATGTCAACCAAATTTAACTTTGAACTCCGGATTTTTTTTGGTGATTTCAAAACTACCCTTTTCCATTATCATCATCATCATTGTCGTCCTCGTCGACGCCATCATCCCACATTAATATGTTAATGTTGTTGGCTGATTTTAGTTGATTGTTGTCATTGTCAAGCCGTGTGAATGTCTTCTCGCTTTTATTGTTGTTGTAGGAGTTTATATCTTTAACAATGTCACTCACATGCACGCCTTCACTAACAATATTATGATGATGACAACAGCAACAACAACAACAGTAACACTAACTGAAGCAACATCAACAATAAAAGGAAAACATTTTATAGATAAGTTTTAGCTTCGATTCCCTTCCCTTTCCTTTGCTTTTTTTTTTTTTTTGGCTTTCTAGGTACCAAATTTATTTTTTTTTTTGGAATATAAATATGTAGAGGTATGGAACACATACATTCTTACCTCATATTCTTTATTCTAATACAATTTTGTTAGAAAGATATAACGTTTGTTTGTAAAGCTAAACTGAATTGTAAAAGTCATCTTCCTAAACCAGTAAAAGATTATGTGGTTTTCTATATTTGGCTTGTGATGCCACAGAAGTGGAAAGAAAAGTAGGAAAAAAACAAGTAAGTAAGTATAGATCGTCAAGCCCGACCATTTGACTCCCTATACCAAAGTGTTTACAGACATATTTTCGAGAGTGCCCTTTATCCGTGACCCATGGGCAGTCAAGGATTGGGCAAAAAGAAATTCTTTGGCTGGATTTTATCTAGATTTCTAACATCTAAATGAGACTTGTTTGCCTGATAGGGATTTTAGAGAGGAGTTTTATATGGAACCTCTGGTAAAAATGTTGGTCTCAACAGTAATAAAATTTTGCCAAGACATAGAAAGTTGTCATCGCAACATTTTTAATTAATACCAACGAATAAAAGGGAAGCTATAAATTTTAAAGCTAATTTCGGGAGTAGTATTTGTATGGGAGATACGGCCTAATATGGACCCATTAAAAAAAAATTTGCTAAGACAATTAATGTTGCAATAATAAATTTTAATTTTAATAATATTTGCAAAATTGCGACCTGTACTTTGCAGACAAAGTTAGATGGCCAGACAACCAGCCAGCCAGCCGTCCGGACGGACATCTTTTTTAGTCGATCGATATACTAAAAGATTTGTTTAGGACCAGTATTTTTCGTGTTACACACATTAACACAAACCCATAATACCCTCTCCACTATTGTGGTGTGGTTGTATAAAAATAGGAGGAAAAATAAACGTTGTAAGCCTGTAAGTAGAAAGAAAAATAACAACAACTTCGAAAAAAATAACAAATAATAATAGCAAGAATAATAAGAACATAAAATCAAGGTATTTGTTATGCTTATTTTCTTAACATGATTTAGAAAATAAGAAAATATACACATATACTTTCATATATATTTTCACATACACATAGATAGAGAAATACATACATATGTACATGCTTACATAGTGCAGAGGAGGAGGTACAAATCTATTCTTATATGTACATATACATGAGCACAGTGGGCTTAGTCACATAATAAAGTGACATAACTTATACTTGAAGTTTGAAATCTAATATACCAGAAGACCAGTGTTGCCAGAAGTAGGGAAAAATCACTACATGTAGGTATTTTTGATACTAAAATAGAAGGGTAGGGAAAATCGGACAGATTTTTTTTTAATATCCAATATGTAGGGATTTTTCGTCATATCGCATTTTTTATGAAATAAATGCAGAAAAAATCGTTTTTTTAAGTGATTTTTTTTTGTCCAAAACGGTTAAAACATTTTCTTTTCCCTAAAATCGTTTAAAAATATATTTCCAGAGTTGTTAGTGGCTTAAAAAGTTGGCGACACTAATATGTATGTTTTTTCAAGATATAGGGGTGGGGCTTCTAAACGATTGTATGCTGAAATGCACATCAATTCTTTAGTGACAAATAAACAATTTGTCGTAGAACAAAAAAAATGTTTTCGGCATTACTTAGGGTAAGCGAACAAGCTAACGAATAGTGGGTAGCAAGTGACTTAAAACTGCGGTATACCCTATCACTAGCGCCATTGGTGAACAGAGTGAAAATGCCAACCCTTTCGCTAGTTACAAATGGCAATGGTTCTTTCTTATTCTACTGGGATATTACACAATATCGAAAGATTTAATTTTGAATAAAATTAATTTTTTATAACCAATGTTTTTACTTCTATTTTAATGACGATAATGCGTAGGGATTTTTGCAGGGGAAATTTTTTTTAACGTGTAGGGAAAAATCGGAATCTTTTTTAGCATGTTTAGGTATTTTTTCGAAAAATTCACTGGCAACACTGCAGCAGACTCAAGTCAAAATCGTCTAATTTCAGATGTAACTAAAAGTGTCTCATATAAAATCTTAAAAAAGGGTTCTTAATTTTCAGAAAGTTCACTTTCTGACCACTCTAATACAACACAACTTTTTATACAGAATGTCAGTAACCAGAGCGAAATAGAGTTTAAAGCTTGTGGACACTTCCAATGCTTTTATATCAGCACTATGGGCTTACTTACATAATAAAGCGACTTTATTTACGTTCTGGGGTCTAATCACGGAATACGATATCGAGAAGCAAAATTTATCGAAACTTTTTATTTTGGTATTACGACACTCGATATCGAATGAAATGTATCGTAATTTGAGATGATAGCATTCAATATCGAGTAACCAAAGACATAACATCTCTCAAGTTCTCATTCGATACGTCGGTGTCTATCGTATGCAGAAAAATACGATAGTTTACTCGACATCGAATGCAGTGATTAGACCCCTGTCCATTTTATATAAGAGCTAATTAAAGCCGGTGTCCTTGAAAAAAAATGAGCAAATCTGTATTGAGACAGAGCCCGTATATTGATAACCAGTGAAACCAGAAATATTGTCTAAATAACACGTTTTATGCGCTTTAAATTTGCAGTAAAAACTTGAAAATATGCCCTGAAAATTGTTAAAAATATACTCCAAAATAAATTGAAAAATTGCTCATTTGAAAACAAAATATTCAAATATTTTACAACAGTTCCATTTAATAAAAACAGTCCTAAATTATAATCGGTAAAGCCCAAACACTTTAGTATTTACAGACGCGTCTTCGTGATTTTAACGTATTTGGAAACGACCACAAAACAAGTTATGTTAAAGGTTAAAATTTATATTAGAGTTATTTGTGCAGAATATTATATAGATATTAACATTTTAGGGTCGGTCGCTACATTGTTTATTAATGTTAACATTTAAAAGGAATATTTACCATTTTTTCGAATGTGCTTTTATGAGTTGAATTTTAATTTATAAAGCTTTTTATAATAGTCTTTTTTCCTCAATATTTTACATACTTTCTGCTTAAGACAACCTTTGGTTAACATTGAAGCTATAGATATACACTTACCTATTATTAGGAATGACTATATTCGAAAAATACTTTATGAAAAAGAAGTCATTCTAACATTTAATTAAAAAGGAAGTTAAAGCAATTTATAGATGGAAGCTTTGGGCAAATGTGAACTGATTCGAAAATAATTTAATTTGAGGTAAAATATTTTTGGGGCGAATTAAATAATTTCTTTAGATTTTCCAAGGTCTAAAGGAACTAGTGAAATGCGCATAGTGTTTTTTTTTTAAGAATTAAAATTGGAAATTGAGCACAACAACCAAAATATGATTATCGGGCATGTTCTGTAAATCAAAATGAAGTGGATTTAAAATAACACAAATTTTAAAGCGATCCTGTGGAGAAGGTTCATGAAAATATTCCTTTTTATATACTTCATTCTTTGAGTACTGATTATCTTTTCAAGATCCAATGTCGAATACCGGATAAACTACAACCATTTTGTCAGTAATTGAGATCAAAATCTCGTTCGATTTCAATTTCACTTCATTTCGATTTGTATATATTATTTATTATATTATTATGTATATATTTCCAAAAATTTCCAATTTGCTCCACTGTCCCTTAGTTTGTCTCTCGTTATTGCTGTTAAGTAGTTATCATATAAAATACCTACTTAAGAAAACACCACAACACGAAGTTCCAGAGATGCAAAAAGTCCCCCAATGAAAAGAAAACGAATGCCAAGTATTTTTATTTTTCTTAAAAATTCAACAGATACTTACATATGTACTCACTTAGGTTTAACTATTACCACAAGAACGTTTTCTTTCTTAAATAATAAGCAAAATATAAAGAATACTGCTGCAGAAAGAAGAGAATAAAAAAAAACTTCACATACTTTTAGGCAGTCAATATGCATAATAAGCCTTGTGTGTTTTACGTATCATGTTTTTTTGTTGCTCTTAACATTTTGTTCTGATAAAGATTAATAAAACAAACAAGAATGTGGATTTAGTAAAAGATTGCGAACGGAAAACATAAAAAATCCCTGTCTATACATATTTGTTAAGTTTAATTTGAAGTGTTTAAATATTTAAAAAAAAAATAACTAATACGGATTCTAAGCAGGGATTTTTAGAGATTTTCTTAGGTTTTGATTGGTTGTGATAAGGGCTTTCTACTTAAATTTTTTTTTTATAAAGGTAAAGAGTTTTTTCCGAATGTTTTTAAAGATATTTTGATAAATGTCATTATGTAAACCTAATATGTATAAAGTATCACTTTGTATTTTTCTTTCGCTGAATGAGCTAAGCCTTAATGTATACTCTTATTATCAACAAAATAAAAAAACTGATACATTTTGATTAATTTTATTATACCTGTATAAAGCACATATCAGGGGTAAGTTTAAACTATTTAAGATTTTAATCATATTTTTAGGATTTTAATTAATTATTTTGAACTGATTTTCATCAATTTCAATAGGTTCTTCCCTGGTTTGAAAAAAAGTTTTTGTGCTAAATTTTATTGAATTGTTTTTAAATGCTATTCAGTCGCATGGAATGACGTTGATTTTACAAAAAAAAAAAAAAATATTTGTTGGCGTTCAAATCAAAATGCATATCGTACACTTCGTGTTTTGGTGATGAAGCACATTTTCACCTTAGTGGATTCGTCAATAAGCAGAATTGCCGAATTCGGGCGAATGATAATCCAAGAGTGATTGTCGAAAAATCCAATGCGTCCACAAAGAGTGCCTGTTTGGTGCGGTTAATGGGCTGGCGGCATCATCGAGCCGTATTTTTTCCAAAATAAGGCCGGTCAGGCAGTTACTGTGAATGATGTTCGCTACCGTGAGATGATAACGAACTTTTTATGGCCCGAATTGGAAGATATGGATGTGGACAGGATGGTGCCACTTGCCACACAGCTAACGAAACAATGGCTCTTTTGCGCGACAAATTCAATGGCCATGTTATCTCACGTGGTGGCGATGTCAATTGGCCGCCAAGATCATGTGATTTGACACCGTTGGACTTCTTTCTTTGGGGTCATTTGAAAGAAAAGGTGTACATCGATAAGCCAGCAACAATTAAAGAGCTAAAGGATGAGATAATTCGGAAAATTAACGGCATAGAACTTCATTATGCCTCAGCGTCATCGAAAATTTGGACCATCGGATGAAGGTGTGCCGCCGAGGTTGCAGCGGCCATTTGGCCG
Source organism: Pollenia labialis (assembly GCA_949318255.1). Taxonomy (NCBI): domain Eukaryota; kingdom Metazoa; phylum Arthropoda; class Insecta; order Diptera; family Polleniidae; genus Pollenia; species Pollenia labialis. The sequence goes on from OX439139.1 coordinate 14,729,874, forward strand.
ATATTTTGTTCCATAGATAAAAAGAAATGACAATAATTTCCTGAATAATTTGTGTTTTATTCAAAACCAACGTCGGCCCTTAAAATTTAACCACCCTTTACAATAAACAACGTCACGCATACAGATGTGCAGTCAAAATTTCCACATCTTTCTCATTTTTGACGCTTAACCACTAGTAATAAACTAGTCCAAAACCTTACTCGTAACAATTTTAACTGCAGGTACCCTCACCAATATTGTGGTGTGGGTATAAAACCATAAAATAAATAAAAACTAGCTCAACTTAAGTTTGTAAGAATTAATGTTGTATGTAATTATCCTGTTTCACTATGGGCCAGGATACTAAGTACTAAGTTTTATGAGTTCAATTGTCATACAAATTCCTAGTTCTTAAAAACTTTTACAAATTTTTTTTTAGAGTTTTAAACTTGTTTCTCATTAAAATTTATTTACTTCCTTCTATTTCTCAAAGAATCTTCCACATATTTGTAGCATACTTTTAGTCAATTATTGAAATATAGTATGAGTATTTAAATGCTTAGTTAAGATTCTTATTTAACAATTTTTTTTTTTGAACAATATTTATTTCCAATTTATTTCCTTTTAAATACCAGGCAACAGAATATAAAAGACTTAATATTAAGTTCAAAGAAATGTCTGCTATTACTATTTTGTTGCATTTTTTATGTGTATGCGTTGGTATCAGTGTTGGGCAAAATACATGGTTTGCGATATTTAAAATACAAAATACAAAATACTTGCTGGTCCTGTATTTAAAATACAAAATACTTTCAGGTTATGTATTTAAATTACAAATTCCAAAATACTTATACATCTGCATGAATTTAAAATACGAAATACACAATTTTTATTTAAACCAAAAAATACATTAGATTAAACTAATTAACAAAACAATTGCTTCCTTTCATAAATATTAGATTTTTGAATGTAGCATCAGACAAACAGTTTCTTGTTGGAGAATAAATTAAACCTGCTGAAGAAAATTATCTTTCTACAGGTCCTGATGAGCACAATCTTGTATTAAATTCTAGGAATACTCTTTTTATATCTGGATAGCTGTCAAGAGTGATAAGGTCTTTGCTATTGTCACTAAGGAAACTGACAAATTCCAACTCCAAATTTGATGTCCTAGATTCACCATCATTCCTACCTACGAAAACAACAAAATCATCCATCGTCTTTTTTACTGGTGCCTTCTACTTTTCATATTTCCATATTCTAATAGTTACGGCTTTTAGCGATTCTAGTTTTTGGTAGATCAAAATGCAAACAACCATCAATAAACTGACAAAATATATTTTGTAAACTATGCTTAAAAAAAATACAACATACTCCCATTTTTTATGTATTTAAAATACAAAATACTTGCTGGACATGTATTTCAAATACAAAATACTTGCACGTCATGTTTTTCAAATACAAATACAAAATACGTATTTGTATTTTAAATACGTATTTCAAATACAAGTATTTTAAATACTGCCCAGCCCTGGTTGGTATACACATTCATATACATATAAATATTTGTAATGTATGCAATAAAATCATCCTAAAAGTATGCAAGTACGTTTTTCATATACACATTAAATGTTAACAGTGTGCTAAAGCAGGCACATTATAACTGCCATTACGCCATTATATTTGCAGTATATGCCGTAGTAAATACCATACATTTTTTTTTGTTGCTATTTGCTAAATATATTTGCTAAATATATGCAAGTGTATCTTTATATAAAACATCAGTATATGAACGAAATGTTTTTTATGCGTAACAAAATGAGTTTAGTTGAAAAACCCTGTACAACTGAGGTGGGGAAAATAAAGTACTCGGTTCTAAGCACTTTGAAAATTTTTTTAAGCTTAAAGGTTATTTATTTAAACTCTTGTAATGACCGATTTCAACAATTTATTTAAATATCAATTTATGTTTAAAATTCGTTTTTCATGTCAAATAAAAATAAAATTATATGAAAAAGTATATTTAAATATGAATTGATAATTAAATTGAATTGCTGAAATTGGCCATAAAAGTTTTTCTCTTACATTTTTGAAAATTATTTTTTTTTAATTCACACTCTAAATTCAATTTATAAGATTCATAATGTTTGCCAAATTTATCAGTACATACTAGTGTTTGTCCAGTGGTCGAAATTCAACCATAGTTTTTTTTTTTTGCAAATATAAAGCAAACATATATTAAAGTGTATATGAATTAAAATGTTTCGAGCATTTGTTTTTTTCATCTTAGTGGATCGATTTTGTGAGGGCCCAACCTCCGGTGCATATGTTCTCATCCATTCAAGCCCGTGAATGCTTAATTTAATTTTGTAAGTTCAATAAAAAAAACAAAAAAAAATAAATCAGAAAGTACTAATTGAAAAATTAAAAAGTACCAAAAAGTCTCCTCTAGATATAAATTGTTTTTCAATCACTTTGGACTCCGCATGTTGAATCTTATGTTTCTAGGTTCAGTATTAATAAACATTTAAAAGTACCAGTTAAATAACGAAAAAGTACCACAAAGCCCCCTCTTATAGACGCTCACCCACTAAGGACATTACATGTTGAATTTTTTATTTCTTTGTCCAATATGAACGAAAATTTTAAAAAGTACCAATTGTAGAACGAAGATGTACCAAAGAGTTCACTCAAAACTATGCATAATCAATTTTAAGGTTTCTAGGTGCAATGTTAACGACATTTCAAAAAAGAACCAGTTGAAGAACATGCAGCACGGAAAAGTAAAAGAAGGAATTTAATTTCCAGTATTTTCCTTTTCTCCCCATTAAAGTATCACCAATTTCAATATTATTGAGCGAGCCCATAATTTCCCAGCAAGCAAAACAGTCCTACGTCTTCCAGATATCTAACAGAAACGTCTGTCAGATTTCTGACCCAAAAATGTATGAAGTGGTTGACACGAATGCTGGCAGACATGTCGTTGGAAATTCTGGGTTTTTTTGGCAGCATTTCTGATAGATATCTGACAGAAATCTAATGAAAAAGAAATGTATAAAAAAGTACCATTAGACACATCTTCTGAATTGCGTCAGAAATCTATTAGACATATCGGTATATATTCGCCCTGATATATCAATGCAAAATCGATCAGAATCTGAATGAAGTCTCTAAGAATAAAGTCAGACATTAGTAAGAAATGTCTGATTCAGACAAAGTCGGAGTATTTTGCTGGCTGGGTTATTACGTTATTGTCAATATATGGAGAAAAATGTTTTTTAAAAAAAGTCCCAAAAATACCTACGATTTTCGCCCCTTAAACGTTCGAATTTCGATAAAGTACCAAATTTATTTTTTAGATAAGTTACGAATTCGGTATAATCTTTATTTCTATGTTTATTGGTTTCAAAGATAGATGGGATGACAAAAAAGTTAAAAAATATAAAGGTTTTAACCGTTTATTCCCCAAAAGGGCCGAATTTAAAAAATTGCCAGACACCTTTTCCCTTATTTTTCTAATGAACAAGGATAAGTAAAAAATTTTTGTTTGGATCTCTTTTAGTTTTGGAGATGAAGTTACCGAATTTGCCCTTTTTAGATTTTAATAAAATATATATTGTGCACTTCTGCCTTAAACTTTTCTTTTTTAACATTTATGAAACTCAATTTAATTGAAAAAATGCCACCATGTTTTTGAAGACAGTTTTCTGTCTGCCCTAAACATTTTCGACTTTTGAGTTGTGCCTGTTTATGATTTAGTGTGCCATATGTAACACTGTTCCTCTCTCAAACTCTTTTTTTCTAGCGTGGTTCACAACTGCATGGACATTTATATAGAAATTGAAGCAATATAAAAACCCAGAAAAACTAACACAATACATTACGAATTCGAATAAAACTATTAGACTTTTTTAAAGCATTGCTTTAGGCGTATTCTTGCAAATATTGTAATAGTAAAAAGAACTTACACAATAGCCCTATTCACAATCTTTTATGCATCATAGCATTTGCAAAATCCTTTAGTATATTTTATACTCTACACAAACAAAATATACAACAATGCACTTGCTACTCTTTTGTTAATATGCAACACTTAAAACTTATAAATAATATTTACAATTTTTGCAAACCGACAGCTGATACTCACTGACACTATTTATCAATCAGCTGTGAATTAACTTGCCTTATAAAAAGTGTCACATTGTTAAAACTTTAATTTAACCTAAAGTGAGTGATGAAGTACATTAAGGTAAGTTAAACTAAAGTTGTAATAATGAAACACTTTTTATACGTCCGATTAAATCCTACTTTTAGCTATCCGCATTTCACTGGTTGCTTAGGCCAGATCATCAGGAAACTTTATCCAAAGATTTTTGAAAGCTACAGAAATTGTTCAAATAAAACTGTTAAGCGAATAGTAATTATCAGGGAAACCATAAATATGCAATTGCACGTTTTTTCTTGTGCGACCAATGAAGGCACAAACAATACATTTATCCGTTTTAGAGCCTTTTATGAATTTTGGCATCGATTTGTTAGTGCATATTTTTGTATATTTTACCGTTTGCAGCATTTTTTTGAATAATTAAGTTTAACGTGCATTTTTGCAGCACTTTTTAAGTTTAAAGCGCACAGTTTGCCTTCTTAAGGCATAATTTGATACATGTTAAATTTTTAACGATGTCCATCCGTCCGTCTGGCTGGGTTTCTGTCCATGTTAACCTTGTGCGCAAAGTGCAAGTTACAATTTGGTAGATACTCTGATCAAATATGGACAAAGTCTTTGTAAATGATGAGCATCGGTCTATAATTTCTCCCCATAAAAACTTTCTTCCAAATTAGACTCTTTGTGTCCGTAGCCCATCATGTAGGTATTTAAATTAAATTCGCCCCAAAAATATTTTACTGCAAATTGAATCCCATCCTTAAATAGCCTTTACTTCCTTTTAAATGTTAACATTAAACAATAATTTAGCGACCGAACCTAAAATTCATCTTAAGGGACATGGATATAAATATCTAGACAAAATTTAGCGCAAACATCTCTTATATAAATTTTAACCCAAAAAAGCGATAATATTTTAAAGTTTTTATACCCTCCACCACAATTAGTTGTGAAGAGGGTATATTAAGTTTGACATTCCGTGTGAAACTTTTTTATTATTCATCTCAGACCCCATAAGGTATATATATATATTCTGGGTCCTTGAGTGATTCTAAGTCGATTTAGCCATGTCCGTCTGTCTGTCCGTCTGTTGAAAACACGCTCACTTTCGAACAACTTAAAAGAAAGGAACAAACTTGAAGCTAAATTGCTTGTAGTTATCCTAAGCAGTTTGGGATTGAAATTCAGCAAAATCGGTGCAGTAGGACTAGAGCTATGAATCAAAATGTGGAACCACCACCTAAAAAAATGATAATTTTGTTGCAAAAAATAATATAAATGGTGGAACAAGGCACGGAATGAGATAAGATTTTGCAAAAACTTGTTTTATTCGACTGGAAATCACGCCTAGGCCCTATATAAACACTACTCCCGGAAAACAGTTTAGTATGCCTAAAACCGTAAAAAATAATGCTATCATAACAAAATTTGGTACTTCACAGTTTTTTAGGACTAGAAATATCACTGTGAAATTTCGTGAAGATCGGTCCATAAAACCCTACTAACGAAAAACATTTTAGTACGCCTAAGGGTATCAAAGATTCGGCACAGCCGAATGTAGCACTCTTACTTGTTTATTTTTAATTTTATTATTTAATTGTTAAATATTTTGTGTTTTTGAAATTTTTGATTTTTTAAGGGAATATTTTCAAAAATTTTCAGGGCATATTTTCCAGTTTTTACTGCATATTTAATACACATAAAACGCACTTTTTAAAGCATATTTCTGGTTTCCCTGGTAATTATAAACATTCAAATCTCTAACCCGTAATAATATCAAAACTTAAACAAAAAACCAACAACAAACAGTGAGTTTATCCATTTACAATTGATTGGAAATATTTACAATTGCATAAATTTGCACTCTGAAATGCACGAGATTGTGAATAGGGATAATGTTGTTTATACAACAAAATAACATATGCATTAAATGCAGCTTTTTAAGCGACAATTTTTTTTTTTTTAATATTTAAACAAAAACATAAAATAAAAGAGAATAATTGTGAAGAAATATAAGATTTGGAATAATGTTATCTGGATATTTTATAAGGGTTTTCTTGTTTAATTTCAAAAATCACACAAAAATATTATGAAAAGAAAAAAAAAATAAGAGAAATGAATAGAAGAAAAATAGGAAAATTATTTTTATTCTTTAGAGTGGTAAAACTGTTAAAGGAATCATTATTTATAAAGAGGGGAAAAAATAAAAACACACTCTTTATGTAAAATAGATAAAAATATTTTTTTTTTTTTTTTAGAAATAACATGTATTTAATTTTAGCTACTTTTTATTTTCATTATGTGTATCATAGGAATATGCAAAAGAGCAGACATTAAGACTAACAATCAAACATACATTTACACAGTTACATATGCAAACTTACGTATGTACTTATATGTGCATTTCACCAACATTTTTAATGTGATTTTGCATTTCTCGTGAACAGCGTGTGAATGAGTTTTTTTTGTCTTTGTAAAACTGTATGAAATGAATAAATAATGTTGAATTCTTATTATTCTATTATATTTATATGCATTTTTATTTAATGCAGTTGCAGCAATTCCATTTAAATATTAATTTTCAAAAGTTTATTGCTCCTTCTCTGCCTACTATTCAGTTTACGTTTCTAAGTGTTAAATAATCTAAAGAGTTATACATAGAATAGAACAAAGAATGTTCAGTTTAAAGTGAGAAAATAGAATACTATTTAAAGGATTAAGTTATTTTAAAGTACTTGTTAGAAACAAATCCAAATTAATTTTACGAGCATTTAAAACTTTCTCGTTAATTTTAAATTAATTTAAAACAAAACTTATTAAAACTTTTCGTGATAAAATAGAAGCTTATTTAAATCTATAATTTTGGTTTTTTCTTTAATTGAGAACGAGAAAATTTAAATTTGTAAAAGTTCGATAATTTTTAAAATTTATCATAAAAAATGATAATATTTAAAACGATATTTCTTACATATTTAGGTAAGCCTAATATTTATTTAATTTCATATTTAACAAAATATTGAAATCTCGTACAAAAAAAAAATATATAAAAATAAAATTTTTTCTCGCAAATTCAAAAAATTTTTACGAAAACAATTACAATTTTTTTTAGGACGAAATCCTCACTTAATGTCTAATTTTAATATTTCTTGAATTTTAAAAAAATTCTTATATTAAGCAAGTTAAACATTTTTAAAACTTGATTGTAAATTTTTAAAATACTTTGAAAGTCTCCCGCGAAAACCTGTTGATATATTATGTTACTACTAATTTTAAGCTAATTTCGTATTTCAAAACTTTGTAAAAAAAATTAATTAATTATAGTTATTATAAATTTTTTATAAAACATTTTTAATATTTTTCCTTTTTTGTAATAACGTTAAACAAATTCTATAATTTCGGTTTTTATTAAATTAAAAAAACTTTGTATTTAAAAATTTATTGTAAATTAAAAGAATACTTTAATCACTTCCTAGAATAAATTGTTAGTACTTTAGAATACTTTAGATTAGGGATGAAATTGAGACTTTGAAAATTGTACCAACAACTTTAAAAAATTTTACCTTTTTGACCTCTTTTGTATAAAATGTTTTTTTTTAGTTCAAACTATTTTTATTTATCAAATAAGTAAAACTGGGAAGATTCATTTATTATACTAAATTTGTCATTGATGTTCCGTTGTACTTTTCGAGTTTAAATAGTACAAAAAAGTACCCTATTTATAAAATTTCAGTTTCTGTTTTATTTGTAAAATATTTTTTTTTTTAAATAAAACATTCATAAAAAACAATTCTGATAATTTTTCTTTGGCATCGAAGACTTTTTGATTTTTAAATTTTGAAAAATTTGGAGTTGTAAAAAATTATTGTAAACCTTTTAGACACTTTAAAAACTCAAACGATCTTGGATAGATTTTGAAACTGTTTTTTTAAATTATTTTAAATTGTCTCACAACTAAGAAATCTTGTTAAAAAAAGTGGTTTAAAATTAATCGTAAAGTTTTAAAATAATATGTATGTTATTGATACTTTTTACTTTACAAAACGCGTTTGGTTTATTCTCTTTGTAATGAACCTTCGAGTTCTTTTAATTGCAAGTCAAAATAGATACACACACATATTCAACTTAGTCCAAATTTACATTATACGATTGTTGTCGTTGCGATTATTGTCGTTTCTTCTTTGAAGTCGGTCTGATATTTACATTGTTTGATTTTTATCGTTACAACTTTTTTTTTGCAACAGAACTTCAATACATTTTTCGTCAAATGAGAGAACGAATGAGCGAACAAAATGAATCGAAGAGTACACTCGCTTGTGTACCCCTTTTAATTCCTCAACGCAACGCAACGACAAAAAGACTTAACAAACTTTATTGAAATTAATTATAATATGTATTCACAAAGTTTATCCAATATTGTAAGTAATGAACTGAACCGTTTTATATCTCAAAACAAACTAAGCTAAGCAATTATTTAAAGTTCACAACCGTTCTAGTCGATTCCAGACCCATTCTAGTCGATACCAGAACATTCTGTTCGAATTATCTAAGAATAACATTTATACATCTAAATCTGAAGTATATATTTAGGCGTAACACATTTTGTCAAAAAAATTTTAAACTAATACGACGTAAAACTATATTTAATTCGTAAAAATATCGAATATTAGTTATTTTTAAATTTCTCTAAAATTTTAAAATTCCTTAAGCTTCTAATATTTTTCAATTTTTTCTTTAATTAAATTAAAATAGTTTATCGGTCAAAAAAATTCATGTTGACATAAAGTAACACACAGTTTGTCGATACATTGAGAAAATTGCCATTAGACTTTTTTCTAAATTCAATTTGGTTTAATTTAATGAAGTTTGTTCTTAATAATTTATCGTAAAGATTAAAAGCTTTTGTAAAAGTATTTGTCATATTTTTTTGCTATAATGTTAAAGCTTCTCCAGTTTTGCAATTTTAATTTTTGTTTGATTTAAAATTTTTTAATTTTTTTAACGTAACTTGATATTAACTTCTTTTTAAAATAAATTCTTTCGCTGAATTGAAATTTTAAATTTTTATTACATATAAATTTAATTTAAAAATGTTTTCCAGCCTCCTAAAAATAGGCTTTAAATTTTTATTTTAGCTATCGCCTTAAAAAATACTTTACTCTTATTTGATTTAAAAAAAAAAAACAAATTATATTCTATTAATTCCTGCAACAAATCACGTAGCAATTTTCACCTGCTTCAATTTGATTTCTTTTGTTTGTTTTCTTTTTTCTTTTCCCCAACATTTATTCTTGACAAATCCCAACTTTCGTTAAGATTGGTCTATTCTTTCAACAAATATATGTCTAGAATGTGGCAGCATGTATGCTGTGGTGATAATAATGTATTTAAAAAATCACACACACACACACACACTAACACACACACAATTACTCATACTGATAGACAAATTTGGTACGTTTCATAATAAGTAGTCATCGACAAAGATACGAGATTTAAATAAAAAAGGGTACAAAACGTAGCATTCTTTGGGGATTTCTTATTATATTTTTTTTTTCAAATTCAGAGAGCGAATTACAATGAGAGTATGATTGTGCAAGTTTGATTTGAATGCAAAACTAGAGACAAACACAGGCATTTATGTGTTGACTTGTCAATGGCTTAATACATGTATGTTCTTTGAAAATCTATGCGTGTGTGTAGGTGTTTTAGCAACATGTTTCGGCAGGTTCGAATCCCTAACAAGGAAAAACGAAAATTTATTTTCCTCTTAAAAAAAGGCAAGAAAAATCCAGAGTTCCTTTAACAAAATCCGCTCCTGAGTCTGTACAATTTTAGGGCATTAGTCTTTTTATATAAGATTTGTTTAAGTATGCACTGTCGGAATGTTTGCATATTTATATTATTTCCATTTTGCAAGAAAATAAAAGAAAAAACCTAAAAGCTAACAGAAAATTGTGCCGGTTTAGTTGTATAAAAAGTGAGAATCTATGATGATGATGATTTAAATGTTTGCCACGTAAGTTTCGTATTTGTTACGTGCGAATTCCTATTGCATTTTAAAAACCGAAAAAGAAATAAAGAGGCTTTCGAATGAGGGTTATAACAAAGATCACACAATGATGCAGAAATCTATAAATGAACTGCTTAAATATGAGAAATTATATAAATGTTATTTTATGGTCCTTTGAGAATAGAACATATTTTCAGAATTGATCAAAATATTACCAATTGTTTCAGAGCATTCTGGAATTTCCATTGTGAAATGTTATACCGAAAAAAATAAATTTTTATTAGTTGAAAATTGCAATTTTTTTACTTTTTCTATTGTTAAAACTTGTATATGTTTTCCATTAACTTTTTATTAATACACAATACATACAATTTGTCTATTTTCTATTCTCCGTAAAACAAACAAGAGGAAGAGAAAGTAACGTCTTAAAGAACTATTGAAATGCTTTTCGATTTTGAGTTCGCGCCTTTGGGTATGCTATGCTATTTTAAAAACTCAATATTGAACTATACAAAATAACAAGACGAAATCTTTATTATTTGTTGTTTTTTTTTAACAATGTAAAAATAAGTTTAAAAAATAAAGTACTTTTTGTTTTACAAAATAGTACCTAGAGAAGTGTAATGCCAAGTTGTTCACGATAACTTATTGAGCTACAATTTCAACGTGGTAGCTGATGTTGGACAAGGAAAAATATTATCTCACCTTATATTTAATATCGTACTTGACTTCATCATATGTAATGCCACTTCTGCAAGTAGAGGCTCAATCAACGTCTAGAAATTCTGGAATATGCTGATGATATCTGCCTGCTATCTCAAAGTTGTCGCCACATGTCAGCTACACTCATATGCCCTGAGAGCGAAGCTTTAAAACCCGGTAGGGTATTCAGCTGCACAGTGTTTAGCTGGGAAACTGGCACCTACAGTGATGAAATAGCTCTTCGTTTTGCATTCTTATGACCTGTATGCCATCCCGAGGAGGACTAAGATCAGCATTTTAAATTCCATCTTCTCGTTTATACCTGTGAGTCCTGGAAGACGACAAAGTATGATATTGAATAATTTTTAGGGTTTAAAAAAGGGCAAAAGCGGGATAATTCGGTAAACTTATATCTCCAAAACTAAAAGAGATACACAAAAATGTAATACTTATCGTTGTTCTTTAGAAAAATAAGCAGACAGGTGTCTGGTACTTTTTTGAATTCCGTTCCATTTAGGTAGTAAGCGGGTAAAACATGTATTTTGGTACTTTTTTCTCACTCCATCTATCTTTTAAATCAATAAACTTAGAAATAAATGTTGCATTACATCTAAAAATACAAATACGAATTTTCTACTTTTCCGTAATTCTAACGTTTAAGTGGTGAACATCGTAAATATTTTTGGTACTTTTTTTACAAAACATTTTTCTCGATTCATTGACATATACGTATGAAAATATGGGCTCCCACTTCAAAATCAAAATTTATGATACATCAATGGGGGAAAAAGTACCAAAGAGGGGAAATAGGGGAAATGCAGTTTCTTTTATTAGCTTTTCGGTTCTACATCTGGTACTTATTTTAATTATCGTAATATTGTACCTCAAAACATAAATTCAACATGCAATGTCCTGAGTGGATAAGAATCTATGAGGGAATATTTTGGTACTTTTTTGTTCTTTAACTGGTACAGTTTTATCTGTCCGTCTCTCACTCGGTTATCTTTGTGTTTTTTCTAATTTTAGTAAAACACCAAGTTTAAGTTTTGCTCTAAGCAGCATTTTATTATTAAAGAAAGGGTGTTTTTTTAACCTGCACCTTAAAATTATAATCTGGTATGTAGATTATTTTACGGCACTTATTTTTTGAATATGATTTCAGGCAAATGTCCGTCGCGGCTACGAATTACATGGTCTATTCGATCAGTCTAATTTTTGACTACTTTTTTTTTATTAATCTGGCCGTATGGCATCAATGGTGGTTTGTTAGCATAAGCCACTGACATAGCATAGCCCCATAAAAATAAATCCAGAGGCGTTAAGTCGCATGCACAAAGGGGGCCAGTGAACAGGAACACTTCTGAAAATAAAGTTGTCGCTTAATTGTAAAGTAAAGCTTTGTTAACAATTGGTGCAACAATTTCGTTTTTTCTTCCATTTTATTTCTTTCCAAAGTATTTCATATATTTTCCTTTAATTTTTCGAACAAAAATGTAACTAAAGTCTTTTAAAAAGTTGAGTCTACATCAACTTCAGCAAAAATTTTTATGAAATTGAAAGTGACATTTGGAATAATTTTACTTAGTTTTGAATGAAATTTTTAAGAAAATGTTTGAAAAAATAACAATAAATAAGTAACCCTACGTTTCCACATGCAACGAAAAATCGAGGAAACAGCCGACTGGCTGAAAGTACAAAAATTGTGTGAATGTAAGTGAAAAAGAGTGACTGTATTGAGTTTTTCGAAGTTGCACTTGCATGTAGAAACGGAGGGTTAGGCAAAATTTGCTAACGGTTTCTTAATGCAAAATGTTTAAGTTTGTAAAAAATTGCTATATTTTGAACACCAGTAAAAATGTTGCTGATTATTGTGAACAAAGTTTAATTTTCAAAGTTTGAAGGCGTTGTTATAGCGTTATGCGATTCATGATGACTTACCAGAAATGTCAACACTAATTGACATTCTCAGCTGTCAAACCATTGTTATCGATATACTTTATATATATAGTTATCATTTAGCTTAAAAACACCCGATAAAAGTAAATTTGCTAAGAAAAATTGTTGACCTTTTTTTTTATATAAATAGTTGTATTTCCCTTTTTGTTCCACCCCCTCAAGCACTTTTTGTTCTTCTTTGCCACAAATATTCATTAATTAATTAGAGCTCATTTATAAGCAAATGTTTTGTTTTTCGGTGTTTCGCTGTTTTTGTAATAAGTACACAATAATTTTTCGGGTAAAAAAATAAATTAAATGCTGTACCAAAAAAAAAATATAGAACATGGCCAGTGTTATAGTTAAAAAAAAAAACGACTAGAGAAGAAGACAATGCGGGAACCCCCAATAAACACAACAATTACTCTAGTGCATACACTTAGGGGCATTAATTAAAAACAGATATTAAACACAGTGCATTCAATGACGATGATAATGATGTTGGTTGGTTATTGGTTACAAAATACAAAACAATACACAACATGCACACAACTAAACATAAATATTGTTAGACAAATGTAGATGTATGTATAAGTGTTAGTATTTCAGTATTCAGTTTCATGTGGGTGTTAGTAATTATTAGGAATATTTTCAAAATTCCATTAGATATAGCTGGAAGCTTTAAAATTTACATAAATTTGTAAAGCACATTGAAATATTTATACGACTTTTTTTTTTGTAATTAAAGTGTAAACTGCAAACGAATGCGAGTATGTAGTTTCTATTCGAAAACAATTGACAGGCCGACCGACAGTCGTCCCACTAGCTGACCGTATATATGACCAAATTAATAACCTTCAAGTATCCTTAATATTATATTTTCATGTAAGGAGTGGTTCTGGCACAATTATTTATTGTGGGTTTTGTAAATTATTATTAAATTTAAATTTGATTTCTATTTAATTAACACCATTTTAATTTGAGAGGATAAATGCAAACACAAACATCTACTTTAGCAAAAATTATATACAAATTTGTATATGTATTTTAACTTTTGCACAATGGGGCTTAGGCACAAAAATGTATGGTAATAAATAGAAACAATGTTTTACAACTTTCATGGTAAGTAAAAAGTAAGAATATAAAATAAATATTTAAAATGAAAATAAAAAATAAAAAAATGTTATTATATGGGAAAATTTATAAATTTTACCAAATATGCCATCGGAGTACCATTGTACTTTTTAAAACTCGATTGTATTAAAAATTTTACCATCCCTGTCTTAGTGCCCGTTTAAGGCTCAGTTAGCCAAGAGCAACAGTAACGTTGCAAATCAGCTGATTAATTTTGTTGTATTTAAAGCAATTAGAACGATTAAAGTTAGCAGTAAGATGTTGCGTCTCAATCTTTAAGAAATAGATTGGTCTTACTTTTTTCCGGTAACGTTACTGTTACACCCGGCTAACAGAGCCTTTAGATTTGCGATTTTTGTAACTGCGATTCTTACTTTATGGGCGAGAGGGGATGATGAGGTAAATACATGCGAGTGAAGTCTTCGATTCGTTTTGTTCGCTCATTCGAACTTATATTTCAGCAATACAAACTAGAACAAATTGTTTTTGCTGTTTTTAGAACCTGGTAAAAAAGAATAAAACAAACATCAGCCTTTTCGATTTGTTTACAATATCCTTAAAAACACGCTCACCCTTTGCAGTTTGAAATCCTGTTACATCTGAAGTGGTCTTAAATGTACTAATAAGCGTGAATTTTGCTATTGAAAAATAAATAATGAAAGTTGTGAATAAAAAATAAACATACATACGTGAATCTGAATAATTAATTAAAATATTTTACAAAAACAAGTGAATTCGAAATTTAAATAAAACAAAAAAAAAAAAAAAAAAAAAAAAAAAAAAAACAATAATAAAATTAAAGAAAAAAAAACGAGAACCAATACACAAAACCAACCCCCAAAAATAAGTAAATTTTGTAAGGTTTTTAATCGGGCAATTAAAGTTTTTTGTGAAAGCTTTTAGAAAAGTTTGAAGTTTGATTTAAAGCAAACATTAAACTTTTTTAAGGAACACACATTTGATTGTTATTTTTTTTTGAACAAACTAATGACATTCTTTTCTGTTATAAGAATTCGACGAATTTCCATTCTTGTGATATAAAATATGTAAACAATATTTATTTTCTCATCCTATAGATGCACTCATCTTAATTAACATCAAGCTTGGAAGGTTTTCTGTGAGGTACTTCATTTTGAAAGTTTGTAGGGATATTCACAAGGTAGTCAAAAAGTCATATGTCTCAAAATAATAACAAGAAAAATATGTATATGTGAGTGCTGTGAGCAACCCTCATAATTTCAGGCACCGTAAATAACAGTTATGCAAAAAAATTTAATTCAAAAACTCTCGATCTTGGAAAAACGATCTCAACTCTACAGTTACAATTTATTTTTCAACGAAAAAATACAACTTCGGATAAAAACTCTTAAAAAATGAGTTGTATTTCGCTGTCATAAAATAAAAGTCTTTTGAGGAGTTTTATTTTTCCCGTCTAAAAAAAAACTCTTAACAAAGATTTGTATTTCGCTATCATAAAATAAAACTCTTTTGAGAAGTTTTATTTTACCCGTCTAAAATAAAACTTATATCAAAAGTTTTATTTTTTCGGTTATAAAATTAAACCCTTTTCTGGAGTTTTATTATTTCTGCCTAAAATAAAATTCACTTTGCCGTAAAAATATAAAACTCTTTAAAAGAGTCCTTTTCCGTAAAAGTACAATTTTGAAATATTATTACGTCCAAAAAAAGTACTAACTCCGACTCCGACTCCAAACGCTGAAATTTTTTAAGTGTGACTCCGACTCACGACTCCGACTCCTACTATAATCTTGATGCTAAATGTATATGAGACTCAGTGATGTTAACTTTTATTTTTTCATTACCGTACAGCCTTCTAAAAATTAGAGTTTTTGAGAAGAAACTACCATACGCAAACATTATTCAGCTGTTTCCAAATGACAGGCGATTGGTTATGTTGTAAGATTTATATAAAAAGCACACAGTCGATCGCCTGTCATTTGGAAACAGCACATAAGAACAGTATTCATAAACCATTAATTTAAATTTTTAATGCGTTTTAAGAAGATAAAAAGTCGGAGTCGCGAGTTTTTGTGGGTACTACGACACCGACTCCGGCAAAAAAACCTCAACTCCGACTCCACAGCCCTGCTTGAAAGCACACCTTGTGAATCTCCCAAATATACATTTAATGAAAGCTTAAACTGTCCTTTTTTTATTAATATAGAACACTAGAAGTTATATAATATTTAACCATATTTTGTCTTTCAGCACCATTGTGTTGTCTGTTCACATGCATATTTATTATATTCTTCTTATGTCTTTCTGCTCTCCCAATGGAGCATAAGGCCTCCTCATAAGTATTTATGAATGGTTGTAAAATAAACAAAAGCCAATGCAAACGCACATATTAAGTTATACATACACATACTATATTTATGTATGTATTTTTATATCTACGTATACATATGTATTTACATATTTACAACAATTTACCATTAAGTTATTATTATAATTGAAATGAAAATTACATTTAAATCTGCAGCTTACATAATGCATATTCATAGAATCAAATCCAGCGACAGTAAAACAGATAAAGAAACACAGAAGAAGAGCAAGAATTCAGACAATTCTAAAATTTTTAAAAAACCACTACAAAACATAAGTTTTAATTGAAAGCTTTTCGTTGACTTTAACACTTAAACTTTGAAAATAAAGGAACTAGTTTTTTTTTTTTAAACTGTTGAAAGCTTGTTAATTTAACATTATTAATAATAATTTTTCTCAGTGTTTGAATTATATGTTATGCATATGAATAAAAGTATCTGTAAAATAAATACCAACACATAATAATAAACACATATAAAACCCTGCAAATATAGGACTACTTATTAAAAGGACTACTCCATGGACTGGTCATATGTAATGCAAGCATGGACCACGTCACTGTTAAAAAGTGTTTGTAGTGAGACGACATGTCATCGTTTTTTAACGACATGTTTTCGTTTTTAAACGAAGTTAAAACTAATCCTCTTGTGTACACAATGGAGTAGTTTTAAAACTACTCCTTTGTAGTCCAAAGATGGGTTATATAATCCTGCCCTAGGACATCGTAATGTTAAATAGACCATGTTTTTTCCATACGTTTGGATTACTTTTGGACAAGTCCTAGTCCCTTGTGTGCTACTCTTTACACGCGTGTTTGGACTGGTCCTATTATTTGCAGGGTAATTTTACTATAAAACTCATGCATTTCTATCAGTTTGTTTCATATTAAAATGTAGTATCGATAATCTTAAATATATTAATTTATTTAAAATAATTAATTATTTTAATTATCTCTATCTTTAGCTCATCGTTTTTACAACTATGATTTGCCCTCTAATTGATAGATCCTTCTAAGAAGTTGTGTTTATAATTTAAAAATTAATTTAGATTTAAAACTCAAACAAATGTATAAATTGATTATTAAGTTAAATTGTTAATAATGGAAATGTTTTTCTTTTAATTTTATGCTAATCAACTTATGTAAAATTTCAAACATCAAAAGCTAATTCTTTTAAGAACTAAACATCATTTAATTTTGCTTACAATTTTTAAGCAAAATTTAGAACTTAAATTAGGCCCTATGCTATAAATTAAGTTTGAATTTTTCATTACGCCCTTGAAAATAATTATTTTTCCATAGTAAAATAAAATAAAACTTTTCTGATTTCAGTGTTTTTCTAAGCATTTTTGTAGTGCTTTTAAATTGGGGTTTTAAAAGTTCTAATTAACGTTTGCAATTAATCAGTTTTTCTTATTTTTATCAAGAAATATTCACTTAATGCCTGTTTTTCAATATAAAATAAAAATTTTCGTATACGTATTTACTGCCTTTTTCCAAAATGCGAAAGTGTTTAGAATTTGTTTTAAATGTAATTGTTCGAAAGAAAGAATTCTTTCGCACATCGGAATTAACATAAATTTATAAACGAAAATTTTAATTTAAGTTTAAAAAACAGGCAGTTAAGCCATTAAAAAAAACGATTTAAGTGCTTTTCGAACATTTTTATATTATTTTTGAATTTCGAAAATGGAAGTTTTAATGGTAGTTTGCAATTTAACAGTTTTTCTTATATATTTTATGTTTTCTTAAAAAAAAAATCATTTCTAAGTAATTTCCGAAATTCGAACATATTTTCGAATATGCAAACTTAATTTCGAAATTGTATATTTATACACTCAAATTCTGGGGATTGCTTAAAAGTTGTTAAAACAAAAATACTTTAGTAATTCTCAGTTATTTTCGAAGTGCGAAATTCGTGTTCTAAATGAAATTTTTAAATTTATCAGATTTTCATATACTATTTATTCTTTAATTAATTAAATTTTAATTACCTATTTTATTTTTTTAAAAACTATTGCCGAATTCCGAAAAGTTGAAGTTAATTTTGAACATTCGAACTAAATTTTTTTCTTTTACAAATTTATAGAATATATTAAAAACTTCGGATATAAAAAGTTTGAAAGTTGTGAGTCTTTTATTTTTTTTAAATATAAGTGAAAAACAATTATATAAAGCCGTTTTTAAATAACCGAACTTTTTTTTCGACAATTCGAACTAAATGTTTAAATTACATACAAGTTTTTTAAAATAATTACAAATTTAAATTTTTGTTTGTAAAACGACACACGAAGACATTTTCGAAAATTTTAACGAAATGTTGAACAAATTTTTAATGATTTTTTTAAAATTGTAAGAAAAAAATCATTTTACGGACTTATGCAAAATAAAAGTAATGTGAACTTGAAGTGTTCGTTATAACAGGGTTTCCATACAATTTTAAATTTATAAGATTTTCTTATTTATATTAAATTTTAATTAATTTAACTACCTTTTTTGTCTATTTTGGAAAATTAAACCATAATTTTAAAAAAGTTGACGGTAATCTGGAAAATTCTATTTAAATTTTTTTTTCTTAAAAATTGATAGAATATTTTTGGAATTTCGAAAATAAAAAGTCTGGAAGTTATGTTTTTTTTTTTTTTAAAATATTAAAATATTATTTTTTTCCAAAATTCGAACTTAATTTTAAAATTAAAATAATTACAAATTTAAATTTTTGTTAATAAAATAACACCTGAAGACGTGTTCGAAAATTCAAAGGAAATGTTAAAAACATTTTTAATACATATTGTTTTTTTTTGTACTGAAATGTAATATTTTACTTCATAATTTTAAGAATGAAATCTGAAATTTGTTGTTGATGGGATATGCGCATTTCACTGGCTGGTTAGGCCAGATCGTCTGGAAACTTCATCCAAAGATTTTAGAACAACTTAAGATATTAAATAAATAAAACTGTTAAGCGAATAAGAATTATAAACCCCAGTTTTACTTGTAACAACATTAAAAATTAAACAAAGTTAACTGCATTTTTATCAAAATAAACTTTATTTTGAAAATTCGAACACATATGTTGCTTTTTCACTATAATTAAATTTTAATTTGCTAAATTCCTTTTTTTTAAACATACCTTTAAGCATTCTTGGGCAAAAATTTATTGATTAATTTTATGCAGTTTTCATAACAATAAATTAAATATTTTTGCTTCAAGATATTTTAATAAACATTTATAAGTACTTATAGTTCACATATAAATAAAATTATACATTGATACTTACGCACATATTTACAAAGAAAAACATGCAAATGCCAATTTGTTAACAGCCTTAAAATATGTGATTATTCATACACTTTATAGCCCAGTGGTTCTGATGGTGCTACAACTAATGAAAGAAAACTGAAACTAATTATTTATATAACTTTAATAGGGACTTCTTTTCCCTTTACTGTACCTAAGTAATGTAAAAAGTAGACAGTTAACTTTTTTTTATTTTTTTGTTAATTCATATATATAAAATCCCAAGTTTTAAACAGTCTTTAACTCGGTGGTACGGGTAATTATTTTTGGGTATACACAGTGTAATCTCTTTTAATGGAGACCTTCCTAAAGGAGATACTCCCTTTTGACGAACACTGTTCCCAGGTCATCGGCGCTGTAAAGGAAAGCACTATGACAGGACTTTCCCCTTTGGATACATGTTAATGGGCCCTTCGAAGTATGGCGATGAAATATGCCACTGTATATACGAATGTTTACATTTTATTTTAATATTAATATGCTTAAGACTTAATGTATGTTTTGTCAAAATCATGGACATAAATAAATACTAAGTTTTTATTGTTATTTAACTGTGTATGCGAATGTGCATACATTCATATTTATTTGCAGATAAGTCGTATTGGCATACATTTCAGTAAATAATTGAAATTGTGATGCAACTAAAATATATTGTGTTTATGAATGAGTGCTTATGTATGTATTGGTGCTCTCTTATAAGTGTAGTAGCCGTGTATATACTTATTTGTAAATGTGCTTGTTTTATAACAGTGTTTTCCTATCCATATCTGAATAAATAAATATAATTTCAAACTTATATGCCATAGTTTTATTGGTTAAGAGCAAAATATGTTTCTTTTGGTGTACACAATTTTGTATTTAAGCAAATTCGAATCTTTTAACTTATTTTTAGGTTAATTAATATCTAACTTTAAGAATTTTTTCAATAACTTCTATTACTTGCACAATTGAACGGCAGGGTCTTCGGTGGCCAATTTCAACAGACAGACGGACATCGCTCAATCAACTTCGCTCCTCATAAGGACCCGTAGAAAAGATATCATCGGTGCAGTCAAGGTCTTCGAGCTGTTTGTTGAGCCTCCAGCTCAAAGTTTAACTGTATTCATTGCATTATCCAAAATTCAATCTGAGGGTATTAATTGGTCAATACAAGATCTTTTAAGTCAACATTATCGTCTTGATCTTTCCATACCCAGTTAAAACTTCGCTTACTTTTTCAAAATGAATGGCTTCTCTCACCCATTATTTAGTAGCTTTCTTCTAAAACTGATTCTATAACTACTTCGTTCTGGATATATGAAGGTAAAAAATAATGACTTACTTTTTAATGCGTTAATGTTTAGGACATCCCTTGTAAACTTCATTGGTTCTTTCAGTAGAATTGTATGTAGTGGTTTTAAGTTTTTCTGATTACTTAACACATTATTTGTAGGCGAAGTTTTTACTGGGTAGTTGCTGATCTAAAGGGGGAGTCATTCGATTGAGCAGGAACTTATTTAATATTTTGCTGACGGCTAGAGTCTGTGCAATGCTTCGCCAGTAGCAGCATTCTTTTTTGGCCCCCTTTTTTGGGATTTTTATTATTAGACGTTTCTTCTATTTCAAATGGTAACAGTACTAGAGAAATGTTATTAAAACTTAGAAGAAGAATTTTCTTTGAAGAAAAAGTTTTTCTGAAAGAATCCTTTCTTTTAATGCACTTTTTATAAGTCCACACTTTTGATTTTAGAGAAAATTCTTTCCTTACAAATTTTTGTTTAAATGTACTTTTTGTTAGAAAGTACTATTTGTTAAAAAGTATTTTTTGTAGAAAAAAGCATAATTGAATAATTTTTATTTTTTAAATAGTTTTTTTTTTGGTTTTAAATTGAAGTACTTTATAAAATATGCTTTTTGTAATTAAGATTCTTAATTTAAGAAAGTTAGTTTATTAGAAAAGTACTTTTATTATATTTTTTTTAAATTGCAGTTTTTTTTTTAAATTTGTATTAAATTGCGGTAATTTTTTTCTTCTATCAAACTTCTTTTAGTTAAAAATGCAAAATTTTCTAATAAAAAATTACTTTATATCAAAAAGTACTTTTTTTAAATAATACAAAAATTTCGTTACAAAAAAAGTCATTGCGAAAAATATTAATTTCTGTAAACAACTTTAAAAATCACAATTTTTAATATTTTTCTGTCTGTTAATTCAATTTAATTTTGCAAAATTTTCTTACTTTTTCTTACTTTTGTTTTCGGATGAAATAAGATTAAATTAAAGCCAAACGCATGTCTACATGTAAATTATTATGTTTTCCCTAAAACGCGAATATTAAAAAAAAACATAAAAGTACAAGTTTACAATTTTAATTTATAATATTAAAATAAAATTGTGTCCTTTGGGATGAAATGTTATTTAAATTAAAATTCATTTTATCTTTCTAACGAGCACAAGAAATGACGAAACGAAACAACAGACAGAAAGACGTTTGAAAGGAACACTTAGCCTGATAACATTCTAAAATTACTTTAAATGAATTATTAAATTTTTTGAAAGAGAGAAAGATAGTGATGAGTGATGGGGGAAACAACATATTAGGAGAAAATTTCAATAAAAAAATGTGTAGAAAAGTTAAGGACAGTTAAGCCATCGATTGGGAGGGAGTATTTTCAAGATTTTGTTTAAATTTTTGTTCAGTTTCTTGTTTTCACCTTTTAAAATTTCGAAATTAAAATGTCTTTTTATATCTTAACTGCCGTATTCATAAAAAATAAATTGGATATAAAATATGTAGATTTTAAGGAAAATTTGTATATACATTTTTTTAAAAAACATTTGTAATTTAAATTATTTTTAATGAATACGGCAACAAATGTTTCCATATCTGCTACTCCAATGTTTTTACTGCAGAGAGTAAATCAACTTTAAAGAAACAATAGCTTTAAAACAGGCTACCGAAATGTTCTTTCATTATTCAGCGTGAACGTTTAAAAAATATGCTGCTAATTCATTCTCATGAGGGTGAAGAATAAAAGAAATTTGAGTTTCCTCACTCATGAATAGGAATGGGAACAAACAAACAAATTCACATTTGAATTTTTTTTAAATGTGAAAAATTTTAGTTATTCATATTTAAATTCTTCACAAGGAAAAACAAACAAAACATGTATTCAAAACACACTCACAAGCTATTCGTGCTGTGGACGTGTAAACTGTCGAGCCACAACAATAATACTAGTGAGGAGCGTTGCTAAAATTTTTTGTTTTGAGTGAGGAAAGGCACAATTTGTTAAATTCCTCAGGTTAATGAGGTAATCCGCGACAAATTACTTATTTATTCATGACTGTGAAAAAAAAACTTACAAACACTTGATATCTCATTCATGAGAAAAATTTTGAATGTCTAAATATAAACGATCATTTATGAATTTTTCTGAACTCTGCTTTAAAATAAAACTATTTTTAACAAACAATTTTCAGCATATTGTGGTTAATTTTACTACATTGTGTCTAGAAGACACAACCGTTTTTGGGTTCGCTCCGAACATGTTATGACAAATAATAACAAAAATATGTTGAACACGTGACGTGTGCATGTGAGGATAATTTTGTGATTGCAATATAAAATTAGCGTGCATGATCGTGCTTGGTTAAAGTTTTAGAATCAAGCACGATTTCTATCGCACTCACGAAGTTTTACCTAAGAAACTATGGAATATCAAAAATTCAAAACGTTCTAAAAATATTTAGAAAAGTTTTATAGAAGTATTTGTGCTTCGCGCTTCATTTAAATAGTACTCTCTTGCTAGAAAAAGATCTCGTTAGTGTGCATGATTGTGAGACGTGAGTATGACGGTAACAAAAATTTTGTTATTGGGTTCTTGTAAGCGTGCGTGAGTCAAACCCCATCTACACACACATCTCTTGTTTGAACCTCTTTAACGTATCAAAACGGTTGTTTTTTGCAACTGATTGGTACATTTGAAACAACAAAATATATTTAAAAATAAAATCCAAAAAATACTGAATACTCTTCAAAAAACTCTGTGCAAAAAACTTTTTTGTTGTTGTGCTCTACAAAGTTCTATAAAAATATTATAACAATTTATTTGATTATACATTTTATGCTGTTGCTTTTATGCAACAATTTTTAACTGAATCTTTTTTCTGCAGAACTTTGAACACACAAAAAAAAAGTAAAAAACACACACAAAAATCCTTTTTGAATATGATAAATATGACCGCAATATAGTAAAAATTGGTGAAATATGAAAAAAATAATGTGCACAAAAAAACCACAGACAAATTGTTGAGTAAGGATAACAGCAAACTGCGGCAACAACAATTAAAAAAAATATTGGAACAGTAGGCTAAAAAAAGTATTTTAAATTAGTTGTAGCATGTAACCTAAAAAAAAAGTCGTAAGTAAAATCAATATAATGATAAGAAATTTAGAGCGAGACTTATTTAAAAAAAAATTAATTCAATTGGGATTTAAGAAAAAATTAACTTTAAGTGCCACTGTCTTTTTTCATTTATGCCTGAGTTTTGGGCTCAGGGTACATAAACTAAAAACAACTCGTTTAAATATACAAATATATTTAGTGATACTTGAACTCATCCATGGTCATTGGGAAATACAAACGTGTATACATCGTACACGCACGTATTTTCCATATAAAGCAGGGTCAAAAACATCCGCTTGCACACATACAAACACTCACACATATCCATACACTTGTGAACATGTTCACAAACACACTCGCTCACTCATTCAAAGGCATAAACAAGTAAAGTGCAGTTAAAGCAGTACTTAATCAAAGTGTCATATGCATCCTTAACCAAACACAGACAATACACGACAAACTTACACATGCATTTTTTTCTTTCCCTCTATCTCTCTCTCATGCCAGCTCAACCCCTTTCTCCTAGAGAATTTTATTAAACAAACACATCTTTAGCCACGCAATTATATAAACACAATTACCACATAGTTTTTTTGGTAAAAACCTGCCCATTTTTTTAAAACGATTTTTTAATAAAATTAAACAAATAATTAATAAAAATAACAAAAAGTCTCTTGTTTGCTGCACAAATATTTCATTAAGCGTAAAACGAGCCACAAGAACCAAATGTGAGAGGAAAATGTCAACCGTAAGTGATAAGATTAAAATTTGGAAAAAAACGTTTATAAAAATATTTTTTCGTTGGTACAAACAAAAAAAAAACTGATTGGGATTCCCTAACTAGGACATACTTTGTGATTGACAAGTATCAAAGATGATATTACAGGAAGATAAAGAAAGGAAAAAAATTTGAATTAAAAATACCTGGAGAAACCGGTGATTGCCTGCTTGGGGGATCTATCCAGGATAGAACTTAAATCGCTCCTTCTCTTCATTAGGAAGACGAAGTGGTTGGACTTTGCAGTGACACCATCTGAGTAACTGCTCCAAAGGATGGGCATTGGCGCTGGGTATCACAAAGGGACCAGTAAAGGACCCAAGTGAGCTGACTCTCGATGGCTGCCCATGAAACCTAACCTAACCTATGGTTCATAGTTCATCGAAAACGTATAATAAGAGACAAATTAAATTGCTTAGAGAATTGAACAAAAAACTGCGTTTAAAAAAATCGTGACTGCAAGACTATTATTTTTATTATGTTGTTTCCTTCTCCTGTAAAGTAGGGAAAACATTAGTTAGGGCTTTTCTATATTAAAGAACGATATAGGGATCCCTATTGTTTGAAAGTTGTTCTCTAGGTATTACCCAAAATTTCGTTTCTAAATTTGCATTTTTAAGATTGGACTCTACGCAGTTTGGTTTCAGATCGCAAACATCAACTGACTAGTTAGGAAATCCTACAAAGTTCCGAGGGCTTCAGATTGAGATTAAACTGTTTATTGCACTTCATTTTTTTTTTTTAGAAAAATGTCTCTTAAAAACTAAAAACTATAGATTCAACTAAAAGCCTTTTCACACTTGTCAACATTTAACATCTAAGAATTTACCATCAAGATTTTTAAATGTTCCCACAAGAAACACATAAGGCTAAAAATAAAAATTTGTTATCATTTTTACAAGATGATTGAATGCAGGGCTTAAAAAACTGCAGTCAAAATAAAAAAATTGCTTTTCTTCCACTTTTTGATTTTGCATTGGACACAAATAAACTCTTAACAGTCGTAGTCCAGGCAAAAGCAAAAAAACGAAAAGTTGTACACAAAGAACATCGGCAATTGACGTGTTCGGAAGTGTTTGGTTTGACAGAGTGATGTCCATTTTCTCAATGCATCGACAAACTGTCTGTTACTTAATGTCAACATAAATTTATTACACCGATAAACTGTCCGATTTTGGGTTTCTCAATATATCGACAAAAAACATTATTTTCAGTTGGCAACACCTCTAAAAATGCATGTAAAAGTTGAGAGTCAGCAGATTGAATTTATCTATCTGTACGGCAAATAAAAGGAAAATAAATAATTGGCAGATGACAGAATAGAAGCAAATGAGACATTGAGAAAACCAAATTTCTTTAATGTGCAGTTTTTCTTTGGGGAAAAAGTAATCGTGTAATCAGAAAACGGCCATAAGTCCCATCTTCGATAACTGCGGGATTTCTTAATAGTTTCTGTCTGTCAAACCAAACACTTCCGAACATGTCGATGGATGTTCTTTGTTGTTTACAACTTTTCGTTTTTTGCTTTTGCCTTGACTTTTGTTCCCTTTTACATCTTTCGGATTTTTTTAATTTCATTACTGGATAAGTGGCAACAAATAATTTTAGAATTATTGTGGCAGCACTGACAAAATGCCAATTTTTTGAAAACAGCGCTACCATTTGTGTTTATTTTTTTACATTATTAAACAAACAAAAAAAAATACGAAATACATTTTGGTGTTTTCTCTTAAAATTTTGGAATTTTAGTAGAAAAAAAAATTAAAAAAAAAAAAATTTTTTTTTCAGAAATGGTGACATTTTTTTTTGAGAGTAAATGTTAGATGTATCAAGTGTGAACGCAAGTGTACAAGACACGACTTTACACTAAAATAAAGGAGATGCTAAGATTAGGCTATACAAAAGACTTTAGACCAGACCCCGGAAAAACTACTACCACTTGATTTTTTGTCTCTTTTGATCTTACTCTTCCATGCGGCTTTTCACAAGGTGATTGCGTTTAGCGTCGCCAGACCTTAAAAATGTTTACAGATAAATCTGACATCAGACAAGGCCGGACAATGCTTAAAATGATTTTTAAAAACGCTTTCAACATTTTTGATAAAAATTTATTTTATTCGAAACTACACTTAAGTGACTCATTTCTAACGAAATTGAAATAAATGTTAATATTTTAACAAGGGCGTAAATATCGATAAAGCATAAGATAAAAATACCTGGCACAGGCAGTTGAGTTCAAATTTTCACTTTAGGCGACCCACAAGATCTCTAATACAAGAAAAATATAAGCGATGTTATATCGCTCCTTTATTGCAACATCGTCATATCTCAGAAAAAAAAATCTATCACACACACATGAACAAACAACACACTACCCTGCAAATATTATTGGACCACCTGATCCAATTTCATGAATGGACTACTCCATGGACTGGTCCGATGTAATGCAAGCATGAACCATGTCATTGTTAAAAAGTGTTTGTAGTGAGACGACATGTCTTCGTTTTTTGACGACATGTTTTCATTTTTAAACGCAGTTAAAACTAATCCACTTGTGTACACAATGGAGTAGTTTTAAAACTACTCCTTTGTAGTCCAAAGATGGGTTATATGGTCCTGCCCTAGGACATCGTAATGTTTAAAAGACCATGTTTTTTCCACACGTTTGGGTTACTTTTGGACTAGTCCTAGTCCCTTTTGCGCTACTCTTTACACGCGTGTTTGGACTGGTCCTATTATTTGCAGGGTATACATTTACAGCTATTACTTTAACTTCCAGTTAACAATATGTTTTTGACAGCTATAACTGGTAGTTAATTATAACTGAACTTGGTGAAAGTGGCCGTTAAACATTTATTAATCTTTGAAAACGCCAAACAAACCAACAATTAGCGGCAATGTGAAACAACTTTTGAAAATCTTACTTTCCTCCTTTCTTACCTACTGCCCTTAATTTCCCACCACTGTAAACTGAAAATGTGTGTGTGTTCCACTGCGCAATCACACGGAATAGCTGTCTGCTATTGGCATTGTATCTGCGATGAACATGCAATAATTTTCTACAAAATAATATTAAACATACTTATTTGCCGAAATATGCAAACGTTTCCGGACATACAAATACAAATACACAAAACACGCTGGATAAATGCCGTCAACACTTACAAAAACTAATTGCTCATGTTGTTTATGTGCAATTGGAAATGCGAAACAAGCAAACACTGGCTAAATCGAAATATGTACATGCATGTCTGCAAGCAGGCGGTCGAGCTGTCAGGTTGAGGGAATTGTGTTTCTAAAAGGAAAACAATATGCAACATGCAACCATGAATGCATCCCTATGAAAATCTAACAAATTCATATTTGAAATACTCTACTCAAGCATTTAGACATGGGTGTGTATAAAATGTTGCTGCTCGATTATTGTAAATGCTAATGTGAACGGGAGCAGCTATTTCCGGTTATACTTCACATACATGCACACACATACATACACTACCTTGTATGTGTATAATGACATTTTCAATAATAGCTGTACTTATTTCATGAGAGCTTGTAGCAAGCAAAACTATGCACAAAATTTTTAAAATCATTTTAAAGGAAAATTTCAAAATTGCAAGCATCAAACTGGTATCTAAAGTAATGGGAACTATAGAAAATCAATATGCATTGAAAAATACAAATAACTAGAAAAAGATATTGAATGTTTATAAAGAAAACTAAGATGATGTACTACAAAGAGACCATAGTCAAAACTAACGACAAGATTACTAAGCAAAACCAGGAAAGACTTCGAGGGAAACTCAATCTCATAGACCGATTTGCCTTTTGAACACAGAAGGCAAGTTCTTTGAACGGCTGCAAATAAAGTAGCAGGTACCTCGCATATGTGGCATTATTTGTGAATCGGACATAAAAAAAAGAAATAACGGGTGGTTAAATGTGTACCACGCCTAAACGTCAAGTTTTTTTTAGAATTTCATTTGACATTTCTTAATTTCAGACTAACTCAAATTGAACCAATGCATATCGTGCACTTCGAGATTTTTTCGGTCAATTTAATCGGCCAAATGTTAATACAATCGAAAAAATCGTGAACAAATTTGAGCAAACTGGGTCTGTAGGTGATGTGAAAACACCAGTTCATGCCTCTACAGCTCGTACTGCAGAAAATATTGCTGCTGTTCGCGACAGTGTGGCTGAAGAGCCGCCCACCTCAACTCATCGTCGTTCCCAACAACTGCACCTCACACGCTCGTCGTTGATAAACTATATACATAAAGACTTGCATTTACACCCTTATAAGGTACAATTGACTCAAGAACTAAAGCCTCTTGACCATTCCAACCGTCGTCGATGGTCATGGAATGGTGGCAAGAAATGGCAATAGTGGATGATCAATTTTCGAAGAAAATCATCTTGTGTGATGAGGCACATTTCCACCTCAGTGGATTCGTCAATAAACAGAATTGCCGTATTTGGGCGAATGATAATCTAAGAGTGATTGTCGAAAAACCAATGCACCCACAAAGAGTAACTGTTTGGTGCGGTTTATGGGCTGGCGGCATGTATTTTTCCAAAATGATGCCGGGGCTCCACAAAAAGCCCCCCAATGAAATAACGCCCAGGATATAACCCCCAATGAAATAAATCCCAAAAAATAGGAAATAACACCCAAAAACAGTGAATGAAATAACATCGAAAAATAAATGAAATAAACCCCAAAGCGAAAACGAAACAAGGGCCCAAAAATGTATGAAAAACATTTGGGGAATATTTCATTTCTCGTTTGGTTGTTATTTCATTGGGGGGCTTTTCGTGGAGCCGATGCCGGTCAGGCAGATACTGTGAATGGTGTTCGCTATCGTGAGATGATAATGAACTTTTTATGGCTCGAATTGGAAGATGTGGATTTGGGCGATATGTGGTTAAAACAGGACGGTGCCACTTAGCACACAGCTAACGCAACAATGGCTCTTTAGCGCGACAAATTCAATGACCGTGTTATCTCACGTGGTGGCGATGTCAATTGGCCTCCAAGATTATGAGATTTGACACCGTTGAACTTCTTTCTTTGGGGTTATTTGAAAAAAAAGGTGTAAGCCAGCAGCAATTCAAGAGCTAAAGGATGAGATAATTCGGCACAATAACATCATAGAACCTTAATTATGCCTCAGATATCAATGCGTGTGCCAACTATTTTGTTGTATAATATTTATATAATGAATTTATTCTATGAGCTTAATTTCAGTTATTCAATGAGTTATGGGGGTGCTAAAGTGTTGCTTTGTTTTTAAACTTATGAATATCCCAAATACTTAACAATATAATTGGGTCAAAGTTAGAAAAAGTTGGAATTCGTATTGATCACTTCCGGTTTTGAAGTTCGTTACGCGTGTGAAGAAATTTTCAGTTTAAATCTAATTTGATTTTTTTTCAGAAGCAATTTTTCGAACATCACTATTTTACTTTTTATTTTGTGAAGTTTGACCTTTTAGTTTCTGACACATCCAAATATTTAAGAATAATCGCTTTGCAATGGCTATTCTGTAAAGCAATACCTGTTTCACTTCGTTATATCGATTAAATTATTTTGTGTGTTTAAAATATCCTCTTTCTTTTAATTTCGTTTATATTTTGACAATAATCTAGAAAATTGCAGCACGTATTTGTTACACGATAGTGGTGCACAGCCAGTTACAAAATGACCGAGATTTAAAGAAACATGAAAAAATTTATCAAGACAACAAAAAAAAAAAAAAATAAATATTAAAGAAAACTGAGGATAAATGTATTCAAAATGCTGTTTAAATGAAATTGCAAGTAGATTAGGGTGCAACATTAGTTTAGTTTTAAAAGGGCACTGAATTTGCTGTCAACAGTAGAACATGTAGATATTTCGATATTTTTTCCTTATTTTCTTTAAACTACTGTCGATGTAAAACAGTTACTATGTACAGCTACTCACACAATAAGTGGGACATCTTAAAAAAATACTTCGCTTAC
Source organism: Pollenia labialis (assembly GCA_949318255.1). Classification (NCBI taxonomy): domain Eukaryota; kingdom Metazoa; phylum Arthropoda; class Insecta; order Diptera; family Polleniidae; genus Pollenia; species Pollenia labialis. The sequence goes on from OX439139.1 coordinate 14,760,617, forward strand.
ATACTTTTATGTTAATTGTTTTATGTAGGTGTGAACTAATTGGGAATTGTATATTAAAGGCTGCATGAACAACTGCATTCCTGAGCATACTGAAATGTTTATTTACTGAAGTTCGTGTTCAAATAAAATTTAGCTTACCGAGCAAACTGTTGTTTTATTCAGGCTACTAGCAAACACATTTCGTTTCATATGGCAAACACAAAGTTCGAGTGTTTGCATTCGTTTCATAGCACTACGCTATAAATTTACACTTTTTTTAGCCAAGCTGGGCACTAGGCGTTTAAACCCTAATTCGGGTACGCTGAAAATGCAGGAGGTTGCACAGCAAATATTCGCGTAACTCAAAAACGCTTTAGCTTATTGAAAGAACTAAAAAAACCTAAATTCCGCAATACAATTTCCTTTAAGAAAAGTATAGAAATGAAACATGACCCATCTAGTGGCATCCTAGATTCTTAAATTTGGCTGCTGCAGTTCCAAGAATGCCCCAAGATGGGTCAAATGTCTTCTTGCTCCATTCCATACTCATATCTTTTACACACACGTTGTCGTTGCGGAGTAGGCCTTCCGCTCTCGCTTTTTTTAGCAGGTACATAAGATTGGTAACGCGATCGAAAAAAATTATTATTTTCATTTTGCTTGAGCAAAAAAGCAATAAAAAAGGTACTACTGCGCTACTCCCTTCTCATAGAAGCGAATGTGTGAGGCCTTTTTTATCAGTTAGGCAAGAATAGTAATTGAATCAAAAAAGTTTCAGCAGGCCTTTGAAAAGGCCTGAAGTAAGAACGTTTTCTGAGTTTTCCCGCTGGGTTATTCTCCTCTCCTTCTTTGGTAGCTCTTGTATTGGCGTGTAACTTGTAACAAAAAGAAGTTGTTGTCTTTTCATTAAAGTAGTTTTTTTTTCTAAGACTACTGTCTCCGTATGTACAGTTTTTTTAAAGCTAATTTTACCTTTTTGTACTTTGAGTTTTGTTGAGAATTTTTCAAGAAATACTTTTCCACAAAACAGTTTTGTGCTTTATTGTTTTCCAATGAAAAAAAAAAAAAACAAAAAACGATAAAGTAGATGGTGGTAGGTACAGCAGCAGGGAGTGTATCAATTCAATACTTCTGAAGTATTACATAAGGAGTAACAATTTTGAGGAATGATAAAGAGCGGAAATAGGATATTAAAAGTTAAAAGGAATTAAAAGAATTTGTTGAGGTAATATTTTAAATATATTAAAGGAAATTGCGCTTAGCTCAGTATTGTTTTTAGTCGTACTTGAGGGCTTGCAATTTGCAACTTAAGTAAATACAGGGTAGAGCAAAAAACTATATGGTTTGAATTTTTTTTAACGTTTTCAACTACTATTTTTTTTTTGTTTTCTTTAGGATTTTGAAGAAGACAATCGAACAATGTGTTTAACAAAACTGTTGAATTTTATTTCAAGCCAACAATCAATCCAAGAGCAGTCCATCAGCAAGAAATACACCCATTTAAGTGCACTGTAAGATACGTTGTATCGTTCTTAAGAATATTTGGCACACATTTTTCTTAAAATGACATTGGTGTTTAAGGCTCTGGTAACGGTGCACTGTGGAGCATATTTTGAAAACACGGTGAAAAATAATTAATTTTATAATTTAACGATTTTATGTCACCAATATAAAAGTAAAAAAACAGTTTACTACGGGAGCCAAAAAATTGCAGCTGTTTTCTAACTAAATCGCAGCGAACAGGGTGATCCAAAATGGACTTTCTCAGTATTTTGTTAAAATTAAAAATGACTTTAACTTCTTCAAAGGATTTTAAAGCATTTATGGAAAATAATGTTGAAAATCTATCGAACCCTTCTTGCGAAATGATTCAAATTAAAATTTTATGGACCTGCCCATGTTTTCTAATCACCAAATACCAAAATTCTCAACAACGTCCCTAATAAAGGGTTGGCCGATGTTGATTTTGAATAAAACACAAGCTATGCTTATTGACGAATCCACTGGGGTGAAAATGAAGATCACTGAAGATGATTTTCTTCGAAAATTGATCATCCACTGTTGCCATTTCTTGCCACCATTCCATGACCATCGACGACGTTTGGAATGGTCAAGAGGCCTTAGCTCGTGAGTCAATTGCACCTTGTTAGCGTTAAATGCACGTCTTTATGCATAATGTTCATCAACGACGAGCGTGAGAGATGCAATTGTTGGGCATGACGACGAGTTGAGGTGGACGGCTCTTCAGCCACACTGTCGCGAACAGCAGCAATATTTTCTGCAGTACGAGCTGTAGAGCCATGCACTGGTGTTTTCACATCTCCTACAGGCCCGATTTGCTAAAATTTTTGCACGAATTTTCCGATTGTACGCACATTTCGACGATTAAATTGAACGCCCATTTTTATAACAAGCCTGAATAACTTTAATGCGTTGCTCGATTGGGTATCTTTCCATGGTTCAAATTGAGTTAGTCTGAAATTAAATGTCAAATGAAATGAAGAAAAAACTTGACGTTTAGGTGTGGTTCACATTCAACATCAGCCCTTAAAATTATAAGATGTTCGATTTGATCGTCATTATGACAATGACAATATACCAAGTGATCGTACACGAGACACAGAGAAAGATTTTGGAAAAACAAATGAAAAACAGATCTGGATTTGGTAAACGGTCTATCCAGATGCTTATTAAGGACTTGTATTTAAGGTCAAGTTAAGGAATTGGGATCTAAAGATATATCAGGAACGCCTCCATAGGTTCCCCAAGTAGGTCACCTATTGTATTACAAAAATCAAAACAAACCAGTACCCATATTCAATTACTTTGGTGAGAACTTCTTGCATGGGAAAGATGTGAAACAAATTACTCAATTGTTTCTCGAAAAGTGAGAAAATGTGTGCCTGTACATAAGTCGAAAACTTTCAAAAGAGATTACGTCGTTTCGTTATAAATGTCATAATATTGCACTCGAAGCCGATTTGAAATTGCAGTCTTTGAGAACGCCAACCTAAAATTTCATTGACAGCGACAAAAATCTATTAAAATTGAAAAATTTTCAACGACGACAGCGAAAATACAACCGTTGGCCATACCAAATAATGTAAAGTGCGACATTAATGTTTGTTGTTTACCAAATAGCTTTGAAAACATTCGAATATTTGCAAAAATGTTAAAAGAAAAAAGATTAGACAATGAAAAAATCTGCCAAGAACACAAAACTTAACACTTCCTTGTTATTATTCATTGAATTTTGCATTTTTAATTTCTATTTTAGTGTTTAAATTTTTTCTACACCCCGTTTTTAGTCGTGAGTTTATTTGACACTTCAAAGCTGGAACTTTCTCACAAACATTTTACGAACACACTTTTTCTGTAAATCAAATTTCCAAAATGTTACAGACGCAGTTAAGTGGGAGAAGCAGTTGTTTGTTTAAATTCTTGGCATTTTTGTTTACATTCTCACATTTCAATCGAAAAGTTTCTAGGCGCCGGAGTTTTTTATTAGTTATTTTTTATTCTAAAAATTATTTAATTTAAAAGCTTTTAGAACTCTGTAAAGAGTAAATTTAGTTATAGATATGTAAATATTTTTCAATTGAAAGGCATTTTTTAAATAAGCAAATAGAAATAAGAACAGAAATATGCAATATTATACAACTTTAGTTCTTTGTGACTTATAAACACATTTTAACTTTTTTCTTCACCTCCTAAAAATATCCGTTTAAAAGTTTTTTAAAATTGTACATCTTTGCCGCTTTAAAAAGGGGTGCACAAGATAATAAAGTTAAGAAGACTACAAGTAGTCTTAAAATGTTATAAAAGTCCCCTTAAATAAACTGTTTTGAACAAAGTTTTTATTGGCCCAGATATATGCTACATTTTTTACTTCTTGAAATCTCTTTGTTGTATGTTTCCTTAATGAACAATAACAATTTCTTTAACTTTTTTTTGTGTAATCTCTGTTTATGTATGGCTTACATAAAATTTCCCATAAATCCCCCTAAAACTATGCAATTTAAATTTAAATTCATTATTCGTATAAATATCATGTGTAAATAATTAATATTCTCAATTTGTAACAAATTATTCTTTGTTTTTGCTGTCAATTTGAATTTATATTGTTTTGTAAATATGTAGTCTTTTTGGTTGTTGTAATAAAATTTATTTGTTTTCTTTTTTTTACAAATCCATACAAGGCGATAGTTTTTTGTTTTTGTTGTGTTTGAGAGTGGAATTTGTTTTAAAACTCATTAGGCATGCAACATGTGTTGCAAGATTCATATCTAGGACTTGTTGTTGGTATTTATTATCACACACATATTTATTTATATGAATATTAAAATATGTAAACATTTTACATACATAAAATCTACATACATACATATGTAAATATGCATTTGTATGTGTGTGTGTGCGTGCGTGTAAGTGAGTATTTATCACACGATATGTCATACATACAATTTTAAATCTTATCAAAAAGTAAAATTTATATTGGGTTTTCATAAGGGAGCACTTCGTTTATGAGTATAAGAGGTTTTCAACTCTTATAATCTGATTACAGTTATTATAGATTGCGTTGAAACTGTTATACATCTGATTACTCTGTAATAAAGGTAATTAGAACTTCTCAACAGTATTTATTTATTCGTATTAAGATTTTTAAAACTGTTATACGGGATTTTTAAAACCCTTATACAATTTACTTATTTAGTTTATCTGTTTAAATAATGCCTGTTAGTCTATTTATGCATAAGGGTGCGACGGTTGAATAGTTGGTGGTAAGCTAGTCTATCAGTGCGGGGGTTGCGGGTTCGATTCCCGCCAGAGACTCAGTTCTGTTTCACTACAACGGGTTGAAGGCCTACGTTGTTATTGCTCGGTTAATTAAGTTAAAATATAATTTGTAGTTGTATTTGTAATTCTTATTAATTAATTAAAAAAAATCAATATTGAAGCATTAAAATAACACTTCTAGAAAATTTTTAGACTCATTGAAACATTTATGTATCATCATTTCATCTCCAATTTTAATCCACAAAAAATTAGTACCTCCCTAGAGATTCAAAAACTGTCAAATACAATTTCATTTTGTGTTTATATACCGATTTACACATACACGCAGAGACTAATTATTTTACTCGTATTTGCGTATCATTTCATTTATTTTATGTTGTATTTATTTACATTGATTAACTGCCGTAATTAAATTAAATGCCAAAGTGACTGAATGGCTCGCTTACTACCTCGCCAGCCTGTTCGGTGGGCTGTTAACCATATAAACGATCAATGAAATCAGGAAACGTGTTTGTTATCGACAAATTTTCGTTTATAGAATTAATGGCATTTTGATGGGTTAAAAATTAAATTAAATTATTGCCAATATACAAAATAAAAAAATAAAATTATAGAACTACAAACAATAATATATTAGCACGATTTTCAACGGAAGAGATGATAGCAGAGGAAAGGATTTTTAAAGTGAATATAAATAACGTATTTTATATTATGTATGCGAAATCGAAACTGTTATGCAGATTGATTTATTGAAAGTAGAAATTTTTCAACACAAAATAAATACAAATTTATTGATAACTTTTTATTCTTGAATGAAACTGGGGCCAAACTTACAACGCTGTTACGAGAACAACCACGTTTCTCATCATCAGGGCTGTCAGATATGGCGATTTCTCGCCTAATTTTGAAACGTGTTTGGCGATGGAATTTTTTTTTTATATTTTTTTTTGGCGATTTTTGAAATATCTGGCGATTTACTTGACTATTTTTTTTATACTATTATACTAATATACTATTTTATTTTTTTTTAATTCAATTCATTATACTATTATACTTTTATGCTATTATACTATTACACTAATATACTATTATACTATTAAACTAGTATACTATTATATTATTATACTATTTAACTATTATACAATTAAACTTTTATACTATTATACTATAATACTCTTATACCATTATACTATTATACTATTAAACTATTAAAATATCTTACTATTATACTAATTTACTATTTAACTATTATACTAAAATTCTATTATACTATTATAATATTATACTTTTTTACTATTATACTGTTATACTATTATACTATTAAACTATAATACTATACTGTTATACTTTTTTACTATTATACTGTTGTACTATTATACTTTTAAACTATTATACTATAATACTATTATTCTATTATACTATTGTACTATTATACTAATTTACTATTGTACTATTATACTATTATGCTATTATATTTTTTAAATTTCTTGGTAACATTTTAGGAATTTTTATAATTCAAGTGTTTGCCTAATGGTCGACAATCGACCATAAATTTTTATGTAAATATAAAGAAAACATAGAACATCTAAGTTTGTATATATAAAATTACATGATCGATCATTTATTTTTTCTTAGTGAATCGATATGGCGAGCGACCACATGGATTAATTTAATTTTGTAAGTTCAATATAAGAAATATCAAAAAGTACCAATTGAAAAAGAAGAGATCAAAAATGTACAAGACAACAAACTAACACCAGTAGAAGTATTGAAAACTATCGCAGCATCTGTAAACGTTGAAATAATGGACACTGATATTAGCAATGCGTATAAAATGAAAAAACAAAATAAAGTGATTGTTGAATTTTGCTCTTTAAACAAAAAGAGAGAATTAATGTCCAACATTATTGGTCATAGGGTAAAAGGAGATTTATTCAATGCAACCACTTCAAATAAAAATGATGATAATACCATTTTTGTAAATGACGAATTAACGGCTAATAATCGCAGACTATTATGGTTGGCAAAAAATCAAGCAAAGGAGGCGAAGTGGAAATTTGTTTGGTTTAAAAATGAACATCTGTTAGCTAAAAAGAATGAAAACTCTACCCCTATTTTAATTATGAACACTAGTGATATTGAACTTATTGCATAAATATTCATTCCTTATTTTTACCTTTGAATATTAACAAAAAACAATATTTTATATAAAAAAAAAAAAAAATGAATAATATTATATCCGAATCGGTTGACACTTTTAGTCAAATAAATCCAGAGCTTTTAAGTTATCCCATTTCAATAATCTTTTTAAATATTCGATCACTTCGCACAAACTTTAATTCTTTCTTGGCCACAATACATGGAATAATAAACCAAATAAAAATTATAGTGCTTGTAGAAACTAATATAACAGACGTAGAAATTACCTTTTACGGTATAAAAGGTTTTAATTCAATATTTAATAACAGAGCAGACAGAGGTGGGGGAGGAATTGCAGTGTACATCAAAGAGCACATCTCTTACACTCATGTACCAATAAAATCAATTTTATTTGAATGTCTACAAATAAAATTGCATACACATGAAAACATTTCACTCTTCGCAATTTATCGTCCACCATCCACCCTCACCCGTTCTTTTACCATTGAACTAGATAATTTAATAAACACAGTAAACAGAAACATATAAATATACACATCTATGCATCGATAATCAAAACAAACATCTCTGACCATTATTCTTTAATATGTTGTCTCCAAGAGAAAGAAGCTGATAATGAAGAGATAATACATAATACTCAATTTTCAAAAATATGTCAATACAAAGTCAATCACCAGATCTGCACAACCAACTGGCACGAAGTAGGAAATCATTCCAATCCGGATACGATGTTTAACTCAATATATGAAAGATTTAATCAAATATATGAAAATTCAAAAATAATAACACAAAAAAAGAAAACTAGAGTTCCAAATCCTTGGATGAATGAAAACTTAATAAAAAGCTGTGAAATTAGGGATAAACTTTATAAAAAATGGCTATCAAATAAAAATAATAAAAGTAATGAAACTGAATATAAAAAATACAGAAATATGTTAAATAAAAAACTAAATTATGCAAAAAATTTGTATTACAGAAATAAGTTTTTAGAAAATAGATACAATATTCGTGTAACATGGCAAATTATAAACGAAATAATTGGTAAAAAATCAAATAATTTAGATGAAATAATACTAAAAAATTTTAAACACATGAACAGAACCGATATTTGCAACAACTTTGCAACAAATTTCAAGCAAAATATCTCAAATATTTGACATAATTGCGATATTCAAACAATTAATCAATCAAACCAAGTACTACAAAATTCATTATACCTGTCCTATACAAATGAAGAGGAAATCTTTAATATTTTAGATTCTCTTAACACCAAAAAAAGTGCGGGATACGATGGAATCAGACCAATTGATCTTAAAAACAATGCTGTGGTAATGACACCAATTATTACCAAACTAATAAATACAATACTTCACAATGCAATAATACCGGAAGTACTTAAAGTATCTTTTGTTCGTCCTATTTATAAAAACGGTAAAAAATCGGATGTTAATAATTATCGGCCAATAGCTATCTTATCCGTTATTGAAAAAATAATGGAAGAAGTCGTGTGCAGCAGATTGACAGACTATATAAAAAAATATCAAATAATCTCGTCAAACCAATTTGGGTTCCAAAAAGGAAAAAACATAAACAAACTTCTTGGTAACTTTGCAAACTATATAAACGAACAGCTAAGTAAAAAAAATCAATGCCTAACACTATTTATCGACTTCAGCAAAGCATTCGATACCCTATCACATAGTAAGCTTATAATAATGTTAGAAAGAATTGGAATACGTGATAGATGTTTAGATTGGTTTAAAAACTATCTAACACTCAGAACATATTACGTAAAAGTAAAAAACATTTTAAGTATTAAAACAAATTCGGATTTTGGTGTACCTCAAGGCTCAAAATTGGGTCCCATACTATATTTAATATATTCTAACGAACTTATTAAAAAACTAAAAACATGCAAAACGTTCGCATATGCGGACGACACTGCTATAGTAGTGGCCCATAAAAACATAGATACCGCAACAATAATAATGCAACACCAGCTTGATACTGCTGCACGATGGTGCCACGATCATGGTTTAATAATCAATGCATCAAAAACCAAGCTAATGCATATTAAGCCGACAAATATACTTTATAGGGAAATTAATATAAGGTTCCACTCAATATAATGTCTGCACAGAAGAAAAATGACAGATTTTGACTACAATGAGGACCTATGTTCTACTACAATTGAAATTGTCAACACACACAAATACCTAGGCGTTTACGTAGACCATAATTTTAAATGGATGGTACATGTAGTTGAACTTCGAAAAAAACTAAGAAAAGCTTCATTTATGCTACATCATTTGAGTTACAGCTCCAACAATATGGTGCTAAGACAAGCATATTTTTCATTAGTGGAATCACATCTTCGCCATGGCATTACAGCCTGGGGAAACTCAACTTTTTGTAATAAGTTACAACAAACTCAAAACCAACTGCTAAAAATTCTAAAAAAAAATCGCTATATAAACCATACCCAAAACACCACTATAAGCAATATGGGTCTTAACATTGTCAGCAATAATAACAACCCAACAAACACCATCAACTACACACAAAATAGCAACACAATCAACCTTACAGCAACTAGTTCCAACGACTATGATCAAACAACCAACGCAAACAGAGCAACATTTACTGATACCATCCCTAGAATTACCAACAGCAACACAACATCTACCAACAGCTCTGCAAATACCAACAACAACGCATCAAATATCAACATTGCTAAGGATCTGAACATATTAAACGTCAAAAGCTTATTTTTTACTACAATAGCAACAGAATTTTATAATGACTCCAGGTTTCTCAAAAGAATAGAACACAATCACCAGACTCGTATGAATACTGAGGGTAGATACTGTGTACATAGATACAAAAACAACTATGGGAAAAACACTCTTTCCGTAATGCTACCAACAGTATTTAACAAACTGCCTCTTGAAATTCTGAATACAGCAAATTTTAATAACAAAAATCAAATATTTAAAAACTTTTTTATTAATCAGCAATGAATGCTGTAAAACTTTAAATTTAACTTTAAAATAAAATATAGGAAATAAAAACTCTAATTTATTATCTTTTCATCAGCAATGAATGCTCCAAAACTTAAACATATTTAACTTTTAATCCATACCATATCATAGTCTCCTATTCTAGAATGTTATCCACTCAGAACATTGCATGTTTAATTTGATGTATATATGTCTAATATTGGCGAAAATTTATGAAAGTACCAGATGCAGAACGGTAAAGTACCAAAAAGCTACGCCATACATATTTTTATGCATTCAGGACCATATATGTTTACTTTTATCTTTTTAAGTCCAATGTCAACAAAAATTCAAAAAGTACCATTTGTAGAGCAAAAAAGTACCAAAATATTTCATCTTATTTGTTCTCATTTTCTCAGAATACTGTACCTTTAATATTATGTTTCTATATTCAATATTATTTCAAAAATTATCACATTCAGCACGAAAAAGTAAAGAAAGAAATTTAATTTCCCGAATTTCCACTTTTTGATACTTTTTTCTTCTTATTGAGGTTCGGTTGACAAACAAATTAGGAAGTATTCTTTACTGGTTTGCCTTTGCCGATTTATATAGTGGAAATATTTGAAAACCGGTTTCTCAAAAATGTTGACAAATCGATCACCCTATTTTCATTTTATTATTTGATAGAAAAAACTTTGTGTAATTGGCAAAAATTTATTTTTATTTATGTGTTTTGCATTTGTGTTATAACTCGGAAAATATGGAACAGATTTTAATAAAATATATATTGTGCACTTCAGTAAGTGAATACTTTGAAAACGGTGTAGTTTTTGTGTTAGTCGTTAATAAAACAGAGGAGGAAAGTGTTCTTAAGTGTTTTGCCTAAGCCGATTTATATATAGATTTTTTGCTATATTGCGGTGTACAAAAACATAACAAAAATTATAACTGATCACAACCAGTAATAGGGGCCATTTTTTTAAGCCTTTGATTTTTAATATTTATTTAGGGGCATAATTATTTTTAAGAACGAAAAATGTCATTTTAATTTGAATACATTGTTCTTATCAAAGCGAAAAATTTGTACGACAATTGCATTAACTGTAAGAAAAGGAATTCAAAAATTATTTCTTTTCCATTTTATATGTAAAGATTGTACTCACATCTGTCATAGTGCCCATTGAAACATTTAAAAATGTTGTAGCTTTTAGTAAGGCCGGTCTTTGTGATCGTTCTATTATCAGGATTAACATATTGCGATAACGGACATCGGTATTGAACCAATTGTGATTGTAAACTGCATGACCAATACTTTCGCTCTGGAATGATTCATTTTCGAAAAACTATCATATATTTATTTAAACTTAGTCAAAGCTACTAAAAGAAATATTTTGGTTAGTTAGTGCAAACAAATTTTAAGAAACTCAAACTGGCGAACACCTTAAAATTTGTTCATGTATTTTTTTTTAATTTTAATCAACTTTGGTTGGCTGTATTTCCGCTTGTATATTCATAATGAATATACATTGATTTAGTTTTAAAACATTTTTTCATCGGCTTGTAAGAAAAAAACAGCATTTGTGCGAATAACTCTATTGTGAGATTTGGACTTACTTTTTCTATCAATTCCTCGCCATAATTACAAATCATTCGAATCTGCAGCAATGAACAAAATAAAAACATTAACAGCATAACGAAGACATCGGCCTGGACACCAATGGTTATTTGAAACCCCAGGAAACACATGATAAATGAGGAAGAAATAAAAGTGACGAGAAGACTGACACCAAAAACCTGATTCATGTAGACAGATAAACTGTAAGTATGATTGAAATTCATGAACATTTTGAATTTAAAAACACTTTAAAGAAGCCTACCTCAAAATCTTCTGATGATACTGGATGCATTCTTGCAAAAATTCCTTATTTTTCTCATAATTCTCAGACGGTTGATAGCTCTCAATACGTTGGGCCAAATAATGATAATGCATTATGATCTGTTGGGCCACTACGCACAACATCAAATCACTGGCTAACTGGCCTGACATGCAAGTATGACCTGCTATGTTTTGTGAAGCATATAAAAAGTAGTACGACCAATGACCCTGCCACTGCCAAGGTATCCAGGCAAAATAAGGCAAAGTTTTGGGCACAATTTTTGTAGCCAACCAGTACTCATAAATCAAATAACTCATGGCAGTATAGAGATTATAGGACCAAAGCAAAACCTCGTTAATGAAAACATAAGCAAAGCTAATCAAATTAAATCTTCTGCCATAACTTCTTGTCTGAAAATCCTCTTGTAGTTTAACGTCCATGGGATACATTTCCCGCACATCTCTCATCAGTACGGTAAGCAAAGATTTCTTTTGCAGAACACTAATAATTTTAATGTCGCCCACAAATACAAAACCAATATACGACAAAGTCATGGTAGCCTCTACGAAATTTTCACCACGCGCCACGGCCAAGAAGACAAACATGATTTCTGTGAAAAGCACTAAATTTATATTGACGATTTGAATAACGAAAATCCATTTCAAAAGCGTTGGAAAACGTTCAGGTCTCGTCTCATCGTCGTAGGGTATGAGTCCAATAGATTTCGCCAAAACATCGGCTAGCAATAAGAAGTGCGATAGTTTTACCGGAGATTTCATTTCGTAGAGAATTCAAATGATTTTTTTTAGATATTTTTTTTTAAAGAAGAAAAAAAATGTTGAAGGTATTAACAGCCACACTGATTGCGGATAACTGGTTCATTGCGGTAAACCAAAAATAATTTTCTATTTTAGTTTTTTGTCTTACAGGTTCAAGGGGCGGTATTGATTTGATAATTGAGCAAATTGGGTGGTTTAATTATGGGCTATTAGCCTTTCATTCCCTTGGAAAGGGTTAAATAACGACATGTTCAGTACTCATAGTGCTTCGGATAATAAACTCATTTTATAATAACAATCAGTATTACAACACTGTAAAAATTATTTAAAACTAAAAAATAAATTTTAGTAAAAATAATTCAAAAATAAAAACATACACAAAAAACAAAGAGACAAAGAGCATAAAACCAACAAATGCAAATGTAAACAAACCAATACAATGCCACACATGCAAATCTTTCAATGTAGTGGTGCCCATACCTGATTATTAGTTACGCCATAATAGTGAAGATCGTTGTCCGGCTGGATGTAATAAAATTAAAATATAATTCTGCAAGATCTGAGTATCTTAACATTTGTCAAAATAGAAAGCTTTAGTTCTATAATGAAAATCTGAAACAGCTTAATTTGCTCGGCTACAGTAAAGCGTGGTGGAAACTCCCCAATAATATAAAATCAAGAAAACAAATCGTCGTTTTTCGGCGGCATAAAATAACTCCCCACGAAATAACTCCCCAAAACGGAAATGAAATAACGCAAAAAAAAATATATGAGAGGCAACAACAACGTTTTTTGGGTATTTAATTAATTTTTTTGGGGACTTATTTCATTTTTATATTGGGAATGAAATTAGTCCCTTTAACTATTATGGAGACTTATTTCATTTAAAAATGTATTCCAAAATCGTCAAAAAACCTGTATTTTTAATTGATTGGATGATCTGAATACTTTTTGGGGATTAATTTCATTTCAGGAATTTGGGATTTATTTTAAATGAAATAACTCCTCAATTTTTGGGGATTAATTTAATTTTGATTTGGGGAGTTATTTAATTCTCGTTGGGGTTTCATTTCATTTTAAAATTGGGGGTTTATTTCACATGAAATAAGACCCCGAAAATTGGGCAATTATTTCATAACTTTTTGGGGACTTATTTCGTAGAGGGTTATATCATGCCACCGTTTTTCAGGAGAGCAAAAAAAAAAAACCGTTTTATGTAGTTCCCTTAAGGCGACCGTACACGACATGTTTTTGTCATCTGACATGTCAAATTTACCACTTGAAAAACAAAAAACGTCAGACGCAAAATCATCTGACAAAATTTTAATTAGAGCGTGCTCTTTTTTCTTCTGACAAACCATCTGACTTCAGAAATCTATGCCGGGAAGAAACCGGCAGCGGCGTCCACTATTGACGGAATCATTAGCCAGCTTAAGTTAATATTTTACAATGCCGAGATATGTGTGATCATCTCACCATTGAATAGAATTTATGTAAATATAAATAAAAACCGGTTAATTATAAAATCTTAAATTGGCATCTTTTAATTAAAAGAAAACAATGTTAAAATGGCTAAACTATTTTACGGCGCAAATAAAAATTTTCGTGGCGGCAGCAAGCTTTTTTGAAAGCGAGAACTACTTTGGTTTCTGCAATAACTATGCGAAAAAAAACTGAGACAATGTCAGAAGCAAATAACATGTACGTTTGTGACCGAATATTATAAACCTTATGTAAAACAGCAATTTTGACAGACATGCGAAATTACATGTGACTTTAAAATTTGACATGTCAGCTGACAAAAACATGTCGTGTACATTCAGCTTTAGCATATATTTTCAAAGTGAAACGTTTAATTGAACCAATGTTAACATTGCTTTAAGTATTTCGTTAAATAGAACTCGACTTATTGGTCATTGGGCCAATTTTTTCGAAAAACAACACAAAACTCATTTCGTTGGAGCATTTTTAATAATTATTTTTAATTTTTTTTTGACACATTGCTGTTTTGGTTTGAAGATAGAACGAATTTATACCAGGTTACCTTATCTTGCTACGTAAGCAACAGCTGATTACAAACCTTGCGTCAATATGATATACCGTTCAGTTGGTTCTGTCGAATATTTACTTAATTTTATCATTTTCGCTTAGAATTATGAAATTTAAAATTTTTTTATATTATAACATTTCAAAACAAACAATTTAAAATTAAAAGAAAATGAAATATTTTTTAAATTGTTTACCACAGTGTTGTATTATTTTTGACACAACGTTAAACTATTTTACAGTGCTGTAAACGTTTACAAAATAAGGCCACCTTAGCACATTTGAAGGAATGTCTGTATTAAAATTTTTATTTGGAAAGGTAAATCAGGAATAATATAATAGTTTAAGGACTTTAAACTTTAGAAAAATGTTGAAATACCTGCAGACCCAGATTAGAAAAATGTGTTGAATCCGATAAATCGGACACATAAATGTATAAATGGGGACTAATGGAAAATGCCTCGCCCAATTATGACGACAATTATGGATAGTCCAATTTGAGGGCTTGGCACAATTTTGCAGACCCTTTTAGAATTTAAGACATCATTTGTTTTTACTGCCATCATTCTTTGACAACTTATTCACGAGCGTAAACTTACTAAAAGAGCTTTAAGAAAATCGTGTTTCCAAGGAATTGAAGTTAAGAAGTAAACCACAGTTGATTTGCAAATTTGATAGCTGAATGCCCACTGGCGTCTTAAGTCAAATTATCAAATTGTATCCGCAGAGTCGCCGAACAAAGTATGTATTTTGGACAAAAATGACAATGTGTTTCATTCAACCATTCCAAAAAAAAAAGTTCTGGCTAATAATGGGTTAGTGCTAATTAATTTTCGGAAAAGAGTCAAAACGAATGAATGTACTTTAGTATTTCAAAAACAGAACATTCAAAGTTTTATAAAAAAAATTGTAAATTGAGAGCAAATGATTTAAATTATCATAGAATGCGTGGTAATCTTTATGCATATATTTTTTTGAGTGATTGCAGACTTCTATATTTTGATCCTTCTATTAACAGTTTCTAAGTGCAACCAAAGCAAACATATATCACAATATGGTCACCTACAACAAAATTATTACTTACGAACAATTTTAAACATATTATGGATTATTAACAATAATATAGTCACCGGCAACCATACTATGGTTAAATGATTTATCCAACTATAAGCCACAACCATGTGGTTACCTCCGCAAAAAAACCAACTGAAGGAAGTTTGTTAGGTGGTGTTGTAAGTGAAGAATATCGAAAAATAGTTTTTCATTATTTTTGGGTTTTATCCACATGGGATGCTAAAGAAGCGTACACAAACGGGTTGGTCGATAGATTGTTGATATATCATTAATTTATTAAGAGTTTCTAATACAATTGCAAATAATGTTCAACCTTAATTAACCGAACAATAAATATTAACGAAGATCTTAAGCTCGTTGTTGTAAAACAGACCAGATACTCTGGCGGGCATCCGCAGCAATCGCACTGATAGAACAGGTTACTACAAACAATCCTACCGGGGCACCCTTTTTTGACATAAAATAATTGAAATACTCTTTATGTTGTGAAAAACATAGCTTGAATGAACATTCTGTATATGGGTTACACATGGCTACTTTTGTTAACTTCTGAACCAGTAGAGATATCATTAAAGTGTTTGGTGGGTAGATGTATCATTAACAAAGGTTTAAAAGGGTGTATTTAAACAAAATTTCAAAGTTTTGCAGGTAGCCGATTTTGTTGGAGCAACGACGAAATAACAATAGGTAACCTAACTGCAGATGATTTTCGTATACATTTTAGAAATTTATTGCAAAATACATACAAAATTAATGAAATTCACTGGTGTATGCCGCAGGGCTGCAAGACTTGGGGATTTATCGCCAAAGTTGGGTATTTCATGCGAGCAAAAAGGACAAAGAAAGTCATTTGGGGATTAGGGATTTTTTTGAGGATTTAAAAAAAATCGGGGATTTTATACACTTTTAATATAATTTTCCGTTCTTTTATTATTTACGCTTATTTTTCTTTGTGTCCTACCAAGGTACATTTGTAGTTGTACCATGTATCGTACATAAAATAGGAGATAAAAGAAGCAAAACTTTTATTGTTGATTTTAAGGATGGCTAAAACTGCTTGAACAAGCTTCAAAAACAGCATATTGTTTTGCTTGTAAGTCCTCACTGGAATCACATAAAAAGGATTTAAAAAAACACGACGAAACCAGTCGCTACAAACAAAATAAAATAATTTTTTTACTAAAAACATTTTTTTGGGGATTTTTGGGGATTTCTTATTAAAATTTTTCTTACTATTTTTAAACAAATTTAAAATTTTAATTAACAAGATTAAAAATTTGGTCAAAAAAAAACAAAACAAAAAATTAAATTTTTAAGGTTTTGATTTTTAGTATGGGTATTTTTGGGGATTTTCTTTTAATTTTTTGGGGACAAGGAAAAAAAGTACCTGGCAGCCCTGGTATGCCGTATTATATTGATGCTTTTCTCGATTCACCAATAGAGAATTTTGAGCTTTCATCAGTATTAAGATCGTTCAAACTAAATAAGTCTCCTGGAATCGACGGAATAAATTGTATAAATTTGCCTCCGTCTGTTTTGTTACAGAAATACTTTTAGTTCTCAATTGCATATTTTTTCAAGCTTTAAAACCGCCATATAAATATCACTTTAAAAAAGGTGATCCCAATTGCGCTTCAAATTACCGTGGCTTATCAATAGCTGCGTTCGTTTACCCCATTTTCATATTAGTGACCTACTGGATTTTACTGGGCTTTTACTGGAAAAGTAAACGAACGCACATACTAATTGATACCCTGTTTAAAATCTTTGCCAACATAATCTTAAATCACATTACAAATTGGATTGAAAAATATTCCATGTTAAACGAATGTGTTTTAAGCTGGATTCAGAAAAAATTACTCTACAGTTGATAAAGTCTTCAATCTGAGAAATGTTGTACACTTAAACAAAATAAATAGTAAGAACACATTGGTTCCCAGAAATTTGCTTTTTTTTATAAATTATCAAGTATGGGATTATCATCAAAAATTGTTCGTATTCTACAGCTGTATGGAAATACGTTTTCTGAACCTTTTAATGTTAATGTTGGCGTTAAACAAGGATGCATACTGAGTCCAATTTTGTTTGCATTGTTTCCTAATGATTTAGCTGATTTCCTTCCTGGCGGCGTAAAAGTTGCAGACATTGCTGTAAACATTCCTCTTAACGCAGATCACATTGTTATTTTGCCCGGTTCCCCAAGTGAACTGCAAACCATAAATGACGCTCGTCATTCTTACTGCTTGATGTGGTGTCTTAAGGTAAATTTGGAAAAATCAATGATAGTTGTTTTTCGTAGTGGCGTTGGCCTATGTAAGTGGTGTAACCCCAGACTACTTTTTATGAGATAATGAGGAGTTAACACTACTCGTGCACTATAGTACTTGGTTGTAACGTCCCGTGCAAAAACTGTGTTTCTAGCGCCATCTGTTTTGGATGCAAGCAGTTAGTTTACTCGACTATTGCACTGTCAATAACAGTGCAAAGAACATATTTAACACCAGAACCGTAACCAAATTAAATTGTGGGTTACACCACTCCTGCGCTGATAGCCTCATATATGTAGATACATACATATAACCTAAACAATTTTATTTCTTGCCTTTGTAAATATTGAAAAAATATATATTAAATAAATATTAAATAAATTTCGTGCGCAAAGTCCAGATCGGAATTTTTATGGTGGATGTTCCACATTAGGATTCATAACTCCTCTCATTGGGGTTTTAATCTCAAACAGCTTAGGATAACTAGAAACAATTTGACAGCAATATTTTTCTTTTCTTTTTGGTTGTTCGGAAGTGAGCGTGTTTTCAACAGTTGGACAGACAGACAGACAGACAAACAGACATGCCTAGATTGACTAAGAATAATTCAAGGACCCAGGATATTATACTTTATGGGGTATTGGAATAATATTAATTAAGCTTCAGACGGAATGACCACAAGTGCACTGATATAATTCTCGCCAATTTGTTGTTCAATTAAACTATTAATCAAAAATAAAATCAGTTTTAATTAAAAATTTAATCAGGTGAATTTAACGTTTATTGCAGAAAATGTTGTTAATATCAAAAAATATTTGATTGATACTATTAATTTGTTAACTGGTGCAAATTTAATTAACTTTTTAATTAATAAGGTTTTACACGCTTTTAGGAGCAGAGCGACACTTTTCAATTCTTTTTTTTCGCTATTTGTGAACAAGTTAATCTCTTTTTTTGTTTTAAAATTTTATATAAAATTATCCACAAAATTTTGGAAATTCCGGATAATTTTCTTCGCCCATTGTGCATTTCAGATCATTCAAACTAATTAAATTTTTCTACAACAAAGCATTTATCCCTTTTAAACACCACAAAAGCTAACGAACAAAAACACAAGAAGGAAGAATAACAAACTCTCGAAACAAGAAAATGTAATAGAAAAATACAAAGAAAATTATGAAAAATGAAAGAAAAAAAAAAACAGAAATGAAATAAAAGAAATGCCAAAGCATTTACAAGAAAATCTCATAAAATCACTTGAGCCCTTATTCCTACAAATAGAATACAACAACTTCAAGAGGAGTTATGGAACAACAATAACATGTAACATGAATGACACACAATCAGCAATATCAACAACTTGTAATAAACAACAATCCTGATGCTCATAAAAATCATAAAGAAGAAAAAAGGATTAAATCAGATTTTTCTTTAGCACGTTACTTTAAGTGCGTAACTGAAGAAAAGAACAAAAAACAAACATAAATAAATTGCAAAAACAATAATAACAATAGCAACTAACACAACAACAACAACTACTTTAGGAACAGCAACAATTTCGAAATAAATTTTGTTTCATTTACAGAGAGCATTGCAGCCGCCCTTAAGAGAAATGACAATAAAGTGTAGTAAGTGTTAAGGCGTTGGCAGAGAAAAAGCAAAAATAAACTGTTTATATACGCATTTAAATTGTTATGTGAATGTACATATGTATATTTCAAGCAGTTTGCCTGTCCAAATGCTTCAATGGGTGAGCTTGTGTGTGAGTATTTGTAAAAGGATTTGCTTTTAGTATGTATGCTAAGATAAATCTGTATTTAAGATGGAAAAGAAAAAAGTTCTGAAACGATTTTGTTTATTGTAACTCCCTTTGTTGATTTAACTTTGAAGTGAAATATGAAAACATGACCAGAAATTGTTACACATTATAGAATGTTAGAGAATAAACTGATGACAAAATAGCAATAAATATTAAAGACATGTTGTTAAAAAAAATACATAAAAAAACTCTATAAGAGTGCTTTATTCGTCTGTACCGAATCTTTAATACCCTGCACCTAACGTTTATCAGCGTCTAAGATCACTTTGCACAATTTTATTCCGAAACCATTTCGAATAGAAAATAAGAATTTTTTGAAATTTTTGCCCAACAGTATGCAACATTTTTTTTTTTTTTTTAACAGAATCTGCCTCTTAAGCGATACAAAATTTCTCTCGCTTAGTGTATTTAAAATTCGTCTTTAACCAAAAACATCATTTCCACTTGCTTTAAATACTGAACATCTAGTCATACTTTTTTTGTTAGTTTAAGTATTTCCTGCTTTTAGCAATAATTGCTTTCCATTTGAGCTGAAAATTTAACCGGATTTGCTTTTTAGGCCCCTTTAAATATTCTTACAAATACATGGAAAAATAGCATCCTAAAAGCAGGCTTTGTTTTTTTTTCTAGAGAAATAAAAAAAAACCAAGGTTAGAGATCAAAGTAAATTGTATATTTCATTTGATATTTTTAATTGGAACGATTAAGAAGAAATCTAAATCATTAAGTTATAAATGGTAAAGCCCTGATGCAAATTTTAAAAAGTTGCTTAAAGACGAAAAGATAACCAAAGTTATAACATTCTATTCATTTCAAAAGATTTTTCGATATTTTAAAAATTACTTTGGTGTTAATTAAGAGATATTTTTATTAAAAAGTTCTTAAAAGGTTTTCATTTTCAAATTAAAAATAAAAAGCTTTTAAACTTTTAGCAAAATCTTTAATATGCTTATTGGCAATTCATCATGGGTGTCTATTGAACGATGCCATTTATCAATTTTTTTTTTAATTTTTTGTTATCTTAACTTTTTTTTATTTCTTTTCTTTAACATTTAAAGCCTACTTATAGGCACCATATTTTTTAATATTTGATTTTTTTTTTTATAATAACAATTGAAAAAGTTGTATTCATTTCTTTTTTTTAACTAAATGATGTTATTTTTTTCATCAAATTGTCTTAAAAACTTTTCTTTTGTGATGGCTTTTTTATATTTTTAAGCCTACAAGTATGCTTCACTTAACATTGACCTTAAGCTAAGCAAAGGTTTGTTTAAAAATTGCTGCTGTTTAATGTTTTCTTTTATTTCATAAAATATTGAAAGTATAACATATCTTATGTTTTTTATCTTAAATTTTATTAAAAAATTTGTTTTTATGGAATTTTTTCTCACCCAGTCTTAAACATTCAATTATTTGAAAATTTGTTTTCTATAAATATCCTTTTATTTATTTTGCATAATCTTTTATTTTTCTCATGAAATTCTTCTCTCATGAACATTATTTATTGATTTACAAACTTGAATTTTGTGAAAAGTTTCAGTGAAAAAATTACAACCAAAATTTATAAAAAAAAAACACAAAACTTCCGAGGGAAAAAATAAGAACCTTTTAGAAGTTTCAATCTACATGTTTTTCAAATTCAATAATTTTTTTTTTAAGTTAAATAAATATTCAATATTTTTATACGAAGAAGTATGAGCAACAAGAAAACATAAAAACATTGCATACAGTAAGGGGCAAAAATTGAAGTAAACTAAAAGGAGCAAACCAATAATTTGGTAGTTTTTTTTTAAATCTACAGAATTCAACAGGTGACCTTTGACTTTATCGATAAAAACATGCGGGATTTAAATAGGTTAAAGAAAATTTAGGAATAAGATTTTATTTCATTCAACTTTTCAAACTTAAACTGTGACCTTTGACCTCAAAGGTACCTGTTTTTTAACTAAAGCTTAGAATTTTTATCAAAATATTTAGAAGTTTTAAAAATGTAATGCAATTTTTAATAAATCAAATTTTTGCTAAAATCTAACAAACAGAATATGTGACCTTTAACCCTTTCTTAAAAAACCCGAAAATTTGTTTAGCTTTTTATAAAAGTGTGAGCCATTATGCGAGCATATTTCCTGTTAATTTTATCTTTGTTATCAAAGTTTTTTCCGGGAGCACAAAATTGTTTATTCATTATTTCAAAGATTTTGGAAAAGCAAAAGATATTATACAAATACATTTGTAAAGCGTATGAGAATTACACACTCCAGTCTTGTTTGCATCTTCTAAGCACAAATTTGACCTTTGGCCTAAAACATAAATAATGCTAAACTTAAAATTAACTAATATAACCACAATATTGGACAGGGTATTTTGCATTTTAGTGAAGGTGCCGATCGACTCAGAATAATTTTTTAAATCAATCTTACGATGTCCTTCCGTCCGGCTGGATGGCTGGCTGTCCACGTTAACCTTTTGCGCAAAGTACAGGTCACAATTTTTGAGAAAATTTGATACAATTTGGAAACATATGTATCAATTGTCACATTAGCATCAATGCAGCAAAAAGTGGCATCAATCCCATGACGAACGCCATCATCAAATGTTGTCATATTTTATGCGTCATCTATGCTATGACGGAAATGACATCAATTTGATGCCACATGTTGTGTATGGTTAACATTATTTTCATGATTAAAAAAAAATTAAACCAGGAGCAAAAATTCCCATATTCTATTGTTATAATTATTTAGTTAAATACATAACATTTTCAAAGTAGAATGATTACGAAAACCATATCAGGCATGTTGCTGGTTTCTTATAACTGAGAGATCTTCTGTAAACAAGGGGCGGAATATGACAAACGTGAAACAAACATGTGTAACGGGTAAGTGAATATTAATATTCCCTCACTTCGACTTAAGTCAATCCCAATGACTCAATTCAATGACAGTTTGTCAAGTGTTATTAAGGCTGAAATCACAATGATGAAAAGTGTCATGGGTAAAAACGAAAACACTTGTCATAGTACCGACGTCAAAATAGAACAGCGTTATGAAGCCTTTTTCTATCAGTGTAGTCCTATGTCAATTTAAGCTACACATACTGAAACAAAAGTTTGACCTCAATGGTAACAAATTATAAAGAGACAAACTTTTTTATAAAAAAAAACTGGATATTCTTAAGTGATTTTTTTAAAAATTATCCAAGTTTTATGCCAACGAACTAAACCAAAAATTTTACCTTTGACCCTTGATCTTTTACTTTTTTTATAGCAATGAAAAAATTTCTATAATTTGCACGTTTCTTTATTTAATTTCCATTATTCAGGAAAACTTTTCTTTCTGACTGTATAAAATTTTACTTGAAACTTTTTTTTTTTATTTAAAGTCATGGCATGTTATGAGCCGGATTTACATTGGACAAACTAAAAAAAAAAAATATTGTTTAAAAATAATATACTTAACTTAAAGAAGATGATATGGTAGATACAAAAACTCTACCGTCAATGTTTTGTAAATAAAATTTTTTTTATTTAATGGTTTTCGTTTTTGTAAAGAAAACTTTTTCTGTTGTATTAAAAAAAAAAATTGTTGTGGTTTGAAGTAAAAAAAAAACTACATCTTTGTATGAAAAAAAATTGGAAAACAAATTAAGTTTATGAACCATAACAAGTCAGCAGAAGTTAGCAGCTTCTTTATTCTTTTTTTTTTTTAACAGATATGTTTCTATATGTTTTATATAAATTTTCTTAGGATCAAAGAACCTGATAAAGAAAAGTTTAGGAAAGGTAAATATTCTTAAGGTTTTGTAAGTGAAATTTATTATATAAGAAAGATTTGTTAATTTAAAAGGATGTTATTTTTATTGTTTTAAGTGCTTCTAAATAAAAGTTCTTAATACATTTTTACCGCCCTTTAAATTTTTTTCGCCTAAAATTAGGCTTTAAGTCAAATCAATTTATTTGCTGCTAAATGTTAGACACTCATTTACTGCAAAGGAGCACTCAACACTCTATCTTATGATGCAATTTGGTGTGCTTTTTAATGTAAAGAAGTCCCAAGGACGATAATCAGCTAAATAAAAATATTGTACTGAGGATTATTGAGTTATAAATGGTGGGAACATATAAACTGGCGTGAAATAAATGTGAGTAATACGAAAATGATGTATATTAAAGCCACTACTTCTCAAAACCTAACAAAGCCACAATGGCAATTGTGTGTTTATTTCCGAAATTTGCGCTCTGTTCGCCAATAAAGCACTCAAATTTACCGTGGGCATAATTGTATTTCTGAGCAGTCAATACGCAAGACTATGAATTGATTCATGAACACATTTACTCTTTTCGATTATATTCATCCAAATCGAGCCCGTGCCGTGCACACCAAAGGAGCCAGCAGACCATCAATTGTGTCGTGTGTTCGGGTTGAGAATCAACTGGAAGTTAAATAAGATATTTATCGTCAAATCCTCTCAAGCGATAAAAGGTGAGTAAAAGGTGACGAAAAAGCAGAATTGTAATTTTTAGATAGAGCATTATCCTCATGATACTCTAGAGACTCCATTACATCCCGGAAATATTACTGTTTGGTGCGGTTTGTAAGCCGAAAGCGTCATCGGCCCAGTTGTCTTTAAGTCCGAAACCGGTGCTAACATTAACGTGAATGGTGAACGTTACAGGCAAATGATTCGTAATTTTTTTTCAGATGACATTTCAAATCATTAAAACGAAAAGTGGTTTTAACAAGATTATGCAACATGCCAGACAGCGCGTGAAATCATCACTTTGTAGAGCCAAACATTGGATGACCGAATTATCTGAAGAAATGGACCTGTAAATTGTTCACCTCCTTCGTTTGATTGGACAACTTTGGACTTCTTTTTGTGGGGTACGTCAAATCTTTCGATAAAGTCGCAACGACTGACCAATTAAAGCCATCATAAGACTAGGTAAGCTTGATAAAGGGTGCAAAATTAAAACAACAGCAGGGCGTTCATAAGGCGCAGAGGCCATATTATTTTAAAATATTAATTTAAATTTTTATATTTTAATTAGGCTAAAGTTCATCAAATTTAATTGTCATTACATTATTTTTATGAAGAAATAATTTTTTTTTAATTAACATGTAATTTTTGAGCTTAAATTTCCTGCAGACAAGCGAAGAGCTTCGCGGGATAAGCTTAGGAAATTAAAAAAAAAAAAAAAATGTTGGTCATTAATTTTTTTGTTTTATTTTTAAAAATGTTCTATACTTAAAAAACTCCCCTTACTTAACACCGAATCAAGAAGAATCGAGGGGTTTGAGCAATGAGTGGAAATCAAATTTAATATCTGCGTAAGTTAAACTCAGAATTTTTAACTCCCAATGTTTAATCTGTTCTCCTTTTTGTCTGCGAAAACAGAAACGCAGCATAAATCGATACTGGAACCCTCCAAGTAGTTGCAAGCAGTTGTCTGCGAAGTATAATGAGCATTTTCTGGCCAAATATAATTTTAAATGTTGCTCTATGGAGCTCGGCGAAATACGTGAGCGGAAGTGGAAATGGATTGGCCATACGCTACGTAAACCAAGAAGTGATATAAGCAGATCAGCATTGGAATGGAATACACAAGGGGGCAGTAGAAAAGGCAGACTAGCTTTCACATGAAGACGATCGGTGGAATGCGAAGTGGTTGTTATTGGCCGTAGCTGGTATGAAATAAGTGATGGCCTTAGCAAAAGGTATGAGAAATATTGGGGGAATAGGAGTATTGAAAGAAAGCTTTAGAAACTAAAATTTGACTCAAAGAATTACATTCGAAAAAATTTTTTATATAAAGAAATCAAATACTAAGCAGTAAGTAGATCTGAATTACTTACTTAGTTGGCCAAGCTAATCGGTATTCTCTTCTGCTTTTCAAATTTCTAAAAAGAGTTTGGAAAGGTTTTCCTGTAATTTGTGTTTCCAACGGAGTTTCGGTCGTCCGCTTTTTCGTCTTCCCATGAGATCATATTCAATACGCTCAAGCCAGGCATATCTTTGGCTTTTTACGTGTTTTCCTAAATCGATGTAGCTATTTAGCTCAAATCGTTGTAGGTTGCCCCATCTTGCAAACTATTTTTCTCGTGAACACTCTTAGAACAACTTCAGCTGCTTAAGCAAGTACCCATGCTTCTGCGCCATAAAGTATCCCGCAAAGAATAAGTGTATTGTATAGAAAAAGCTTCGGCTGCCGAGAGAGGCCCTATGATCCTTTCAGGAATTTAGAGGAAGCAATAATAATAAAATATCAGACTTTAAAAAACCTTTTTCTGCAAAAACATTTAATTTCCACTCCAATTACTGTCTCTGCAATTTACAATCATGCTCCAAATAAAAAAAAATTCATCACTGAAATTGCATTGCTTCCTTTAAAACCTCCCCTTTATAGTCAAACAAATACAGGCATATGTATGTACATCAATTGAAAATTCCAAACATTTTCATTTCACTAAAAAATTTATAGTTATCCTAAAAGTATGCAATAACATCATTTTCAAAACACAATTAGAAAAAGCATAAATTTTGTATGTTTCCAAAAAAAGAAAAAACAAATTAAATTAAACAACAAAAAAATTTAAATGCTTTAATAAAAAAAAAAGATATTAACAGAAAAAATAATATTTGTTTTTAAGAATTATGGCAAAATAAAAAGTTTTTATAGCAGAAATTTAAACAAATACAATAAAATTTGTATGGAAACCTAAAGAAATTGAAAACGATAGAGAAGAGGAAGTTATTTAAGTCTAAATATTGTAGACATAAAATTTTACTTAAAAAAACTTTTAAGTGTTTTTTTATTTTTATTTATGTCGTAAATATTTACAAGAACTTTAAATTTATCCAACAAAAAAAAAAATTATACAATTTGTATTTACATAACATTTGTATACTTTTAGGTATTATTTTTATTTGTAAAAAACTGTTGCATATCTAAGGGCTTTAGGTGAGAAACTGAGTTTTTTTAAATAAAAGAATTAAAATAAAATGAAAGAAGTAAGACAGTACAGCCTGTCAAGCCCGACCATTTTATAACCTAGAAGAGAATTTTTCCTATTTGGGACCCACGGGCAATCATGGACTCGTTTCCACATGAAGTTCAATCATGTAAAAGTTCTTTGTGCCAATTATCGGAAAAGTTATTGTCGCCAAGCTTCTTTGTCAATGCCAACATTTAAAGGGTGGTCCAACCGTTGAGAGTGACATTTCTTTGTTTCAGTGTTTAACAAATTCAATCACGGAGAGGTACACAATTTAGTAGCGCGTTAAGATTGTTGAAGCCTTTTACGAAAATGGCCGTTCATATCAAAATGCATTTCGTGCACTTCATAATGACCAAATGTGTCTACAATCGGGAGAATTGTGCTTAAACTCCAGCAAAACGCGTCGGTAGGAAATGTTAAAAATGTGTTTGGTGCGGTTTATAGCCTGACGGCGTCAGCGGCCTGTACTTCTTCGAAAATGAAGTAGGCCAAGCAGTTACCGTGAATTGTGTTCGCTATAGCAAGATGATAACATAACTGGCTTCTTGTGGCCAGAAGTCGAGGATATGGACCTGGACGATATGTGGTTCCAACAGGATGGTGCTACTTGCCACACAGACTAGGAAACAATTGCTCTTTTGGGCAAAAAATTCGGCAAATTTACGACATTGAACCTCAATTAGGTCTTAGAGTCATTAAAAATATGGAGCGAGCTTTGGCCTATAATTTTTTACACACATAATTACCGCGGAACCTTCTATCATAATCAAAAATATTAAGATCATTCTCTGAAAACTTTTTCTTTTGTTTACAATTAACATCGTGCGCTTTGGTTGGACCACTCTTTATAAAGAAGTTATGGCATTAAAAGCTTTTTTTAATAGCTTATTTATATAAAATAAGTTTGGAACAAATTTAATCTTCTTGATATTTTTTATTGTCTAATTTGTTGTTTCTGTGAATTTTTTTTGAGTTTAGTTTTTCTTAATTTCTCCCTGTGTTTTTTCTTTAAGTAGGCTTTAAGGCAAACGCCTACATAATTTTCTATAATTACATTATTATTTGTACAATTCCAATATTAATATTATTATCAAATTCAAATATTAATTGATTATTTGTCAATGGTTTTAAAGAAATGTTGTGAAGGGGAGTGAGTCAACACCCACTTTTGAATAGAAAATTAATTTGTAACATTTAATTTTAAAACAAAAAATTTTAACAAGAAATGTATTTTAATCAGTTGTTAATTGAACAATTGAAATTAGAGGACAATAACAATTTTAAGGCGGTAGAGTACAAAGTTTGCTTAAAATCTCTGCTAAAGGCTCGAAGGATCAGAATATAAAATTGTTAAGACATGTTGAAAAAACCAAATTTAATGAATTAAAATTTCTAAAGACAATTTTTCAAGAATTTCTTAAGTACGATTTGAGAATTCATAAAAAATCCAAGCTTTTTCTCTAGTTAATAAGCTAAATGTTTAAAAATCTAATTAAATCTATTATGGTCCTTCGAACTTGGATGGTAATTAATTTAATCGTACAGAAATAAGTGAAGTGATTTTCGTACAGTATACTTCTGTATAAATACCAAGATAAAAACATCAATCGATTTATATTTTCTTTAATTTTCAGTTGCCCATATATGAACATATGTGAACAGCAGAACATTTACAAAGCCAAATACCAACATCCAACTCTTCTGTATATGGACTCGTAAACTGAACTTTCTACATAAATATTATAACTTCAACAATTTTATATTAAAAATATCCTTAAATCTTTGAATACAAGCAACAGTTTCATGCAGTTCTTAAGTAACAACAACAACTACAACTTGCAACAATAAAACATTAATATTCATCTTGTCCCAATGACCTTAATATTTATTATAGTTCCCCGGTTGTTTGGCATGAGTATGAGAATTTATTAATACTTTTAAACACACACACGCACACTCACACACACATACATAAACACTGAAACACTCAAATCCACATACTTGAAAGTTTGTTATTGTTAATATTTGGGCTTAAAATTCCTCTTGCCGGTATGAGTGAATGACCAACTGACTGACTGAACCATTTAAAAATTTATAACAATCGATATTTTGCAAAAACAAAAATTTTATACATGTTTTCGTTAAAATATTATACCATGACGACCATGTCAATGCTGCTGATGATGCAACATCATACCGTATGCTGATATCCTTGCATACACATACTACGTACTTAAAAATATACTCCTGGAACACATATTGACCATACGAATATGCTCCAATAAACAAACGCACTCACAGCAATACATAAATACATTTGTTCATACATACATTTATGCTCTCACTCTCTCTCTCTCTGTCTATACAGCTGCGAATTTCCATTTAAAGGATGACATACAAAATACACATAAGAAAAGTTGTTTGTTTTAATTGTTGTTGTTTTTGTTGATGCAGCTGTAACAAAACCTACTGATACAATAGCCAAGTCTATAGATATCCGGGGTAGAGTAGTAAGTCAGTCAGTCATTCATTCATTCCGTCAATCAGTTATTTTAAGGGGGCTTGGACATTTTTCCAATAAACGAAATAAATGAGAGTTTTAAAGATTAATAAAAGCTAAAATATTTCAAAAGTGTTTTTTGAAAGTACCTCAAAATAAAAAATTTTCTTGTTTTGCGAAGCACTAATAATTAAGTTTAAAAAGTAAGCGCATATGTATGTGCTACGCAATATGACATACAGGCATGTTCTGACAATCGCAAATTCTTTAAAATTGGTGAACCTGACTTGAAATCTACGAAGCAGGTTTGCAAGTGAGCACATGAAAGAATAACGGTAACGGGCGTTACATTCACAAATTTTTCCAAAAATGTACTACTTAAAAATAAGTGATTTTAAAAAAGACTTTTAAAAAAAGTAATTTTTTGATTAAAAAGTGCCTGTCTTAAAAGTACAAATAGTTTTAAAACTTATAGAAACTGAATTTTTGAATAAAAAGTGTCGTTTAGTAGTGAAGTACTTTTTAAATAAATGTACTGGAAATTAAATACAACCATCAAAAATTAAAAAAAAAAATATAAACAAACGTCAAAAAGCTAATTTAAGGTAAAAATTTTTTATTCTTAATGCACTACTTTAAGAGTAATAAAGCATTAAAGATTGTCTTTATAAAATATAACGTGGCTCATGTGTATTTAAAGTATTAAGCTAAGATCCCACGATAGTGAGAACGGTCAACGTTTTTTAATATGCGACAATCTGTGCCGAAATTGGGCTGACTGTGGACAGTAAAAATTAACGTTGGTGCACCGATAATGTGAACACTCTTTTGCACAATGTGAAGCAATCAGATTGTTTAATATGTACCGATTTTTATCGGCCACTTGTGCTCTGATCACAGTCGCCAATCAGCGCCGGTACACGGGATGGCAAAACGAAATTTTTAAATTGCACCTACTGGCTATTAAAATTTTAATTTTTTGAGCTTTATTGCACCAAAATTACATTTGTTTTATCTATTATTTATTTAAAAAGTACATTTGCACTGTTTATGAAAGAAAACAATTCGCTTTAACCAAAACATTGCGGTTGTAATGATGTTGCCATCCCTGGTTTGTAAACATCTGTTTACAAAACAACAATTACAAAAAAAAAAAAAGAACAAGTGCAGTAAGTTTGAATACATTTTTTATTATGTATTCGGTTATGTTATGTTCCATTGGCAGCCGTGATCAAGCACAGCTCACGTGGGTCCATTAATTAGTTCCCGTTGTGCTACCATGTCACACCGTCTCCCATGGGTCCTATGTTATCTGACTGTTAGTGTTCCCACGTAGCCACCTGGTCGATTCACCAAAGGAGTGGATCCCTTTTACATCACTACTAGGGAGACAAGTTTTGTCCCCAAGGGCTCTTCGACCAAACATTTCAAGTTTTAGATCTCCGAATGCCGGACAATTACAGAGGAGATGTTCCGTAGACTCCTCCTTTCATTATAAGGGAGCCCCAGCCTCTGGGCGTGCCTCCCAATGGGCCAGTGGCCAGTTATAACCGCAATTGGGTTTCTTAGGTGATGTCTGGACAGCTGTAATGCCCGCCGTGTCCTTTTTTGATCTATGATGGGCCAGATTTTCCTGGTTTCCTCACAGGTAGTTCCATCGTGCCACCTCTGACTCTCCTTGTATCTCCTTGTATCCACTCTAAAAAAACACCCTTTAAAAACATACAGAACCAATTTTAATATTGTGAATATTAAAAAAAAACAGGTTTATGCCTCTACTGAAAATTTGTAAATTTTGAGTTGGCTCTCTTTATAGAAACCATTAAAAATCAATTTCTATTTAGCAAAATTTTCTTCAAGTTTTTAAAATTTTTATACCAAAAAATGCAACATTAGTTGTGTTATAATATTGAACTTTTCTTAACTAGTTACCGCAAATGCCTTTAACAATTAAAGAAACTCAATTTTATCGATAATTTGAGCTTCTCATTATTCAAAGATATTTCTTATGTTTAGTTTATCGTTGTTAAAAATTAAATTAAAAACCTTTAAATTGCATATTTTCTTAAAAAATTTATAGAAAGGTCTCATTTAGCACTTTAGCAACACTAATTCTTTACCACTTTAAACATACTTCAGTGTGACGGCAAAAAAATGTGATTTTAAAATAAGCGAGAATTCCTGCCATCAACTTGTTTGAGCACAAGTGCTTGACTGCAATTCCCTTAATTCAGCCAAGTCAATACCAATAACCAAGCATAGTTTTGATTATGCAATTACGACTCTTGACCGCACTAATAAATCAAATTTACGTAAAACTTTTTGTTAAACAGTGCTTTTTGCAAAGTGGTCCTTTTTGTAAATATGTAGGTACTATATGTTTAAAGCACTTCTTGTTGAAAAATATTTTTTATTGAAAAGTAATTTTTGCGGAAAAGTACTTTTTGTTGTAAAGTTCATTAGAAATTGGATTTTGTTGAAAAGTAATTTTTGCGAAAAAGTACTTTTAGAAAAAAGTACTTTTTGTTGTAAAGTTCATTAGAAATTATATTTTGTTGAAAAGTAAATTTTGATGAAAAGTACTTTTTGTTGAAAAGTACATTTTGCTGTTAAGTATATTTTTTGAAAAGTACATATTGTTGAAAAGTATATACTTTTAAACATTTTCGCAAAATCATATTTTTTTTTAACAAAAAGCACTTTTCAATGAAAAAAGCTACTTTTAGTCTTAGAAAATTTGCCGCTTTTCTATTTAATTATTTGAGATTTTAATCTTCTGTAGTTATAAATATTAAAGTGCAAAAAATCCTTTAAATTTGTCATCCATTGATATTTTGTATTCGAAATGTTCTTTTTGTTTTATATTGACTTTATTTTCATGATTTTTGTTTTTATTGTTGTTAGTCCGACATAATTGCCATACATTCATGCATCATCATCTCTGCTCTGACTATGTGACTGTATATACATAACTATTACAGTTTGTAAATACACATGTTTGTCTCACTTTTGTTCTCTTTGTTTCTGTTGTTGCTTCTATTATTTTTGTTGTATTTTATAACTTTGTTTTGCATTACAACAATCAGCAGCAGCAATAGCAACAATTCATGTAACGAACCAACCGATTTCATTTCATTTGGGAAATACTAAAAAAACTTGTGCTTTTATTTCTCCTGTGCATTGTTTTGTTGTACATGCATACATACAAATATATGTATTTGTATTGTATTCAGTTATTGTTGTAGTTGTTATTTTTCCATATTGTTGTGTTATTTGTTTGTATGACCAAAAGTTTTGTGCATGTGTCAGTCTATTATTGCGGAGCATTGTTGTAAATACTTCTTGGTCAGTTGGTATGACTGAACACTGTCATGGCCCAAAACAATGAACGCTTGGACATGAAGCAATGAGTTTTTAATACAGATCGATAAATGTCAGATGTTTTAATGTTTGATGGTTAAAAATGGCACAAGCAAAAAAAAAAAAATATTGTTAAAATTTTCTTTGTAGGATTAAATTTCAAAACAAAATCCCCATTTTTAGGTTTTATGGAACAAAAAGCCTTTTTAAAGGCACTTTTTATTTTGTGTGATGGTAGTTTTTTTTGAAGATACTTTGCGTTTAAATGTACGGATAAAAGGTTATTTTAGTTATACTACAAATAAAATTATATAAAGTTTTATAAAAAAAACATATTGTTAAAACGTACTTTTTTTAGAACACACTTTTTGGACGAAAAAAGTAATTTTTGTGTAAAAAGTACATTTTCTTAAAAAGTACTTTCTCTTAACAGGTACCTTTTATTTGAAGATACTTTTTTGCTAAGAGGTAGTTTTGTAAAAAAGTACATTTTTAAAAGGAACTTTTTAAAAAAGGTACTTTTTTTTTAGTAAATGACAGTTTTAAGAGTAATTTTTCCTTTCGTTTACCGAACTTAGGGCGATTATTTCAACTTTGCGTTAGGTAAAGGAAATTTAAATAACGCATTTGATTAAAACAAATCCTTTTTTGAACGATATTTTTTTTGGAAAATTTTTGTAGGCATGGAATTTTAATAGGAGAACAATTTTAATTTAATATAAAGAAAATAGTTTGTATTAGAAAATGTAATTTTTCATTGATTTTATCCCTATTTTTATAATTGTGCTTGTTTTATTTAAAAGCTATTTATTTAAGAAGAATGTGTAAAAAAGTATTTTGTTAAGTAAAAAAGTAACAGATTATTTGTGTAAAGGCAAATTTAATAATGAAATTACTTCTTAAACAAGGAAGGCACTTTTTATTCCATATAAAATTGTTCATATTATTCGAATGTGTATTCTTAGTCAAATTACAATACTCAAAAGCTTTAATAATCTTATTCCTTCAATATTTTCCAGGAATATTTTGTATAAATATAAATAATATGTTAATTTGTATAATAAATGTTACTCAACATGAGAAATAAATTCCCAGATTCTATTTTTTATTTTAGTTAAAAAAGGAAAAGTGTAACTCATAGTGCAATACAATAATAATAATAATAATGAAAATAATAATAATTATAATAAAATAAACCTAATTGCATACTTCTTTATCCTTCTTATGAACTTAATTTTCCCCCCTTAAAAATATGCACAAGCTTAAACATACTTTCATTTTAATACTGCTTCTTACATTCAGGCTCAAATAAGATTTTGTTCTTAATTTTTTATGAAATGTTGCATACATATTTACTTGCTATAAATAAATTATTTACACTAAATACTTTCTAAGTGCTTGTATGTGTTAGTCTGTCTGTGTGTTTTTTCTCACAATTTAAGTTGAAGTATGTACACATACATACATATTTAATCTGTTGAGGAAATGTTGTACATAATTTTGGTTTTTAGATTCTATCATTTAATTAAGCAACATTTTTTTAATTAAGTTACAAGAATACTTGTCCAATTTTTTTTCACAAAAACATTCATAAAAACACTTGCTAATGTTGGGCACACACTTAGGTACAAACAAACATTTAGCAACAACCTCATTTTGTATGAAATGTAAAGGAGAAGACTGTATGACGTCTAACGACGACATCAAGACAACCGCAGAATTTGTAAAAATTTTTCTATTTTCCCAACAAAAATATGATTTTTTCACACATACCAAGAAACACTTCAAATACCGTACATCTATGTATGTATGTGTGAATATATGTGTGCTTAAGGGTAATACAAACATACAAATGTATGTGCAATTTGGTTGTTTGCTGCTGTTGTTAGTTGTATTTGATAAGGATGGAAACGTATACATATTTGCAAGTGTAAATATATGGATAAGTTTGAAATGTGCATGTTTGGATAAGGATTTTAACATGAAGGCACAGTGAAAAACAAAAGTATGCCTACACTCAGACAAAACTATAATTACAAATGAAGCCATTTTCGAATACAACCTGATAGACCAGCAATGGATTTTCTGTCTGCAATTAAGACTGCAATTATTCTGTTTTCCCACTTACACACTGTCACTGACGGTACCTCTGAGCCTGTTTGTGTGTTAACAAATGTTATAAATGTGCAAACACACATGTTAACCCAGTTGTACGTATGTATACAAGTGCTCAACTGGGGTGTTATTCTGAAAACACACATTCCTTTACAGATTTCTGCTGGTATTTGGTTTTTTTTCTAGTAAAATGGCAGTTGTTCGTTCAGTTTTTTATATTTGTGAATTCAAAATTCTCTTCATATTTACTCACTCATATTTAATTAATGCCACGATATGGCATCTACCCAAAACAACACAATAGCCACAGAAATGAAAACTAGAAAAACAACGGCGATAACAACAAACATCATTAGTGTTAATGCTCAAACAGCAACAACAACAACAGCAAATTATCTACATAGGCATTATAGTAAGTAATTACATTTATAGCAAATGAAAATCATGCTACTAAAAGAAACATAAACTATTTAAAGAAAATTCAACATTTTTTTTATTTTTTCGAATTTATTCTATGAGCTAAATTTCAGTTATGTATTTCCTAAGTCATTCCTAAAAATTTAAGGAATAGGACTATTATAAAAAAGCTTTATAAAATACATAACTGAAATTTAGCTCATAGAATAAATTCGAAAAAATACGAAAAATGTTGAATATAATAAAGTAACCTATTAAAGGAAATAATTCCCAGTTTCTATTTAAAGAAAATTTTTCTCGATAGGCAATTCTTATTATACAAATTTTTCTATTGGAATTATTTAAAAAAAATCTACAGGATATATTCTTAGTTTTTGTTTTGTTAGAAAAATTTGTTAAATTTCTCGATGGCTAATTTTTTAAAAAGAAATTTTATTGACACTATATTTTTAAGTGGAATATATATCGATAGAAAATTTGGCGATTACAAAATTGTCGATAGGTATTTGCCAATACAAAAAATTCTCAAAAAAAACAAAAAAAAAAACGAACGAATTTACGTAATAAAATATTTTTCGAAATCAAATTTTTCGATGGCAAATTTTCTCGTCATAAAATTTGGAGAAAATTGATAGGAAATATTTTTGACATCAAAATTTTTCATTAGAAAGAACAGCAGAGTTTTTTGAAAAAAAGCATTTCGGCAAAAATCATTTTTGTGTTTTTCAATTAAAAATTTCTCTTTTAAAATTATAAAATTTTTCAATAGAAAATTTTTCTTTAAAAATTTTTTTAATGAGCAATTTCCATGTAAAAACTTTTCGTTGTAGAATATTCCTATAGAAAATTTCTCGATCTGACATATTTCTATAGAAAGATTCTTGGTGCAAAATTTTAAAAGAAATTTTCTCGATGTAAAAGTTTTATACAGAAAGTTCCACGGTGTAAAATTTCTTTATGTCAAGTTTTTCTAAGAATATTTCTTGACGTGCAATTTTTCTATAGAAAATTTCTCGATTTGAAATTTTTGTTTTCTACAGAAAATTTCATGATTTAAAATTTTTCTATAGAAAATTTCTCGTTTTGAAATTTTTAAGTAGAAAAATTTCTCGATTTGAAATTTTTCTATAGGAAATTACTTGTTGTGAAATTTTTTTATAGAACATTTTTCGATGTGAAATTAATTTATAGAAAATATTTCAAGTGAAATTTTTTTACGTAAATTTTTTTTTTAGAAAATTTCTTAGCGTAAAAATTTTTTTTAGAAAATTTCTTAGCGTAAAAATTTTTTTTAGAAAATTTCTTGACGTAAAAATTTTATAGAAAATTTTTTTGACGTAAAAATTTCATAGAAAATTTCTTGTAAAAATTTATAGAAAATTTCTCGATGTAAAAATTTATAGAAAATTTCTCCATGTAAAAATTTATAGAAAATTTCTCGATGAAAAAATTTATAGAAATTTTCTCGATGTAAAGGTTTTATACAGCTCTCGATGTAAAAGTTTTGTAAAGAAAATTTTTTGATGCAAAAGTTATATACAGAAAATTTGTGGATGTAAAAAGTTTTATACAGAAAATTTCTCGATGCAAAAGTTTTATACAGAAAATTACTCGATGCAAGAATTTTATACAAAAATCTCGATGTGAAATTTTTCTGTAGCAAATTTCTTAATGTCAAATTTTTCTATAGAAAATTTTTTCGATGTGAAATTCTGCATTAGAAAATTTTTTTCCAACACAAAATTTCTTGAAGTGAAACTCATGTTGGAGAGAAATAAAGAGTATGGCAAATAAAAGAGGATATTGGAACAACTTTGTTGCAGCCCTATTAACCTTTATTAGCTTTACAGGAAACAAAATACATACATATTTTTAAAAGTAGCGATAACTTTTTAGTCTCCTATGTCTGTAAAACCATTAGCTTCATTAAAAATATTTTGCATTTTTTAAATACTTGATCAACAAATGCAAACATTATACATACATATTTACTACAATTATGCACGCAACATGTTTAATTTGTAATTACGCACCGCATTTTACAGTGTTGGGAACAAGAACAACAAGTTTAAATTAATCTAATTACACATAATGAATTATCTTCCCCTCGAAGCGAATTCCAATCCAAGACATTTCGAGAAATATTGCTATAGCTTAAAAACCTAGATTCTATTTCCATGCAACCCCTCTAA
Organism: Pollenia labialis; assembly: GCA_949318255.1. Lineage (NCBI taxonomy): Eukaryota > Metazoa > Arthropoda > Insecta > Diptera > Polleniidae > Pollenia > Pollenia labialis. Next base: position 14,797,999 of record OX439139.1, read on the forward strand.
AGATGGTTGAGCAAATGTGTGTTGTATTTAAATTCTTGCAATTTGCATCAAAAAGTTTGAATAAAGAAAAGTGTTGGCATAAGTGGTGGCGCTTTTGTTGTGCAACCAACGCATTTTCTATGTCCTTAAACAAAATTTTGCAGAAAAATATCTAAATAGTTTATTAAAGAAATGTTTGCACTTTTTTCTTCTAAAAACAAAAAATATACAAAAATTGTTCTATTCTCGGATTAACTGCAGAGCGTGTAACTGGTTTAAATGTAAATTTCAGCCAGCAACTCCCTGCTTTTAAGGATGTTGTTTTCGTTATTGACACAAAAAGTAGCAAACATTAAAATGAATCTGTTGCAAATGTATTAATGTTGCTAGCACTGCTGTCGTCGTTGCTGTTGTGACTGCAGTGAGAACAACTTGTTGCAAGTGTGTGTGAATGTGTATAAATATTGTTACAATAATAATGTTCCGTAGTGATTTCGATTTTTTTCCTGCCACTTTCGATGATAATTGCACTTAAATGCATTTCACTTTTTTGTTAACAAAAAAAAAAAAAAAGAAAAAAGCGACAACAGCTTTAACAGTAACAACAACAATTACATGTAGACAATGCGTTACTAAAAGCTTTAATGTTGTTGTATTCAAAAAATTTAAATAAGAGAAAAGAATCAGCTCACACACAGACACAGCAGCAATATGAACATCATTCTGTTCATATTGTTGTAAAATGTTGAAAATTCACTGCAGGAATTGAAAAAAAAATAGTTGCAGTATTATGAGAGCATTGAAAATGTTACAATAAAAGTTTTAAGATACTACGAAAACTGGTTTTGAAAATTTGTTTTCAATTGAAAACAATAATTTCTACAATATCGAAAATATTTGCATAAAAAATAAAAGATTAAAAGAATTTTATGCAAAATATTTCTCTATTAAATAGAATTTTATAACAAAAATTATAAAAATTAGATTAGAAATGTATTAAAAACGACTTCCAAATACTTGGGTTTTAGATTTCCAGAACACCCCAGTATATTTAAGGGTCGTATTACTTCGACCATAATTTTGCTAACGTCGAAAAAAATTAAGAAAAATACTGTCGTAGAAGTATTTGTCGATTAACAGTTGTCAAAAAGGTTCCAATAAGCTCTTGGCATATGGCCATATCTCTTGGTAGATCACAACCCTATTGGTGACAAACAATGCGTTTACCAACCACCCCCAGAATGAGAGGCATCATCACAAATGTGAAGCAATTTGAGTGCATAATCGGACAAGATTATACACACGTCCCTTGCTTAGGAGCTGAAGTTAACTTACCTCCACTGCTTTTGGAAAAAGTCCAGCAGCTTTTGTTGAGTAACACCAGCACCAAGGGAAGATTCATCCTTAAGTCGAACTTTCTCGTAAGTAGTGAAAAAACAGCACTTTAGTGGGATTTTCAGGATCCTCCTTTCCGTAAATTGGGGTAGTACCCCAAAAGAGGGAAGCGAACTGACACCAAAGAAGTCCCGTGATAGGTCTTTGGTGGTAGAGACCGCTTCTAGTTCTAACAATTTATATGAATAAGGCCTATCGCTTTTACATGGGGTTGTCATTGGAGGGTTCATTTAACACCATTTGACCAGCCGCACATCTATTCTCAATGAACGTGTTTAGTATCAGTTACTACAATTTTGTATAATTTCAATACAATGTAGCATTATTTCAATAAAACAAGTTCTAGAATTAAATTCAAGAACCAAATTTTAGAAAGTCCCAAACACATACCGCGGAAATGACAACCACCACTAAAGGAGGCCTCAACCAATAGTCAGCTCGGAGCTGGGACTACTGACTCTCGTTGTACTTGATAGGATCTCCAGGCAGCCACAATCGCAAGAGACTGTTAAGATCTGCTGTAATCTGCCAATTTTGAATTTTTGTCGAAAGCCAGGTATTGGCTGCACCTTCCCAGTCACCATGTGGAAGATTGAAACGGAGACTTTTAAAACTACAAAAGATGATCAAAAACTAACTTATCAGTATTGCGCTTAAAATGCTTAGAAAAAGACTTGGTTGAACAACAAACACAAAATGTACAAAATGTGCGCAGTCATAAATTGATCATGCAGATAATCGAAATGTGACTGTTTAAAGCATTATTTTGCAGTCATGTTAAGCGCAGACTAACGATGAAAAAAATGTTTCTTTTGGTGTTGTAACTTTTTTATAACGGGACAAGTTTTATTACAGATTTTGAACCAAGTGAGTTTTTTAAATTTATGCTAATTTTTGTCAGTAAAGCCCTTATGACACTACATTTTTTAGTAAATGTTGGAAAGAGCAAACTTAAAAAAATTTAAACAACATTTTTTTTTTCAGTTTTTCTTTTGTTTTGATTTCGTTAATTTTATTAAATGTTGTCAACTTTTTGTTTATGAGAAACATATAAACAAAAACCAACAAAAAGCTGTAAATTGCTTAATTTGCCCTTAAACCGCTGACTAACTTCATTTTATATCAATAACTTTTTTAAAATGTTTGACAATTTGCTATTTATTTAGCTTAGGGAAATATACACAGAAAAAAATAACAAAAGTTATTAAGGAATTAAAGAAAATTTGTTAGATCTTTTTAATATTTTTAACAAACAATTTCTTTAATTAACATGTTTGTAAATTGTCATATTAACAATTTGTTTTTTTAGAAAATAAATGTGTATATCATAGAAAAAATATTTTGTGTCAAAAAGAAAAACCATAAAAAAAATTATTTTTTTTCCATTTTAAATCTTTAAAAGAATGAACGATGTGGCGATTGTTCTGAAATTTTACCAATCTATACGGTCAGTTAACTTATTATTTAATTATTCATAAATAAATTTTAACGGGTTTTCTATAAATTCTAGCTTTCCAAATAATACTATTAATGATGGCAAGATTCCGTTTTGTGTTGATGTCAGAAACTCGCATGCAGGACTATGTTTGTTCCTTAATGAGTTATAATGGTTTTTGTGATGTAATTTTTTATGAATTTTATTAAAACGTTAATAAAAACAACTTTTAAATGCATTAATTAATTTCAATTTAGTTAGTAACAAAGTATTTTGTTAATATGACAATTTAGTAATAAAAATTTATATTTAATTGTTAACAAATATTTTATTCAATATTACAAACTCATTGTAAAAAATATTTGTTGAATTTTAACAATTTTCATTAACAAAATAGTTTTTTGTATTTACAAATTCAGTTGTTGGTGCCTTTTCAATTAAAAAGTTAATTGTATTGACGAATATGGTATTCAATATGACAATTGATTTGTCGTAATTTTTTTCTGTGTACAACTGAACTCTTTGCACTTGGTAAACTTTTCTATTACATTCTATATTTGCACTGTTCACCAAAACTTGAACAATGCATTAAAAATGTAGTGCCATTAGGCCTTAAGCTCGTGCTGTAAGGAATACAAATAATATAAAATTGAATTTGATTTGATTTGAAAAAAAAAAAATAAACTCAAAGTACTAAAACAGAAACGCGAATTATGAGAGTCTCTCAGATCAGTCGCGGGTGGCTGAAAAATGACTCGAAAAAAATTCTAAAATGATTGTAAGTACTGGCACAAAATTATTCTTAATTGATCAGACACGCACGCGAGTCATAAAAAACTCTTTCAGAAGTTTCGACTCAAAAACATGCGATTAAAACAAATTATTATGCTGACTGGGTCATTATGCACCGAAGGATGTAGCAACAAAAAGTGAAATATTCTTAAGATGATCTCTACACCCCCGGGAGTATGTGTCGATTATCAAAATTCATGGAAAGTTTTGTCAATTATCGAAATTTAATACAAAATTATTTCGATGGCATAATTTTCCAAGAATATTTTTATGATTGTCAAATTTTCAAAAAAAAATTTCGCAGAAGGACAAATTTTACTGCCTGTTCAACAATTTGGAACGTTCGTATAGAATTTTATATGGGAAATATTTTGAAAATTGACTGATTTTTCTATAAATTTTCTACGCGAACACTACAATAAGAAATCGATAAACATTCAGTTAAATGGCCTGTTCGTCGATATGGAACGAAGATTTCGTTCGCTGAACTAAAATGTGAAACAAAAACAATATTTTATAATTTTTGTTTTTGTTCTAAATGTAAGTTAAGCGAAAGAAGTCTTTGTTCGAAGTCGACGGACAGGCCAGAAATGTTTGTATATTTTTTTCAAACATCGAAGAATTTTCTAAAAAAACTTTCTGCAGTAATTAAATGCTCCTCCTTATGACGAAGCAATGATTCGCACTCAGTTTTTCATTGTTTTATTTTCCTGCGTCACCTGTAACTACTGGTCCATTGTACAGGCTGCTGCTGTTTATTTGGTGTTATATTTAGTCTTTGTTGTTGTTGTCGCTGCTTAAGTTGCTTTTGCTATTGTTGTAGCCAAGTTGTTAAAATACTTGGTTTTGTTGTTACTGCCTTTTTACTGTTGTACTTAGATTTGTGGAACAAAAGAGAAAACATATTTTAATTGCCTTAGAAAAAAATAAAATATCAAACTTCTTTTGTGCAATAGAAAATGAATGCAATTTTTTTTAATGGTTTTCTAAAAAGTCAGAATTCTTTTTTTTATTATTTATAAAATGTAATGAGATTTTTTTTTGAATATTACATTTAATTGTGGCTTAGAGAAAATTCTATTTGAAAAAATAATTAAAGAGATTTCATTGTGAATGGAAATATGTTTGTATCTACGGTGAGGCTCTTATCAAATGAATTTAAAGAGTTTTGGGACATTATTTATAAGGAGTGCCAGGGCTGTCGATTGATTTTGACCTTTTTTTTAAGTTTTTAACAGTAAAATACATATTTTTTTTAATTATTAAAAATATTTTTTATAAATCCTTAGGAAATCGTTTGGCGAGAAATCACCACATCTGACAACCCTGAAGGGTGTCTCAGTGGGAGTGCACTTTTTAAAGTTAGTGTTATTTTTTTTTTGAGCAAGTGGCAACTCTTAAATTTGGCAGCTGGCCCATATCGTCAGCCCATTATTGGTTAGGCGCATATGCCAAAAAAGTTGTTGTAAAGAAAAAAATAAAATGAAGGTTTTTCATGAAGTTTTCTGAATATGTTTGTGAACAATCATGAATTAACTTAGACGTTATAGGTTTGTGCCGCATACGACACTTTCCTAAAATAGCTTTTTGTGCCGCATACGTATACTTACTGCTGTGTATTCAGTTGTTGCTATTTTATTTTGCTTCCACCTAAGCTACCTTTTTTCTTACGGCAATGAGGCAAAGCAAGAATGAAATTTATTTTTAACGTTTTTGTTTGTGAGGAATTTGCAGCATTCGCCAAACAGTACTTAATAAGCTTTCAAAAAGTTGATATGAAGCAAAATTACTGCTTAATATCTCAGAAACGATAAAAACAGGTTTTGAATTCAGAATGGGGGTATTCAAAATATATATGCCCCATAATTAACTCAATCTGTTTAAAAATGGTCGGTAGGTCAAACAAATAATGAAACAAGAAAACTTAATACAATGGAGCAAAGTGAAGTGAAGTGAATTGCAATTTTTCGAAAAAATTTCATCTTCTCTGATAAAGCGTATTTCCATCTCAATGGCTTCGTTAACACACATATTAGTCGAATTTGGGGCTCAGAAAATGTTCGTGCAATCCATGAGAAATAAATGCACCCACAACGAGCAAATGTCTGGTCCCGATTTTGATCAGGTGGCGTGATTGAGCCTTACTGTTTTGAAGATGCTGCCGACATTGCTGTGACTGTGAAGGGTATTCGTTTCAGGAACATGATAACGGAGTTTTTTGTGGCATCCACTGAAAGGCATGGATCTAGATGACATACCAGTAAGCATTTGCCATCATGCAATAGTCTACTGGGAATCTTGTGAAGAACGTTTTAGTCGACGAGTGCATTTTTTTTATCGTAAAAGATTCCTCGCACGGGAGAAACTGTTACACAAGCTGATACCTCTGTGAAATAATTTTACAACACAGCGAAAGTGGCTTATATTAATAGTATATAAAGCAGGTTGAAATGCTTGTAAAGATTATCGGACGAGTCTTTCAGAAAACATTTTAAGAATTGAATGAGACTCAAGCAGGGATTATAATACAACTCGCGAAATGCTCAGCCGTACAATTGAGCCACCTAAATAAGAGCGCCAAGCGTATTTTTCATAGCAAAACTTCTCGTGTTCATACAACTAAAAAGAAACAAACCTTCAGATCGCGAATTCAACACCAACCAGTTGGAAAATCTCATTTGTTAGGTCGGTTTGTTTTATGTTGAAATTGTTTTGGCAATAGAATTTTCATGTTAAAAAAAGCTCAGTAATTGTTATATGGCTCATACAATAATTCTCAGACAATGCATGAAAAAAGCAATAAATAAAAATTATTCCTCATCAGATAATAATCAGAAGATTCGTTTATGAATTTGATATTAAACACAATCGTCTACCAAACAGCCTTTGCTAGCTGGGATGTGGCACGACCTGCTACATCGCGCATGAAACAATCATTTTATTGCAGCATTATCCAAGGAAATTCTGATTTCAACTGGCCACCAAGATCATGCGATTTAACGCCGTGCGATTTTTTGCTTTGGGGTTTTGTGAAATCTTGCGTCATCGTTGAGATACAGCGATATCTCTGTCATGGAAAATTTCATGAAAAGTGGAATGGTATGTCAACAGAGCCGTGGGTGTTCTTTGGTTTCAAACAATCTGTTAATTGATTTAATTAAATATAGCTCAGGTTTTGACAATTCCAAACAACAATTCTACAAGTTCACATAATTTTTTTATTATTAATTTGTTATTTAATTAATATTTTAATTTAAAATTAAATTAACAACAACTTAAATATTAATTAAATCAAAATTATATTTAAAATCCTCTGAGGCGATCGAAACATGTCAGGGTAACCAGCCGCCTGTGTTCGAATCTCAGGTCAGTCAAGAATGAATGATTATCAATAACAATTTAAATTAATTTTCATGTTGTAGAATTCCTTTCTTCATAAAAATAATTTAATGAAAATTAAATTTGGTGAACTTAGGCCTGATTGAAAATATTGGAAATTTGGATTAAAAACCATAAATAGTTCAACAAAATTACCACAATACTAAAAAAATAATTGATTCAATTATCACACTAATTAAATTGAAATCAGAGACCTGCGGCAAACAGCCGCCTAAGCCAGCCGCCTATAACAATATTTATAGCCGCCACCGCCGAATTTTTTTTTGCTAAAAATCGGCTCCTGCGTAGCCACCGATTACTTTGTAAAGAATATTTATTCTCTATTTTAAACACCTTACCGCATTCTTTTTTCTTGTTTGAATATCCTTAAAAAGTGTAACTCTAATAATGTCTGCCTCCCAATACTGTCAGTTCCTTTTTCTAAAGCTCGAAAATTTCATAAAAAAAATTTCAAAATAACGACATCTCCGAAAATGAGTTAAGAGTATTGAATTAGAGTAAGAAAAATGTTTCAAATTGTTTGTGTACACACACATTTTTATATATTCCATCGGCTAACTGCCGGCTTCGATCCACCGACGAGTATTTTTTGCGCCAGCCGCCGCCGCCGATAAAATCTCACGGCACAGGTCTCTGTTAAAATACGTTTAAAACTATTTTTTTATTGATACAAAACTACTGGTAATTTTTTCTGTGTTCTTTACACTCAAATAAAAAAATCAAAACTTTCTCAAAAAAAAAAAAAAAAAAGTGCATTCTTACTGAGACACCCTTTATTTATTCTGTTTATACTATGATTATTCAATAAAATTTATTTAATAGATTTCTATCTTTGTGTATTCAGTTTTCATCATTTAATTTACATTTGATTAATGTTTAATTATGTAAAATACGTATACGTTAAGGCTGACCTACTTGTTTGTCCGAATTCTGTTACGTATGAGTAATATTTGATACATTTACATTAAGATATCAATCATACGTCATTTTCGTTTACGATAAGATGAATTTCTGCGAAAAGCCTTTAATTATATACAACAATTTAATTTGCATCAATATGACATGAGGTGAATTAATGTATTTTTCATTTCAATTAATTAATGGATTGCAATCCTTAACGCTGAAAATCTAAAGGTTTTTAAAGCTCCAAAACAACAACTCCAACTTTACACGAATTCAACTTTTACTCTATTTTTATTTTGAAGTGAAAAAAGTTTGACTTTAGATTTATGTTGTATATTTCTAATTCCAATTTTTACGATTAAAAAACACCATTAAAAACTGTCTGCTTTGATTTATTTAGCCGTTTACTCTATTCAAAAAAAAAAAAAAAAAAAATTCAGCTAAAAAACTAAATATTGATAACAAAATAACAGAATGGCTTCGTTCGGTATTGTGTTTTGAAATTTGGGCTTAAATCCAACTACTGGAACATAAAAACAAAAAAAAAAACCTTTTTAAAAAAAAAAATATGTTTATTAAAAATAAAATGTGGTGAAAATTGTTAAAGGAAATGCAAATAAAAACTGGAAGTCAGTTTAAGTGCTGATGCTTACGGATTCTCATTTTACTTTTTTAATTTTCTTTTAAAAAGGTGGTATGTTCAGTTTAATGTTCTCTGTGAAAAACACGAAAACTTTTGCATGAACATCTTTAGTGAACTTGAGGAAAGGGCATTTAAAAATCGTTGTTCATACTTTTGTATTAAAAAAATCTGTTAAAAATATTTTTAATACTTGCTATTGGTTTTGGAGTGCAACACTCACACAGAAAATTGGGTTTATTGGCAACGGAAGTTGTTTTATGAGAACGCTTTACTCCGGTCCCAAAAAAAAAAATGAAAAGGGCCGAACAAAAACTTAAATATTGTAACTTGAAATATGAGTTTGAAGTTCAAATTGAACACATAAAAAAATAAATAAACAGTTGTTTTATTTAACAAAAGATATAACTGCTTACAATAATCAGAGAAAGAGAGAGAGAGGGAGATAGCTCGGCAGATGGATTGTATATCGTTAGCTTAAATGCAAAAAGGCGTAACTAACAAAAATATACTTTTACAGGAGAAGCAAAAAAAAAAAAAAAAACATGCATAGCAAAGTCGTAATGGAATTTTACAAACAATTTTCAAAGAAAACAATTTCTTTAGATTTTGTTAGAAAAAATGTGTAATAAAAGCGTTATTTTGATCGCAGAAGAAATGTAAAATTTCTTCAAGACATGAAGTACAATGGCATTCTTAATAATCAATCAAGAATTCGATTTTGAATTTTTTGTTAGTTACGCATTTTTTGGATTTAAGCTAACGATACAGAGTATTAAAATTCAACAAATAATTAAAATATTTTTAAGGGATACATATTTTAGGTTTTTTTTTCAAGCTGAAAAAAGTAAATTGTATTGTATTGTCAAAAAAAAAAAATTAGTCAAAAAGTGATAAAAAGCAAAAATAAAATTATATAAATTGACTTTTATTCAACCTTTACAATTATACTATTTAATAAAGCTTGAGGTCTCTTTTTTTTTAAAAAAAAATTAAATTTATTGAACCAATATTTCGGCACTCCGTTGTGTTCCTTCTTCAGGGGGGTTTTCTTGAATTTATGACAACAAAAAAAAAAAAAAAAACCCTGATTTTACAATTTAACAATATGCAATGGATTAGAATTTTTTGATAATTTTTCATTCTTGACTGAGCTGGAAATCGAACCCAGGTTTTCACAGACAGGTTACCCTGACATGTTTCAATTGAAACCACACAATCTCTTCCGAGGGGTTTGCCGATTAACATTGACCGCCATTGACGACGACTGGCAGTCAATAGTCAAACATCAATCCTTTAACAAAATGCTATTTAAACTTTGGTAGATCGAAATTTGCTTTTTAAAAGGAATATCTATTTTAATTGATTTACATGTTCTTCCTTACTTCTGTCTTCCTACTTATTGTCAAGAAATCTAGTCCAAAGTCCAAAGTACATTTTTCTGTTTTTCATGTTTTTTGTCTTTTTTTTTAGTACTTTTAGGTACTTTTTTTTAAAACATATTTCAAAATTGAAACTTATTATGTAAAAATTTTAAACAATTTTATTTTTTGCTTTCAGGCAAAAAGTACTTTTTCCAATTTAAAGTAACCTTTTGTACAATTGGTGCTGTGCTTTATTTTTGCAAAAAATCTTTATTCCAGAAAGTGCCCATTTTGACAAAAAGGTTTTTTTAGTATTTTCATAAAAGGTAGATATATAAAAAATTAGAATTTTTTAGTTAAAGTACACAAAAAATACAAGTTAATTGGTTTGACAATCCAAGAAGTACAAATTTTTACAAAAAATACTTTTTTAATAAAGTTTTGTTTGGTTATTAAAAAACTATTATCCAACTAAAAGAGCTTATTTATAAACAAAAGAGATTATAAAAGACCTTTTTAAAAAATGTCCGTCGCGACTTTTTAACTGTTTTTAGTATAAGATTTTTTGAATAAATTTATTTAAGCTTGGTTAATCAAAATTAAAATTATTCAATTAATCAGAATTCTGACATCAGAAATTTTGATTAATCTATTAATTGATTAATCAGCATTTTGATTCACCAAAAATTTCGATTAATCAAAATTTTGATTAACCAATTAATTGCTCATCCCCGTTAATTCACAATAGTATATACTAAACCAAAAGTACTTTTCACCAAAAAGTACTTTTTAACTAAAAGTAGATACTTTTTAAAATAAAAGTTCTTCTTAACACAAGGTACTTATTCAACAAAAAGTACGTTACCAACAAAATGTACTTTTTTAAACAAAAAGTACATTTTTAACAAAAAAAACTTTTTCAACAGAAAGTAATTTTGTAACAAAAATTATTTTTTTAACAGAAAGTACTTTATTTTAACAAAAAGTACGCTTTTAACAATAAGCAATTTTTTATACAAAAAGTACTTTTTAACTAAAAGCACTTTATAACAAAAAGTACTTTTTGAACAAAAACTGCTCATTGAATAAAAAACAATATTTTAACAAAACCATTTGGAATAATAAGTACCTTTGTGGAGAAATAAAAATAAAAAAAAGTTAAGCCACAATGAACTTTTTGAATCGAAAGTACCTTTTGAACAAAAATACTTTTTGAACACAAAGCTCTAACGTTAATACAAATTCTTTCAAAAAAAATTTAAATTTTAACAAAATGTGTCATTTTTAAACCTAAGAAAAAGCTCCTAAGCAAAAAAAGTACTTTAAAATAAAATGTTGCATTTTTTTTTACTACGAGGTACGTTTTTGGTCTACCACTTTAAGCTCCTTTAATGTTTTACTGCAATTTTTCACTAATTTGTCTTAAGTTGTATTTAATTTTCGTGTCATTAGTCTCTCTTTTGCAACTTTGCTGCATTAATTTCCACAGTTTCTGACACATTTGAAGGGAAAATTATTACAAAATATTAAAAGTAATTTTAAAAATGTTTGTTGCACTCTCTGCCCTGCTCTACACAGCTCAGCAACACTAGTCTGCTGCTTGCAACAAACCAACACATGTAACGTTCATAATGATTTTTCTTCTTTTCATTTTTTTTTTCAAATTTTTGCTGAAGTTGTTGTTGGTTGCTTTATAATTTTTTAATAGTTACTTAATGTTCTTTTGTTTATTATTATTTTTCGTTGCTTTTGTGAATTTTTCATTTAATGTGGCTGTGTATTTAAAGCTTTTGTAGACGAATTGTTCACAAAAAAAAAAGAAGGGACATTGTTCCTTTACTCATACTTATGGGAATCTTAAACACATTTCTTTATATACTTCTACGCCAGGATATTATTAATCTCTTCTCTTTATTTTTTTAATGTGTTTCGAAGCTGAAAGCCGTGTTTAACTTAAAAATAAAGTGAAATGTGTGTAAAGTAGTCATAATTTTGTTAAAAAATTACTAAAGGATGTATTTAAATCATTTTAATTTTTTTTAAGAGATTTTTTTTAGTTGCTGCGCTAAGAAAGCCGTTAAAATTGTTTTGGTTTTTTAAAAGGAAACTGCAAACAATTTCTGTTTTGGTTTTAAATAGCTGCACTCGTAATTTAAATCTTTTGTACTGATGGAAATTAAATTTGAAGGAGAGTTATTCATAAAGTTGTAAGTGCACATTTAAATTGTAAAAGTGATTTGTGCATTTGATGATTGCATACATCTAGGGGAGCTATTAATGCTCGTTTTGATGTGGTGAGAAGGAAAAATCGTGCGTACTTTGAGAGTTATTATACAATTTTATTAATAATTGAAGGAAAAATAGTTTATTTTCCTGTACAGAGGCATGGATTGCTAAAAATATGGATAAACAATGAGAAAGGAGTTATTCTTATATCATCTATACAAGATTTTCTTCTTGCAAAATAAATCATTGAAGGTATCCTCATTTCCATTGGAACTTTCTCTAGAAATTTGGTTTTTTTAAAGCAATATTTAATAGATGGCAATAGGGACTTGATTACATAAAGAACAAAATAAATCTACCTGTGCATCTTGATAACTGTCATAAGAATATAAAATAAATTAAAATTTTTTTGCATCGATTTTTTATTTTGTGGCTTTTTACAATTTTTCTTAATGGTAATCAAATAGCGGAGTGCAATAGAAGGCTTGCAAAAGAGCAAATGCAAAATCTGTGGTTTACACGGGCAACCGCGTATGCCCATTTTACCGATTTTGATGTTTATGCCACATTGTCTAATTTTAAACGCTCTTTACATGTTTCTAAAAAATTTTGAAAAAAGATGGATCAATTCCGATTTTTTAACGTAATGACAAAGTTAAAAAAGTGCAATACCTATCCCATAGTTTGGTCTAGAATGGGTTTCGTCTCTCCTGAGAAATACGCGGTTGCCCATGAAAACCACAGAAATATCGTAACACTTTTAAAAATATAACGAAATCTCTGTGTGTTCTGCAGTTGTATATTACAAAAAAACTACGATATTTTGCATTTGCACTATTTAATCACTAATACTGAATGCACTCCGCTAATATTTTAATTTCTTTTAACTTATTTTTTTATGGGAATTTATCTTTAAATTGCTTAACCGCTCACATATTAAATAAACGACACATAATAATATTATTAGAGTAAAAATTGTTTGATTGCATCTTAAAAATAATATGATAAATGTATAGAGGGTTATCATGTTATGGCTATTAAATATCATGATATGGTTGTGAGTAATATAATTGGGGGATTCACAAGGTGTGCTATCAAGTCATATCGTCATAATGTCCTAAATAATATTTTACAATTGTTTAAAATTATTGTTGTTGTGCTTCAAACAAAATAAAAATTTTAATGCTGTGTTCATTGATACTTCATAACTGTACAGTAGAAATCTAAATTATAGGCGGAAGCCCACAGCAGTCATATATATGTCATGTAATTATTTTAAGACATATAACTTTACAACGTTATGACTACCATATGAATACCCCAAATATGTTTTGAAAATTATCATAATTTAGTTTTTAGAAAAAGAATAATTTTTCGGTCAACAATACTCAAATTTATAATTGCGATTAACATTGATATGCTTACAGTAACAATAATATTGCTGATATTTAATAAAAATAACAATTATTTGTGTACGACAACAATATATTGTTACATTACCATGCCCAGCCATATTTTTTCTCTGCGTGTAGGACTTGTTTGTCGAATGAACACAAACGCTCCGGCCAAACAGGCGTTACAACTTCCATGGAAAGCAGAGACAAGGAAGACCGAAACTGCGGTGTAAGAACCAAGTGGAGGACACGTTTTACATACTGGAGGCAACGAATACGTGATCGAAGCGATTGGAGATTATTTACAACACTAGATTGTAGAGCCGTTTGAGAAGTAATAACTAATTTTTTATAGAAACGTTTTTTTGTTAGAACTGAGTATCTATAGAAAATTTGCCTTATTTTGTTCTTGCCAAAGCAATTTTCTAAAGAAAATTTTGCTGTCTGTCTGAGCAATTTTCTATAGAAAAATTGGTCTTTGAAATTTTGTGCATAAAATTTTAGTTGTGTTTAGAGCCATTTTAAGCAAAATAAATTTCTTCTGTTAAGAACAATTTTCTATAGAAAATTTCGTTTCCTGTCAGAGTCATTTTCTGTAACAAAAATATTTCGTCATGTCAGAGAACTTTTCTACATAAAACTTCAGTTTCGTTGAGAGCCATTTTCGGCAAAAAAAACTTTCTCCTGTGACCAAATTTCTATAGAAAATTTCCAGTTTGTTTCAGGAATTTTCTATATTCTGCACAAAATATTATTTTTGTTAATGGACATTTCTAGCAAAAAAAAAAAACCAACTTTTTATAGAAAATTTCTTTTTGGTTAAGAGATTTTCTTATGGAAGACATATTTTTTGTTTTATTGAAACTGTTATTTTTGTTAACAGCAGTTTTCTGTGATTATTAACAGTTGTCTCTTTTGCTAAGGGCAATTTTCTACAGAAGATTCTTCATTTCAAAAAAGTTTTTTTATAGAAAATTCTCTTCATATCAGAGCAATTGTTAACACAAAATTATATTTATGTTAAAGGCCATTTTCAGCAAAAAATTTTTGAGATAAATTTTCTTTACAAATTTTTTTTTTTTTTGTTAAAAACAGTTTCTTTTTTAAAGAAAGTGTTTTTTAGAGAAAGTGTTATTTTTGTTAACCACAGTTTTCTGTAGTAACTCTATCTTTTGTTAACAGTTGTCTCTCTTGTTAAGGGCAATTTTTTATAGAAAACATGACTTGTTTCCAAATTAATTTTCTTCAGAAAATTTTCTTTTCTTTCCAAAGCTATTTTCTATAAAAAATATCTCTTTATATAAAGGAATTTTTTACACAAAATTTAATTTTTGTTGACTACCATTTTCAGCAAAAAAAAAATTTATTCTATTGAGACCAACTTTCTATAGAAAATTTCTTTTTTGTTAAGAGAATTTTTAATGGGAAAACGTATTTTTTTGTTAAGAGCAGGTTTTGCAAAAAGTTTTATTCTTGTTAAGAGCCGTTTACTGTTAGAAAAGTCTCTTTTGTTAAGGGCAACTTTCTGCAGAAAACATGTCTTCTTCTGCAATTTTCTATAGAAAATTTCTCTTCTTCCCACAACAATTTTCTTTAGAAAATTTCTTTTTCGTTGAATGCAATTTTCTAAAGAAATATTCTCTTTCATTGAATGCAATTTTCTATAGCAAATTTTTTTATAAAAAAGGGTTTTTTTCTTAATAGCAGTTTTCTATTATAAGTTACTGTTCTGTTTACAGTTGTCTCTTTTCTATAGAATGTATGTCTTTTTTCCAACGCAATTTTTTCTTAAAAATGCCTTTTTTTTTGGCTGCAATTGACTTGAGGGAATTTTTCTTGTTGTAAAAGCCATTATTTATTGAAATAAAATTTTTTTTTGGTAAATCTGTCTTGTAGAGATAAACAGGACGACTTTGTTTGTCTTCCTTTCGGGCGTTTTTCGTTTCACCTCACATTCGTTAATGGCGTCGTTAAGATGTACTTTAAACTGTAGAGAATTACAGTTTATGGAATTTTCAACATTAACCATGACATGTGATCTTAACCTCCAATTTTTAACGTGTTTGTCTGGTGGAGAGCCCAAACTAACTCAACGTGACTGGTGAAGCATCATATACGCTTTACTGGTGGGGACCAAAATGCTCTAGTGCTTTTTCTGAAAGCTCTTTTCTTTCTATACACAGGTTTTGGTCGTGCGACGACTTGAGGCTCTGAAAATTGTGGAATACCTTGGCAATATAGCTTTATATAGTCAGCCAAAAACTTTTTTTATTTTAGTCCAGACTAAAAAAAAAGAAAATATTTTAACGAATTCTCGTGTTTTAAAGGACATTTTTTAAAAAAGATGTCTCTTATTCTGTTCTGTACTTTAATAAAAAGCTTTATTTTCTTCTAAAAAGAATTTTATGTAAAATGTTTTTTTTTATTTTGAAAGCTTCTCTGGTTAGGAGAAGAGCTTCCTTTAGTTTTAAATTTAAACATGTATTTACTTTTTTCTTTTTTTCTTTTGTTTCTGCATATTTTTGCGGTGTTTTTTTTGAGTACAATTAGTGGTGGTTTGTTTAATTATAAGGAAAATTCTACTTGGGAAAAATACACTTACCTACCGACACAAGTTGTATTAAAAAAAAACTCTTTATAACTGTTAAATGTTGTGCCTTGTGGCATGTAGAAAGTAATTTAAATAATTTGTTACTAGTATTTTTTTGCTGGGAACACTTGGTTGGTTATTAAATTGAGCTATTCAAGCTGGAATAGTGGGGATATTTACTAGATGTTAATAATTAGAAATTTATCTATTCTTGTCTTTTTCTAAGAATTCTTTTGTTTTCTATATTATTGTTTACATTATCATTTAAAATATAAACCCCCATATTCAAAAAAAATATTATTGATTTATCAGAGGTTTATTAAACGAATTTCCTATGGAAATCTGTTATTAACCTGTAATATTTTTTATGAACAAGGCCTAAAGAATTTTAAACAGATGCTTAGGATTTAAAAATATATATTGCCTAATTTTAGGGGCAAACCAAAATTTCTCTAAAATTTTTGGCGTCTTTGAGGTTTGGGTTTTATGTAGCTGATTTTGGTTTTTTAGTTTATTTATTTAAAAAATTTCATTTTCAACAAAACCTTTTTTCTCTTTGCTTTCAAATCATATCACAACTATTTTTATGCATTTTCCATGCTTGCCCTTAAAGTATGCTTTACCATAAAGTTTATTTAAACTTTGAACAGCGGTTTTGAATCATTTTATCTGTTTGTAATTTTTTAAATTTTTTTTAACAAGTTAGTTTTCCTTTTGCACCTCATAAAAATTGTATGGTTGATAACTGTTAAAGCCAAAACTATTTGCAACTAACTGGAGAGAGTAAAAAATTTGAAAAATGTGCTACTGAAACAAGTGAAAAATTTACGATGATTGTGGTTTTGAATACAGAGAAAATATATAGAAAAGCTTTATGTTCATTTTGGTTTGTGATTTTTTTTTCTTTTAAAAAAAATATATGAAAATTATCTGTAAAATAAAAGGTTTGGCAAGGAAAGTTGGGTTTGTGAAGAAAAAAAAAAATATTACAGAGAAACCTTAAAATATGACTTTGAAGATAATAAATGCTGAGCCTGTTATCGAAAATGTTTAAAATTGAATAAAAAATATGAGTTAAACAGAATCCTTTTATTTTTAAGAAAATTTAAATTTACAAAATAAAGGGTACTTCATTAAGTGCTTCTATTATTTAAGCAATAATTAAACAAAGCATGGGTGTAATATCATCGTTAATTTTTATTCGCTTAAACCATCGTGCAAATGTTCGCCGCGGCTTTGCTGAAGGGCGCTTATCCGAAATGACGAAATTTCTATAATTCTGGTGCATAAATCAGTCCAAATTTGGCTGATGGCATGGCATTGAAAGCAGCTGTGGCTTGTAGTTTGTACTTTAATAATAGCTTCCCCGCTGTATCAACATAATAGAAATAAAAAATGGAGATAAAACCGCTAGATTACCCTAAAAATAGCTTAATTGGCATTACTTTTTAACAAAAGCAGTCAAAGTTCAGAAGCCTTTATGGAAAGACCCTTTACCCTTTCACTTTTTATTACTAAGTCATGCAAAACTTTCTAGCTTGTCTGCAGGACATCCTCCATCATTAACAATTATTTTCTTACCTCAAAGATATAAGCGTTGCAAAACACTTGCTTCTTTCTCATGACCAAAAAATGATTTTAAGTTGGAACTAAAACACTTTCCCGCATTTTACTTTAATATTATTTTTCATAGATTTAAAAAAAAAAAGGTTTTTTTTATAAAAAATATTTGTCTATGAATTAATTGCCAATCGTTTCGTTTTGTGTTTGTTTAAATAATTGAAAAAACTTTTTTTCATAAAATAAAGTGTAAAATTTGTTTGTTAATTACCAGCATCAGAAAACCATCATTAATGTAAGGGTCGTTATTACAGTAAATGTAATTATCATTATAGTTTTTTTTTTTGTAACTTACAAAAAGAAAAATAGCATTTCTCTTTTCTAGCACCCCATCTTACATCCGCAAAGCCCCGTAGTTCTGAAAAACCTTAATCCCTGTGTTCATAAAAACATTTTAAATTTAATAAACGTCTACAAAATAAATTATCCATGACAGTTATCCTTAAAAAACGTTCGATAAATTTAAAAATAGTTCATGAATACGGGGGGAATTCGTATATACATAAGTAGTTTAATTTTTTTTATTTCTTATAAAAATATTTTACAAGTCATAATTTATTTTTGCTTTCACTTTTGTATCCCCAAGTGCTCTCAAATGTGGTCATTTCGATTAAATTGCTAAACATATTATGAATGTTTGCTTGAAAATGTATTGGCCTGTTTTTCAAAACAGCCTTTTATTAATATCTAGTTTTTAGGTCCTTTATCAATTACCTTCTAACTGTCCGCTGACTGTAGAGTGTTTAATTTTGATTTACATTTTTAGTTGTATTTTGTTGAAAATATAATTTTTTTAATATAATTTTTTTTATTTTAAATGATTTTGTTATTCGTGCTTAATTCCCAATTTGTATTATTTGATAAAAACACTGAAATTTATTGTTGATTCCCAGTTTTTATTATTGATAAAAACACTTGAAATTTATTGTTGATGGGATAAGCTATTCCTATGCGCATTTCACTGGTTGCCAAGGCCAGATCGTCAGGAAACTTCATCCAAAGATTTTAGAAAAACTAAAGGTATTAAACAAATAGAACTGTTAAGCGAATAAGAATTATAAGCAACAGCTTTACTTGTAACAACATTAACGCTTAAACTAAAATACAAAGAATACAAACATTTTTAATTTAAAAGATTTTGTGTTGTCGAGCTTAACTCCAAATTTTTATTCTTGACAATTCAACAATAAATTTCAATGTTTTTATCAAGAATAACAATTGGGAATTAAGCACGATAAACAAAATCTTTTAAATTAAAAATTTCTGTATTCCCAAAAAAATTACATACTTTGAGCAAATAAAACTTTGTTTGAATTGTTTAGAAATTTCTATTGAAGAAAAACAAATTTGCGTTTTTTTATTGTTGTTTCAATATAAATTACCAAGTCAAATTTTTTATTTTATTTTGAAACACAGGCGGTTAAAATCCGTCTGAAATCTTAATTATTTTTAATGAATATCTTACCTAAGAAAAAAAATTAATTTTTGAGTATAAAATACTATTTTAAAGCATATTTAGTTACTTTCAAACTTTTTGAACGCAAGTTCGAATTTTCGAAATTAATTTCGAAAATTTAATTTTGTTAAAAAATAAATAATTGTTCTTTTTTATATGTTTCGAAGAAAATATTTCTACTTTAAAATCATTTTTAGTTAAGTTCGAATTTTTATACTTAAGCTCAATATTTCGAACTTAGTTTTAACAACTTTTTTTTGAACAAATTTAAATTTTTATGGTTACTTATACGTTTTAAAGTCAAAATTTCTTTTTTTAAGAAAAATTTCAAACTTTTCGCACATAAGTTTGAGTATTCGAAAAGGTACATAAATGCTTTTTTTTTTGAAAGGATTTACAATTTTTTATGTAGTATTTCCTAGTAATTTTATTTTAATTTAGAAGTTTTGTTAAACATTTAATAAATTCATTATATGTAATTGCTAAACGCTTTTCACTTTACTGACTCCGAGTGGGTTATAAAGTGAAAACAGGAATTTTTTACTAAACCTTTTTTTTTTATCTAACGTAAAATAAAATTGTTTACAAAATTCATAGTTTTTTATTCGTCCGATTAATATTTTGTTCAAAAAATCTTTACCACTTTTCTGTTCCCAAGAAGTCTATAATGTAGACAGTCTTTTCTTTTAATTTAGTGGAAAATAATTCACTTTTGATTTTGATTCAAATAAAAATTATTCTAGACAAATAACACTTTACTATTCCTAAAGGTCGTTTAACACCATCACACAAGTCTTACGTATTTTGACGATAATGTATCTCTAATATAATTATTGTTTATAATTTTTCAAAAAACAATAACAACTTAACATGATAAGTGTGATTTTTCTGAAACTACGAAGGAATTGTGTGATAGTGTAAACTACCCTTAAGTAGCATATAATTTATCTAATTATGTATCTGTTTTCGAAATATTTTGATTGAACACTTAATACTTTTTTCGAGGTCATCTGTCAAAAATTTATTTAGGATTTTAGTTGAATGCAAATAAAATTTTATTTTATTTGCTTAATTTTGTATGAAAATGAAATTCTAAACTCTTCTTACTGTTCATCTGTCATACTTCTTTAATTCTTTTGAACATTTTTGTACTTCATTATTTTCTTTCTAATTTAAAATGAAAATAATTTTTCTTAAATGTTTTTCTTTTTTACTCCCGCTACAACAATTTTGTTTTGAAATCTTTATGTCATGTTGTCAGCAATTGTGTCAATTTTTCAACAAATTTAATCACAAAACTTTCATCAAAACGTTGAATGTTTGTTTTTAGTTGTTTCAAAAATTTGCTTGTTTAATTAAAAATTTTCAGTCGAAATGGATAAAATGGATTGACAGATACTTTAAGAAATCACATAGAAGAAGAAAACCTTGAAGAAATGAATGGACGTTCGAAAAGATAATTAAATTTATGGCGGGAAAAATTGATCAAAAGAATTTGTGAAATTGTTTAGAAAAATCTGATAAGTTCTTTTTTTATTATTTTATACTAATATTTATATAATGAAATTGGTGAAAATGAAAATACTGTTGTTTGATAGTACAGGGTGCCGCATAAGAAACGTTATGATTGAATAATTAAATAAATTTGTTGCTTAATTTTTTTTTTCCGATTTATCTTTAGAAACTTGGGAAATTTATGACGGAAAGACTCAGCACAGAACAAAGAATAAAAGTTGTTCAATTTTATTATGAAAGTCAGCATTCGATTATTAAGCCATAAAGATCATATTGAATAATGGTCCATGAATGAACCAGATCTCAGATTATGGGGCTCCTAAAATTTAAGAAGATTTTTTAACATCAAATGCACTTCACTTAGATGCACATATTTTGTGTTTTTTTTTGGAAAATATTTTTTCGAAAACGACGAACAAGTTGCGGTCGACGTGAATTCCATTCAATATCGGGCAAGAATTGGAAATTTTTAAAGGCCCGAGCTAGAGAATAATCATGAATTGTGGATCTCACAAACGTTTACGTGCCATTGAATTTTTCATATTTTATAGTACTAAAAGACGACTCGTCTATTATTTCATATGAAAAGCATAATTGCATATAATTCATAATTTTTTTTAATTGTTTAACGGTTTTTTATATTGTTTATGTTAAATTTATTACAAACTCTTATTTTTACTGGGTTTCTTTGCAAAATTCTTGTAAATTCCTTTTTTCTATAAGTTATCACACGCATGCAAAACAATAAAAATCCATCAAGAGTGACACATTTTTCATCTCCTGCTGTTTAAAATTCCAACAGAAATCGTAAAACAACTTGTAAACACAGATATTAAAAAAAATGTTGCAACATGTCATAACATGTGTAAGCACGACTTGGGCTTGTGTAGTAACAACGACAGGCAGAAGTAACTGCATATAAATTGTAAAACAAAAAAAAAAAAAACCCAAAAAAAAAGGAAAAAATTTGTATAATCAAAAAAATTTCAACAACAATTACATTAAACAATTATTTTTTAAATACCAAATAAAAAGTTTGATGCTTGAAGAAAAACTCTTGAAAAATTATAGTTTTTGTTACATATTTAGAGAAGGTCGGCCCTAACAAGGCTGCATGCAAAATTTTGAAGAAAGAAAGAACAACAAAACGAAAAATTTAGTTAATTTCGATGACTTTGCAATACGACTTGATGAAAATTAAGCAGTAAAGTAATGAATTTGTAAATAATAGATTTATTTGAAAGAAAAAATAAAAAAATAGAAAACAAGTAGAAGGAAAAACTTTGTGGTTTGAATAAAAAGAACCGATAAGATCTTCTTCTTCTCTATTTGCTGCTCGTCACTACGCTTTTATAACTTAAAATTTCTTAGATAAAGCCAACATTGCATGGAAAAAATATTGAAAACCAGTCTCTTTTTCTCACTTTAAATATATATTTTTGTGTTCTAAGGACGATTCATTAAGATTTATAATTAAGAACAGGTTCTTGTATTAAACTACAAAAAAAAAACACACACAAAACCTAAGACTAAGTATAAGTTAAGACCAGCATTTTCCCCATATGCGACACAAACCACTCCTTGTCTTTCCGTAACACAAAAAAACTCATCAAAATTGTTTGGTTTTAAACTCCAATAAACCTTAAAAACACATTTAAGGCAACTAATGCTGCCAGCTAACATCAAAAACTACTTACACTAATGCACAATGGGATGTTATGGCAGGAAAAGATGTGTAACCATAATCCATAAACTCCAATAATCATAGCAAGCGTTATTTTAGGCTTTCAACGACTTAAAATTTAGTATTATGCACAGAATTTCTTATATAAATTTTGGACAAACATGTTCTGTTTTCGTTCACAACAATCAGGGCTGTTCTGGAAATCGAAAACGCAAAACGCAAGAATTTTAAACGTCGTTTTTTAATAAGATTTCTGCATTAAGAGAATTTGAAGACGAACTTTTTACAAATATTTCTCTATTAAACAGAATTTTACAACAATTATAAAAAATAAATTAAAAGTGTATTAAAAACAACTTAAAAATTCTTGCGTTTTCGATTTCCAGAACACCCCTGCATGTTCAATATTAGTTTTAAATAGAATGGCCAAATAAACTACACCGGCAGTTTGCCACCAACAATTACAAGATGCTTGTGTGATTATTAAACATTTTCGATATTTACACAAACATGCTGCATACTCGTTTTAATATGTTTGTTTAAGAGATTGTGTGGTTTATTTGACCCTTCAATATACCGGGTATTATTTTTAGAGCGCCACAACTTTGAGTTGGCATCACTGCTTTATTTGAGCACCCATTTAACAGGTGATAGTTGCTTTTTGTTTAGTTTGCTTTGAAATTTCATTATGAATCGACTCACACAGGAGCAACGCGTGCAAGTTGTTGAAATTTTTAATAAAAATTATTGGGCTGCAACACAAATTGATGTTGATCTTGAATTTCCATTCAAAATTTTATTTTCCGATTAAGCCCATTTCTGATGAAATGGGTACGTAAATAAGCAGAATTTTCGCTTTTAGAGTGAGGAGAATCTACAAGCTTTTGTCGAAAAATCATTAGATCTACAAAAAAATCCATTTTGGTGCACTTTATGGGCTGGCGGAGTCATTGTCTCATATGTCTTCAAAAGCGATGATGTTCAGAATGCGAAAAGTTGTTGAAAATTTGTGTTCCAGATTGCGCTTTCTACGCGCCAGCTGTGGCGGCCATGTTACCACAAATTATTTTTAATTATCGGCCATCGTTTCAAACAAGCGAAACTTTGAGCAAACCTGTCGCTTATGGTCGATAATAGGTACCTCACTTAAAGCTTAAAGAGCGAGTTAGCTGATATCTTACTCATACCAACTTAGAAAATCCCTAGAGGAAAGCGAACGGACACCAAAGTAGTCCCGTGATAGGTCTTTGGTGGTAGAGACCGGTTCTAGTTCTAACACTTTATATGGCTAAGATCTATCACTTTTACATGGGGTTGTATTTGAAGGAGTTCAGTTACAACAATGTAGTCTTAGAATTAAATTCAAGAACCAAATAGTAGACAGTCCCAAACAAATGTGTTACACCGCCGGTTAAGACTGTACTGTAATTCATTACTTTTTCTACCTTTTTGTTCTTCATGAACCAGTTATTGGTTCTTCTTTAACTGGTCATGAGTTCTTTCTTCACTTCGTTAATTCAATTGTATTGATTTAAACCATAGTGCAACATGAGAAATAAAGGATTGATCGGCTGAAAGAGAGTAACATGAATGGTACATTCGATTTTTTGACCGTCCCAACAGAACTCTCACAAAGTATTATGGAATACGTAAGACTTGTGTGATAGTGTAAACTACACTTAAGCAACACAAACATATTTCGAAAAACCAATTTTTTTGGTTCTCAATTTTTCTGCTATCAATGAATGCAGACGACGATAGTGCTGCGGCAATTTGTCTTGCCTGTTTGTTTAAAATGATGGAGATATGCATATAAAATAAAGGAAAAGAATTTGAAGTAAAGAGTAGCTTGAACAGCGAGCTGTTTTATGGAAGATAATGCTGCTTAAAAACTTAGAACTAACAACTGAAAATGATTTTAATTTTTCTTCTTCCACATCTTTAATTTGCGAAATATTCGCCAAAAAGATTACATTTAGCACAAGTCACCACTAAATGTTTGACAAATATCCAACATGCCTACCAAAAACTTAAATTTTTTGATATTGCACAACGTAGAGAAAAACATGTTTAAACTTGGTCACCTCCAACAAAACTATTTTTTAATAAATATTATGGATGATTATGATATTATGGAACAAGTAATTGTTAAATATGACAGTAATTTGTTTTAAAATCAACAATAGTATTTTCCTCTTTTCCAAAAGCAACATGCAATGGTTGAAAAACAAGCACGCTATTATAATTTTAAAACATATTTTAGTTATTATTTACTTTAACATATTCGAAGGCAACCATATCATGGTTGCGGCTTCTTGATTGTATTGAATAATTTAACCATAAGATGGTTGTCTGTAACAATAATATGGTTAAATTAAACATAATATGTTAAAAATTTTCTTTAAAAAATGTTTTATTGGGAGATGACCATATTTAAACTTCTTTTTTCTCTGGGTGTACAAACATGCCTTAAATGTTTGTCCAAACAGCAAACAATTCAATTAACAACAGACAATATTTGTTCAAACCTAAAATGTTGACATGTTTGCCAAACAATTTGGGTGGTTTATTTTGCACTTTAGGCAATAAAATTCTGCTTGAGCAACATAAACACACCTACACTATAAAATTCTCTACTTGCTCATTTTGCTACTGTAAAAAAATTCAAAAATCCTTTTCCTTTTGCTGTTGTGTTGTTAGTCTGCTTTCACACGTTTTATCTTTTAATGCTCAGCTCTTGTGTTTTTGGGAGAGAGAAGAAAGAAGAAAGGGGGTTGGTACGGAGATGCTTGTACTCGGTCAGCACTTTTTGTGTTTTTATTTGTAGCTATATGCACAACAACACAGAAAAAATTAAAAATTGTCTCTAATCACCAAGGCCCATTGAAAAGGTCTGCGCAAGAAGCCTGATGATCATTGTTTATGTTCTTTTTAGTTGTCACAAGTTGTTTACATGTGCATGTATACGTTTATGGTATGCGACACATACAAGTTTTTTCCTTTTGCTTTGTATATGCCGTAGTAAATTTTTGACAACTAAAAAGAATCGTTTTTTGTTTTTGTACAAGTAAGCAGACCTGATAGATGGGCCTTGCTAATCACCAATTTTATACTGAATTCATAAAATCAAGCAACCCATTTGTTGATTTTGCACCTGTAACCAAAAAGATTACTAAAAATTTTAAAAATTTTATATTTTGAATATTTTTTTTTTCAACAAATTATATTTAGAATTTTAATTAAAAAAATGATCAAAAAACTATGCCTATTCAAACAATGTGTTGATTGATTTTGACAATTTCCAACAACAATTTCACAAGTTTAAATTATTTTATTTTAAACGAAACAATTTTTTGATATTAATTAATTCTTTAATTAAAAAGTATTTTAAAACAACTAAAATGTTAATTAAATCAAAATTATATTTTTAATTTTCGTTCAATAAAAAAAAAAAAAATTGATTCAATTACTACATTTATTAAGTTTAAATATTTAAATATTGATAAGAAACTACTAATAATTTTTTCTTTTTCTCTTTGATTCGCTGTGAATAAAATTGTTGTGATTTTGAACCGAAAAAAGTTGAAACTGATTGCTGCGTGTGATCATATTGGCATTTTCAAAAGGGAATTGAAAAGAAGTTAAACATAAAAAGATGTTTCATGTACATTCAGACTTACTTAGTCTGCTTTCACACGTTTCATCTTTTGAAGCTCAACTCTTATGTTTTGTGGTGAGAAGGGACAGAAGAAAGGGTATTAGTACAGAGATGCCTGTACTCGGCCAGTACGCTTTGTGTTTTATTCGTTGGTATATTCACAACGATGGCTGCATGTATTTTTTTTCTTTTCTTTTTCTCTTCATTTGATTTTAATACAATTGTTGTTGTTTTGAACCGAAAAAAGTTGAAACCGGTTGCTGCGTATGGTTATGTTGGCATCTTTACAAGGGAATTGAAAAGAAGTTGAGCATCAAAAGATGAAACGTGTAAATTCATGGCAAAGAATATGGTTTGCTGCATTGCACACACAGAACCAAAATTAAAATAGTGGTGATGTGGTGGCCATCACTATTCGAAACTTTTCTTTTTTGTTTGGCATGTACTGTTTTAACCTGTCAAATGTGACACTTAGTGAAATTGGTGGTCATAGAAGACGATAAGAAGAGCGAGATGGTAATAAATACATATCGCACTGGTTCCTCTTAAGGGGAATAACTCAAAATTTATAAATTTTCAGTAGAGAAAAAATACTGTTTTCCTTTTATATGTAGATTTATACTACAAAGGGGGATAGAATTGTATTTAAAATTTAAAAACTTTAAGTTGACTCTCTTTAGAGAAACATGTGCGATATGTCGAAAAATATTCCGTATATTTGAAATTAAAACAAAATAAGCACATATCTTTTTGACAGAAGAGTTCGGTTTTTTTGCTCTCTTTTTTTATTCGAGTCGTCTGAAACTATGCCCGTTTTCTGCATTCGTAAAAACTGATTATCGTTGGCTCTTGAACACAATAAGAGCCGTTCAATGTTTCAACAGAAGACTCCTCAAAACTTCAGTAATGTTGAGTTAAACTTTTAGTTGCATTCTTTGGTGTATCTGTCTGTTTGTCTATCTCTGTGTTTGCTAATATATGTGAGTTAGCAGTTTTCAATTTATTATTTTTAGAGAGTGTTCGTCGTACAGTCAGAGACGGAGCATAATTCTAAAAGTGTGTGTTAAACATCTGTTTGTTATATTCTTCTTTGGCAAGAAGGAATAAATAAAATGACAAATTCTAACATCAGTCGTAGTGACACATTTCTTGGCTTGTTTTTTGTTTTATTTCACATAATTTTTTTTTATATTAATTGTGTAAAAGCTGTTGCAGTTGTTATTCTTTTGTGTTGTTTATAGTTTTGTATTTTGTTTCAAATGTCAAGAAAACAAAATGATTTTCAAATGTTCAACTACTACAAATAACAACTAAAACTACATCTATCAGGACTTTTTTGATGTTGTTGTACATCATTCCTTTTTGTACTTTAGCGGCAAGCAACACCACTAGCAAACACAGTAACAGCAGCTGCAACATTTTGTAGTTTTCCTTCTCTTTTTTTTTTATTTTGTCAGCATTATAAATGGGTAACAGAAGTGTTATGGCTTGTATTTAAGTTTTGGGTGAAGACTTGTTTGAAGGGTATAAATTATGATATTAGAGGTTTAGTTATGAAATTAATTGGAAAATTAAAACAATATACATACATAAGCTGTACATAAGCATAAGCATGGAAAGAAATATTCTTGGTTACTTAGCATTTGTCTAGACAGAAAATGGCGCAGTTGGTGAGCATATTGTCGGGACAGAAAACTGCCTGGTAGCAATCAAATATTTTGCCAAAAATATGATCAGTTACTAAGCGTATTTCAAGACAGGAATATTCTTTGTAAGTACGCATATGTCTAGACATAAATATGTTTAGTAACTGAATAACTCTTTTTCTAATTTTTCTAAATGACATCTTATGTGAAACTTCCAACCCTATTTTCTCTTTTGCAGATGACAGCAACCTTTGCCATTCGTTTTTATTTGGTTATAAGCCAAGTGTATCCGAAGTTGGTACTATTAGCCAATACGCTTGGTCTAGACGTTGATATAATAGCGGAATGGAAACTGAAGCTCAATGTTGCATGCTGAGGCATAATAATTGTGGAATCAGAATCTCTAGATGGTCTGGGCATGAAAATGCAATGTGATGTCCGATGGACGAAATATATTTTCAAAGTTTCGAAAGAAGTATTTAGATGCCTCGGGTTTTCAAAACAGTGGAAGAGATGCTTCTCTGCATCTGATCTCCTTACTTTTTAGACTACCAATATCCAACCGCGAATTGAATACTACTCTCATGTGTGGGCCTGTTAACATTTAAATGCCATATAGAGGCAAAATTACATCAAATTCAACTTAAAGCCATTCAAATTCATTGGCTTATTGGAAGAAATTCTGTCTTTAGTCTCGATTGCAAGCTTTACAACTCTATCTTAAAGCTTATCTGGTGCTACGGTATTCAACCATGGGGCACTGCCTCGGCTTCTAATATCTCTAACTCCATCGAATAATCACAGCCGCTCCCCGGCATGTTAGAAACTCCAGCATTCATAATGATCTCAATGTGCCATTAGTCAAAACTATGATTACAAAATATGCAGTAAGATATTTAAAAGGGATTGAAATCCACTAGCTTGATTAGGAAGAAGAGACACTGCAGCACTCGCCCAATCAAAAGAGCGATAAACACCTACATGTGTGACAGAAGCCGAGATAATGAAATTTTTTGCATATGACTGGCAGGACATAAAGCAAAGTATTTGGATAAGATTTGATTAATTATTGTTAGTTCATATTTATTATACGAAGCCGTGGCTTCAAAGCCTTTTTTGAAGCTTCTCGACCACGTGCAGGAGATTGCTAGGGTTGTCATTGGTGACAGTAGTGTGTCCAAATCTGTTGACTCCCTTAAACGCCGACGCAATTTGGGTTGTATTTGGATGTTTATCGTTAAAACAACGGGATTTGTTCTGATGAAATTAGGGATTTGTTTCCCAAAACTCGTGCGTTTGTTCGTAATACACGTTTTTCCTTAAGAGTTCATTCTTTTGTGATCGATTGGCGGGTGCATCGTATAACTCATTACAGGGGAACTGAGTTTGTTGGCTGAACTGTTCGTATGTGGCATAACCCTCCAGCTGAAGCATCCCTCTCACTTTCAACATCCAGCTTTTTGAGCTAATGTATTTAATTCTTTAATTTCCAGTGGAACATAGGGCCGCCTACTAGCTAATAATGTGGAGTTAATCGCCATATAGTTTCTTAATATTGTGTAAAAACTTCATACAACTATTTTATACACTCAATTCTAGAGAGAAAAACTTAATGTTAAGATGCTAGCAAAAGTCAAAGTTGAGTTATGGCTCTATTGCCGCAAAGGCTCGATATGGGCATGGGGGTGCGGTGTAGTGGTTAAGGCCTAGAAAGCTTAGCACCCCAGCTTCGATGCCTGGCAGAGGACGGAAAATGTTTATGATGGCTGTGGAGTTTTTAAAAATAATGTGGCTTTAAGCCCCTCCAAAGAATCTATCCTAGAAGACCCCCTGGAAAAGAGAATAACATCATGGCAAAGGGCAGCCGCCTCTCCTAGGAAAAAAAACGTAGAAATCAATGATGACCAAGAATTCCCATCCCACCAGAACACCAAATACACGAAGGGTGTTGTTTCTAGGCAACGACAACTGACAGCCCCATTTTCCTAGGACCTGCTAGAGCAGCAAATCATCTAATCAGCTGAACCAATAACCGATTATAAAAACTTATATAAATGATAAAACAGAACTGGGGCTGAACGATGTTTTTCATACAGATTGACATAAAATTAAGCCAGAGAATGCGGTCGGTTATTCTCTTAACAATGCTACCATACTTTCATTCAATTTATAAACAAAGAAAAATAAGAACAAAAGAAAACAAAAGAAATGAGAGAAGTTACTGCCGACGTTTTAATTATGGGCTTAAGAATTTTTGCCTGAAGTTGAAGACTCAATTCTGTTTCATCATTAAGGTATAAAATATCAACATAGGACAGTGAGAAGACGCGAAAATAACTGCAACAAATCTTCCAAAATAAAGATGATTTGTGGAAGCCATATGCATCCAAAGGGGCGAATGGAGTACAAAAAAGTAAGCATTTACATATTTTGATAGTACCTTTACATATCGCACTGGTTCCTCTACACACAAAGAAAAACATGGTTGTGATAAACATATTCTAAGAGCAAAACATTATGATAAGATTCATGATTGTAGTCACAATATAACGATTATTATTGAATCATATTATGACCCTTAATCATATTCTTATCGTGTTAATCATAATAAGCTAAGAAGGTAAGATGTTAATCATAACAAATTTAGAAGTAATCATATTATGATACAGTGGTTCTCTCTCTCTCTCTCTCTCTTTGTTAAAATAGTTGAGTTAAATGCATTCAATTTATAAAGTAGCACTATCCAGTGTGACACAAAAAATGCTGACGAAGGCTGTAGCGGGCCAGAAAATGCATTACATTCTGCTGGTGTCTAATAATTGTAAATTTTTCTGTACATACAATATACCTCATTGCTTTCCAAAGGATAGCTAAAGTAAAATGTAACAAGAAGATACAAAATAATAGTCTGGGAGTGTATAAAGTCATTCCTAAAAATTAAAGGAATAGGACTATTAAAAAAAAGCTTTATAAAATACATAACTGAAATTTAGCTCATAGAATAAATTCGAAAAAATAAAAAATGTTGAGATGCCATCTTGCCTTTGTCTTATAATTTTCGAGTAAAATTAAATGTTCATAGATTGCAAAATTGAAGCAACACGTTGGGTATACAGATAGATATTTAAAACAGAAAAGACAAAATCTCTTGTAGCATCTGAAAAAAATTAACATGCATCAATATATGCCTCAAAAGGACAAAATATGCGCTAAAAACTTGAAAAAACTATGAAAAAAAATGCTGCAAACGGGAAAATATGCAAAAATATGCAGTAACAAATCGATGCCAAAATTCATAAAAAGCTCTAAAACGGATAAATACATTGTTTCTGCATTGATTTTTCGCATACCTGTGCAGTTGAGAAAGACAGAAATTTTTATCTTGCAACTTAGCGAATTTCTAGACAAAAATATAATCAGCCATAGTGCATATTGAAGCATATTTAAAGCATATTTTTTTCTGCAAATATTTGTTTATTTTAATTTAATTTAAATATATTTTTTAAGACTTTAAATTTACATTAATTTTGCTTTAAAATTTTACCAATATTTTTTAGTTTATTTTGCAAACTCCTGCATTTATTTTTTTTATATGAAGTTTCAAATGTGTGTTTGTGTGTGTTTTTTTTTTTGTCTAAAACAAAAATCCTCCAAATCCACAGCCTATTTATATTTGCTTAACAAATCATATTTATGTGTACAACTTAATTTTACACTGACATTTTTGTGCAAATGTTTTTTTTTTTTAACTTTTTATTTGGAAATACAAAACAAACCGCAATAATTCATTTTATATTTTAATCCTCTACTAATTCCTCTTTTATTTACACATAAATCTACTTCATCTAAATGTGTTTTAAACATTTCATTATTTTACCTAACACAAATTTGTGAACAAAATAAAATATTTTCATCAGTTATAAAACAAAAGCCACACAAATGATGAAAAATTCAATTAAACTACAGAATAAGAAGAGGAAACTTAGGTTTAATAAAATATAATCAGTTATGAGATGGAAAATGATTTTGAAAACAAAGCAATTGAATATCGATAGTGTCG
The DNA here is from genome assembly GCA_949318255.1 of Pollenia labialis. Lineage (NCBI taxonomy): Eukaryota > Metazoa > Arthropoda > Insecta > Diptera > Polleniidae > Pollenia > Pollenia labialis. The sequence goes on from OX439139.1 coordinate 14,829,755, forward strand.
TTTTCAGTAACATTTAAAATTGATTTATTTTTTATATTCTTTAATTTTGTATTCTACTAGCGGTTCCTGCGGCGTTGCCCGCCCAAAATGAATTTTTGATTTACTACAAAGAAATATAAAGCTGGTGTAAACCATAGGTTTGAAAAACAAATAAACCCTGTGTGTTTTACTTACGCTGATCTTTTTATTCAAATTTCATCAAAATTGGTTAGATATTTTCTGAGTGGCAGTTATTTTTCATATGCCCCTCTTGGACGCTTGCGCATTCGGTCAGGGCACAGTCGAGCAGAGCGATAGACTGAAGGTGGAATGAAGGGTAAACAGAGTACTTATATTAAAATGGCTTTCTTTTTTTTTGAGAACGAAAACTAAAGCAATGGATCTCTTCTAAAACGATTATAAATATTTTCTAAATATAGGAGGCTTAGTGGCACTGAACCCTTTCCTAAGTTAGTACCAGTTAGGGAAATACAAAGTACCAAAAAAATCCCTCGTACACATTCCCATTCACTCAGGAACTTTGATGTTTAATTTGATGTTTTTAGGTCCAATATTTATGGAAATTCAAAAAGTACCAGTTAAAGACCAAAAAGTTCCAACATTGAGTCTTATTACTCAGGATATTGCGTGTTCAATTTTATGTTTCTAGGTCCAATATTAACGGTTATTAAAAAAAGCAATAGTTGTAGAACCAAAAAGCTAAAGAAAGTAATTTAATTTTGCGTATTTCTCCTTTTTGGTACTTTTTTCTCCCCATTGAAGTATACAATATTTCAAAATTGTAGTAAAAGCCCATTAAATACGTATAAGCCAAATAACGGAGAAAAATACTTTGTAAAAAAACCTTTCGAATTCGTATTTGATTTTTTAGATATTTTTTTGTTCCCATGAAATTTTCATTCCCCTCGAAGGGAAATAAGCAATCGTGAATCTCACGCTATCAGTTGCAGTGAATGTAAAAAAAGCGAAAAAAGATTAAAAAAAATTAAAAATCCTGAATTTTTTTTTTTTAAATATACACGTATATATTTTTTAAAGAAAAGTAAAAATAATAAAGCAAAATATTAAGTATTTGAGGGATAGTTTTTTAAATTTTATGTTGTAAAATATTTTCTAAAATTCTGCCACCACGTCTTTCGAAAGCTTCACAAATCCACAGGCAATCGACCTGTTGTTTTGCATTTTGTTAGCCAATATATCGGTTTGTGCCTTATTAACGGCTCTAGCCCTTAATATTTGATTTATAGGAGGAGCTAGTTACATACATGTTCTGTTCCCTAGTAAAAATGAAGTTAGAACATCTAAGGGAAATGTGAACAAATTACGAGGTAAAAAACTTTTCACGATAAGGGGAAATTTTTCACGTGAACATTTTTTCACGTTATTATTCTGATTTGAATTACCTTTTTTTCATGGGAGTTTTTCATGATCGCAAATATGTGAAAAGGGGAATAATTATGAGGGAAAAATTATTCACGTTTATTGGTTTAAATGATAGACGGAGCGACAAAAATATACCAAAATTCAAGTTTAACCCCGGAAAGGACCAAATTTCAAAAAAATTCCAGACACCTTTCCGTTTATTTTCGTAAATAACAACGATAAGTATAATATTTTTTTTTTGTATTTCTTTTAGTTTTGGAGATATAAGGCTACCGAATTTACCCTTTTTACCCCCTACACATTTTAATTTTCAATAATCCCGTCTTAGCAGAGAGACCAACTTGGCTGTTCGATGATGAATCAGTCAGTGAATCAGTTTATAGAAAGATACGAATGCGAATTGAAGTGTATTTTGAGCAATGAGTCAAGACAATAAATTAAAAATGGATTTTTAGATCGTTCGAAATTCGGCACACCTTTTAAAAACGACTGTTTTAAAATCGTTCGATTTTCATTATATATGATTAATTTTTTTTAATAATTTAACGAATGAACTCATTCCCTTATTAACAGTTTTTTCTGTTTACCAACAAAAAGGAGTTTTTAAGTTTTTCCCAAAAATTAAATATGTATGTATTGTTGATACCCTACAGTTTTGATGATTTCAATATCCAGCACATATTACTTTGAATAAAATTCTCTAATTTAAACTATTTCTTGATTTGCTTAATTTAAATATTTTTATTAAAAACATCCCTTGGGAGATTACTACGTTTAAAGAGCTAGTAAACACCTTTTTTTGTCCCACGGTAGAGCTGGGAATGGCTTATTTATATTATTTATTTACAAATGAGCTTTACATGGTTTTAAAGTATATTTCAAGAAAATCATGCAGCAATCCTTAAAATCCTTAAAGTAATAAATAAACATCGTTTGTAGGTGGATACAAGGTGGATACATTGCTTTAGTGCCTACTAAATAAATAATTAATTTACCTACATATTTATGCACTGATAATTACATATACATAAACAGAAGTGTGTTGTTGTAAATTATGAAAAAATATGCACATACATATAACAATGCTTATCTTAACTTATACACTGGGGTTATAACTTTTTGAAATTTTTGCAAATATAAGTTCTCCCAAGGTAAAATCATGAAGAGCATGGAAAAATATTAAGAACTGCATTTCCAGTTTTTCGCTACCGTTAAAAAGTATACGCGCCAAAAGCCATGAAGTTTTTAATTTAAAAGGTTTTTTTTAATGAAATTATACACTACTAGCATTAACCCGCTACTTCGTTAGCGTCTCCTTTTTCTTCGTGGACATATCTGTATGGCAAAGTTTATTTTTCTAGGTTTTAACTTTCTTAAATTCAATTACATTACAAAGTACGGGGTTATACTTTGGAATCGGGCCTTTTCTTTCATGAACAAATTTTTATTACAAAAAAAGTACGAAAAAGCCCTCTTACAGATTCTCATTCACTCAGGATATAGCATGTTTAATTTTATGTTTCTAGGTCCAATACTTACGGAAATTCATAAAGTACCAGTTTATAAACAAAAAAGTAATTTCCCCCATAGGCTCTTATCCACTCAGGAATTTTATATTTCTAGGTCCAATAATAACGGTTATCCAAAAAGTGCCAGTTTAAGAACACAAAAGTGCCAAAAAGCCATCTTACAGATTCTCATTCACTCAGGACCTTGGATGTTTAATTTTATCTTTCTAGTTCCAATACTAACGGTAATTCAAAAAGTACCAGTCGATGCATAAAAATTACCAAAAAGTTCCCTCTTATAGATTCCCATCCACCCAGGACATTGCATCTTGAATTTTATGTTCCTAGGTCCAATACTAACGGACATATAAAAAGTATCAGTTAAAAAACAAAAAAGTACCAAAAAGTTCCGCCATAGATTGTTATCCACTCAGGGCATTGCATGTGGAATCTTATGTTTTAAGGTTCAACATTAACGATATTAAAAACAAAAACCAGTTGTAGAACCAAAAACTTAAAGTAAATATCAAATTTTTCGTATTTCCCCTTTTTGGTACAATTTTTTTCTTCCATTAAAGTATTACAAATTTCAGTATTGCAGTGGGAGTCCATAATTTAGTACGAGTATGTCAAAGAATGGAGAACAATTTTTTGAAAAAAAGTACCAAAAATAGTTACGATTTTCACCCCTGAAATGTTCAAATTTCGAAAAAGTACCAAATTTGTATTCGTATTTTTTTGATAAGTTTCGAATGTAGTATTAACTTTGTTTCTATATTGGTTCAAAAGATAGATGGGGTGTCAAGAAAGTACCAAAATTCAGGTTTTACCCGTTTACTCCCTAATAGGGTCGAATTTCAAAAAAGTACCAGACACCTGTCCGCTTATTTTTCTAAAGAAAAACGATAATTATTACATTTTTTGTATCTCTGTTAGTTTTTGGGATATAAGGTTACCGATTTTTCGCGTTTTTACCATTTTTTACCCCCTAAACATACGAATTTCGAAAAATCCCATATTAGTGGATCGATTTGGGGAGTGACCAATCTCTCATTCAAATTTCAAGTTTTTAGCTTTGGGCGTTTAGCCTGTGCGATGATGAATCTGTCAGTGAGTCAGGCAGTAACGTTAAATTTTTTTATATATGTGATGAGTGGATTCTGGTACCTAAAAGGGTGTAGAATAAGATGCGTTTTTCTCAAAACTTCATTTTCACACACTACGTCCCTTTTCTCAATTTATGTGAAACTACTTTGCTTCTCAGGCCATTTTGTCACATGTTTTGCAGTTTAATTAAATAAAGTTGGTATAGTCAAATTGAACCATTAGATAAGCAAAAAGCAAGATAAGGTGGAATTCAAGCAATATTTGCTATGTTGTCCTTTATTCTTCTTCCAAATTACAAAATTTTACCATATAATGTTATAATTTTTGCAAATAGAAACTGGGAATTATTTCCTTCCGAAGGTTACTTTATATTAAATTTTATTCTTCTTTATTAATAAACGCGCTTAAGGTCACTTTTATTTCAAATAGTTCTTTAATTTAATGTATCAATAATTCGATAATATTGTTTATTAATATTTATTAATAAAGCAGAATAATATTTAAAAAAGGTCGAAGAAATTAGAATAAAATTATTTGTATTAAACTCGAAAAATAAAAAATTTTAAAATTTTTGTATAGAATTATTAAAAAAAAAATAAAAAAAGTTTAATTTGAAGTTTTTTAACCAAATTCAAGTACAAAATTTGTTTATTATCAAAACAAATTTTGACCGTAAGATAGACCCTTGGGAGAATGACGTTTAAAAAATGTTGTAACGCTTTATACGCTTTCAAAATCGAAACATTTTTACATGCCCCTATTGAGCGCTGTTAACATCACAACTTGTTGTAGTTGAAAAGTAAAATAATCTTAACAAATGCAAAAGAAGTTATAAGATGGTGATACAAAAACAGGGTAACTTTTGCAAAAAGATACCTTTTTAAAAACAACGTCCTTTTTGTTAAAAAAATAAAGTTTATGAAAAAATCACTTCTATTTTATTTAAAAACGCAGTTGTTATTTAAGAAAGTACTCTTTGCTTAAAAAGCTTCTTTTATATAAACTTATTATTTTAAATGGTTTGGATTAAAGTAAAGTTCATATTTTCAAGGGTTTTAAAAAGTACTAAGCAGCTCTTTTTCTTTAAAAGAAACAGTTTTTTTTTAAGGAACTCTAATTTATGATAAAGCGGTTTTAACTTACAAATGATTAAACAATTTTAGTTGTTTTACTAATCTTGTTTTTTTTCTTATTCCAATCCAGCGAAGTCTCTGGCGGGAATCGAACTCGCCATCTCCGCACTGATGAACTAGCTCCCCCGTGACGCATAAGTAGCGTTATGATATATTTAATTTAAAACTCTTTTCTTTCTGATTTTATTTAACATTTTAACTTATTTCAGTTTAGTTAGATTAGAGTTTGAAATATGCTCACGTTACGTTTTGAGGATAATATCTTTGAAATACTGTCCATTGTTAGCTTTGACCTGACGCGCTCTTTCCAGAGCATTTCCCAAAACATTTCTTAGAGTTTCAAGTCCCAGCACCGCCTCTTCTCCACGGATGGATGGTTCTTAGCTTGTTGGCATTTTGCAACACTTTACCCTTTAGGTAGCACCAACGATTTTTTTTAGAAACAATAAGTTTTTATTTAAAAAAGCGATTGTCAATTCAAAGAATAACTTTTTATTTTAAGCAATTATTTTTATTAAAAAAATATGTATATTTAAAAAGTATCTTATTCCCAAAAATTATAGTACTTTTTATGGTAATTTATTAAAAAGGCCATTGTTTTTTTCCAGAGTACATTTTAATTGAAAATGTATTTTTCTTCAAAACTGTAGATTTGGTTTTAAGCCACTTTTTCTTTAAGGCCCTTTTCCTGTTTAAAAAAGTACTATTTGTTTAAAAATGTATTTCTTAAACCTCATAAATTTGCTAAGAAATTAAAAAATTTTATCGCTTAAAAGGTACCTTTTTTTGTTCAAGTAGCTATTTTTGCTTAATATGTATTGTGTTTTGTTCAAAAAGTACGTATTTCTTAGAAGTGTTAAGTACGTATTTCTTAGAAGTGTAAAGTACGTATTTCTTAGAAGTGTATATGTATTTTAAAAAGATTTTGTATTTTTGCCAATTAATATAAAAAGGTACTTTTTGTTTGAAAATATTTTTTTTTTGCTTAAAGTTTATTTGGTTTTGAATGGTACTTTTACTGAATATAAATGTTCCCATTGATCCTTAAGGGTACGCAGGGCCTCAATAGGTTCATTTTATTTAAAGTGTATTTCTTTTTTAAAAATGGTACTATTTGCAAAGATGCGTTTTATTTAAAATTGCTTATTATTATGTCAGTGCATTAAAACAAATTTATTTTTCTAGAAAATTTATGAAAGAAAATTTTGTAATATACAAATTGAAATAACTACAAATACATTTGCAAATATGCTTAACTCTATAAATAGTCATGTGAATGTAAAAAAACACAAAAACGCACAAATAAACTAAGAAATAGTCAAAGTAATTTACTGCAATTTATCCTTCACACAGTGGGCGTTAACAATAAAAAAGGGGAAAACTCTTTATTTTCTTAACCCTGGACGGCTACTGTTCGTCGAATCGACGAAGCTCAGTTACATGTTATTATATATTTTTTTTATGTCTATTCATAAAACGCTCTTTTTTTCAACAACGTTAGCTGATGACGAAAGCTTTAAAAAAATTATTAATTTGAAAACACAAAAAAGTGCTAAAATACGTATCAAATTTGGAGATAGACCAAGCACATTTATTTTAGTTTATTTTTTAAATAAAATGATTAACTAAACAATTTTTTGTTGGGTTTTTACTTTAAAAATCGTTCTGCTAGATTTTTTTTTAAGTCGTCGGTTCGACGAAGAGTAACCTTATTGTACCAAAATGAAGAGTTGACAGATAGTTTGGTTTTAAAATAGCAATGCAGTGGGCTAGTTTAAAATTTTTACATAAACCGCTAGGTCTGCCCTATTAAACATATATTTGCAGTTTTCACAACACAATTGATATGCAAAACAGCCAGATTTTTAAATGTTTTTAAAACATCACATTAGATAGACTAATGGTACCTTCGACCTCTGCGAAGGATGTGCGATATTTAATCAAATTTGTTCCAACTGATTATTAATTTGCTGCTTGTTTTTCAACAACACCCACTGTGCTGTAATTGCGTATGTATGTGTTTTGTAAAATGCATGTGTGTTAGTTGTTTGCTGTTTCTGCTGTATCAGTAAATTTCTATTTTGTAAAATGTGCATAACTTATTTAATGCTGCACAAAAGTAAAATATACACACATTTATACAAAAACACACAGCCACACATAAATTTTATAATGATTTAACAAATGAGGTGAATGCAATACAATTCCTTTGATAACGAGAGTTGGTATTTAGAGAGCAGGAAAAACAAAAACAAATAAACAAAATATTAAATAATGCAAAATAGTAAAATGTTAAGGTTTCAATGAAATTCTTGCTTACTTGTTGTTCAATAATACGAATACACTTTCCTACTAAGGCACACACACACACACACACATGCACATACGAGAGAGCAAATGTAAGAAACCATTTCTACAAATATTTGAAAGTTATAAATATTTCTAGTATACATCTAGGGGCAGGGGAGTGAATAAGTTTTACATGAAATGTTATGTTACATTTAGGAACGCTTAGGTAAATTGGGTAATTTTAAATTACTTTTACGAAAATTCATTTGTTACAAATGCCTTACAAAAATTATTTCGTATATGAAAATCGATGGAGGAAAGTTATTATTTATAAATGATAGATACTTATTTGTTAAGAACTCGGTACGTATAATTAATATTTATTAAATTTAAATTTACTGATTAAGAACATATTTAAAAAAAAAGTTTGTAGTTTACAATTATTACGTAATTTATTACATCCTTCACTACAGATGAAAAGGGTATATCGTTAGCTTAAATACAAAAAGACTAACAAAAAATTCCAAACCGAGTTTTTAATTGATTATTATGAATGCTATTAAATGCTTTTATAAACAAAAAATTTGATAAAATTAAAACGACGTAAAAAATATTATTTTCTAACATTTCTTTTGATATTTGTTTGAAGACTTCCATGGAGGACTTATCAATATTCATGATTTTCTGACATGTTTAATGTTTTCATTTTACAAAGTTTTTTGCTTCTCCTGTAAAATTATATTTTTGTAAGTACGCATTTAACCTAACAATAACTATAACGATATAACGTTTGTAATTTCGACATTATTGATTTTAATAAGTAGCGATGTCTTCATGATGCGCGACGATGATAAAACTATGTCCACCTGTCCGTCTGTTCAACAGGACATGTGCATGTTGAAAGTTTGCTATTATAATTCAGCCAAATCGGTTAATAAATGACTCTTTAAGACCCTTCTTGTTCTTTTTCAAATTTTTTCTTATTTTAATGTGTAGATTTTTTTTTGCCTTTTTCTTTACACACAAGAAACACATTCTATGTACATGATTTTTCACTTAAATACTTAAATTGTGTCTTCAAGTAAAACAATGTACTCAAAATATATATTTTTTTAAAATTCAGTTTGATAATGTGCGTTAGTGGGTGAGCGGAATGGTGAAGGGTGGTAAAGATTCGGCACAGCCTAATATAGCAATCTGACTTGTTTTTAGTATAAACCTAAAAAGAAAACTTGTTTTAATCGAAAAAAAAAAACAATTACTCGCTTAAAGAGCCAAAAAAAAAATCGCTAAAAAATGCGATTGTTTAGTTTATTGATTACACTGTGCAACAAAAAAAAAAAAAAAAAACAGTCTCAATACTTGAACCGCCGAAATGAAACTAGACTACTGGTAGAGCAAACCTGCCAAAGGGTGTTAAAAAGTTAGCTCGGGGTTTCGAAATTTCGGCCCTTGAGTTTTTTGGATTTTTTGAAAAGGCTTTTGGAATAAGTCAAAAAAATATGTACTTCTCAGCTAAGAAAATATTTCAGATGTCTTCAGTAGAATTGTATGGCGATTCTATTCTTAGAATATCTAACTCCCATTTTAAGGGGTAATTTTTGTCCTCTTTCCAACTATCACACAAAAGTATTCTAAAACGGGACTTAAGAGGATTAAAATATTCCACGATTATTTTCTGCATCAAATTTTTCTATTATAAAATGTTTAGTACTTTTTTTTAAACAGGACAAAGAAGACCCCATAAAATAAAAATAAAAGGTTAATTTTTCTAAAAAGAATTCCTTAAACATTTTTTTTTTATTATTTTGTTGCACTGTGTTATTTATAGCAGCAAGAAAGTCCGTTTAGACAGAATTCCCATCTTAGAACCAGGGCTCTTATTAAATGCGTCAAACATCAAGAAGTTGCCAAGAATGAGCGTAAGTTATATAAATATTATGTCCTGTGGCTCTGAAAGGAACAAAAGGCAACAACGACCTTCCTCCATTCGGTTCTATTTGACGCAATGTCTTTAAGTTCTCTCCAGCTAAGGGCGCTTCGACTAATTTCAAAATCAAGCTGGCGCCTACAGTTGTGCAAAGAGCGACCAACTCTGCCTGTGTTACCATAAGGATTCAAATTTTAAGCAGTTTTTGTTGTATCTCAATGTGGTCTCCGAAGCGCGTTACCGATCCAGCGCCATTTACGACCATAAATCCCTAAAGGGCGTTTTTATAGTGTGGAACAAGTTTAAATCATAATAAAACAAGGAAATATATTTTTAATATCAATTAAACGGGCTTTATTGGAAAGAAAATTTTATGAAATGAATGTTTAAATTTGATTTCTGCCATGTGGCCGCTACGGCTGGCGCGTAGAAGGCGTAATAAAAATATCAAAAACTTTGATATTGGTGGCCAATTAATTGGGCCAACACGTAAAATTATCTTTTCATCAAAAGTTTCTTTGAGTAAATCATGTAAGGAATACCTGGATATTATCACATTCCAGGATTCGCAGGCGTAAAGAAAAAGAGATTTTACACAGGAATACAAAAAAAGATCCGCATCTTATTCCTCTTGCAGATGACAGTGGACTTTGATACAGGTCGAAGAATAACAAACAACTGATGAGCCCTTGGAAATCGGGGGGATTTATCATCACTGCAGCCGCCAGGTTTTTTAGTATACTGAAAAAGCAACATAATGAACTAACTGATTCCAGCTCAATACTCTGTATTTCGAATTTGGTGTCGACATTTATTCTCAGCAAGGCATTTGAGCTTAGCTGACATATGACAACAACTGTAGGGCAGCAGACAGATATCAACAGCTCATCTTAGTCTCCTAGATGATGATTAAGCCACCATCTTATACCTCTACTTGCTAAAATAGCATTACGGACAATGAAGTCAAGCACAGTATCTATCAATTTCGAACACCAGTTGCCACGTCAAAATTGTAGCTCAATGCGTTGTCGTGGTCACCCCGGCATTTTACACCTTTGTACAAGAATTTCAATAGAGTGCGTATGATTGAGCGAAATTTAGGGGCTGTTTTTGTTGCAGTGACGAGGATTGCAAGGTCATAATGGTAGTACGGATATCAGTGTAAAAGTTTATGGGAAATATTGGTTATCTCACAGTGGGGAACATTTAAAAAAGTTAATTAATTTGTAGATTTTAATCGAATAATCTGATTTTTATAAAAAGTAGGTTAAAATCTACTGGACGAATTGTTCCGTTTCTTTAACATTTCTCGCAGCCATGACACAGGTTTAGGCAAAGTTTAAATTTTAAATTTGAAATAAATATTAAAATTAAAAGAGGACTTAAGAAAGGTGATAACAAGTCCACTTTGGATATGTGAAGTTTTATAAAAATTAACCGATCTGATGGCTGATTTCCACATTTTTTCAAACATTCCTCACTAAGCGATGGCCAATAGTTTAAATTTTTCGAAAATTCCATAAATTTCTTGAAACTTTAACTAAAGAAAATATTTGTATTAAACATATTTAAAATCAATTGTCTTTTCTTGAAATTTTTACACTTTACAATGCATAATTTTTGTGTTTTCCATAAAAAAATTCCACTACACAAAAAAAAATAAAATAAAATACGAGATAAAAAAGTTAACTTTAGAAATAAAATCATTTTAAAAGAATCTTATTTTTCACAGCAAACAATAACAATTGTTTTAATTATAACAGCTAAAACACACATACATGCAAAGATACGAACACATTACAACTACCCAATAGACCATTCCATAAGCAAAATGTAACTGAATTGTAGAATAAGCTAATCAAAAGAGATTTCCTACACTGCTAGAGAAATGCATCTTCATATTGATGATGCCCTAACATCAGAATTGTGACATCAATGTTATGACAAATGGCATCAATGATGCAAAAAGTGACATCAATCTAATGACGAACGTCATCATATTATTTTGTCATATTTTACGCGTCATTCATGTTATGACCACAGTGTCATCGATTCGATGCCACATTTTGTTCATTACTAACAGGTTAAGTATGAATAAAGATAAAAACGTAATAATGTTAAAAAGTTTGTAAACTTCGCTTAAGTAAAATAAAATTGTTAATGTTTAACCATTATGTTTTGTTTTTAGATGCATTTTTAAAACGTGCATTAGATACATCACATTGATGTACATTCGTTGTCAAAGCAGGTAGCAATTACAGCTGGAGCTATAAGAATTGAAGATGCTGAAATTTTTATTGAAATGTGAAAAAAAGAATTTGTGAAAAGCACAAAATCATTAATTCAGCTTATCAAAAATAGGCCGGAGTCCCACAAGAAATATGCGGATAAATTAAAAACTAATTCATTTTTAAATATACTAAGGCAATTTACAAAGTGTTTTTTTGGTTTCTTATGGGTTGTATTTGCTATATTTTTATGAATGTAACATTGCGGCTAGTTTTTTCAATCGTCTAGGAGTCTACTGAGAATCTCATAAGGAGTGTTTTTGTTCGTCGACGATCGTCGCACGGTAGAAACTGTTACACTTGCTGATTCGTGTGAGAGATTCTTCCACAACACAGCGAAAGACGCTTGAAGCATAAAGGAAATCGTTTATGATGTTTGTAGAGATTATCTAACGATCCCTACAATTCGTGAAATGCTTAGCCGTAAAACTGAGCTACCTAAAGAAGCCATCAAGCGTATTTTTCATGTCAAAACTTCTCATTTTCATACAATTTATATAAAACAAACCTTATGGTCGCAAAATAAACACCATCCTGTCAGTCCTGTTTTATTGCATTGACAATAGAATTTTCTTATATCAAAAACGCTTCTATTTAGGTAGCTCAGTAATTGTTATACGACTCTTACAAAGAGTAGCAAAAGGTTCATTCCATAATTAAAAGACGAGCGTGTCAAAAATTTAATGAAAAAAGTAATAAACAAAAAAAAAAGTTAGATGTTTTTGTTACTCGTCCGATTATCATCAGAGGATTCTTTTAGGAGTTGTATATTAAACACAAACCTCTAACAAACAGCCTATGCTAGCTGGGATAAAACAAATATAACACAAAATACCACTTTATGAATTGCCTAAATGTTTTATAAAATAAACAAAAATTTTCAATACGATTGAAAAAAAAAGTTGCTACAGAAGTGCGGTGTGCATATAGTATGTGTCTTTAGGATATATTCCCAAGCTTCCAAATATATTACGAATGTAAGTTTACTATAAGCGCTATAACACTTATTCAACAGCTAGATTTCCATACTTTTTGTATGCTACACACAAGCAAAATATCGCAAGAGCTCAGTAAGGAAAAAGTTTTGATTACTAAACATTTTTGATAAGCATTTTGCAATAAGTAGTTTTCACAACACTTTTCTAAGCTTGCCATTTATGTGTTCACACACGTCAAGTTTGACTCGTCAAGTCTTGAGTTTTTAGGAGAGAGGGGAAAAGATGTGGAATTCTCTTTTCCCTTCTCTCCTTAAAACTCAAGACTTGACGGCTAAGACTTGAAGAGTGTGAACCAGCACTAAGCTTGTTACAAATAAGTTGTAAATAATTTTGGTCTACTGGGTAGCGCATACATACAAATTTTCTTACACATTCTAACGCACACAATCATGCATGTTCACTATTTCAAACATCTTTGAGCCATAATATTCTCTGCTACTTTACTTCACTTTTAAATGAAAAATAATAGAAATTAAATGTATAAAACAGGGCAAGTTTTTTAAGCTTTTTATTACCTCTTTGCAAAATTTAAAAATATATGTTTTTTTTTGCATGTAATGGCATGTTTAACCTTTAAGCATTAACGATTATAGTGGGAACTTGAATTCAATCTCTGATAGTCAAAATTCAATTGTTTTGCCCTACTACTAAAACTTAAGGACTACTTCGTTACTGATCTGTGCAATAAATTATAATTTTAACTTAAAAAAAAAACCATTTTCTTTCACTCAAAATTTAATAAACTATAATTTCTAAATAATTTAAGATGCGGGCTTCTCGGCAGCTTCTGAACGTTAATTGTAAAACATTAACATCGAGTTTTTCAACCAGAAAACAAAAGATTTAGATGAAGATTATTCAAATTTGTATTGTATTACGAAGAGAAAAGTTCGGCATGAAATGAATTAATGAAAAATGATGTCTGCCAAATGGCCACCACGAGCATGCTGACAGATGTCGAATCTTTCATCAAAGTTTTAAATGACTTTTTAGCAAAATGGCGGGTCTATTTCGTTAATCACATCACGGATTTTGAGTTTGAAGACTGCCATCGATTCGATTGGCTCCGTATAGACTCTGTCCTTAAATTGGCCCCACAAAAAATAATCCAGTGGTGTTAGATCACTCGATCTGACTGGCCACTTAGCAGCTGATGTTCGTGAAATTATGCGATCGGGAAATTTGGTTTGCAATAAATTGATCGTTTCATTAGCTGTGTGAAAGTAACTTTAACAGAACCACCATTTTCAGTGTGGATTTTAATTATTTTTATGCGATTTCCAAGCGAATTTGAATTCATTGTGACAATTACCAATGCATCTAATACGAATACGTCAAAAAACTAAATGTCAAAACTATCATGTTGTTGGTGTCGCCACAATTAAAAACAAAGTTCTTGTTGAAAACCCCGATGCAATATAAATTAATTTCGTGTACTGACGATTACAAACTGTGGCTGTTTCCCGACTTTGTGGTAACGTATAAATTCCGCTCAACAGAAATGATTTTTATTTTAACGTTAAAAACCCCATTTTGACAATTGTGGATATTCTCTTAGGATAAGCTTCATAGCGGTCTGCATCAATTGAATGAAATGTAAGTAGTTCATGTCATGGTCTAGGCCATAAAGCGATAGAGGAAAACTTCCCAGCCACTATTTCTCTTCAATGATATTCCTCATGCTTTTGATAAAGTCTGGCACGAAGGTCTGATTTTTCAAAGTTTTTCTTTGCTGATTCTTTGCTTTCCTAATACCATGTTCGCACGACAACGTTTTTTCGTAATTCACTCTCTCATTCGTAATCCACAGCCTAATTATGATCCAAATTACATAATTCGTCATACAAAATTTTGAGAGCGGATTATCTCATTTGTACGTAATTTAATTTTTATTACCCTGTGGATTACTTTAAAATCAATGTGATCTCTAATTTTTATCGGTTTTTTCCATCACCAGCTGTCAAAGCACTAAAAAAACAAACAAAATAGGTATAACATAAAGAAAGTAAACAAATGTCAAGGAAGTAATTTTATAATATAAAATTTAATGGAATCCAAAAAAGAAAATAAATATTTTATATGTATGTATGTATTTCTTTAAAATAATATTTTTTACATACTTTTTCTTTCCATTCTTAATACAAGTAACCGCAAATCAACAATTAAATTTAGCAATAAGCAAAATTAATTTTAAAAAAGAAGAAGAAGAACTGTCAAAACCGATTAGGAAAATGCCGTGCGAACATGGTAATTCAAATAAGTAATAAAAACAGAGAGCAATGTAATCCAAAGCACCGTGCGAACATGGCATAAGAGAAACGAAACCCGTCACGAAGCATTACGAACTAACGATTAATTCAGGGATGCCAATTATTAGCGATATTTATATTTGTTTTGGAATAACTAAATAATCAATAATGTATTTAGTAAAAAACTAAAATGGTTTTTGGAAAAGAATTGATAGAAAATATATTTTTATTTTAGAAAGAAGAGAAAAATTACACTACGTGACAAAATTTCAACAAAGAGGTGACCAAATGAAACTGACAGCTAATCTTTATTCCGCTGAATCCGAATATGAAGTCAAAATTGCCAAAAGTAGAAAAGTTTTTGAGATATTCCAAAATAACGTTATTTGCGTTTTTGAAAAAGATGATGTGACTGAAATACAAATATCTTCAAAAATATTAAACGGATTATGTATTTCTTTCTTTTTAGTGAAAGGTTATAAAATTTCTAAAATAACCATGGGTTGCTAGTGAAGATTTGTCAACAAATGACAGAGTTGCACGGGACAAAAGTTCAAGCTTCATGGAAAATTTTATGATTTTGTTCAATTTTGCTCTTTTCAAATTATTTTTTTTAAACAAATGATTGAAAAATCCTAATGTTTTATTGCATGCGAAATTAGATTAGTTAAATATGAAAATTTTGCGCCCAACAGGGATTACTTTTCACACGGACACAGCTAAATGTTCGCACCTGGAGGGAGAAAATTTCAAGTGGCGTAAAAAGAGGTATTTTAAGAATGAAATATACAAACTGTCGGAGAAAAACATAAAAAGCTTAAAAAATTTAGCTATAATTACAACAAAAGCAATGAAAAGCCGATTTTAAATTTTGGGTTAGTAAGGGCTTTTTGCGTTTTAGGTAACTATATATTTTTCATGAAATTGTATAAAGAACAATTTAAAAGTAAAAACAAAATCTTTTTTTTTTTTGTTTAAAATGTTATCACGTATTAGACTTAAATTCGATGATTCGTTTTACTTTCACCAACCCATATCAACTCTAATTGAAAACGAATAAAAACATGCGGATGTGATATGCAGAACACCAAAAATGCTGAAGTAATCAACTTTCGAGCGAATTCGGATTCGAGAACATACCCGATAGATTTGAAAATTTAATAGAAAAGAAAATATTTTATAAAAAATTGTCCTCCATGAAACTTTAAACAATAAATTGATAAATAGTTTCAATCGTTAGGTATATCCTTATGAGGGTTTTTTGAGCGAACTAAGCCGCGGGCAAAATCTAGTAAATATATATGTATAATCTTAATATTTTCACTGGTTATTCGGAGCATCCTACTGCTTTGTTTATTTTTCTTTGGATTTATCAGGGGTGTGCTGGAAATCGCAATCGCAAAACGCAAGAATTTTTAACGTCGTTTTTTTAAAAGATTTCTGTAATAAAAGAATTTTAAGACAAATATTATACAAATATTTTTCTATTATACAGAATTTTATAACAAACATTATTAAAATTCGTTTAAAAGTGTATAAAAAACAACTTCCAAATTCTTGCGTTTTGGGTTTTCGATTTCCAGCACACCCCTGTATAGCAAAAATAATTTCAGATTCAGTGATTTAAAGTCCAGAACTTTCTGGAACATACGGTATTTCCATTAACGCCGGTCTCAAGTCATCTTTAACCAATTCCTGTATATATTTTTCTCGATTTTTTTCTTTGTAACCAAGTCCGATACAATCTTATTCCTGCCATTGACTACTATAGGAGAGTTGATTTTCCTTACTGTGTTGGAAATTTAGTTTAATTATAATTGTGTAGATTGAAATCATCATGTATTCCTTGTAAGCGTTAAATTTCCAGGCATTGCAGTTGTATCCAAAGCTCCTTTGCTATCCTTGTTTTCATTCGTATGATTTTTATTATACGGTTGTATTCATTGATATTTGAGTTTTTGTGCATACTGCTACCATTCACAAGTTCAAGTATCTCGCCATTTATTTATTTTTCTGTCCAGCTTTTAAATCAAATTTTTTTGCAAGCATATTATGTTTTTTTTGCACAGCTAAAGTACATACTTATATTTTTTTTAAAGATTTTTTTAATTGCACAATTTTAAAATGATTTAAATAAAAACAATAAACTTGCCCTGGTAACAAGTAAACATAACTAGCGAGCAAATAAGTAAGAATAATTTCTAAAATTAAAATAGAACTCTACACAACGAGAGCACAAAAGAATGTAAATTGGAATACAAACAGCGAAAAAAGAAATAAACTCTAAAATGCAAAAAAAAAAGAAAATAAAAACAACAATAATAATAATAATAATTACTGCTGCTTATTATGAAACAAAAGCAAAAACTTAAATCTGTGGCCTTTTGACAAAACATCTTAACTCAAATTTAAAAAGTTGAAAACAAAATGCGGATAATTATACCAATTTTCCTTCAAAAAACATTTTTGTTTACGATTTTAAAATTTTGTATTTTAAACGAAATTTTCCTCTAATTTCGGTTTATTTTATTATTTGATAAAATTTATTTTTTCACCGAGTTTTTTTTTAAAACTTTTTTTGCTATCTTATCTCGACTTAAGATGTTTTGTCAAAATGCCGCAGAAATAAAGTCTAAGAAATTTTGTGTAAATAATAAACAAAAAACAACTACAGCAAAATCCTGTTATACAAACACACACACTCGTACATTCAGTCTTGTAAAAAATATTGTACTTGTTTTCCGTTTCCTGTAGACATATTTATATGATTGTTTTTCTTTTATTTCGCATCGCTCTTCCTCTCACTCCCCCTCACGCAATACCGCTCTCATCTTCATTTAAAGCTTTTGTTGTTATTGTTTATTATTTGTTTTAAATACGTATGAGTAGCAGCAAATGGTGGTTATTGTTGTGTTGTAGTCATATTTTAAAAAACAAACAACAAATATAATGAACACATACAAATTATTTTCCTAACACACATACACACACACACACCTACAGACAGACATGCAATCTTATGTAGTACTCTTATTATTATTATTATTATGGTGTGCAATTTTATATTAAGCTTTAAAAGTATATTTAATGAAATATTTACTTCATATACACAGACATATTTGTTTCCTTTTATTTCCAGCTGTCTTTGACACAAACACAGAAACTCCGGCAGTTGTTGCGGATTGCTGGGGAAATAAGCGAATGTAATTTTTAAAGAATTGCATATTTGTTCTATCTTAACTTAAAAAAAAAATAAAATATAATACATGCATTTTAACAATAAAAAGAAAAATTATTTTGTTGTGAAAACAAAAAAACAAACTAACAACGACTTTTGAACACTCTATAACGAAGGTAAACAAATAAAGGTTTTCTACAAAATCTCAATCTACAAAAAATCAATGCCAATCATATTCATAAAAAAATTTTAGATTTAATAAAGTTTTACAGAAGAAATTTTATTAAAAATTTCCTTAAAAATCGCCTGTTATATTTAATATTCGTTTATGAATACGGGCGCTACTAGCAATTAATTCTTTCTTTATTAAGAGAAACTTATTAAAAACAAAGAAAACGTGCTAAAATCTTCTAAGAAAAATTAAGGAGATTAAGAAAAGCAGTCATGTCCTAAAATAATAGGAAAAAAAGGCTCTTAAATAAAGAATTTTCGTAAAAGGACTAAAACAAATTCATAGCGCACTAAGCAATTTAAGCTAAAAATTGTACGAAAATTCTTAAATTTAAAAATATCTTATAAATTCAATAGACAACGTAATCCAGCATTCCTCAAAGGCCGCCAAATTATTGCAATGCCATTCAGGCCGAGGAGGTACATAACAAAAAAATAAAAATGGATTTCGAAACCAACAACAAGTATGTGCCCATTCACATTATACGATTTTTATGGTTGCGGTTCTTACCTTATGGACGAGAGGGGAGAGAGGAATTAAAAGGGGTACACAAGCGAGTGTCCTCTTTGATTCATTTTGTTCGCTCAGTCGTTCTCTCATTGTTCTCTCATTTGACGAAAAATGTATTGAAGTTCGGTTGCTAAAGAAAAAGTCGTAACGACAAAAATCGTACAATGTAAACATCAGACCGACTTCAAAGAGGAAACGACAATAATCGCAACGACAAAAATCGTATAATGTGAATTGGGACATACACTCAATTTACATGATGAATTTTATGACGTCCAATTTTGGACGTCATTTTTTTGTTTGGGAGCAAGAATTGTAGAGAAGAAAGAGGGGTAGAAAAATAGACATGATTTCTGGTTTCTCTTCCTCTTTCTTCTCTACACCGCTTGCTATTAAACAAAAAATGACGTCTAAAATTGGACGTCATTAAATTCATCATGTAAATTGAGTGTAAGAGTGCTATTTTTGGCAATGCCGAATCTTATAATCCGTTCACAGTGGGTGCGCCTTTTTGGATCAATTTAATAATAATGCAAAAGAAGTGCAACATATTAACTTTATCTTCTGTAGGGTATTTACCCAAAATGAAAATAAAGAATATTCACTTATTTTTATAATTTTTTTCATCCTTATTTTTCATTTATTTTCATTATTTTTAACATAAATTTTTCAACAACCATTTCATTATAGTCATGTTTTACTTAAAAAACGCGTAAAAAATGCTGAGCAATACTGCACAAGTATTTCACTATAGTTAATTTTTAACATTTCTACATTTTAAGAATTCATTCGGTTGCATTGTATTTGTTGCTACAAGTTGCATGGGGAAATATTATGCCAAAATTTAAGTTGAACTAAAGTAGTGGTGGCAGTGACTTATAAAGATCGAGTGAAATCTACTCAAGAGTACTGTTTCGAGTAGTGAATTTTTTGCCAGCTTTGTTTTTGGTTGAATGTAGTGGTGTTGGGTGTTGGTTGGTGTGTGTGTGTGTGTGTGAGTGTGTGTGTGCGAGTGAGTGTGTGTGTGTGTGTGTGTAGCAGAGCTTTAAAATCTGCAATCAATTGGCATTCGAATCAAAAAGATTTTAACCAAACTGATTTCATTCTTTGATTTCCAAATTATTTCCGATTTAAAAATTAAATCTTGTCAAATTTGCAATATTTTGTGATTGCAATAATTTTATTGTCATTCTTTTTAGAAATCATTGAATATAATTAATTCGATTGCAATCAAATTAAGATTGAAATGATGCAACTTCAATGAATTCCTCTGTAATAATAACTAAAGTAAAAGTCCATCAAAATAATACTTCTTAGCGTGGCTTAAAATACGTCTGCCACTATTTGGCAACAGATTAAAGAAAACGCGAATTAATTTTAAATTCGCCAAGCACGATAAAGGGTGAATATACCGTTTGAATCAAATGGTGGTAAGCAAAAATTGTTGTAGCCCCAAGTATTCTCTTTTAAATGACATAAAAATCATCTTCGTATGTAAAGTAGTTATTGAGATATTAAAGAAATAAGCTCAACACATTTGGTTAACTCGGCGAAATTATGACATTTTGAATATGATAAAACTTTTGAAAAAAAAATTTTTTGTTCATATGTATATGTTCCCAACAGGATAAAAGGAACCTTCTCACCAAATTTCATTAAAATCGAAAGAGGTCGTGTGCCACTCTTGGTCGATTTGACATGGAATTGATTTGAAAAAATTTATTTAAATCTTTTTTATTGCAAATTGAAATCATAAAATAAATTTTCAAATTTTAAATGCAATCAAAATCAAAAATCATAAACGAGAAATTATGTGATTGAACTTAAATCGAGTGCAATCTTTTACAACTCTGCTGTGTAGTGTTGACATTTAACAAACGAAATGTCTGTTCTGTGTGTGAGAGTCAACAAATGTATTTTTATGTCTGTGTGTTTTATATTTTTTCAGTGTGCCTGTAACTTATTTATTTATTTATTTATGAGTGTCTGTGAGTGTATTTGAATGTGTGAATATGTGTGTGTGTGTGTGTTTATGTTAGTTTTAAGGGAATTCTGTTGCAAAAAATAAATATATAAATAACAATGAATAGCAGCAATAACATTACAAGTTGCATAGAACAATAGTTGCATCAGTAGCAAACAGCTGCAGCAGCTGCTGCTGTTGTTGTTTATTTTTTAATATCAATTAAATTTACAACAATTACATTAAAGTCATGCTTACTTATACACATACATATAAAAGAACACTCATGTATTATTTCCCAAACACTTTTATTTATCTTTGTATGTATTTGTTTGAAAAGGAATGAGATTAGTCCAGTATGCAACGATTCGACTAAACATTCTTTTAAAAACAATTAAGAAAATTTCATCAAACAAGTGAATCTTTTTTTATATAGCCAAGTCTAGCTTAGGTTAGAATCTAATCTGGCATAGCTCACGTGGACCTAGTAATTCGTTCCTGTTGTATTTCCATGTGACACTGTCTCCCCGACGTCATATAGAAACTGGCTGCTACTATTACTTTTCAGCCAAACGGTTAATTTAGTGATTGAGTGGGTGCACATCAAATCAGTGTCATAGAGACACATTTTGTCTCTTAGATGTCTATACATAAAACAGTTTGAGTGTTAGGTCCCCGAATGCCAGTCAATCAGTGGACTCCGTTTTTTCCTCGTCACTGCAACTTCTACACTGGAGATTGTAGGGGAGCCCTAGCCTATGTGCGTGATTTCCAATAGGCCAATGCCCACATATAACCGCTATTAGGTTTCTGAGGTGAGTTCGTGACAACATAAACGCCCTTCTTTCGTCTATAATGGGCCAGATTTTTCTGCTGTCCCTACAGGTAGTTAAATCGAACCATTTCTGACTAGCGATAAGATGAAATTTGTGTGTAATGATTGCTTGCTCGTCGAGATTGGAGCACGTTTAAGGTAGTGCCTGCATACGCCAAGGATGGCAACTGTATGTCATGTGTTGTTAAATCGATTTTTGTCTTATTATTTATTTTACTTAAATTTCAATACAAAGAGGCAAATTTTTCTCTTGAAAAATGATTTTAAATGGTTTTAGAAATATAATTTTTTTAAGTTCCCTCATCATTCGTGGTGGCAGCAACTGGGCCCTGGGGGCTGCTGGTTACAGCGGCTCTCTTGTCTGCTAAATTAATTAAATGATTAAATTCGAAAAGGGCTCAGGTCCAAAAAAGGATATTGAGCTTTTTGCTGGGAGGATGAAAGGTTATATATCCCTTCCATAGAAGGGTGAGAAAAAAGAAGTCATTTTAAAATACATTTCGAATAGGGCTGGCTCATCTCCAGATTTATTTAGAACTAGCTGAACCCGCAGACATTGACCATTTTAGATTTTTCCGAATTTTAAAATTTTCCAAGCAACTTTTCTAATTTTTCTTTCCATAAAAAACTTTTACACACATTTCAAAAAAAATTAGCGAAATCGGTCAAGCCGTTCTCAAGTTATGCGCTAAGCAACAGACATCATCTTATTTTTATATGGTGGTTTAATTTTAAGGATTGATGTTGAATGTGAACGACACCTAAACGTCAAGTTTTTGTCTGCATTTCATTTGACATTTCTCAATTTCAGACTAACTCAATTCGAACCATGGAAAGATACACAATCAAACAACGCGTAAAAGTTATACAGGCTCATTATGAAAATGGACGTTCAAATCAAACTGCAAATCGTGCACTTCGTGATTTTTTCGGTTAATTTAACCGTCCAAAAGTGCGTACAATCGGAAAAATCGTGTACAAATTTTAGCAAACCCGGTCTGTCGGAGATAAGAAAACACCAGTGCATATCGTAAGGCTCGTACTGCAGAAAATAATGCTGCTGTTCGCAATAGTGTGGCTGAAGAGACGTCCACCTCAACTCGTTGCACCTCTCACGCTCGTCGTTGATGAACATCATGCATAAAGACTTGCATTGACACGCTTACAAGGTGCAATTGACTCAAGAACTAAAGCCTCTCGACAATTCCAAACGTCTTCAGAAGTCAGAATGGTGGCAAGAAATGACAACAGTGGATGGATCATCATCTTCTGTGATGAGGCACATTTTCACCTCAGTGGGTACGTCAATCAGCCGAACTGCCGGAGTTTGGGGGAATTATACTCAAAGCACCCATACTGTTTGGTGTTTGGTGCGGTTTATGGGCTGGCGGCATCATCGGCCGTATTTTTTCCAAAATGAGGCCGGCCAACAAGTTATTGTGAATGGTGTTTGCTATCGTGAGATGATAACAAACCCGAAGTGGAGGATATGGATGTGAACGATATGTGGTTTTAACAGGACGGCACCACTTGCCACACAGCTAACGAAACAATCGGCCTTATTGTGGTTGTCGTTGTCGTATACGACTGTGTAATAGATTAAAGTAATACACAACATGTGTTCTTGTATCTACTACAAAAAACGACACGTTTGTTTACGAAAACGACAACCACAATAAGGCTGAATGGCTCTTTTGCGCGACTTATTCAATGGCGGTGTTATCTCACGTTGTGGTGATGCCAATTGTCCGCCAAGATCATGTAATTTGACACCGTTGGACTTCTTTATTTGGGGTTATTTGAGAGAAAGGGGCGAGCAACAACTCAAGAGCTTAAGGATGAGATAATGCGGCACATTAACGGCATAGAACCTCAATTATGCCTCAGTGTCTTCGAAAATTTGCACTTCGGCCGATATTTTGTTCCACACATAATTTAACCATTGGTATTATCATAAAAAAAAATAAATAACAATAATTTCCTAAATAATTTGTGTTTTATTCAAAATCAATATCGGCCTTAAAATTTAACCGCCCTTATTTTATGTGTGTTTTAGTTAGCAATTGAAAAAAACTTGTATTCAAAATTGTTACAGTCAGAGGTAAGTTTTGACTATGTGGACAATTTGTTATAAGAAATTATTTTGATGTTACCATTTTTACAAAAAATCTATATATGTGACCTTCTCCGAGGAAAGGGGCCAAGTGTATCAGAAAACGGAGTGAATTCTGGTACCTAAAACGGTGTAGAATAAGATGAAATGAGTTTTTTGCAAAGCTTCATTTTCACACACTACGTCCCTTTTTTCGATATACATTTATATATATTTTAACGTTATGTTGTGAGTTTAAATAAATAAATAAATTTAAATAAAACCTCAAAAATTCAAAAATAATTTTCGAAAAGGGCTTATCTCCCGAAACTGTAATGACCATTGTCTCCTTCAAATTTTAATTAAAGTAATTTTTTGTTTTTACTTTTATAACATAAACAGACGCTTACGGTTTTAAGAAAAAATCTCTGCTTTAAAAACTCAAATGGCTTAAGATAAATTCATTTTTTGTGTGTGTCTCCTGAACACTTTGTGTTTTTGTAGCTGAGCCCTTTTCGAAATAAATGATTCAATTGCAAGCATGTCAGTTTTAAGGTCCCCAAGGTAAGTCTTTTCAAAACGATAACTCACATTGCTCGAAAGGAACTGAAGAAGAATGAACACCAGCCATGTTGTTTAAAATCCATTTCATTGGGAGGCTTAAATTTAAAACCCATCCATATTAAGAATAATAAAGGGACTGAAAAGCAATAGGGTACGCTTTTCAAAATCAAATTTCTGAGTAATTTAGCTTTAAAGTCTTTTTAAATGTTCGCTCTTCCGTTGTTGATTTTAGTCAACAATTTTTATTTTATCCCGATTTTTTTTTTTAATTAGAACATCAAAACTAAAATTCATTTTTTAAATTTATCTCAACTAAATTTTGTTCTTTAATGAACAAATTTATTTGATATCACTCCTTAGTTGCTAGTCTGTCTGTCTGTCTGTCTGTCTCTTTGCATTAAGTTCAACAAATACTTTAAACAATTGTAAACAGAGTACGTTTGCAGTTATTTTAGTAGTTGAGTGCAAAAAAATTATGTATAAACAACGTTAGTAAAGTACATGTATTTTTTTTTATTAGACACACATACATAAATAAACATTTGTAGTCTAACACTAACACACATGCACACTCATTTTCTCACATAAACATTGTCACAAAAATTCTTGTACGTTTGAACGGAGGCAGGCAATCAGTCAGTGTCAGTAACATGCAGTTTTGTACTTAAAAACTGTTGGGACTTCCAAACGCTTTTTTCCTTCCGTGGGAGTTGAAATTAAAAAAAAACTGTATTGATACCCTACATCTGGTTTAATATGAAATATACATTTGGGAGTACTTTCTAAAATTGATATAAAAGTCTAATATTGAAAGCAAAAAAAAAAAAAATTAAAATCGTTATAATTCAAATCGAACAAATTAAAACAATTAATTTGAATAAAGAAACCATCTTCAAAACATGTTCAATCATATCAGTATTAACAAATGTTTTTTTTACGTCCACTTTTTGATATTTATGAACAGTATACTCTGGATATATGGATTAATTCACAATGGACTGCATTCGTCTCCGAGTGGAAGTGTGCCCTTGGGCATATAACCCTTTTTAACCATTCTCTGGAAAATCAATACAAATAAATTCACGCTAAGACAACGAGACGAAATTAGCCAAATTTACTGTGAAAATCAGTAATCGATGTTTTATCGCAAAATTCTTTTTAGCGATGAGGATCGATAATTTTTGCGGTAACAGTTTTCTTCATAAATAAAATTGCTGCATATATTTATTTCAATTAAAAAATCTGTGATGTTAATTAAAAACTTAAAAAAAAAAAATTTGCCCCAGTAAACAAATTAATAGTATCAATTAAATATTTCTTAATATAGACACAATTTTCTGCAGTTGATATTAGTAAACGTTCAAAGCCTATAGTACATTGGATGTAAAAAGCTACATGCGCATGTGGTTCTGATGTAATTTCTAAATCTAGCCACTAAATGGGTAAATTGACAACACTGGCCGGCGCTCTTGTAACGAACAATTGAGATGGTGCTTTGTGCAATACGGCGACCGCAATTGTCGACTTATTTAAATCAAAATTTGGTGATAAGTTGATTTCGGAAAATGTACTTTCCAATTGCAACCTCTCAATTATTTCCTCTAGTGCTACGTAAAGACACTGGTCTATGCTGATAAAACAGCGATAATTGATGCAGTGGAGGTCAACAATGCTTGAACAATTCTTAATGCTCGAAAAAGAAGAATCAAGAACAATCGCGGTCGCGATACGCCCGAAATCATTTTCAAATGTTATTGTCATGTATTGATCCTTGATAAAACTTTTATTTCTTGTGTTATTTTTTACACGTTCAATTTCTATCGGTCTTACTAAAACACCCTTTAGAAAATGGTGAAATTGTAAAATTGATCATCGGCTTTTATGGCGATGTTTTAGGAGCAATCTAAAGCATGCCTCGCTTTGGTGACTGTAGTAAGTGAGAGATTATTTAGGTCAATTTTTTTTTTGTAGGTCAATCTTCTTGCTTGCTTATTAAAACAAGATAAGTTAAAATTACTACTTATTACACAACGTTGGCGCTCTTATTTAGGTATTTAATTATGCCGTTAAAGCTAGGCGTCAGAAAACGTTACACTTGACTTGCTGAAAAGGTTGGTCTGATAGATAAGTAGCAATAACGTCATATCTTTATCTAGTCCTTAATGACCCTATTTCAGAGCAAGTAGAATAAAAACCCTGTAAGAAAAGATAAACTCACTGTTTAATGTTGGTGTTTTTGTTTATGCTTTGATATTGTAACAGGCTTATAATTCTTATTCACTTAACAATTTTATCTGTATATAAAATCTTCCAAAAACCTAAAAAAATATAAAAAGAAAACCACAACATTAACTTCTAATCAAAATTTACCATAATTTTTAGTATTTAATTTTCAATTACAAGTTTATTTTATAAAGATTATTTAAATTCCACACAGAATTAATTAAGTTGACCATAAAACAAAAACATCAAGTCCCTTATGTGGACGAATGAAATAAAAAAAAGGAATAAAGTAGAAAATAAAAAATACAAAAACAAAATGAAAAAGTAATAAATAAGGAAAATTAAAGACTACAATAGTAAAATATATTTTATCTCATGAATAATTATGTTGATAACCTTGCCACACCTTCAGCAAAAAACATACAACTTAAATGTTTAATTTACACACTTGTTGTTACTGGTTATGTGCTGCTGCTGCTGTTGTTATTGTTCGTTTTGATGATACTGCTGTTGTTCATCGTTGTCGTCATTGTGACTTTATTGTCATCACGTAACGTCAACAAAGGAACTTGTCCAACAGACACAAACAGCATCAATAATAAGAAAAATTAAGATGACATGAAATGTCACATATACATAGACAAAGTTACACACACACCCACACATACTTAGTTAAGTGAGCTAATAACAGGATAATACATTCCTCGTTACATTTTGCACATACGTTTTTACTGGTATGTATTTAAAACATTGTCGTTATTTGTTTGTAGGTGCACATTCACGATTAACTTATAGTATTTCTCTCATACATAGAAGTTTCATTATACTTATTATATACAGTAAAATCCCGATAATTCGTACCCCGATTCGTCCCATGAAAAAATCTCGTTCATAAAATTTCCATACATTTTGGTCCTCTCGCTAATTCGTAATTTTTTTTTTTCAAATAAAATCTTCTTAGCCTCTTATAAATCTTATTTGTTTTCTAAATATCACTTATAATTCGTAATAAAAACAACATAAACATTAAAACAATGATATTTTGTTTTCAGCAATTTTTTTTGTGTATTTATTTCATTTTAACCCCGTTAAATCGAAACACCGCTAAATCGAAAACCCCTATAATTCGTAAGAAATGGCCGATCCCTTGCGATTACGAATTCTCGGGATTTGACTGTACTTAACACGCACACATATACACCAAGGCAAAAAAAAAATAGGATGCAAATGATGTAAAGTAGTGTGTAAAAGAAGAAAAACAAAAAGCAATTTAAATACATTTTTATAAAAAATATTTTAAGTTTTTTCAAAAATGTTCATATTGGAGAAAGTTGACCAATTTGAAGAAAATTGTTAATTTGAAGAAATGTAAAATCAATTAAGAGTGGATAATCATTCAAAAAAGCAAATTTCGATCTACCAAAAGGTTAAAATACAATTTGGTTTAAGGATTGAAGTTTGACTATTGACGTCAGCAGTCGTCGATGGCTGCGAGTGTAAGACGGCAAATCCCTCTGAGGAGATCGAGTGGTTGCGATCGAAACATGTCAGGGTAATTAGCCGCCTGGGTTCGAATCTCAGGTCAGTCAAGAATGAAAGATTATCAATAACAATTTTAATTAATTCTCATGTTGTAAAATTCCTTTCTTCATAAAAATAATTTAATGAAAATTAAATTTGATGAACTTAAGCCTGATTAAAATATTGAAAATTTGGATTAGAAAATTGTTTAATTTGAAGAAAATTGTTTAATTTGAAGTAAATTGTTTAATTTGAAGAAATTGATAAATTTGAAGAAAATTTATCAATTTGAATAAAATTGCTTAATTTGAAGGAAATTATTAAATTTAAAGAAAATTTTCCAACTTAAAGAAAATTAATCAATTTGAAGGAAATTATTCAATCTAACTAAAAGCATTTCGTAATTTAGACTTTAATTGCAATTTTAAGTAAATTACTTAACATTTATTAAGACTGTTAGATTGATTAAGATTCTTAAATTAAAACAATCAGTTTTTTTCATTGAATATGGTATTTATATAAAACAATTTAATTCAATTGATTAAAAATTGTTTAAATTAAATAAGCTTATCCTCTTTATTGAATATCTTTATATAAGTAAATTAAAAAAAACAATTTACCTGTTACTTCCGTTAATGCCATCCGACTTATTACAAACCAAACGATAAAAACAATTTTAAATAATCAGCCATATCGCAGATAACAATTCCATTCAAAAACGGAATTCATTCCGTATTTTGGTGCTTCAGAAAAACAGAAAATATTTTTCGGAATAAAACCAATTTTGTTTTTATGAACTAAATTGTAGTTTTCTGCATCTGAAAGGCCAAAAAACTATCAAAATACACTTTCTATCAATAAATAAGTATGTTTTCTTCGGTTCCAAACGAAATCATTCCTAAGGAAATTGAACTCTGTGACATGGCTGAATAACTTTAATTAAAAGTTAATTTAAATTAAGAA
Organism: Pollenia labialis; assembly: GCA_949318255.1. NCBI lineage: Eukaryota > Metazoa > Arthropoda > Insecta > Diptera > Polleniidae > Pollenia > Pollenia labialis. Next base: position 14,858,721 of record OX439139.1, read on the forward strand.
AAAGTTTTTTTTTTCAACAAAATTTCTTCATATTAACATAAACTCAATAAACCAAAAATGTTAGTTCATTCTTATTTTTTAATATATTTTCACTGAAAAAAATGAAAACCCAACTTCAATTAAAATATTAGTTAGAAATTTGTACTATTAATTAAATTCCGTACTGATTTCCCACCTGCAAAAAAATTTATCATATCAATTAACATATTTGTAAGTTTGAGCTTTTCTTGCTGTTGAGTTTCAATCAATAGGTTAAATTGAAATGTGACCACCAGCAAAAGAGGCTATTGAAAACGTAAAAACTAATCAAAATATTTTTTCAATCAACACAGGTAATTGAAAAAATTAAAAAATTGTTTGAAACTTCATTTTCAATTAAGGCAAATTAATTGGAACAATTAAAAAAGTTGTTTGAAACAGCATTACTTGATTTAATTGAAACAATTTTGGTGAAAATGTTTAACAAAATGTATTCATAAAATCATCAAAATAACTATTTAAATTATCTTATTTATGGGCTGTTGATTTGATTTAATTTATGCGTTTTTACAAAGTTTTGTCAAAATTTATATTTAATTTTATATATAGATTAAGATAAAAAATCTTTTGCCTTGTCTTCTCTTCGTTAAAAATTAATTAAAATTTCGTAATTGCTAAAAGATTTCTTTCAGTGTAAGTACTTTGTTATTAATTTAAGTACTTGCAAATGTTTGTTTGTATGTTAATAAATAAGGATTTATGCGAACACGTAAAATAGCCGGATCTATTTACTAAATGACAAATACTAGGAAAAATAAGCACACACACACCTGTTAAATAACATTTCTCATTCATACTTAATTCAGCGTAATTTTTTTTAAGGTCAGAAATTTGTTACTGAATGAGTTTTAGTTTATTTCTGTTTGAATATAATGAAAAGCTTAAAATACCTTCTTTTGCTAATAATGTTTACTTTTACTTAAGATTGAGTCTTATTAAAGTTATAATCCATTATTTAAAACTACTCCATTAGTGTTAGTGTAATTAATATTAATCATACGTTCAGTTGTTTAAGTATAAAATAGAAAAAATACATAAATTACTTGAAGCTGTCGTACAAGAAGGCGCTAATGGAATTCCAAAGAAAATATTAAAGCATTTTGTGAAAAGATTTTTTTTCTTTAACATTTTGAATTTAATTTGTCATGGCCTAAATATTGTTGCTTTCAATTTCTTTGCAATATTTCTTTGAATGCTCTAAATAACTACTTTGCTTTATTACCGCCTAGCAAACTTAAATCATTATTATATTTTTAACAAAAGACTTTCAATAAAAAATCAACAAATTGTTTAGGAAAAAATGTTCATAAATCTATATACCCCAGACCTCTTAAGTATACACCTCTCCCTTATACACAATTACTCTGCATTTTCCACACAGTGGGATAGATAAGCAAAAACATATCTTCTAAACCACATGAAGGTAACAGATTTTTTAAATTTATATTTGTAGAAAAATCTTTAAAATAAAATATTTATATAAGAAAAATTTTTGTGCGGGCTTTTTTATTTTTATATAAACTGTCTCAGCCCAAACCATTGAACCAATTTAGTCTACTCCTTAGGCTTATGTTGGACTGGGATGGGCTTGATCGCATTACTTTTAAGGTTTAAGATTATTTATTGGTTAAGCTTCTGCAGGACTCTCATGACAAATGTGAAAGATCTCTATTTATAAGACAGTGAGTTAAAGCCAGCTGCTTTCCTTGGACTGTTTAAGCAGCAGTGATTAAATACAATCGGTTCTTAACAAGAGACTTTATTCGAAAAAAAATTAACTAATGTGAACTTTAGTTTTTTTTTTTGCATAAAGAGGTAATACACGATCTAGATATTTTTCTGGCAAAAATACCAAATGTGTTATTGGTTAGCCTGCTTCTAGGATCTCGTGGTGTATGCGTAAAGAGAGATTCTAAAGAGAATAAATTAGGGCTTCATACCGAATCGAAAAGTTTTGCAATATGACAGGACTCTTTTGACTTCAATTGCCTGACTTCGAACAAAGATTTCCTGTGATTAATTAACATTTAAAAAAACAGTATGTATTTAAAAATTTGTTTTAAATGTAAGTTAGGCTAAAGAAATCTTCCTTCGAAATCGAGGGACAGGCAGTTTATAGAGCGTCATAAGAAATGCCGCTCTTTGTAGATTATTACATTGGCAAATAAGATGCTGATAGTCATTTGCTAAAATGGACAAATTTTGACAAATATAATATTCATGGGGACGTTAGTTATTACACTTTCCCCGGTGCTAACATCTCCGTAGCTTTTAAACGCAATAAGCATGATTACTCGCTTTTATTTTTTTTCAATCGAACCCACTGTACTTTTGCTAGAATAAATGAATGAAAATTAAAAATGAATCTGTTTTCATTTCAATTTATTTCCTTAATTTATTGAATTTCAGTACGAACGTGTGTAGTGTGTGCAATTGCTAATGACAATTTAAACTCAAAAGGAAGGAAGGATGTTAATAGAAAAGTAATGGGATTGGCCGATTGACTATATAAATAGCGGAGAGATATTGACGAGCCAGGAGAGGTTTTAAAATGAGAAACTAAAAGTGATTTAGCAACTTCTGGTCTATGAGGCGCTTAATGAAAACTGAAACTTGAAATAAATGTTTCCTGGAATTTTTAAAAATTAACGTTCTTAAATATAAAGTACATTATTTAAAAACATACATTTTTTTTAATAGAAATAGTATCTTTTCAGACAAGAAGGTTAAGGAGCTTTAAACTCATAATGCGGTTTATTTTCAAAGCAAAAACATTTTTTTGTCAAAAAGAGCACCTCTTGTTTTTACCAAAAACTTTTCCTGTTTTCAAGTAAGATCCTTTTTATACTAAACACGGTACGTCAACAAAAAGTCCTTTTTTTGCATAAAATTTATTTTTCTACAAAAAGTTCTTTAATACGAAAAGTACTATTTGGCAAAAAGTTGTTTTTGTACGAAAAGTACTTTTTTGCAACAAGTGGTTTTATTCGAAAAGTATATTTTGCCAAACAATTTTATTACGAAAATTGATTTTTATAACAAAGAGTACTTTTTTTTTTTAACAAAAGTACTTATTTTTACAAAATGTACTTTTTTCTTCATAAAAATAATTTAATGAAAATTAAATTTGATGAACATAATCCTGATTAAAATATTAAAAATTTGGATTAAAAAAGTAATTTTTTAAGCAAAAATTTCATTATTTTATCAACTGCCTGGCCCAAAATGTTGATGAGAAAATTTCATTCTCATATGACGGCACTTCACCAAAAGTCCTTTTTTCGTATAAAATTTATTTTTTTACAAAAAGTAATTTTTTACAAAAAGTTCTATTTTGCAAAAGGTTCTTTAATACGAAAAGTACTATTTGGAAAAAAGTGATTTTATACGAAAAGTACTTTTTTGCAACAAGTGGTTTTATTCGAAAAGTACTTTTTACCTAACAATTTTTTTATGAAAAGTGATTTTTATTACAAAGAGTACTTTTTTAACAAAATGTACTTTTTTATACTAAAAATATTTTTTTAAGGAAAGATTTCATTATTTAATCAACTGCCTGGCCCTAAATGTCGATGAGAAAATTTCATTCTCATATTCACATTGAGAACTGAAACCAAATTTGAATTCAAAAGTGGTTGTATTCGAAAAGTACTTTTTGCCAAAAAATTTTTTTTCGAAAAGTGATTAATACGAAGGGTACTTTTTTACAAAGAATCTTCTTTTAAGAAAAGTACTTATTTTTACAAAATGTACTTTTTTTTCAAAAAGTAATTTTTTTTACAAAAAGGACTTTTTTTTACAAAAAGTAATTTTTTAAGCAAAAATTTTGTTATTAAATCAACTGCCTGGCCCACAATGTCGATGAGAAAATTTCTTTCTCATATTGACCTTGAGAACAGAAACAAAATTTGAATTTTTATCGAAATAATTTTCGTGGGAATACAAAAATTAATTTAAATGATTTTGTTATTCGTGCTTAATTTCCCAATTTTTATTTTTGATAAAAACACTGAAATTAATTGTTAAATTTGATTGTTTTAAATTATTTTTTTTTAATATTAATATACGAAAGACATTTTTTTTAAACTAAAGTATTTGATTTAAACAGAAAGTACGTTTCTACAATTATCATTTCAATTATTTAATAACATCCCTACTTGAGGAATCTTTTTAAAAAAAGTGACTTCTAAAAAAACTGGCTTTTAAAATTTAAATATGGTATAGCTAGCTTTTTATTTAATTTCGCTCAAAAAAAATATATCTCTTATTAAAAAAATTAACAAAGTGTACCTTTCTTTAAAAAAAAGTACATTTTTAAGAAGTACCACTTCCTTTCTAATTTCAGTCCATTTCCTTCTTTCATCAGATTATCATCTTTGACAACGAGAAGGGCTGAATTAATGTCATTTTCAACAAAATATTGCCAGTATAAATGTCTAATTGGATTGGCTCTTTTGCTTCCATACAAAGTACGTCCATATCTATTGGCATCATTAGCTTCATTCTATACAAACTTTTTTTATAACAAAAGAAAAAAAAAAGTAAAAGTTAAATTGTTTGTTTTTGCTTCTCATTTTTATCTCATGAATAAAAGTTTATTGCTGTTGTTTTTCATTTTTTTTTTGTTTTGTTTTTATTTTTGCCTAAAACGGTTGGAGTTTGTGATTGTTTTGTTGTTGTCATTGTGTATCTTTGTTGCTGATAAATTGATTTTAATGCAATGACTTTGGCAATTGGAATATCACAACAACAGCTAATAATACCCATCATGGCTGGATGCAGCAGAATATCTCTATTTGTATTTTTTTTTGTTTGTGCCAACCAACCAACATGGAAAACAACAACAGCAGGCAGTAGAAATAATCCATGCCATTTTTATTATATTTATGATCATCATTCAAAAACTTATAGAAATCAACAACAACAATGAATAACAAAAAAATGGTCAAGATAAAGTTGCAATAAATTTGCTGAATCAAGAAACACTAAGAGAAAATTTAGGGGGAAAATTTTTAGCGAATTATCACGATTTTTTCATTTTATAAAAAATATCACAATAGTAAATAAAATTAACATTTTAAACAAATACTTTCTATAGAAAATAAGTCTCCCTTCTCTAACTAGGAAATATAGGAAAATAAGGGTAGAAGTTGTAGAACAACTATTGCTTTTAAAGTCCTTAGCAACCATTTTCAACAATAAAAAAGTTTTTTTTTTCAGAGAATTATCTTAATATTTTTTATTATGATAGAATGATGTATGACAATTATGCATGAGACAAAATTTCGGTCAAATGCCGAAACCGTGAAACTTCTATTCGATTCGATTTAAATATTCCCAAAGAAAAAAGTCCAACGATGTTAAATCACAAGTTCGTGGCGGCCAACTAACATCGTGACGATGTGAGATAACACGGCCATTGAATTTCTCGCGCAAATGAGCCATTGTTTTGTTGGATGTGTGGCAAGTGGCACCGTCCTGTTGAAACCACATATCGTCCAGGTCTTTATCCTCAATTTCTAGCCCTAAGAAATCCGTTATCACCTCGCGATAGCGAACACTATTCCCGTTAACTTCTTGGCAGAAAAATACCGCCCAATGACGCCGCAAGCCAAAATTAAAAAACTCAGAAATCTTAAAGCGATGCCATATTGTGTACCTCTCCATGGCTGAACTTATTAAACACTGAAACAAAAAAAAATGTCAAATCAAGTTGGGCAAAAGACTTGACGTTAAGCAGCCCATACACGATTCAATTCAATTGCCAACTGAGTCGGTTGTTGTCCAAATCAAAGCGTGTACGGTTGTCGAGTTGGTTGGAGAAAAATCAAAATATTTTGATTTTTTCAAGTTGACTACTAAGTCTTTCAAATCGATTGTACTGTGTGTGCTCGAGTCTCATTATCAGCTGTCAAAATTAATGTTTGTAGTTTTCTTTTGCAAAAAAAAAAGTTAAGTATTTAAAAAATTGTCTTTTATTTCATTAAATTTTAAAATTTATTTAAAATTTTTCAATTCAGTTGATAAAGTGTGTAGCCAAGCATCAATTCAGTTGAAAAACTCAGTTGACAATAGAATTGAAACGTGTGTGGGGCGCATTAAGCAATGACTCACAATGAACATCGTGTATTATGGTTGGACCACTCTTTATAATTTTTGCTATAAAAAAGTATCTTTACCAAAAACAATTTTTAGCAAAAAAAGAAAAACAAGCGCCAAGCACTTTTGCTTTTGTGTTAAAAGTTTTTCTATCAAATTTTCTATGGAAAATGTTTCTGAATCAAGCGAATTTTTCAATAGAATAAGTTTATGTAGCAAGATATTTTTTTTAAAGAAAAAGTCGGTGTTTTAAAGAGAATTTTTTTGAAAGAAAAAGTTTGTTAATCCAAAAGAATTTTTTTGCTATAGGAAATGTTTTTGTATTCAAGAAAAGTCTCTATGTGAGAGAATTTTTGGAATAGGAAAACATTTTGTGTCAAAGGAAATTTTACGATAAAAAAAGTTTCTGGATTAAAAGTTATTTCTAAATAATATTTTTAAATTTTTCTATGGGCATTCCTATTCAAATTAGCTTTTTTTTAATTTAGAAATGGCTTGTCATTCAATTTGTAAAAATCCCCTTTAGAGCCTTTCTCCTTAAAGAAATATCCTTTAAAAATGTTCGCTTTTATCAAGTGTCATTTGCCAAACGCCAAAACAATTATTTCATTATTTTCCCAAGTGTTGCCCCAAATTTTGAACCCCTACCTTTTGTTTTCCTTTCTACATTCTTCTGTAGCTCTTATATTTCGTTCCTAAACAAAAAAAAAAAAAAAACAAAAACCCAAAAGCTCAAAACATCAAGAAACAAAAGTCCTTTATTGCCTCCAAGCACACTCTATTTATTTACGTATGCAATCCATGCATTCAAGTTGTTGTTTCATTTTGTTTCGCTACGTTTTGTTGGTCTGATAATGTCTGGCCGGATCTAAAAAGGTATGTGTAGGACAAAAAACAACAACAACAGCAACAAAACAACAACATCTCATTGTCATTAAACTTCTACGTGGAACTATTTCAATAGGCTGAAACATTCTTCATCCTCAAAACATTCTCCACTAAAACAACAAACATCAAGTACTTTTCTCATCACAGGACTCTTGTTTTACAAGTCATGCTTGCCACCAACACCAGCACTGCCACCACACAGTCATATACTTACACAAACACACACATTCACATTCACATACACATACACTTAATTTCCTTTATTAGAATTTGCTGTTGTAGTTTTTGTTTTGTTCGTTTCTATTGTCTTTTCGCTTGAAGGCTACAAGTTCTTCACCTTTATTAACTCTGTGGCTCCTCTGGCCGCTTAAATGTTTGTCTAAAGTTTAGTTTTAGACAACTAAACCTCACTCTATACCTCCAACTAAACTTGCTCTTGTGAAATATTGTATTTGTAGTTGTTGTCAGCGTCAGTTCAGTAATGAATGTGTGGGTGTTTATATTATTTTGTTTTATGTATTTGTGGGTGAGTGCTTTGTGAAGCCTGTAAGTACGTATTTGGTATTTATGCCGTTGAAATTTAAGTGATTTCATGGTTAATTGAAGAGTGTTTTAATAATCTTGAAGTTAAACTATAGTTATTAATTAAAACAAAGAAAATGTTTAACAACTGCAACAACAAAGTTTCCCTAAAGTATTAATTGATTGCCGGAAATCAACAAATTAAGACGTTTGTGTGTGTGTGTTTAGTAAGTGAATATTTTTAACAATTCTAGAAAGGGATTAAAAATTTACTGATATCATGTAATAATTGTTTTATAAAAAAGTCTCTTCACCAAGAATAATTTATGCTACAGAAATATTTTTTTTATTAGGAAAAGTTTTTCCATCAGGTTCAATTTTTCTGCTGAAAAAGTCTTCACAATAAGTTCAAGTCTCTTTTTCAAAGAGATTCTTTTATTGAAAAATTCTCTATTTTAAAAAGCAGTTTTCCATAGAAAAATATTTTTAATCAGGGAGTTTTGTTCTATAGAAAATCCTCTTACCTTAAGATCAATTTTTCAATAGAAAAAGGTTCTTTATCAAGAATGCTTCATGCTATCGAAAACATTAATTTATTTAGGAGAATTTTTCTTTTGAAAACATTTTTTAAATTAAGAACAATTTTTGAATAGAAAATTTTTTTTAAAAGTTACAATTTTTTTGTAGAAACCGCACGCAGAGAAAAAACCTATTTAAATATGGTCACCTCCAACAAAACTATTTTAAAAGAAAATTTTAAACATATTGTGGTAAATATAACCATATTATTGTCACTTACAACCATATTATGCTTGAATAAGTCCACCATCAAGATTATGATTTGTCTCTAAACATGTTAAGGTTAAATATGATAATAATTTATTTTAAAATTAACAATAGTATTTTCCTCTGTTCCAAGAGCAACACGATATGGTTGAAAACAACCATGCTATTATAAGTGTTAAACATGTTTTAGTTATTTTTGACCACAACATGTTCGGAGGCAACCATAATATGGTTGTGGTTTCTTCATATAAAAGATCAATTTTCTAAGTAAAATATGGAATTTTGGAAGTGAGTACAGATTTTAATCCTTTTGGTTCTAGGACCTCTAATTAACGAAATAAATGAGATTTTATGTTTTCATATAAAAAATCAATTTTCTAAGTAAAATAATTTTGTAAAGAACAAAAAAAAAATAACAAAAATATTCAAAGCACATAATACGGTGAAAAACAAAAACAATATTTTGTATGAGCAACAACAATGAGACAACAATAAAACTCAACGAAAGAAATTGCTATGCAACAGTTCATGCAAATGAAAATAATGCTGAAATAAATAAAACAAAACCAAACAATATTAACTACCTAACGGCTAAGCCAATTATTCGTACACGTTCCCTCTCAATATTATTGTTAAATGAAACATAATATATTTTAAAAATTTTCTTTAAAAATAGTTTTGTCAGAGGTGACCATATTTAAACATGTTTTTCTCTGGATGCGTCTTTTAATTAAGGAAAATTCTATGTATCAAGAAGAATTTGTTATAGAAAATATTCTTATTTTCCAAGATCATTTTTCTATGAAAAAGTTTTTTGTAAAATTTTTTTATCTTAGTCAAGCAGAACGATTTTATATAAAAAAAACTCTTACTCAAGAAGACAATAACTTTAAATAATAGGATTTTTTCTGCAGCAAAATTCTTTAAATCAAAAAACATTTTTTACCGAAAAATTCTCTTAAACAAAAAAAAAAATTTCTAAAGAAAATATTTCCTAATCCGGTACGATTTTTCTATGATCAAAGCCTTTTAATCAAGGATAATTTTTTAAAGGCTTAAGTCACAGAGAATTTCGTAAAGATAAAGTCTCTTAATCCAGAAAAAATTTGCTTTAGAAAAATAATTTCTTACTCAGGAAGCAAAACATATCTCTTTATAAACAAGATTTTATCTACAGCAATGATCTTTTTACCAATGAGAATTAGAAACAGAAAGTCATTTAATCAATACAAATATTTCTTTAGAAAATACCTCCTAACGATTTTTCTATGGAAAATGTCTCTTAACCAAGAGAAATTTTTGTAACCCCAAAGAGTCTCTTAGTCAAGGATTATTTTTCTAGAGAAAAATTTCCTAATTTAGGAAAAATTGTTTTATATAAAAAATCTCTTTATCCAGAAAAAATTTTCTATAAAAAAGGGTCTCTCTTAATCAAATAGAATTACTTTATAAAAAAGTGTTTAGCTTAAAACGAAAAGATCTCATAAAAAATCGAAATTTGTTAACAGCATAATTCTTTTCATCAAGAAGAATTTTTAAAAAAAAAAAAGTATCCTTATCAATGACAGTTTTTTTCTATAGAAAAAACTCAACTCAAATATTATGTTTCTGTGTTTACTTTCGTGTTGTTTTAATTGTTTGCATTTCGTTTTCAATTTCTTTTAACTTTATTAAAGAATTAATTCATTTAATTACAAGTCAACATCATCCGGACTTAATAATCAATTTTCACTTAATTCTAGTCTCTGCTTAAGTCCATTGAAAAATGAAAGAAGTGTGGAGGAAAACATTGCTGGCATTTTATTGTGGCGTGTGTGTGTGTGTTAAAGGGCAGGAAGGCAGGTCCATGCAGTTCCTGGTTGGCATTGTACTGGTATCATTTTAGAAATTGATAAAATTAAATCTTTGGGTTCTTTGCATTGGTTTTAGTGGATAAATGTTAGTGACATTGTTAAATCAAAGTGATTTTATTGTAAACAAATTGAAGTGTATTTTTTCATTGCTAAATGAAAGTTAACGTTGTTTACAGTGGTCTGGTCTCATGCAGTTACATTTCATTTACTTCGTTTTGTTGGTTACTTTTCTTTCCTCCTCCATTAAGTTTTTTAGGAAGTTTTTTTTATAATATTTTCTATGTGATTGTTTTTTTTTTTTTTGTTTCCTTCTTCTGTAAATAATGCCTCATCAAGTACATCCATTTTCTGGGTTTCTGCTGCTTTCCCATTACTCGCACTAGAAAATTTTTAGTGAAATTTCAATGTTGTTGTTTTCGTTTTCGTCCTCTTTTCCATCTATCTAAATATTTTTTCTAGTTTTATCTTATTGATATTTTGTATTGAAATGAATTGATTTAATGGCTTTTTATTTATCTAATACTTTAGCCAACACAAATTCCATTTTTGTTTGACTGCATCAGGCAAAACAGCTAACGTTAACCGCCAAACCAAAATCCAAATACACCACACCCCACTCCAATACTGTTGGAAGGAAGAGGGATGATTGGTTGGTTGGTGGTTTCAACCACATCACATCTCAACTTTACAAACATTGCAACCAACCAACACAGCCAAAGCTTCGCCATTGTATTAGTTTATGTGGCAGTAGCCTCGTATTGCCTTGACACCATGAAATCAATAATGTTGATACTGATGCTGCACTTCTTCTAGTTGTTGTTGTTAAAGCAACACAAGCAGCAACAGAAATAGTTAAATAAATTGTCTGCCAAATGTTACGACAGTTTTAAAGTTAACAACCTCGCTGTAACAAAAGTTTTTACTTGTTCTCCATCAAAAAACAGTAACAAACGAGTTGTATTATAGTTTTATTTCTTTTTTTTTCTAAATACAAATTAATTGAAATAACGTTTGAATTTTAGTAGTTTTCAAAGTTTTATCATGCGCAAATTTTATGTACCGCCACAAAACGTATGAGTGATATTTGATTGTTTTGGAAATAAATATTAAGTATACGAAGTCTGCTTAAGAAAAATTCCATGTATGCAAATGATATTGAATATTAAAAAGTCATCGATAGCTTTTGAGTAAAGTAAAATATTTTTTAAAATCTTGTTTTAAAATTCAAAACCTTATCGATAGCCTATGGGATACCAACGTTATCGATTATTTTTCTTTTGGATACTATCTTATGTCTATTTTATTAAATACAAAAGTTATTGATAACTTTTTTGTTGAAAACAGAAGTTATCGATAACTGTTGTGTTAAATTTTAAATTTATCGATTACATTTTATTCAATATAAAATTTATTGATTATTTTTTGAATTGAATACAAAAGCTATCGATTAGTTTTTGCTTTGACTAGAAAAGTAGGTGATACATTTTTTATTATGTAAAATAGCTATCATTTCGTTTTTTGTTGAATACAAAAGTTATCGATCCCTTTTTTTATAAATATAAAAACTTTCGATTAGGTTTTGCATTGAATACAAAAGTTATTGATAATTTTTTTATAAAAAACAATGGTAATCGATTAGTTTTTTGATCTAATGCAAAAGTTATTGATAACTTTGTATTAAATACAGGGTGTCTGGTGGCAAATTTAAATTTTTAACTACGATTATTTCAAATAGTAATAAATGGTGCAGAGGGAGGGTGGTGCCGCTGGAATTAAAGAAAGTGACTTTGATTTACGCAAACATTTTTGTGAAACGATGTTGGAGCTTTTTAGCACTGTTTATCCCATTTTTTGAGCGACGAGGCTCATTTTTACTTAAACGACCACGTCAAAAGCAAAACTGGCTTTACTGGTCTCCAAGAAGCCGCAACCCTCCGTTGAAATATTAAAAACCATTGCATTGCCTTAGGGTAACTGTTTGGTGTGCATGAGATAATTGGATCATTTTTTTTCGAAAATTCTCGAAAAACCAGGCACCGTTTTGAACAGTGTGTTCAACTCGACGGAAGATATCTTTATGGCATACTATTTAAAAAAAAAATCTGCATTTCCATATTATGCTCTTAATAAAACTTATTGTCAATTATTACCAGAAAACCTGTAAAAATTAAATGAAAAGTTATCGATAAGTTTTTTCATTAATAGATATCGATTAGTTTTATCATTAAATACAAAAAAATATCGATGACATTTTTCTTAAGTACCATTGATATCGATATTTTTTATAATTGCATACAAAAGTTATCGATTACTTTAAATTATCAGCGACAAAGAGCTGTTATGCTCCCCAAAATGTCTCAGCACGACAGGTCGATTGACAATGGGAGCGGCCGATAACATTTTTGTTTGATTTTATTTAAGACTAAAATGTTTGTGGCTGACTATATTTAGTTTTATTACCAGGGTATTTCACAAGTTATTTAGACCCTCATCCGCAAGTCCTAGGACGGCTAATACCTTCGTATAGGAATGCGGAAAGCTTCTAGAATCAGCTCCAGAGTGTATTGGGCGCCACCTGTAAAACGTGTTCATGGTATTTTAGCAGTCACTCTTGAGGTTTTTCCCTTGGTTCTCCACCAGATAAAACAAGTTAAAATTTGTTGCTTAAAAACGGTTACTTATGGTCTATGCTGAAACCGTACGGCTATGCGTCGTAAAAACCACGAAAAACGAACAAACAGACGCAGACTGTTTGTCTTAAAAAGATAACGTATAAGGCGCGCGAGCTGCTTCCTCGCCCAGAGCAGTTTAACGAATAACGTAACAGTTTTAATTAAATACATCTCTGATCTAATTATTGTTTAAACATTTTCAAAAACCAATAACAACTTATCAGGATAGGGTTGTATTTTCCTCAAATAACTCAAGACTTGTGATAGTGTGGAGTACCCTTAGGAAATATTATGCGACCACAAATTCCAAAATCAGTCACATGTGTTGCAGTTGTCGACAAAGGCATTTTATTGGAATAATTAACAAATTGATATTCTTTTTTAATTCTATTTTTTTTTAAACAACACCTCTAATAAAATTTAAAAAATATTTTTCACAAAACTTTATTTTATTTTTTTTGTTTACTACTTTGTTTTGTTTGTAGCACAGAGTTGTATTTTTATTAATTTACATATTTCTCCCATTTTTTTTATTATCAAACTAGCGTTTAATTTGTAGAATATTTGATGTGGCAGTATTGTCATTATTAAATAAATAGTTGGGTTGTTCACGAAAGGTGAATTATAAGGGTGGTATGGTTAACTAAATATATTAAAAAACAAAATTAAATAAATGTATTTTGTTGTTGTTAGTATAACTAAATAACCATATAACCTGATAACCAGCCTTTCGTAAACAACCCAATTAAATATTGTCCATATTGAATAAATTGATTACGTAAGAATAGTAAGTCCTGACGACCGACAAGACGATAGTTAGAGAACACTGTTCATTATCAGTGTTGCCAGCTTAGCATTTTTTATGCCAGCTCTAGCATTTTTGAAAGTCATTTGGCATGAAAAAAACTGATCTAGCATGTAGCATATTTCTAGCATTATCCAAAAATTTCTAGGATTTTTTAATTCTTGTTCAAAAAAAGAAAAAAAGTAAAATTTTAGCCTTGAATTAGATATAATAAAATGCAACAATGCAGATGCCCAATAATGCAGATGCCCTTTCACTGAAACAAAAATCAAAAAAGGGAACATTTTCAAAAATTTGTAAAACCTATACACCAAAGTTTCGCAAAGATTGGTTCAAGCACCCAAAGTTAAAAGAATGGGTGGAAGAAACAGACCTTACAAAAAAACAAAAAACTGCAAATGCGATGTTATTTCTAAATTAAGTAGCCTGCACAGAAAAAATGTTTGCAAAAAATTATTCAATTAAATAATTAATTGGTGTACATTAATTATTCAGTTAATTTTTTGTTTGCTGCAATTAATTTTTTAATTGACTAAATTTGTGTACAAATCCGTTAATTGATATGATCAATTCCTTTGCAGGGGCAAAATTAATAATATATTTAATTGTCTGAACAAATTGTTTAATTAAAGTCGAGTTTCTATTTTTTCTGTGTGGAGAAACTAAATTCTAGAAACTAAAGAAATTAACTGTTTGTGCATATGTGGTGTATCTTTTTGTTTATGCAATTAATTTTTTAATTGACTAAATTTGTGTCCCATGACTCGAAAATACAAATCCGTTAATTGATATGATCAATTTCTTTTGCAGGGGCAAAATTAATAATATATTTAATTGTCTGAACAAATTGTTTAATTAAAGTCGAGTTTCTATTTTTTCTGTGTGGAGAAACAAGAAAGCACAAAAATGCTTTGGGCATACATAACTAAAATAATTCCTATCTCTTTTAAAAGAATTGGCTACAAAGTTTAGTTGCAGGAGGCGGAATTAAGTTTGTTTATAGCTACGCACAGTTCCATAGCACCTGTCGTTCATTTGGCAAATTCCTGTAAAAGCCAATTAAACTGAAAAATGTGCTTGGCCCTCACTTTAATGAATATCTTTCTATAGACATTAGTTGTTGTTTTCGTATTTTAATATTATCTCAATTATGTAGCCTCCTTTTTTATATTTAATTAGATTTTTAGGTATTTTTTTTAGCTTTTGTTTAAAGCGAAACTAAGCATTTTTCCCTCAGTAAAGTTTGGCAACACTGATAATGAGTGAGTGACTTGTTGACGTTCGCTTAAGTTGGCTGTTGCCATCAAGGGCCAGGATGTCTCCACTTTTAATAAAATGTATGTATAAAATTGTTCACCAGAATTTTTTTATTTTTGTTAATTTTAGTGTTAAGATATTTTGCAATTCTAAATCAGCTGTAATATTTAATGAACCATACCCAGTCCTTAAGATCAACCGTTAACCACGTACATATCTGCTAAAGACATTCTAAATAAACCACCACTAACATTTAAAATATTCCTATTTATTGTTTTTTCCTTAAAAAAAATCTTATCAGCAGCCATGCAAATAAATTAGAAGCAAATAAATTAACATTTTATTTCTCTGTCTACATACGAGCAATTTGTATGTGCATATAAAAATATGTATGTCTGTGTACAAGTTTAAATCTTAATCTCAACCAGCTCCGGGTTATAACTTACTTGCAATTTACAACATTAACATTTTAATGGGTCTTTTCGTATACATGTTCATTACAAATAATAAGATATACCATGTAACAAGTTGATCAGTGTGTGTGTGTGTATATACGGCGCGGTTTCTTTTTTAACTGGCGTTAAACAATCTTAATACTGATTGTGCTCGCAGCCAGCACTGGAATTCCCCTTGATATTCTCATACAATTTATAGCTGAGTGAGGATGTGTGAAAGTGTGTGTGTGTATCTGTATGCATGAGTGTGTATATAAAACATATGACTTAATTTATAAGAATTCAATTTGTCAAGCATAGAGCCATCAATCAAGTTAAAACACTGACACACTCACACTTTTATGGAGCAAAAACAGCCAAAGTTGTTTTTATTTTTTATATAAAAAAAACACTTGGCCTTTAGTTTTTACCCAGAGTAGCTTTTTTCTTGATTTTCTCCTTGTAAATCCTATTACAGCCACCACCCTCCCACCATTTTAACATGGTTCATATGTTTTTTTTATATTTAGCTCTACTGGCATAAAGTGAAGTGGAGTGTGCCAGAGAGCAAAAAAAAAAAATCAATGAAATTAAATGCCACAAAAAGCTCGTAAATAATTTATGCCTTTTCGATTACAATTTAAGATTATACCTTTTATTTTATATACTTTATTTCTTATTTTCCCCTCTTTTTGTCATGTTAATGCTTGTTTGTATGCGGCAGTAGGATAAAGTCATACTTAAAAGTATTGCTGAGGTGAAAAAATGGAAAAAATCAAAAATTTCGGCACAAGAAGCAATGAAAATATTATGTGCAAAGAGAAATTTAAGTATCACAACCAATACTGGAACACTTATGTATGCAAACACATCCTGTCACGGCTACACTTTGAGAATAATAAAATACTGAAAATGTTTAACAAAATTTTTTTTGGCAATTTAATAAAAAAAAATTCCTGTATTTTCCCCATATAGTCCGGACTTATTTGCTATTAAACTTCAGCCTGATCGGTCTACAAACGGCTAAGAATTGAGTAAAACATAAACAAGTTAATAAAATAAACAATTAACTACAAAATGTGGGCGGGATTGGAGAAGTGGGCGTGGCGTCTCCCATACAAAGACATTACGGATTTCTGAATATCTTGAGAACAGCAAAAGCCAAAGTTTCAAAATTAAGTACAGGCATCTTGGTTATCAATATAATGTGAAATGTGGGTGGGATTCGAGAAGTGGGCGTGGCACAAAATAGATTTATTTATATCTTAAAAACGGTAAGAGAAAAATTGTTAAACTTTGGTGCTCATAGCAGGGTTAACAATATACAACCACTCTAAAAACAGTTTCGAGATAAGAGAAGTGGGCGTGGCACATAAAGACATTTAAGACTTCTGCATACCTGGAAAACGGCAAAGGCCACAGTTTCAAAATTAAGTACAAGCATCTTGGCTATCTATACACGTCATCCGACAAAATGTGGGCGGGATTAGAAAATTAAGCGTGACACAAAGTAGATTTACTTGTAACTAAAGAACGATGTTTGTATAACTTCTTTTCGCACCACGATGAAAAGAATATCAAATTCGGTATAGCCAAAAGCCACTATTCCACTTAAAAATTTACTTGTTCCTTAAAAAGTCCTTTTTTCACTTAAAAGTGCATTTTTTCATTAAAAAGTGCCTTTTTCATTAAAAAGTTCCTTTTTCATTAAAAAGTTCCTTTTTCACTAAAAATTCCCTTTTTCTTTTAAAAGTCCCTTTTCTCTAAAAAAAGTCCCTTTTCACTAAAAAGTCCTTTTTTAACTAAAAAGTCACTTTTTCAAATAAATGTCTCTTTTTCGCTAAAAAGTCACTTTTTCAGTAAAAAGTCACTTTTTCACTACAGAGTCACTTTTTGACTTAAAACAAGTCCATAACTCTTAAATTCAATTGGGGGATTCACAAGGTAGTCATAAAGTTGTAAAGTCATATGTCCTAAAACAATTACAAGAAATATATAGGACTGCTGTGGGCTACGGCTTATAATTAAGATTTCTACTGTACAGTTATAACGAATCAATAAACACAGCATTAACATATTTATTTTGTTTAAAATACAACAACATTTATTTTAAACAATTGTAAACAATTATTTAGGCCATTATGACGATATGACTGGATAGCACACCTTGTGAATCCCCCAAATATTTGTTTGTAAATTTTCTATATTCTTCAGAAACAAATTTCTTTCAGTGTAAAAAGTACTTACTGTGTTTACCTTTTCTTTCTATCATTAAAAATAATTTCTAGTTATTTGTACCAAAAAATGTAATAATCGTAAAAGTCATTTTAATGTTTAAAGTGTAAAAACCGTGTATTTAAATGCGCTTAACTACACAAGAAATCATTAAATTTTCGCATAATTTAGTGACATTATTGAATTGGAAAATTTAGTTTAAAAGAATTTTTACTGTCATCTTCATTTTTGCTTAAATATTTTTATGGCAAAATCTATAAATCTACAATATTTTTGTACATAAATTTCAAAAGGTATTAACAAAAATTCAATACTTTTTCTTAGTGATCGCTTTTTATCACAACAGACAATTTCAATGCCTTTCAATATTTAAAGACATAAATAAACTCTCCTTTTCTTTCTTTTCACTCGTAGAAAAAAAGACAAGTTGTAAAAAATTAAAATTACTTTATTGGCAAATGTTGTCTCTTCGTCTGTCTGTCTGTCAAGGCGTAATATATTGTTTAGCTATAAATTTAAATTGATAGATTTGAAAAAAAAAAATAAAAAGTTTTGAAATTGAATGACAGAGGCACAGGCTGTAAAAGCCATAAAAGTAAAAGTATATTTTAATGGCGTCTACTCTAATCACATGCAGCTTTGTTTGGATTTAGTAAACCTATAAAATTTTATTTAGTTTAACGATGTTCTGTAGAAAATAATTTTCATGACTTTGCAGAGGCTTCCAGGGATTGTTTTATTAATTACTTTTTAAAAACAGGTCATTGATATTTTTTATGCTGCTGATGATAACAAACAAGATAATGAAAATTTTTATTTTATTTCAGTAGAAATAAAATTGTTAAAGAAAATCCTTTAAGGCTAAGATTTCATATTGAAAATATTGCAGAATGCTTATAGTTTCTATAAAAAAAGACAATTCTTCTATAGAGAAATTTTGATTTTGTAGAGCCTTTTTAACAAACATTATTGTTGAAGAGTCTTTTTATAAAAAACTTTTCTTTGTTATAGAATAGTTTTCTAAAAAATACTCTTTTTGTTACAGCCGACTTTTCTTAAACTTTTCCCAAAGTAACATATTTGGCTTAAGAGGCTTTTTTGAAATTAATACTCCGGAGAAAAATTTTAGTGTTAAAGGGGTTTTTTTTTTGCAAAAAAGCATTCTCTTTGTTGTAGTTTTTTTTTATAGAAACATATTGTTATAACGAGTTTTTTAAAGAAATATTGACTTTGTTTTAAAGATTTTTTCTAAAGAAATATTTCTTTTGCTTTAAAATATTTTTTTTTTCATAGAAAAAATTTTGTAATAAAAATGTTTTCTATCGAAACATTCTTTTTGTCACAAAGAAAATTTTTCTATAGAAAAATTCATTTTATTGTAAATATTTTTTTCTATAGAAATATTATCTTTGTTATAAAGATTTTTTCCATCGGAAAATTCTCTTTCTTATAAAGATTTCTTTTATCATAAATTCTCATTGTTATAAAGATTTCTTCTGTAAAAAAATTTCGGTTTGTTATAAAGATTTCTTCTATAGAAAAATTGATTTTGCTATGACGATTTCTTCTTTCGAAAAATTCTATTTGTTATAAAGATTTCTTCTATAGACAAATTTCTTTTGTTATAAAGATTTCTTCTATAGAAAAATTGATTTTGCTATAAAGATTTCTTCTTTCGAAAAACTCTCTTTGTTATAAAGATTTCTTCTATAGAAAAATTTTATTTGTTATAAAGATTTCTTCTATAGAACAATTTTATTTGTTATAAAGATTTCTTCTATAAAAAAATTTTTTTTGTGACAAAGATTTTTTCTATAGAAAAATTCATTTTATTGTAAATATTTTTTTTATATAGAAATATTATCTTTGTAATAAAGATTTTTTCCGTCGGAAAATTGTCTTTTTTATAAAGATTTCTTTTAACATAAATTCTCATTGTAACAAAGATTTCTTCTGTAAAAAAAATTTCGTTTTGTTATAAAGATTTCTTCTATAGAAAAATTTCTTTTGTTATAAATATTTCTTCAATCATAAAATTCTATTTTTTATAAAGATTTTTTTTATTAAGATTTTTTCAAAAGAATAAATCTCCTTGCTATACTAATTTTTTTTCTATAGAAAAATTCTCTTGGTTTTAAAGATTTTTTTCTATAGAAGATTCCCGTTGTTAATAAGACTATTTTTAGAAAATTTTTCTATAGAAAATTTTTTTTATATAAATTTTTTCCATAGAAATTTTTCTTTGTTATAAAGATTTCTTCTATAGTAAAAAATCACTTTTTTAAAAAAATTAATACTAAAGAAAAATTCTCTTTGTTAAAAAGATTTTTTATTTAGAAAATTTCTTTTCGTTTTTTTTTATAGAAATATTGTATTTGTTATAATGATTTTTTGTATAGAAAAAATTCTAGTTGTTTAAAAGATTTTGTCTTTAGAAAACTTCCCTTTTTTATAAAAATTTTTTCTACAGAAAAATTCTTTTTGTTATACCGATTTTTTTTTATAGAAAAACTCTTTTTGTTTTACAGATTTTTTATAGAAAAACTCTTTTAGATACTGAGTTTTTTTCTATAGAAAAACTTACTTTGTTATAGAGATTTTTTCTATTAAACAATTTTCTTTATTTTACAGATTTGTTTTGTAGAAAATTCTCTTTGCTGTTGCAGACTTTTCTAAAGAAAAGTTCTCCTTTTTTTGAAACTTTTTTCTTTCTCTCTAATACGTAGATTATTACATAGAAGAAGATTAACTAGAATCGGAAGAGAGAGAGAAAAAGCTAACTTAGCTGAAAAGAAAATTTTAAACTAGAGAACCGCACCGCGCTTTTTCGATGACATGCCTAGCATGTTTATCATACCTGAGTTGAGTTCTACTTTTCAAGTTACATGCAAGATCAGCTGATTTGTTTGTACACTGCTTGGGAAGCTAACAAAAGGGGAAACAAAACCTAATTTTGCGCATTCAACACATCATGGCATCCAACGATTTTGTGCATGTAACTTGCCACGTAAAACATCACAGATTTTACTTTTTTAAGAGCAGTGTAGACAGCGGAAAATTGTAGAATTCATGGTGTGGATTTCGAGCTTAAAAAATTTGCTTATCCTTATGCATATTTGCACGTATGGAATCTCCAGATAGAGCTTTTCTGTTTTGTAAGAGTTTCGATTGTAGTCAATCTTCTGGGCGTATTATTTCAGAAAGTTTTTATAAGAAAAGTGATAGACTATTAGACATTTTGTTTAAAAAAATAATTTACTTTCCTTTGATCATTATTTTTCATACTGAATTGTACAGTAACATAAAAAATACAAGACCACTTTTCCTATGTATAAAACGTAACTGCAAATTACTTATAAAATACAAAAAATCTGTTTTCTATTGACAAATGTTTGGCCACAATGACAAAAATTTACGACAATACGATGTATCGCTTTATGTATGTATCGTTAAAGTGGTAAAAATAAAGAAAAAGCAACAAGAAAAAGAACTGCAAAAAATCAACTCAAGTGTAACGACAACAATTGCAAAACGGAAACCGGAAACTGTTGTACTAACAGCCTTCACAATGGGCATTTTGTAACGAAAAACAAAAAAAAAGAAAGGCTCTAAAGCGAAAAAACATAAAAACAAATGTGATGTAATTGTTACTTTTGCTTAAATGTAACATTGCAGGTTCTTATTTTTTTTTTTAGGTTTTAACTAAAGGTAAAAGTATAAAAATGAATTGAATTCCATTTGAGCCAACGTCCAAAGTCATTTCATTTCATTACATTTCACAGGACTTAATAGGCCAGCCACACTACATGTGTGTAGGTATTAAAGTTGTTTTTTTTTGTATATTGACCGAATAAGACTATAACTGTCACTCTATGACAGTGACTATAACAATGACTATTGGCTCCGGCTGTGAACGACAGGCAGTCTCATCGTGAAATCCTAAACAAACCAAATCGTTCATAAAACAGTTTTTTTTTCAGCTCTTGCTTGTGAAAAAAACACTGCTGAATATGTGAAAGAGACATAGAGATGGGGTTAAGAATATGTACATTGTGGTTGTGCAATTGCATGGTCAGGTATGAATGGTGAATAGCCACTAATCATATCTTTTACTCACAGATCTATACACCTTCATAAAATCTAATAGTCTGGTAATTTTTGTTTTTTGGTTTCGTTCGTATAGAACTGCATTTATTTTTCTTCTTTTTGTAAAATTAAACCCGGAATCTTCTTCTTAAAAATTTTTGTGGGTGCCATAAAATCATTTGTTGATGACGATTGCGATGAAAATGCTGTTAATGTTTTTTATGCTTGTACCTACAAAAGAAAAAAAAACAATCCATTTCAAATCTGTGGCAAAGACATAAATGTTGAAAACAAATTGCTCTACACACTTTTAAGGCAATTAACAATAATTGATATAATGGGTTTTCTGGTAGTGTTGCTGTTGCTTTTGGTCAACCGGCGTAACCGGAAACAGCGTGATTTGTACAAAAGTCAAGAAATGCAGATTTTTTCTCCTAAAAAAAATGTGCCTCTGAATTTACAGAAAATTTTACTCTAGAACTGTGACTTTTTTTTAAAGAAAAAGTTGCCTTCGTTAAAGACGTGTTTTCTAAAGAAAATGTGTCATCTAATGCAGAGAACTTTCTACAGAAAATGTCTTCGTTAAATATGCGTTTCCTAAAGAAAATGTGTCATCTAATGCAGAGAACTTTCTACAGAAAAAGTCTTCGTTAGAGACATCTTTCCTAAAGAAAATGTGTCATCTAATGCAGAGGACTTTCTATAAAAATGTATTCGTTAAACACCTGTTTCCTAAGGAAAATGCGGAGAACTTTTTATAGAAAATTTCTCAACTTTGAAAATAAGTGTTCTATAGAAAAGGTTTATTCGTATCCGCTATTTTTTTTTCTACTGAAGATTGGACTCTAGAGCTGTAACTTTTTTTTTTGGAAAAAGTTGCCTTCATTAAAAAGACTTTTCTAAAGAAAATATGCCATCTAATGCAGAGAACTTTCTGTAGAAAATTTCTCAAGTTTGAAGAGAAGTGTTCTTTAGAAAAGGTATATTCGTATTCCTTATTTTTTTCTACTGAAAAATGTGTCTTCGTTGTTGAAACTTTTTCTAAAGAAACTGTCTTTGCAGAAGAGAGTTTTACTACAAAAAAATTGTCTTTGTAAAGGTGGTTTTAACAGAAAAAAAAATTTATTTTTAAAGGGTGTTTTTTAAGTCCGATATAACTTAACGAAAAAATTATTTCGGGAGTTTGGACACTGGGGCGCACTCTTGACGTACATTTTCAGCTACTTTTTGTAGCATATCTGGCCGTTTGTCACGCAGTGTGTAAACCAATAAAAGAAGGAATTATCCTGGATGTAATGAAGTCTAAGGGACCGATGTATAGAAATCTCCCTCTATATGCGGAAATTCTGTTTTTAACAAGCCCGTTAATTCAAAGGCCAGCCGTGCACTATAGTCTTTAAGTTGCGTTAATGTATGACTTATTTACGAAGTCCGTTTGGGTAATTTCGTAGCGTTGTTCAAGTATGAATCTATGAATTTATATATGAGGAATAGTCAGAGTTTACTGATCCAAAAAGTCAAAAGGTGGTATGCTACATCGTTTGAAAGTTAGCCCTTTTCTGGGTTATGTCGGACTTAGAAAACACTCTTTACAAAAACAATTTTTCTATAGAAAAAGCCCACTCCTTCTTAAACACTTTCTAGTAAAAATTTTTTACTAGATAGGCACTTTTCCCATAGGAAATGTCTCTAATACAAGTATACTTTTTCTATATAAAAATTCTCTTAACTTAAATTTCAATAGAAACTTTTCTTCAACGATGATAAATTTTCTAAAGAAAGTTCTGTTCAACAATGGCACTTTTTTTGTAAAATTCAAGATAAACATAAACAATTTTGAAAAACTATAAAATTTTAATAATTCATATTATTAACGAAAAAAATTCGTTACGATAACGAAATAGTGATTTTAAACAAATCAATGAGAAGGAAAAAATAAAAGCAAAAATTCTCACATTCTTTTTCGTTTAATTTTTAATTTAAATACACAAAATTTCCGTAGTAGAACAAACCAGAAAAATGGAAAAAATGCTGATAAAAGTCGTCGGGGGGTGGAAAATAAAATAAATTTAACTTGATGTAACAGGAATTTTAACATAAAATTAATATAACTTGATGATGATTTGTGAAACGAATAAAATAAAAACCAAATAAAATTCACAACAACTCAAAACGCACATTTTAAAAATGCCTGAAATAAATAATCATTATTATCATTAAACTAATAAAAGGCTGGCTTAAAAATAACGAAATCCATTACAAAGTAATAAATTAAATTAATTTTTATCATTGAACAAATAAAAAATTTCAAGAAATACAAAAACCTTTTCATTAAAATAATGAAAAAAAGTTCTTAAAACGTTTGACTCTTCATTATTATTTCAATAAAATGTTTTTTTAAAGTGATTACAAAAAGTCACAGTTTAAAAAAATTTCTTGCATTAAGTCAATGCAAAATATTCATCGATTTTATGAAACATTTTATTATTTTAGATCTAATGAAACATTCTTCATTAACACAACTAATCGCTACATAGGTTGAATTGTAATGTAGTTTTTCATTGGATTAATGTCAAAATCCATTCGATTTGTTAAGAAAATTCTTTCAGTGTAAGGAGAAAAATCGAAATAATTGAATAATTATCGCAGAAAAATCACAACAAAAATGTTTCTCAAAAGAATTAAAATAATTCATTTACTTTATTTATAAGCAAATCCTCAGAAAGAAGAGACTGGGCCACAGGGTGTGCAAATGAAAGCATTTCTTGATACAACAAACATTTCAACAAATACCAAAATGACCAATTTAAGAGATTCTGCTCATGATGTTCTTTTAAGTAGATGATGTATTGTGGTCAAATAGATTTTAATGCTTTTATGCAAGGACAACAACAACAGCAACAACAACATTGCCACAAACAAACAATAAAACCCAACACCAAATGCAACAAACTTTATTTTAACGATTTTCTGTAGTTTTCCTTTTACTTATTAAGTTTTTAAGTTAAAGTCAAGTTGGGAATTTGCTCCTTAAAGAATTAAAAGGGGATTAAAGAAAATGAGAATTGGGCCTAAGAGACTTTTAGTGTAGTACTTTTGTTAAAGTATAACGCTTTTACCAAAATGGTACTTGTGTTTCTACTTTTATCTAAAAACCTATAAAATCACTTTTCATTTAAAAGATATACTTTTTTATACTTTGCTGGTAAAAGGTACTTTTTGTTAATAAAAAAGTTCCTGTTTATTTTTGAAATGTTGCTTTTTTAATAGCGGAGTTCAGTATTAGGCTTGCCAGAGAAAAAATTTAAAATAATCGTTGCAAATCAATGAAATCAAACGATAACTCTGTGTATTCTGTTAATGGATTTAACTAAAGAGCACTTTTGCAAGCTTTAAACTGAATTCCGCTAATGAAAAAGCCCATTTTTTGTAAAATGCTATTTGTAAGTTTAACGAGCGGTTAAGTGACTTGATCTCCATATGGTGGAAGGATAAAGCCAGGCATTATTAATTCGGCTTGTTACACGTCACTGTAATTGTGTAGTAAAATCAATGCTGGAATTTCTTGAATAAGTATACAATTCTTAAATCAAGTAAAAAAATATAAAACTTTTCGTTGTGTTTCACCCTTTGGCTAACGCATGTTTTGATTTTCTATACACATTGAAAAAAGGTCTGGCCAGACTTATGTGTATCACGAAGGGTTTAAAAGTAAATTTGATCTCTTGCTTCTCATTTAGTTTATATTTTTGGTTAAATATGTACATAAGATTTCTAAAGCAAAACCCATATCGGGCATGATGTTGGTGTTGGTAAGATGTAATACGGGTAAGTAAATAAATCATAATTACATTTTATAATTTCTTTTTTGTGTCTTTTTAAGCACAAATGCAGGACAAAATCAACTTTTTAATACTTGAATCTTAGCTTTACTTAAATCAATCTCATTTTCGGATTATTTCAAGTACGAAATTGGGATTGAATATGGATAATTTAAGTATTTTGCGATTGAAAATCCGTACTTGAATCAATCTTTCAGTTCTTGATTCTTGAAAATCCGGACTCACCGTACTCTTAATACCGCTTCGGATTGATAAAAGTACGGATGGATTGATTTTTCTCTTGAGTGTAAGCTTTGTTTTTGGGCGATTAACTTTTAAAATCACATTTGATAGCCTCCGCCTGGAGTCCATATCGGAACATTTGTGTGTCAGCAATCAAATGTCATCTTCGTAGTCAAGTTCCTTTAATTGGATGCTTAGGAATCATGATTATGCTATTATCTTGTTGTCTATCATTATATTAAATAGAACAAGTGACAGTGGGTAACCTTGCCGGACTCTAATTTCACATAGAACTTGACAGCTTGCGTTACTTAACATTGCGCTGAGGAGATCAATAATTTTGTTGGTTTCACTTTGTTAGTGCACTGCATACACTGTTGTGGATGAGTGCTTTATATTTTTTTTTAAATAAGAAAGATAATATAAAATGGTGATCTCTATTTCATAGACTGTTCGACAATAATGGCCAAACTGCTAATGTGGTTATTATATGACTTGCTTGGACGGAAAATAGCTTTTTCATTCCGGATCCAAATTTCAAAACTCCAGAGAGTCGTTTGTTCAGTATTATATCTTTAACTTTGTTGATAATGCTAATAAGAGTTATTTCACCCCAGTTCTTACAGCCAGATATATCCCTTTTTTAGTATTTTTTTTATCATCCCTTCTTTAAGTTCATTACATAATGTTTCCTTTTTGTTAAAGAACAAGTCCTTTTTGTTAAAAAAAAGAGTAATTTTTCAAAAAATATATTTTAAACAAATTTCATTCCAAAAGCTAAACATCTCTCTGGTGTTGATGATGTTTGTGAAGAAGATAAAAATGATTGAGTTGATGATGATGGTGCTACAGTTGCTTGAGTAGCATGATTAAGTGTCTTGTTATTTTCTAAAATTTTAAAGACTTGTTGGTTGTTGGCAGTTGTTGCCATAATTGTTTGTTTAAATGAAACATAAATAAAGTATCATGAGTGCTTTATCTATCTCTGGGCAAAATGTACAACAGATGTTGCACTTCTTCGTCATACAGCAGCAACAACTTACAACAACCAAACAAACAACCGACCGACCGAACGTCCAACCAACAACAGGCCATATTTTCCCAACAACTTAAGCAACAACAACAACAACAAAATAAACATACACATTATTATTTACTCTTTAGAACATGCGGTTTCTACGTTCAAACCACTTTTTTCCAATCTCTATTCAGGCAAAGTTGTAATAGAAAAGAACATTTTAAATAAAAAAGTTGATCAGGCAGGGGGAGGGGGGGTTTGAAAAACTTTAAGCAGAAAAATGTGTTTTGCAATGACTTTTACGAGATGTTTTAAAACAAAATGCTTACCAAACATAATATGTATATCTAGGATCTACATGCAAAAAGACTTCTAGAAACCCCATTAAAAAAGCCACATTATCTCCCTGTCTTATTCCTAATTCTTACCAAAAACACCAGACAAAAAAAAACCTCGTTAAACAAATGTTTGAATGAGCAAAAGAGTGGGAGAGAGATTGAGAAAGAAAATGTATGTTTGTATGGGCTTGTCTGCTTTTTACCGCCTTCTGTTTTACTTAGAAGAAACTGGCAGGAAAACCTCAAACAGTTGGTGTAAAGGACTTTTAATAAGTCTGCATAAAACATGTATCATTCCCTGGAAATTGTGTTTACTTTTGCACAAACAGACACACATCTATATATGACTATAAAGAAAACAGGCACAATTCTACAACCAAATACTCACAAATTAAAAACAAAAAAATGGAGAAAAAAAAAACATTGAAAATGTGGAATCTTGTTTTAGTACATTTCCAAACCAATTTTATGTAGTAGAAGCCACAGGCTTAAAACATGTATACGAGATGATTTGATTGTAGATCAAAATTGAAACAGAAAATAAATTTTTTGCTTTTAGAAATATTTAGAAAATAAAGATATTTTTTAAGAAAAATAAAAAAAAAAGAATCTAAAACTTATTAAAAAACAACGTTACAAAAAATTTTTTTTTAAAAAGTTGTATTTGAACTTAGGACCGACAGGTAAAAAATTTCTCACATTAAAAACAGCCGTGGATTTTATGACACAAATAAGAGGTAATCGTGGTGTTCTACGCACATCTCAGTCCGATCTGATTGAATTTCAATACCAAACTTTTCGGGAATATATGTGGCATAAATGTATAACAACCTAGTCCCCATCATTCCTGGGGTCTTTGGAAACCTCAGTTCAGCATACACGTGGACAGACAGACAGACATCGTTAAATCAACATCGTTAGATGAATATTGTAGAAATTACAAACCATTTCCACCTGTGGTCGCGTGTCTAAGAAAGAAGGCTTTGTTGGAAAAGGAACGGAAATCAGTGTAAATATTTTTCAGCAGAATTTGATAGAGGCCCGCACAATTCCATTAAAAAATCTCTGTCAAAAGAAAATACTGTATGAACGTCTATAAGCAAAAAAAAAACAAATGATTTAATAAAAATTAAGTCAGACGAGAAATCGGTATCAAAAATACTCTCAAAAATTAGCAAGTAAATGAAAAATACACGCAGCAATGAGAGTGGGAAAATGCACACATTCTCTATTTATTTTATAATGTGAGTTTGGGTTATATGTGCACGAACTATTTTGTGGGTTTATGTCTTTGATAATATTGCATCAACAATTCTATTTATGCGTCCGCTGCATACGAGAGAAAAGTGAACATCACAAATTCTCGTAGATTGCACGATGTAATTTTTAAATACTACGAGTATAGGCAAATTTTTTTTACTGTATTGTCTAGAGTGTATTTTTTGAATTATTGTTACCTACAACACTTTTTAAATTGTAGGAAGAACAGTTCCGTATAACATTTTTCATTGTGGTTGTACACAAACGTTTTGTAGGGACATTTGATTTTTTTATGTGTTTAATTTTCAATCACATTTATGCAGGTCTTTAATAATTAGGGATTGTATAACATTCAAATGCTTGTTTTTCGTCGAATCTTTAAATTATGAGTGAATAAGTTATTTATCCGATTCACACTTGCTGCTTAAAAATGCCATTGATTTGTTTTTGCATATTTTTTCATTAATCATTAATGCATTTTTTGTCTTATAATTATAGAGAATTTATATAAATTAGTTTTGGTTAAAAACAGCATATTTGTTGGTTTTGCCGCAATGACGGATGTTTGATTTTATCGAAAGCAAACAGATTGTAGCAGTCAAACAAAAATTTATTTAATTTTTTTTAATTGAAATTATTGAAATTAAAAATTTGTTTCGTTTTATGGATACAACGCATTTCTGATGTGTAAAAACCAGCATTTATTAATTTTTAAGCCTTTTCGTTGCCAACAAATTTATTCGTACACATACTTTAACATGACACGGCAAAGTAAATTGCATTCCAAGCACATTTAAAAAAAATAGCTTTCAATTACTTAACAAATGGTTTTGAAGATTAGCAATAATAAACGATAAACCGACATCAGGAATTATCAAAGATAAATTTAAAATAATCGATAGACATCAAATTTTTTATAGATCTTTCTTCGTAGTAAAAGAATAAGTAAACAATTCAAAATAAAAAGCATTTTATGTTTCTTAATAGGAATCGAAATTATCGATAACAAGTCCAATTTTTTCATAATTTTTTTTGTCGATAACAATAAAAATTTTATTAAAAAAACTGCAGATGATTTTCTGCATACTATCGATAACATAAAGAAGTTTGCTAGAAAATGTTTGCTTTTTTAACGATATGGCACGTTATTGACAACATCGATATAATTTCTTTAAATAATGTTTACCATATTATCAATTTTATACCTTTAAGTAGTTTTCGGCATGTTATCGATAAGTTGGATAAAATGTATTTAAGATATTTTTCTCATTCTTTCGATCAAATTGGTTTTGAGTTTTTTTCCATGTTATCGATAACAGCTTCGCAGGAAACTTTTTAATAAGGACGATAAAATTATTACAGTTTCTTTAAAATGTTATCGACAAATTAGATAGAATGTCATGAGTTAATTTTTTAACATGTTTTCTATAACATGCACACAATTTTTAAGCAATTTTTACCGTGTTATCGATAAAAATCTTTTTATCAAATTTATTCCATGTTATCGATAATATTTACTCAATTTTTTTTAACAATATTTAAATTTCATTAGTCATAACATGAATACATTTTTTCCATTTTTTGCTATGTTATCGAAAAATTCAATTGAATATCTTTAGGTAATTTTCTACATGTTATCGATACATTGCAGATATTTTTTAAGTAATTTTTGCCATCTAATCGATAGAATAATCTTGCAAAATTTTCCATGTTATCGATAACATGTATACAACATTTAAGCAAGTTTAAAGCAAATTATCGATAACATGGAAAATGTTAGTCATGACTTAAGGCAGATATTTTTTAGGAAATTTTCCCAATGGTATCGATAACATGGATACAATTTACAACATGAAAAAGTCTGGGTTTACACTTTCCAATTTTTTTTAAGAAAGCCTGAGTTTTTTTGTTAAGTGGGGAGAGTAGACTAGCATGTTTCCTTTCTTTCTTACCGATAAACTCAGACTTTCTTAAAAAAAACTTTGTGTGAATCCAGGCTTACGAATGTCTTATCAATTACATAAATACACTTTCTTTAAAATAATTTTGGTAATGTTATCATAACACGGATACAATTTCTAAAGTTCACCATACACGTTTTTCCCTAATATTCGGTCACAAACGTACTTGTTGTTTCTTTTGTCGAAGTCTCTCTAATAGATTTTGCAGAAATCGAAGTAGTTCTCGGTTTCAAAATAGCGTGCTGCCGCCACAAAAATGTTTACTTGGACCTTAAAAGTGTTCAGCCATTTTAAATTTGTTTTTTTTTAAATTCGAAGATACCAATTAAATATATAATAATATGTATATATAATAATATGTATATATAATAATATGTATATATAATAAAATGTATGTATGTACCTAATTTCTATTTAATGGTGAGACGAGCATAAATTTATCGGTACTGTAAAATATTAACTTCAACCGGCCAATGATTCCGTCAATAGTGTATAGCTGCTGCTGGTTTTTTTCACTGCATACTGACAACTTATTTTTTCATAATAAAAACAGCTGATGTCAGATAGTTTGTTAAAAGAAAATAGAGGACGCTCCAATTTAAATTTTGTCAGACGACTTTGCGTCTGCGTTTTACTGAAGCAATGTTATAAAGGTAACAAACGACATGTACATATGCATTAAGCAGTAGGAAATTTGATAAGTCAGTTGTAAAAACATATCGTGTACGGGTACCTTTAAGGACATTTTTTTCAATAACACCGAAGCGAAATTTTTTCAATGTTATGTATTAACCAAATATATGGGTTTTAAATAACATTGACATTTTGATTAAGCATGTTTTCATTTTATATTATCAAAGCCAAAAAATTCACAATTTATCGACAACAAAGGAATTTGGTCTTAAATAAATGTTTTAAAGTTTTTTTAAATCTTTTAAAAATTTTCATTTTTATTTGCTTAATTTTCCTGCTCAATACTTTAATCTTTCTTCAAAAAGTTAAACACCACCTGTTTAACACCGCAGTGTGTTAAAGAAAAAATAGAAAGAATGCATTTGTATCCTTTTTATTCCCTTCTGTTATATGTTTCATACTTACACTCTGTTGAACTGCAATTGAGTTTTGTACTCGCAGGATACAATGCGAAGAAGAATATCTAAGGGCTTGTGTGCTAGAATTTTATAAGAAAAATGTTGCTATACTGCAGTTTTATGTCTGTAAATAAAAGAATATGCCTTTGTATTTGTTGCTTTAGAGTTTGCTGTTGGACTTTTTCTCAAAAGGTAACTTGTATACGTTTCATTGATGCTCTTTTATGTGTGTGAGTTTTTTTTTGCTGCTGCAGCTTCAATTGTTTGTATCATCTTCTTGTGCACTTCTGTGTTCGTAGCATATTTTTAAAAATGAATTCTATTTACAATACATTTTTACAAACAGTTGCACTAATGAAACCCTGCAAAATACCAGTTTAAGCCTTGTTGCTTATATTACATTGCATTATTTTCGTATGTATGTCTAAATGTTTGTCTTTTTGTTTTATTTGTATCCTTGTGTTTATAATCAAACATTCTAAATTCAAAAGTACTTCACATTGGTTTGTTCCTTTTTTTGCTTAAATGCCTGCTGTCTATTTGATTTTTGTTGTTTTGTGTTGCGAAATCCTTCATTCTTTCACTGACTTTGTTGTTGGTTTTCAGTAAAAGTAAAATGAAGGAAAATGGAAACTGATGCATTTAAAAGTTAATTCTTTTACTAATTCTTAAACAAAATTATTGGTTTTCATTTACTTAAAATGTATGTTATTTACCAATTTGAAAATAATTAAGCAAATATTATTTTAATACAGATTTAGCGATACTCAACAAGCTAAATCGTTTCCTAATGAAATCATTTCACCATGTTGTTGATAACATACAAAATACTCTGCAAAAATATCTTAATATTATCGATAAAATACCAAAAATTTTTCCAATAAAATTTCATTATGTTGTCAATAAATTACCAAAAACTTTGTTTAGAACTTTTCCATGTCGAAAATTGCTTAATAAATATGATCAATGTTATCGATAAAATGTCTAGTTATCTTAAAAAATTTGTTCTAGTTATCGATTACAGAAAATTTTTTTTGAAGAAAATTTTAAATATTATAAAAAACAGGGATAACTTTTTGGAAATTTTTTTTTGTTATCGATAACAGAAGAAATTCCCTACAAAATTCTTCATGTTATTAATAAATAAATATTTACTGTTATCAATAACACGAAAAATTTCCGTAAAAAATGTCCTCCGCTGTTATCAATAACATTAAATTTTTTAATAAAAATATGATAATAAGGGAAAATCCTCTTATTAATGTAATTGAAAATGGGAGAACATTTTTCAGAAATTTTTTATATTGTCGATAACAAGAGAAATTTCCTTAGAAAATAATTCGTATTATCGATAAGAAAGCACATAAAAAAATTTCCTAAATAAATGTTTCCTCTTTTTGAGAACATAAAAAGTGTCCCTATTATCGATTACACGAAAAATTGTATAAGAAAATTTCCCCTGTTATTACATTTCTAAAGAAAATTTATTTATATCATCGATAAAGGGTGACATTTCCTTAGGGGACATTTTTTTAGGAAATTTTTCGTTTTTGCTGGTGATAACAGGGAAAATTTATTTAGGAAAACTTTTATGTAAACGATAACAGACAATTTTCATTATAAAAAGTTTGGTATTACCGATAACAGGAGAACTTTTATCAATATTTTTCTTGGGATTCAAAAATTAATAAACAAGGTTTCTTTCAAATGTGCTAAATTCCCATTTCATACTATGTATTTAGAAACTGAAAGTTATTGTTGAAGGGATAAGCTATTCCTATGCGCACTTTTAATTTTATCGATAAAAGAAAAGATTTCTTTAGGAAAGTTTTTCTGTTTTTACATTTATTAAGGACATTTGTTTATGTTATCGATTAAAGGGGATGTTCTTTTAGGAAAATTTTTTTTGTCATCTATAAAACAAAAATTTTCTTTTAGAATATTTTTATCTTATCGATAATAGGCGAATTTTTTTTTTAATTTTTTGTGTTATCGATAACAGGCAAACTTATTTTTAGAAAATTTCTTATGTTAACGATGAGAGAGAATATTTATTTACGAAAGTTTTCATGTTAACAAAAACACGAAGACTTTTATTAGAAATTTTGTTTATCACATTTCTTTAGGAAATATTTTTATGTTATCGATATACAGTGAACTCTTGGTAATGTAAACTTACAGTAGTGAATTATCCACTAATGTAAACACTTATTTTTTATATTAGCGCTATAAATAGTAAACAAACATTTTGGCAATTTTTGTTTATTTTCTAATTTTAGGAATTTTGGGAAACATGCATACATGTTTTAAGATTTGTTAATGAAGGTCATTTGTCTTTCGTTAAGCATAGAAATCACTTAAAATTTTTTTTTCGTACACATTTGTGTATAAACAAAAATCTTTATAAAAGTGGTTTATTTAGATGAGAAATAAAAACCTTCCGAGAAGTGGATTAATGCTGAAAGATAAAGAGAAACAATTTAAATGAAAATGGACACGACTTCAATGCCAGCGATGGGTGGCTTCAAAAATTAAAACAGAGATACGGATTCCGACTTTTAGAGAAAAGCATTCAGCGCAACCTCATCTATTAAATCCTTTTAAATTGAAGCTAAGAGCAACGATAGATAAGCTTGGTTTATCAAATTATCAGCTTTACAATGCAGAATATCAGGCTTTTTTTTTGAAAATTCTTCCTTAAAAGACGTCTGTGACATCATACAAAAAAACGCACCAATATGGAGAGGCAAAGAGTTACATTTCTTTGCTGTAAATTTTTTAAGCAAAAAACACAGTATGGCGCTTCAAATTTTTACCATCGAAAATGTTGGTTTTTATTAGTGCACATTATCGCGAGTTCACTGTAATAACAATATTTTAAGCAAACTTTGTATACTATTGATAACTGGGTAAATTTTCCTAAAAAATTGTTTCTTTGGAAAATTTTCTTTTTATGTTATCGATTTCTTTGTTGATTAAAAACATGTTTTCCCTTTTTTTGTAGCGCTTGTGTTGTCATATGGGACGATACATATCTTCCCATTCGATCTAAAATTGCAATTAAAAGAATTCATTAATTTTTTCCTTTTTTATGACCCATTCATTTAGTTAACAATCAAGGAAACCAATATTTCTTATGAATTACTAATTTCGTCCTTTAATTGGACATCAAACAAAGACCATAAAGTGGTAAAATTTTCTAATGATCATAACAAACGTCACATCCTCTTTCTATGGCAAATGCTGTTTTTATGTTATTTATGCGAAAATCTCATTGAGTCTTAAAGAAAATGTTGGTCTTAATTTTATGTTTGCTTGACTTTTTTTTTGAATTTTCTCTACATTTTCAATATTATTCTGATAGTGATAAAAACAATTAAATATTTTATGTCTCTGCAACCAATTTGGCTTAAGAAAAATCAGATTTTCAGTAACAAATTGTTGACAGTTTAAGATGTTTTCTAATGATATATTTTTTATATCCCCTATCACAAATATTTGTGAAGAGGGTTTACTAAGTTTGTCATTCCATGTGAAACTTTTTTAATATTCATCAAAGACCCCAATAGAATTTATATATATATTCTGGGTCCTTGAGTAATTCTAAGTCAATTAAGCTATGTCCATCTGTCTGTCCGCTTGTTGAAATCACGCTCACTTTCGAGTTTTCCTAGGCAGTTTGGGATTGAAATCCAGAGAAAGAAGAGTTATGAATCAAAATGTGGAATAACCACTTAATAAAGTTAGTAATTTTGTTACAAAAACTAGCATAAAATTGCACATATTGATTTAAGATTTTGCACAAAGTCGTTTTATGTGACTAGAAATCATACCACAAAATTCGCGACGATTGGTCCATAATTTACCATACAAAGCCCACTCTCGGAAAACACTTTAGTACGCCTAAAACCGTAACGAATAATGCTATTGTAATAAACTATGGTCAGACACAGTTACACACAGTTTCGTATAGGCCCCATATAAAGGCCACTTCGAAAATGTAAACTGTAGGTGGAGGGTAACAAAGATTCGGCACAGCCGATTTTAGCACTCTAATTTGTTTTTTTTTGTCATGTTTATTTGTTGGTTTTTTTATCTCTTTAAATAAACTTTTTTTTATTAAATATATTAAAAATGCTGTGAAGTTAACATGATATTCTACTTAAGGTTTAAAATGCTTCAATAAATTTGTAATTCGGGGTAGTAGTTTTGTTTTAATTTTTTTTTGTAAGTAGTATTTCGTTTTTTTTATAACTTTTTATGTAAAAAACTCTATTTTTAGATGTAAAATAGAAAAAAGCATTCATAAAATATAGGCGCTGAAAGTTTACGGGTTTTAATAAAAAAAAATATGTTTGTCTCTTAAGTTTTAAAACAAGAGTATGAAAAAACAAACTTAAATCAAAAATCTGTTCACTTTTCAGAATAATGCAAAGTGGCCGAAAATGATCGAAGTGGTTTAAGTTCATTATAACTTTTTATTTAAGACATAATTTTTATTTTTTTTTTTTTAATACAGTATAAAAAGAAAAAAAAACAAGAAAGAAAGTACGATCGGCCTAATCCCTTGGGAATAAAGGACAGACCAACTATAATTACCCTGCGGGAAATTTGTGTCAATTTGTCCAACAGACTGGTCCTGGGATTTGTGAAAATAGAACAAGTACAAAAAGAAAGGACTCATGACCAGTGAAAGAAGAACCAATCTCTTAACTGGTTTATAAAGAACAAAAAGGTAGAAAAAGTAATGAATTACAGTACAGTCTTAATTGGTGCTGTGACACATTTTTTGGTAATTTCTAAAATTTGGCACTCAAATTTAATTCTTGGACTAGTTTTATTAAAATAATACTACTTTGTATTTAAATAATACTACATTTAAGTAACTGACACTAAGCAGGTTAATTGAGAATAGATCTGTGATTCGTCAAATGGTGTCAATTGACCCCCTCCAATGACAACCCCATGTAAAAGTGATAGGTCTTATCCATATAAAGTGTAAGAACTAGAACCGGTCCCTACCACCAAAGACCTATCACGGGACTACTTCAGTGTCAGTTCGCTTCCCTCTAGGGTAATGTTTCGAGGTTAAATCTTAAAAGGTGTCATGGTGCTGAATATTATTAAGATATCAATCTATTTTCTAGATATCTATCGTATTAAGTATATTTTATGGTGGGGTTTTTTTTAAGACCCATGGACAATTCTTGACCTAATAGCACAGAATTTTGACAATTCATAGGCACTTTTAAAAAAAGTCATTTCGCTAGAAAAGTATACACTTTTACATCAATACCAATATTTAAAGGGAAGTTATGGCATTTAAAGCTTTTTATGAACCGATTCAAATAAAAATTGGCAAGTAAATTTGGTAGATTGCAAAAAATATCTTCGAACCAAATTTAATCCAAATACCAAAAAAATAAGATGGATTTTTGATACAAAAACTCTCAACTCTTATTATATTTTCAACAACCCTTGTCCTTTTATAATTAAAGGGCCGATGTTGAATGTGAATCACACCTAAACGTCAAGCTTTTTTCTGCATTTCATTTTGCATTTCTCAATTTCAGACTTAATTAATTAGAACAATGGAAAGATACACAATCGAGTAACACGTTAAAGTTATTCAGGCTTATTATGAAAATGGGCATTCAAATCAAAATGCATATCGAGCACTTCGTGGTTTTTTCGGTTAATATAATCGTCCAAATGTGCGTACAATTGGAAAAATCGTGCAAAAATTTGAGCAAACCGAGTCGGTAGGAGATGTAAAAACACCAATGCATGCTCGTACTGCAGAAAATATTGCTGCTTTTCGCAATGGTGTGGCTGAAAAGCCGTCATCCTCAACTCGTCGTCGTGCCCAACAATTGCACCTCTCCCGCTCGTCGTTGATAAACATTATGCATACAAATTTGCATTTACACGCTTACAAGGTGGAATTGACTTAAGAACTCTTGACCATTCCAAACGTCGTCAATGGTCAGAATGGCGGCAAGAAATGGCAACAGTGGATGATCAATTTTTGAAGAAAATCATCTTCAGTGATGAGTAGGGTGATCGATTATTCGACTTTTTTCAATAACCGGTTTTCGAATATTCCGAATAGTTGCTATTTTAAAAAAACCGGTTTTCGGTTAAGCATTTTAAAAATAACCGGTTAACCGGTTTTAATTCGAATACATAAAAATACAAAAATCAAATAAGTTTTTGTAATAAAAAGTTAATTAGAATAAAAACAAAACAATTCACGAAGGTAAGGAACCAACATAATACATACATAGATATGACTTAAAATATGTTCAGACCTAACAAATATTTGACGATAAAATCCAAAAAAAGCGTGACCAGCAAATTGATTAAATTTAAGCTTTATTTTTAATAATTTCTATTTATGTACTATACTTTATTTCTAAGATGATGATTGTATAATGTAATTTAGAAACTGTTAAATAATGTTTGCTCTAGCCAAACGTTTTTCAAAAGCAAAAAACTAGTGGTTACGTGCAGGACATTAAATATATAATATATGTGAACATTTGGGCCAGTACTTTTTCACACTTTTTGCGAATATCAAAAACGGCATAGTATAGTCGTGTAGAACATTAAAACTTATTAATAAAAAATATCATAATTTTTTTCGGATTGTTAAAAAAGTTCACGCTTGCTATTTTGGAATTTATTCACTGCTTTAGTTATACAAATTTTTCTACGGTTGGCACCTGATAGCTGTTCAAAATTTTTGGGAACGTTTTAGAAATTTGCTTCCCTGAGTGCAGTTTAATTCGCAAAACGACTGAAGACAGGTGTTTTCATAACTAAAACATTCTTGGCCACTCCGTGGTACTATGCCAAATATTTGGTTAAATCCCTAGTGAACATACAAAGATAGCTTTAGAATTTCAGAAAAACTTTGGTTTTAAAAAATTATAGGAATTCAATAAATTAATTGTTTCAGATATTCTGAAAAATTTATTTTAAATAAGTTTTAATTTGTTGGTGGGTAAGCATGTCTATATGAATCAGTAGACTTCAACCATATTTTTGAAAAGTGGCAAACAAAACCTCTTATCCAGGATTATATTTGTTCAATTTTTTTTCAGCATTATAGAATCAATAGTAATATGAACATGTTTTTTATGAAATATCTGTCAATTCGTCGATCACAATTTAAGCCCTTCCATGAGATTGTTTAGTTCCTTCAATTATGGTTGGTAATTTAATAAATAAAACTGAAGAATTTTTTCATATCGTTAATTTCGCCGGTATGGTGTAGTTTTAAGCATGAAGATATGCTAGAACTACTTACATATTTTAGTAAAGTATTATTTGCAGTCTCTTAATGGCGTATATTTATGTCAAGCTTGTAGACTAATTAAAAGTGATTAATAAGTCGTGACGTTGAAGAACCTTTGGAACTTATCATTTTAGGGTCGTTTTAGCACCATTGTCTTTTAAATCAGATCGATAATATCACCAGATATGACACCTTTTTAAAGATATATACAGTATTTAGAATACTGTCAAATTCCTAATTTATTTTAAGCTGAACTTTTTGTGAACATTTATAACAAAAGTAAGGAAAACGTATATAAATTACACATTACTAAAATAACCGGTTTATTTTACTTGAATAACCGGTTTATTCGATATTCGAAAAATAGACATTTTAAAATATTCGACTTGGGCAAAACTAAAATAACCGGTTAAAACCGGTCGAATACTATTCGATCGATCACCCTAGTGATGAGGCACATTTTCACCTCAGTGGATTCGTCAGTAATCAGAATTGCCGCATTTGGGCGAATGATAATCCAAGAATGATTATCGAAAATCCAATGCACCCACAAAGGTGAGTGTTTGGTCCGATTTGTGGGCTGGCGGCATCATCGGGCTGTATTTTTCCAAAATGGTGCCGGTCAGACAGTTACTGTGAATGGTGGTCGCTATTATGCCACAGCGTCATTGAAAATTTTGACTATCGGATGGAGGTCCATTTGGCCGATATTTTGTTCCATACATAATTAAACCATACCAATATTATCATAATAAAAATAAATAACAATTTATTTCATATTCAAAATCAAGATCGGCCCTTAAAATTTAACCATCCTTGAGAAAGAAAACCTGTATAACATTAAGTTTATATTATATTTATCAAATTATCTCCAAAGCTGCGCACAAAGCAAGCCGGAAGTACATCAAATGGGATACACATCAGCACAAATATATAAATTAAATATATAAACGCAACAACACAGAAAAAATTATCAGTAGTACAATTAAAAAATTTTTTAAAAAGTATTTCATTCTAATTAATGCGATAATTGAATCAATAATTTTTTTATTGTTGAAAGAAAATTAAAAATATTGTTTTGATTTAATTAACATTTTAGCTGTTTTGAAATAAATTTTTAATTAAATAATAAAATATTTTGATATTTAGTTGGGCTTGAGTTCTTTAAATTCTTTTTACTGAAGGGAAGAATTTTGCAACATGAAATTAAAATTTATTGATAATTTTTATTCTTGGCTGAGCTGAGGCTCGAACTCGGGTTGAATTTACATTTCGAGAATAATCACATTCTCATCATCAGATTTATTTGCGTTCTACGCTCAGCACCACTGCGGTGCCTGATTTTTTCGTTAAAAATAAACTAATTTAAACTTGTTTGGATTTTTGCTGGGATTTGTCAACCAATTAAGATTTTTTGTTATTTAATTAATATTTTAATTAAAAATTTATTTCAAAACAACTAAAATGTTAATTAAATCAAAATTATATTTTTAATTTTCTTTCAAACAAAACAAATAATTGATTCAATTATCACATTTATTAAATTGACATACTTTTTAAACAATATTTTTCATCAATAAAAAATTACTAATCATTTTTTCTGTGTACAAATATAGACTTTTTGTTTGAAGGATTGAAACCTGCAAACAACTGAACCAAATCAGATACTTCCTCTGCGGGTTTGTTCGTAAATACTACGCGTATGCTTAGGGAAAAAGAAAATTCGGCCAAGCTGGGTAAAAATTCGTATTTTTGTATCATTTACAAAAAATTTACTTAAAATTTAAACTATGTTCCTTATGATAAAGACGGCAGACAAACAGAGTATATTTTTTTGGGGCAAAACAGGGTAAAAAAACGTACATTTGTTACTTTTCATAAGCACGGGTTTTTGCGCAAATTTAATCTTTTATGTCTTTTAACAAAACGGCAGCAAACATATAAAAAAAATTTTGCGCACACTTTGCCACATAAAAATACTAAAACATTTAATATTATCTCTTTTAAGGCTTTTACTGATTTAAAACTGAATAAAAGGCAATTTTATTTAAGTCTTTGCAATAGATTTAAATGTATCTTTTTATACAAAAAGCTAAAATGTTATTTCTTTAAAATTAAACAAATCATGTCCCTGAATTTCTTATTAAATGTTAGTTCGTGTTTTTCTCTCTTTCTAAATTTTCGTTTTAAATTTTTCAAAATTTTTGAAGAAAATCATTCAAAATATTGATATGCAAACTTCTCTAGTTCTAAATTTGAAAATCTCATTGGTAATTCGTCCCAAATTTCTCTAACCAGCCAGACCAAACAAACCCAAACTAAAACATTTCAGAAAAACTCTACCAGAAAAACTTTTAAGTGAATATTAGATAAATGAAATAGAAAACCCCTGAATGATAACAACTACAAAACTTTGACTAACATGACATTTGGGGTGGAAATGTAACACGCCAAATAAAAAGTATTAAAAACATTTTTGGGCAGCAGCAGTTGGGGTCTCTTACTCTCATGAAAATTTCTAGAACCCCTTCGAAAAGGACAATAAACCTGTTTAAAAAAAATTTAAAACCCAAATAAAATGCCAAGTGAAACACCAACAAACGCCCACACTCATCTGTATTAATTTGGTTAAGTGTGTAGAGCAGTTCTTCAAGCAGTGGACGACAGGAAGAGATAATAATGCAGTTGCAAGTAATTAAATATTTTGAACATATTTGTGTAACAGGGTGAAGCAATTCAAGTCTCCTTTAAGAAGTTTAAGTTTTTTTACTTCCTTAACCCTCTAATAGTTAACCCTCTAAATGTACAATAAGTCGTTGACGGTCTAGGTGGGATAACACCAAGGAATATTTCGAGGAATTCTTTTTCTTTTTAAACATTATTTCATGTGAAAGTTGCACGTGGCTACGGCCGGTACCCCACAATGCCAGCTGTAATATTTTCTAGCAGGACAGGAACTGTTGCTGGATTGTCCCTGCACACAAGAGACTTCACGTACCCCCACACAGAAAAAATAGAAAATCGACTTTAATTAAACAATTCGTTCAGACAATTAAATATTTTACTAATTTTTCCCCTGCAATGGAATTGATCATATCAATTAATGGATTTGTATTTTCGACTCATGGGACACAAATTTAGTCAATTAAAAAATTAATTGCATAAACTAAAAAATACACCTCATATACACAAACATTTAATTTTATGGGTTTTGATTAAAAAAATTAATTGCACCAAACAAAAAATTAATTGAATACTTAATGTACGCCAATTAATTATTTAATTGAATAATTTTTTCCAAACATTTTTTCTGTGCATGAAAAACGGACTGGTGAATCCAAATCGCATAAACGTGGCGGCCAATGGACAGCTTCAAAACGTGAGATTAATTGTTCACCAAACCCGCCGCTCAATAGAATGTGAACCACACCTAAACGTCAAGTTTTTTTGCTGCATTACATTTGACATTTCTCAATTTCAGACTAATTAAATTTGAACCATGTAAAGATACACAATCGAGCAACTCGTTAAAGTTATTTAGGCTTATTATGAAAATGGGCGTTTAAATCAAAATGATATCGTGCACTTCATCTTCAGTGATGAGGCACATTTTCACCTCAGTGGATTCGTCAATAAGCAGAATTG
Source organism: Pollenia labialis (assembly GCA_949318255.1). NCBI lineage: Eukaryota > Metazoa > Arthropoda > Insecta > Diptera > Polleniidae > Pollenia > Pollenia labialis. Next base: position 14,901,074 of record OX439139.1, read on the forward strand.
CCGCATTGGGTCGAATGATAATCCACCCACAAAGAGTGACTGTTCGGTACGGTTTATTTGCTGCACAGAAAAAATTATTTTTCGAATTCAAACAAAAAATTTGTCGAATCAAAATATTTTTTGTCTGAAATCGGTCCTTCAAACATATTCGCATCTTCAAACAATTTATTTGCATTTTAATTACTGAAAAAAACACTGATTTTTTTTAAACAAATAATTTAGAGAATCAAACAAAAACTTAACTGAATCAAACAAACTATCACTGAAGGAGAAAATGAAGGCAGAAGCAGAGCGGCGGCTGGCTTTGAGACACATTTTTTTGTTGGAATAAATTTTTAACGAAGTCTTGTTTTTACACGTACCGAGTGAGCTAAACAACTAGCTTGGTGGATTACGATGACCAAAAAATGGATGTACTTTACGAAACACATTTCTAACACAAAACAAAATTTGTTAATTAAAGTCAATGATTTGCAGACGTTATCTATGGCAAACCTTACTGATCATTTTCGGCATTGCCACATATCGCGAATCTTCTTTTACAGTGAAAAACCTAATAGAAAAAATCATCCATTACAACCTTCTTCTACACAAATTTTTAACATCAAATACTTTTCGAATTAAGAATGTTTTTGCAAAAATACCTAATCTGAGTTTGACATTCGTATAACACATACGTATTGAAAAAATTGGTTAATTTTCACTACAAAATATTCTCTTTTTATAAAAAGTATTAAAGCCAATGTTGTTGCCCATGCGACCGCTGTCGATTTTTACTTGTGGCCGCATACTCTTCTCTTTCTCTTCTCATTGCTGCCAATATTTTCCAATCTGTTGTTAATTGTGGTGAGTATTTTTTGTACGCGCTTTTTCCCTTAAGAAAAGCATTTGTGTTTTGCTCCTACACGTTCACACACTAACGTAAACTGGTCGTCTACACTTTTCGTCAGTACTTGGTGTTAATAGCGGCAATACAGTATTGAATTTGAATATATTTCAATGAGTAGAATGTCTGTTCAAATCTAATTGACATCAAATTCGGTGATGATAATTTCTACAATTGCTTCTATGTCAATTTTGTGCTGAAGGGTCCATAATAGCGTTTAAGTCTCATATCAACCCCCATAACTATTAACTATTTTAAATAAATGCCGAACACTGTTTTAGAATGTGAGTTTAAGTGTGCTGTGTGTATACGAGGATGTGAGTTAAGTAATAAGAGTGTGTGTTTTTTCTACTTTAAAAATAGTTTTGCTAAATAAGCGGAAATTGTTGACAGGAAGTAATACGGATGCTCTTTAATTTGAATTCAACACTTTTTTAGATACATATACAATCATACTAACAAATAAATTTGTCCAGTTTCTTTTTTTTTTTTTTTTTTGCTTTAACAGATATGTATGTATGTATGTTGAATTAAATATACAAATGGACCACTCATACGATCCACAACAAAATCAACAGCATCTTCTGCCACTAACCAATTTTATATATAGAATTCGGGGTATTTTTAGACCCAAAAAAAAGCCAATGACAACAACAAGTGAGTTTTTCTCCCCATTAAATACGTATGTATGTTACATTAAATGAGTAAATGTATTTACTGGTAACCAGTGTTACCATCAGTAAATCAAAAAACTACTTAGATGTTTATCCAAAATTATTGTAAACAATATGAAATTACACAATAAATATTGAAAAAATGGTTTTTAATCAAGGACCGATGTTGATTTTAAATAAAACACAAATTATTTAGGAAATTGTTGTCATTTCTTTTTATTATGATAAAACTGGCATGGTTGTATGGAACAAAATATCGGCCAAATGGCCGCCGCGACTTCGGCGGTACACCTCCCATCCAATGGTCCAAATTTTCGATTACACAGAGGCATAATTGAGGCTCTATGCCGTTAATGTGACACATTTTATCATCCTTTAGCTCTTGAATTTATGCTGACTTATCGACGTACATTTTATCTTTCAAATAACCCCAAACAAAGATGTTCAACGGTGTCAAATCACATGATCATGGCGGCCAATTGACATCGCCACCACGTGAGATAACACGGCCATTGAATTTGTAACGCAAAAGAGCCTTTGTTTCGTTAGCTGTCCACATCTATATCTTCCAATTCGAGCCATAAGAAGTTCGTTATCATCTTTCGATAGCGAACCCGATTCACAGTAACTGCCTGACCGGCCTCATTTTAGAAAAAAATCGGCCCGATGATGCCGCCAGCCTATAAACCACACCAAACAGTCACTATTTTTGGGTGCATTGGTTTTTTGACAAAATGCGTCAATTCTGCTTATTGACGAATCTACTAAGGTGCCTCATCACTGAAGATGATTTTCTTCGAAAATTTATCATCCACTGTTGCCATTTCTTGCCACCATTCTGACCATTGACGGCGTTTGGCATGGCCAAAAGGCTTTAGTTCTTTAGTTAATTGCACCTTGTAAGCATGTAAATGCAAGTCTTTAATCATAGTGTTCATCACCGACGAGCGTGAGAGGTGCAATTGTTGGGCACGACGACGAGTTGGGGTGGACGGCTCTTCAGCCACACTATCGCGAACAACAGCAATATTTTCTGCAGCACGAGCATGCACTGGTGTTTTCACTTCTACTACAGACCCGACTTGCTCAAATTTTTGCAGGATTTGTCACATTGCACGCACATTAAATTTACCGAATAACCGAATAACCGAATTGACGATATGCATTTTGATTTGAACGCCCATTTTCATAATATGCCTGCATAACTTTAGCGCGTTGCTCGATTATGTAACTTTCCATGGTTCAAATTAAATCAGTCTGAAATTGAGAAATGTCAAATGAAATGCAAAAAAAACCTGACTTTTAGGTGTGGTTCACAATCAACAACAATCAGCATCTGCTGATGAAAATTCTTTCATCACGAAAAAAGATCGTTGTGATACAGATGTCACCACTAAGTTAACATTTTCGAATAAATCTTATTCATGGGTAAAATTTGCTCAAACAGTTTTTAAGTTTTATGTTTCTTAACTTTGTAAATAATTAATTATTACCCAATAAATACGAAAAATCCGGAAAAAAAATAAAATGGGTGATATTTCCTAAGCAAAATCACTTCAATTTATATGGAAAATTTTTGGGCGATTTTTGGGCCTTTTTTAAATAATTATTCATAAAGTGGCAACGCTGCTAGCAATACACTGTTAAAAATTTTTAGAGATTAAGGACAAACAAATTTTAGAAAATTTTTAGCTGTTTTAGAGTTTGAACACGTGGTGCGTTTTATTGTTGCGGGAGAGAAAAATAAACATAATACAACGGAAGACGCCGACGGCAATAGTTGTCATTGCTTGTTTAAATTTTTTTTAATTTATTCGAGCAACTACGTCTAAAAACTTTAAGCTTTCCGCATGCCTATATGGTTTGCGTAATTTAGCTGCGCATCGGGATGGCAAATTGTCCTTTTGCTTCCACTTTTTATACGTATCCCGTAAATTACGAAATTTCTTTTTGGCTTCTTCGCAATGAAAAGAAAATTGATTTTAATTTTATGCCGTTCCGCACTGCGCTTTTTTACTTCAAAATCGTATGAAAAAATCATCGCATAAATTATTGTTACATTGTGTTCAGGCTCTCACTTAATAAATCCACTTATCGTTTGTGTCTTCAATAACGTCCATTTCACCTGTCTTTAATTATCACTAATGCCCAATTTTCAGGATAGTATTTAAATCTATATTAAGTTAATTTTCATATAAATTTAATTCGTATTTAAATACAGATTGATTTTTGGAGTTTTATTTCAAAAGTCTTATTTAATTAAGATAAAAGTATTGTTGCACTACTAAATACAAAAAAATATCATAAAAAAGTTTATTTATTTGCACGGTGGTCTCAAAAAACAACTGAATGTTATTGCTTTGCCTATTGTTGTTGTATTGTTGTGATATTGAAGCCACCTTGCTAAAATATTACAATGTAAACTTAAGTTGAAATTAAGTGTACCACATCGGTGAATTAAGTTTGATTTAAGTATTTAGTGTAGGGATGGGCAAGTTGAAAAAATATATCGATATATATCGAATCGATATTTTTTTAGAGTATCGATATTTATTATTTCAAAAATATCGATATATCGATATATCGAACGTATTTTGCTGAAACTATTGCCAAATTAAAAAATTCAGTATACCTTTGTACAAACATATGTATGAACAAATTAATTATATGTAATTAGCCATCCAGAAATAAGTAGTTATAGAAGTTGTTATAGAAGCTGTTATATAAGAAAGCTACTAAATAATGAATAGCTTCTCTCACTCATTATTTAGTAGCTTTCTTCTATAACTGCTTCTACAACAACTTCTATAACTACTTATTTCTGGATGTGTGTAGGTAAAAAAATAATGGGTTATTTTTGAATGCGTTCATTTTGGGACGTCCCTTGTAAAATTCATTGGTTCTTTCAGTAGAATTGTAAGTAGTGCTGCTAAGTTTTTCTGATCACTTAACACATTATTTTGTAGGCGAAGTTTTTACTGGGTTGTTACTGTTTATTGTTTCATTTTTTTTAAAAAAATTAATAAAAACAAAAAAAATTTAATCAAAACAAAAATTCAATTATAACAAAAACAAAAGGGAAGAATACAAAAAAACCATAAGAAAAAAAAATAAATTACGAAAAATTTAAATGGATATAAATAAGTCATGGAAGTACCAACTTTCCTTAAAATTCGAATTGCACCCCAAAAGTACCAACTGGTTTTAGTCAAACCAGTAATCATCAGATATGTACATCAGGAGCACTCTCTGTTTTATGTGCACTCCAGACAATCTGCTGGCCTATAAGATGGCCCAATAAGAAGTTTTTTTTTTAGCTTTAAACCGAAATTTTGGGGCAATATTTAATTATTTAATTAGCCAATGAAATTTGAAACATAATTATATCTAAAGTATCTTCACCCGTATTCAAAACAAAAATTTAGTTACTGCATATCCCCTGATTAAGGATTTCTTATTCAAAACACTTTTTTATAAACTATGATTATCTAATGATCAAATACTTTTTAACTCCTGATTAACTGCTGTCAATTTGTTTTTTCTATCCATTGAATTTAACTAAAACAGAGATGTACAAATTTTTCTTAATCGGGCGATTTAAAAGTGTTTTGAATAACCTCATGACTAAATGGTCATTAAGCTTAATTAACATTTTAGTTGTTCACTCGATGAGCGGAGTATAGTCGGAGTACACAAATTTTCGTTTTGAATACGGCTGCTAGTATATAACAAAATGAAAACTTTAAACTTAAAGTTATTTTAAGACACTTAAGAAGTTATTATGTTAGCACATTAAAAAAAAAAATTATTCGCCAAATTAGTAACACTTGTACCTTTTCCACAATGTTCTAAATTTTCTAAAATTTCTGATTTTCCTTTTGAAAGTTCAAAACTAATGTTTCTTTTTATTCATATTTAAGAACTTTTCACGTTAAAATTATATTTAAAGATGCTTAAAGAATTTCATGTTAATGTGACCACTAATAAAAACGTGCATGTAAATTATTTTGATTGACAACTGAAGACAATTTTAAAGCAGATAGCTAGGGAAATCCCCAAGTTATTATGCAGTTGAGTCAAAATAGGTTTAGATTTTAACACTGTGTAGGTAGATAAAAACCGTTAAAAATACAATTATAAGATGTTCATATATATAAAAGCTTTTGCACAAGTTCATATTTTAGAGTAGTCAATGGAAGAAAAGTGTTCATATTTTGGGATGTTCATATATAAGGGTGTTTTTATTATCGCGAGTTCACTGTATTTTGTTTTAAGATAATGTATTAATTATATAAAAAAAACACAATTAATTAATTAAGCTTTAATTTTGATTTTCCTTTTTCTATATTTGTATATAATTAATTGCCTAGTATGTAAAAACAAATTAGACTAACAGCCTGTTCAACGATTTCGAACGTCAACGCTCGCATAGAAAACTACATTTAAAACAAAAACAAATTGTCGAATATTGTTTTTGATTTACATACATATAATTTTCTATGCGAACGTTAACGTTCGAAATCGTTGAATAGGCTGTTAATTTATACACAACATCACCAAGTGGAATGGAAATTAACCGAGATTCATCAATTCGAAATTTTTCAATACAACAGGCCTGCGGTCTTCGTTAAAGTTTAAATGGTCAGTTTTGGAGTTTTAATAATTTTATTTGTTATTTTTTCTTTTAATTTTCACTGAAATTGCAAAAACAACAATATTATTTAAACTTAAAAATAAAGAGATAAACTCACTGTTTATTGTTGATGTTTTTGTTTAAACTTTAAAATGTTTTCAAGTAAAACTGTTGCTTATAATTCTTATACGCTTAACAGTTTTATTGGGTTTAATATCTTTAGTTTTTCTAAAATCTTTGTATGAAGTTTCCTGACAATCTGTCCTAAGCAACCAGTGAAATGCGCATAGGAACAGTTTATCCCGTCAACAATATATTTCAGTGTTTTTATCAAGAATTTAAAATTGGGAATTAAGCACGACACGCAAAATCTTGCAAAATATTCAGGGGTGTGCTGGAAATCGCAAACGCAAAACGCAAGAATTTGAAAGTTGTTTTTAATAAACTTTAAACCTAATTCTTTTAATTCTTGGCTTAAAATACTGTTTTATAAGGAAATATTTGTTTAATATTTGTCATAAAATTCTTTTATTACAGAAATCTTATTAAAAATCGACGTTTAAAATTCTTGCGTTTTACGTTTGCGATTTCCAGCACACCCCTGATTACCTTAACGTTGAACGATATTTTTAAGCCAGAGATGTAACAGCACAAAAATGGTTGATTTTTTTAGAATTTATAAAAAAAAAATGTTTTTGCAAACATTTATTAAAAAAGTTTTTTTTCGTATGAAAATATTAAAAATTATCTTAAAGTGGCAAAATACAAATTCCTAACAAATTTAGCTAATTTTTCTTGTTTTTTATGATCGGGATTTGTTTTCAATCAAAAACATTCTATCTTGTTAACCAAAATATAAGCACTTGCTTTCTTTGGTTGGCGATTCTAATACGTAGGCAAGTTGATTTTTAGATTACAATATAGTTTTCGGGGACAGAATAAAAGGAATTGCATCTGTGGGGATTCCAGCTATTTTACAATGTAGCACATACTGAAGGCCCTTGGGGACCAAAGCATATTTCAGAATCGGTCTCACTTACTAAATTTATAATAGTTTTATGATATAGAAGTAATCAAACTTCTTTCATCAACGTTGTGGCAACAATTTTCAAGTTTTTCGATTCAAAAAGAAATACAGCTAATTGCTCACCGATTGTTTACGAAAGCTTATTCTTAATATGTTCTATTGGCTTAAACGTGCTAGAAAAAGTTCAAAGATAATGCATTGCATTGAGTTTTTGAATTTCTTTACCCTTTGCCTAAATAAATTTAAAGTCTTTAACATATTTATTTTTCGAATTTATTCTATGAGCTAAATTTCAGTTACATATGTATTTTATAAAGCTTTTTTTTTTTTTTGTAATAGTCATATTCCTTCAATTTTTCAGAAATTACTTTATACACTAACAGACCTTCGGAAGGAAATAATTCCCAGTTTCTATTTTTTTTTAAATTTAAAGGTATTATGGCTTAAAACAGAATTTTCTTTCAATGTACGATTTAAGTATAAAACTAAATAATTGTTTGTTTGTGTGTGTTTATTTAAAATTTACGTAAAACTAACTTTAAACACTCGACTAAAAAGTTTGTGAATGACAAAAAATTAAAAAAAGATAGTGGCTAGAAATTGAATAAAAACCTCAAAAAAAAAAAATACAATGTGGCTTGACATGTATGTGTGCCTGTCTCTATGACTTAACACACCATCAACGTAGTTGTGTAAATTGGGTAAACACATACTTTATAATTTAAACGCAATTTTTAAACACTCCCTAACAGTAACTCATATAAAACGGCACAATGGAGCTAAATTAAGAAAAAGTGAAAACTGAAGTAAAGATCTTAGACGTGTTACTCTGGTTCGTTCCGGCTATAGCGGTGATCGTACATTAAATAAAAAACAGACCAAAAGAGGAAGGGAACGACGACGGTAGAGCGAGAATGAGAAGAATTGGCAACATGCGGTTTGTGTGATGGTTTAGCGTTGAGTTGTAGTTAAGCCCTTAAACTGAAAAGTTGTGAACAAATACCACGCACAAGTTAATTGAAGCATAAATATTTTAATAAACTTTCCATAAAACAAACTTGATTGTGTACCTTTCTTTATAACTGCTAGGATCTATTAAGATCCTACATTTATGATCAGGGAAACCAAAAATATGCAATTGAATGTTTTTCCTTGTGCGACCAATGAAAGCAGAAACAATATATTTATCCGTTTTAGAGCTTTTTATGAATTTTGGCATCGATTTGTTAGTGCATATTTTTGCATATTTTACCGTTTGAAGCATTTTTTTTGCATAATTTAGTTTTTTTGTAGCATTTTTTTTAGTTTTAAGCGCATATGTTGCCTTTTTGAGGCATATTTTGTTACATGATAATATTTCTTAGATGTCTACAAACAAAGATTTTTTGCGATATTTTAGCTTTTCTGTTTTAAATGTCAATCTGTATACCCAACGTGTTGCTAACATTTTTCAATCTACATTTAATTTTTACTCGAAAATTGTAAGACTATGGAAGAAGGTTCTCATTAAATGTAAATTTTTTTTTTTAAATAAATTTCTTTGTGTTCGAAAACCATCTAAATATTTTACTGCGAATTAAATTCTTTTCAAATTATTTAACACCTATAAATAGTTTTAACTTTTCTAAGAGCCCTTTAAGACACAAAAATCTCATATTGTTGAATATTTTGTTTTTTGGGGGCATATTTTTAACAATTTTCAGGGCATATTTTTGAGTTTTTACTGCAAATTTAACGCACATAAAACGTGTTTTTTAGAGCATATTTCTGGTCTCCTTGTGTATGACAATCTTTCTTTTTAGATTTATGCCACTGTATAACTGAGATTTATTTAAAACAGGTTCTCTCTGCAATATAGAGCAAGTTTAAAAGAGTCAGTAATTATAGAAGAGGGAGCGGGAATATCAACTAACTTTTTGCTTACATTACGGTTCTCTTCAAATCATTCTATTCGACACAAAATGACATTTGAATTGAATTTTGTTGTAATTTTAGTTTTAGTTTATTGCAATAAATGTGAGTGTGTCAACGTGTTCGTATAACTTTTATTGTCCACATTAATGTGTGTATTTTTATTACAAATCTTAAAACACGTAATTTTACATGTCACAAAAAATTTCGTGTTATTTTAGGTTCTGTTTTTCTATAAACATTAAAAGTTTTGTTGAGTTAACAAAAATACAAAAAAAAAACAAAAAACGTCTAAATGAATGACTGGCTGACTAACTGTCTGCCTGTTACAACAAAAAAAATGATAACATGTACAAATGTCTAAATGTTTCAGGAAAGTGATTTTTTGTACAAAAAAAAAAAAGTACCAAAAAAAAAAGTCAAAAAAAACACAAAATTACAAAACTTATCAATCGTAACAGTGACAATAACATGATACTCGTACATATTCCAGCATTCATTTATTTAACAAATAACAATGTGTGTTTATTTTGTATTTTTCCAAAAAGAAAAAAAAATTCAAGTCTATTGTTAAAAATTTGTTTTTCATTGATTTTGTTTACATTTTTCTTTATTTTCTCTTTTTTTTTTTGCCTCTTCACGTTCATTGGCAAACAATTTCTGTTTTAACAATAAATTAATAACAAAAAGTGAAATAAATCACAATCAATTTTGATTAACAGAAACGAGAAATAAACAGAAACAAAATAATAATTGGAAAATGTTGTAATTTTTAAGGGACAGTTTAAATTTTGAATGAATATTTAGTTAAAATTCGGTATCAATTTGTTAGGAAAATAAAAGTATTCGTCAATTTCTTGATTGGCGTATGAGTAATATTTAAATAAGTGGTTCATATTAAGTATACGCTATGCGTCACTTGAGGTAAATTCAACCTAAAAAGCAGTGTTCGAAAATAAACTGAACATTATTTAGCGTTCAGCTCACACACCCAAGAACGATATCTATTTTTTAGTGCTTGTGTAGAAGAACACAACCCTTAATACCGTTCGTAAGTGTTTTCAAGAAAGTGCCGAACATTATATAGTGTTCTGTTCTTTGTTAAAAAACAGAATTATTGTAGAGCTTCTACAGCAGCATTGTATTTTAACATTGTATTTTAATATTTTATAATTTTTCTTTTTTTTTTCATTGATAAAGAAATAAACAAACAAAAAATTTTAGCAACGACCGCAGCACGAACAGCTTGTGTGTGTACTGTATATATGTTTTGTTTGTGTAAAATTAAATTGCTGGCTTTTCGTACGTGTATTTGGTTTTTGTAAAACATTTTTGGTTTTTTTTTATCAGCCAAATAGGCTCTGTGAGTAGACAGAAATTAACGAACTTTAATGAGGTGAACCAAGCACAATGAGATTTGTAATTTTTTTTTAAACCGAACGGAATTAAATGTTTTTATCTTTTGTTGATTTGGATAAGAAAATGGCCAAATTACGGCATTCTATTGCGATCAAAATTTCCATTTAAGTAAATTGTATTGTAATTTCAATCGATATCGACTGACGTTATTTGGCCCCTGTATTATTTTTGTGTTCGAAAGATGACAAACAGGGAAACGTTACTTTTTTAAATAATTTTATACACAAACACTACTAGCGTTTGTGTTTCACAAATCTTACGAACCGAACACTAAGGAGCGATATTTAGTGTACATTTTCGAACACTGATTACAAGTACGAAAGTTTAATCGGTCAAACACCACAGTGCATATTTAAAAATAATTTTTGCTTGTGTACCCTGGTTTGGACCCAGGGGCAATCAATTACCCGCCTAAACAAAATTATGTTATGATATTAAGATTCATGTAAAAGTTCTTTGTGTCAAATTTTATTTTAATAAATTCATCTATACAATATTTTGGGATGGGGGTTTATATGAGACCTATGGCTTATTTTGTACCCACCAGGACAACATTTTGTGATGATAGAAATTGATTCTGAGTCGATCAGTATTCGTAAAGGGGGGTCAAGGATCAATATTTTAAGATGTTGCAAGCATCATTTCGCCTCTCCACTATTGTGGTGGGGGATCTAACAAGCAGCGTTGCCAAGTGTGCAGAGTAATCTGATTTTTTTAGTTTTTTGCAGAAAATTTTTAAAATAAAATTCGTTTTATTTTTATGAATAAGACAAATAGAAATTGAATTTGTTCTTATGAAATGTACAACTGATATGTTGTTATTAAATTAAATTAACTTAAATCTCAATGTGTGATGAATTCAATGATATATTTTTAGTTATGTTTTTAATTTGCATAGTAAAAAATATTTATAAATATATTTTGATGTTTACACTGTCATATTATAATACAACTAGCTGTTCACAACAGTGCTATTAAGCCTTAAGTAGTTCTTAACTCCTCAACACTTTAGGAAAATAGAAAAATTGTTGTTTTTTTTTTGCTTCAGTAACACAAATATGTTTTTTCATTTTATATTTTTTTTAAGGAGTACTTTTTTGCATAAAAAGAGATTTTTTTTGGAAATTGTCAGTTTTTGTAGAAAAAAACATGGCAATACTGAAAACAAAGTATAGTCAATCAAGCCCGACCATATGTTATCCTACACCATAGAATTAGGAGAGAAATTGTCGAAAGTGTACCCTTTTTTGAGACGAATGGATCCACAAGAACAAAACTTTGTTATGATGTTAAGGCCCTTATTGTGTTAAAGGTAACGCAACTCCAAAAATTGCATTGAAAACAAACACAAAGTCAAAAATATTTTATAATTTTGTTGTTGCTTTTTGTTTAAATTACAACTTAATAAAACATTTATTAAGGAACATTTGAATAAAATATTTGTTTTGCAAACCTTTATTAAATTTAAAATATTTTTATGAATACAGGAGTTATTGTTTGTCATGTATCATTTCCTGAAAATCTTGTGTAACGCAATTAACATGAGCGCATTCATTGAGGCTTGAAAACGATGTCAGTAATTTTTTAAATTTTCCCATTTAAAAATTTTTAAACTAAACAATACAATTTATTATAAGAAATTAAATTTTTTGTGATATTTTTTTTTTGTTTAATTTATGTATTAAATAAAATATGAATTGTTTTTGTTATTTATAATAAAAAACTACTTTTTTCCAAAAATAAGATTTTTTCTTCAAAAATAAGATTTTTTTTTGGTGAAATTAAGATTTTTTGCTGAAAATTTCAGGCAGCCCTGCATACCACTAAGTTGCAAATTTCAATACCACCGTAGGGTTTCTTAACTTATCCACATAATTATTTACAAAAAATTCCAGTAAACAGTAAATTATAACCCCAAATTGTAGTGGTAAATTCTATTATAAAGGGTGTCCAAAAATTGAGGTATTAGTTTAATTTTAATAAAAAAACGAGGTTTTTAAGATATTAATAGCCTATTTCTGATGTGCGAAAGAATGCTTTCTTTCGAATAATTACATTTAAAAGAAAAACAAATTTTAAAAATTTTCTTTTTGATTTTAATGTATTTGTACGAAATACACAATTCTTTCGCACATCGAAAATAGGCAGTTAAAATATTTTTATTTCAATTTATTACAAATAGGTTCCGGATAAAAATCAAAAATAATGCCGTTCAAGTGACCCGTCCTACTGTCACGGAAGGCTCTCAATCTTTTATTAAAATTCTAAATCACGTTTTTCAATAAACTGTTGTCAATGATTGGCATCCCCTCCATAATGTTGTTTTTAAGCTTCTAAACTGTTCTGGAATTCTTGTTGTACACTTTCGATTTCAAAGAACCCACAAAAAATTGTCTTAAGGTGCCAAATTGCACGATCTTTGTGGCTAATTCACTTCTCCGCTACAACAATTAATGCGATTTTCGAACCTCTCTTAAAAAAATCCATTGTTTCTCCTGCTGTGTGTCAAGTAGCACCACACGCTGCAAGCACACATTCTTTAGGTCAAAGTCATCAATTTTGCGCAACAACAAGCTTCGGATCATCTTCCTGTAGCGATTTCCATTGGCCGATGACGTCCCTAAGTTGGACACCCTTTCTTTTCTCGAAATTGCAAACTAATTTGAGAATAACAATTCAAGGGTTTGTTCTTAGAAGACTTTTGCTAAAATACCTTTTTTTTATTTTCATTTAATGTCTAAAACAGAATAAACAATTAAGGATGCATTTGTACTCACATTTCAAAATTCCAACACTTAACCAGCAAAATGAACTTATTTTATGCAAACTGGAATGTCCTTCTTCTGGCATGACTTTCAAACTGTTTATTGTTTAAATATAACGAACAAATTGCCAACAAATAAATGTCTAATGCACAAATGAAAACAACAACTGATTTTTGTTCTATATTGGGATCTTTAACAATAAACATGAGATAAATTTTTAGTTGCTGTCACAACAATACGCAAATATAGAAATACAACAGCATAAATACAAACAATTTTTGTGAATAAATGGAAGAGGACACTTAAATAGAAGGACCCAGGCAGTTAAGAGACGCTTAAGCAAACAACAAAACAAATATTGTATAGAGTCTTGGTAAGTAAAATGTGTTTGGGAACAAACCAGTTAAAGGACATTTACGTTTAAATATTTATGTATTAAAAAGGATAAACAAAACAAAATGCTAACAAAAGGTAAATTCGTATGTAACGTAAATAAACTAAAAACGCATAGAATGCCATAAAAAGGATTTTCAAAATAAAACAAAACATCAGTTCAGAGTTAAACAGGCAGACAGACGGACGGACAACAGATAGAGGTTATAATTTATAGCTTTATTACATTTCATTTTTTTTACTTAAACATTCAGATATTTACACAAACATGAATACTCTAAAAAGGTATAAGACTTAGAAAAAAGCATTTGGGACAAAAATTCTTTTCTTTTTTTTTTTTAAAGGGAGCTAAACTTTTGTTTAACACTAACAAAATGAACACAAAATTAAAAAAACAAGAGCAGGAACATCATAACTGCAAGTGTTTGCACTATAAACTTTTTAAATTTCTAAGCTACACAGATACTTTGACATTTACTCAGGCAACTGGATGTGATTTAAGGAAACACAATGCAACATCAGCAACAACTACAGCAAACAAAAACAATAAAATGACACGGCAACTGTCACAGTAAAGAAGAAACACTGTGCCGTAACTGACTGAAATTGTAGGTGTTTTTTCCTAAACACATACAAATAAATGTCAGTTGCAGGCATAGACATAGTGCACAGTGGAGCAAGCTCTTAGTTAATAGGCACACGTACTTGCAGCTAAACCTAAACAAGAGCGGAATGTTTTCTATAAATACCTTTTCCTTTAAATAACCCAAAAAAAAGAAGTCCAACGGTGAAAAATCACATGATATTGGCGGCCAATTGACATCGCCACAACGTGAGATAACACGGCCATTGAATTTGTCACGCAAAAGGGCCATTGTTTCGCTAGCTGTGTGGTAGGTGGCACCGTCCTGTCGAAACCACATATCGTCCACATCAATATCTTCTAATTCGGGCAATAAAAAGTTTTTTATCATCTCACGATAGCGAACACCATTCACAGTAACTGCCTAACCGGCCTTATTTTGGGGAAAAAAATACGGCCCGATGATGCCGCCAGCCCATAAACCGTACCAAACAGTCCCTATTTGTGGGTGCATTGGTTTTTCGACAATCACTCTTGGATTATCATTCGCCCAATGCGGCAATTCTGCTTATTGACGAATCCACTGAGGTTAAAATGTGCCTCATCACTGAAGATGAAGCGCACGATATGCATTTTGATTTGAACGCCCATTTTCCTAATAAGCCTAAATAACTTTACCGCGTTGCTCGATTATGTAACTTTCCATGGTTTAAATTGAGTTAGTCTGAAGTTGAAAAACTTCAAATGAAATGCAGAAAAAACTTGACGTTTAGGCGTCAACATCGGCCCTTAAAATTTTACCACCTCTCTTCTAAGTTTTCCCGCTGGGGATCTCTCTCTCTCTATCATTCTTATTGCTTTGTTGTTGATTATCTTGCTGCATTACACATACAATTAAGCTATTAAAATATATATTTCCCATCACTGGTTCAAAGCTAAGAAAGCTAAAGCCATAGAAGAATGACTAGAAGGGAAACTCTCTGAAAAAAAATCAAAAATTATCTCTTAAACAGCAACAAATTTCTTACTATTTTTTACTAATGCAGTAACAGAGTAATTTTTATTTTTTTACCATTTGAGTTAGGCTTTTTCACCTTTCTCTTTCTCTATCTCTCGCTCTCTCTTTCAAAGTTCTTATCAGTTGTTTATGGCTTAAACACTTTTTGTTCGTTAATTTATATCTCATCTTGCTTTTCTAAACTGGCGACATTTTTGTAAAATTTTTGTTTTATTTTTTAATATTTTTCTTCACTTGTTTTATATCATTTTTAATTTTATCTTTTATCCTTAAACTTTAGCGATTTTTACAGATTTGAAAGCAGCTGCTAATTTAAGTTTTTTTTTTACATTTTATTAGAGAGAGTTCCATGTTTCCTGATTGAAATTTTGTCGAATTTTCATTTGAACCGTTTTTTTTTGACATTCTAAAATAAATTAAGCAAATAAGATTTTTTTGTAAATTTTTTAATTTTTGCCGATTTTATTAATGATTTACTTCGAGCACTTTTTTCTATTTAAAGGTTATCTATGAATTGCCTGTTTATGGATCGTTGGACGATTTTTGTTATTTCTTGGTGTTTTTTTATTTTCTTAATCTTTTTTTTCTAATTTTTATATCAACACCGCAATAGTGAACAGGGTATTTTGCATTTGTACATATTTATATTTTTGAGTTTTTAAATTTTAAAATAAATAAAAGTACTTTAATTTTCAAGTCATTGAAAACCCGATTTGGTTAAGTTTCGAGAGTTAACTTTACAAAATATAATAGAATTCCTTTATATTCATCAAATTTCCCCACTGTTCTTTTGCTCATTTACACGCAGCTGCTTTTACACACACACACACACACACACTCAAATTTACTCTTAGAAATTCATTCTTAAGATAATAAAAGTCCTAATTTAAAGCGTGTAGCACTTATTCTGTATTTCAGTTTAGCTTTAAAACACGAGTCTGTGCCTGCAAAGTGTTTTTAAGAATACAAATGCATTGTCATTTAAGAATTTAAGAGTCAGTCATAAATTTCAGCAACAATCCAACACCAACTGCACCACCACAAATTCGGTGGGAGCTCATACGATGACAATTTATGTTGTATGCAGCGCATACGCACACGAAAACCCAGGGGAAAAAACGATAAAGAAACATCGAAATGTTTTGCATTTGAGGAGAAAAATAGAAAAAACTAAAAGAAAGATAAATTATTACAACGCATGTAAAGATTAAAAGCCATCCAGAGCGATAACAGGAATGCGAATCGTGGCAAACTAAGAAGAAAACAAACTGCAGGAATCTTGTTTCAATGCAAAAGGCATGTTAAAAAAGGTGGTCGGTCATATGATTGTAAATTATAATGGCAAGTAAAGGATTTGGATTGTAAATTTGTTTCTAGAGATCTTCAAATTACTGTGATGTTTTTGTAGTTTCATTGCGAAAACGTGTTGTGAAAGGGCGAAATGGAGTGAATTTAAATTTTTAAATTGAAAAAAGGAATTTTTCACTAAAGTGATAAATTTCTTAATTAAAAATTAAATTAAACTGCTAAACTAAAAAAAATCTTCTTCTTGGGTTTAATCTATACCAACAGTTCAAACGGTTTTGTTGTTTGACTAATACTGCGACAAAAATTGGTTGCAGAAAATACATGTGGTTTGATACAACATACCCAACACAGAGTAAGACAAAGCAGACTGAAGCTAGCCTCGTTGCACATAATTGCGTGCTTTCTAATGCAACCCCCACCAATTAAGACAAATCGAAAAAAGATGAAAAAAGACAAAAAAACATCCCTGCAGCTAAAATCGTTACTCGTAAAGTTTTGGACTAGTTTATTACTAGTTGTAAGGCGACGAAAAATAAGAAATATTATGAAATTTCGACGGCGCTGCTTTATACGTTTGTTTTTGAAGCAACAATAACACTACAAAAGTTGGTAAAAAAAACGATTTGATACTTGTTCGTTATAGCAATAAGAACCACTCTAAAAAACTAAATAACAACACTACAAGAAGAAATATTTAAGTTTTTGGTTGGTTTTGAGTTGAGAAACTAAAGGGTGGTTAAATGTTGGCATTTATCAATTTCAGACTAACTCAATTTGAGCCATGGAAAGATACACAATCGAGCAACGCATTAAAGTTATTCAGGCTTATTATCAAAATAGGCATTCAAATTAAAATGCATTTCGTGCACTTCGTGATTTTTTCGGTCAATTTAATCGTGCAAATTTGCGTACAATCGGAAAAATCGTGCAAAAATTTGAGCAAACCGGCTCTGTAGGAGATGTAAAAACACCAGTTCATGCTCGTACAGCTCGTACTGCAGAAAATATTGCCGCTGTTCGCGATAGTGTGGCTGAAGAGCCGTCCACCTTAACTCGTCGTCGTGCCCAACATTTGCACCTCTCACGCGCGTCGTTGATGAACATTATGCATAATGACTTGCATTCACACTCTACAAGGTGCAATTGACTCAATGCATTGATTTTTCGACAATCACTCTTAGATTACGCTATGCGACAGTCAAAATCGGGATGGGATGAAAGCAACGGGAAATGTTTGACAGATTTATATATCGACGTGTTTAAGAAGAACTTTACCATTTACTTGAGTTATAAAGCTTGGACTCGGGGAGATCCATGGTTCCCGAAAGTGGGTATTTAAAAAAAAATTAATTTTGGTCATAACTTTTTTGCATCTGAACCGATTTTATATAAAATTTTTTTATAAAATATGTTCTACTAAAAATTTTTGATATTTTGGTAAATATAAAATTTAGGTTTTTAAAAAAATTTTGATTTTTCAAATCGATATATCTCGATTCCTAGACGTGAACCAGCGAAACGCCGCGACACGTATAACTTCTTTTTTACCGATATAACTTTCCGCCGGTAGTTTGAACACTTCCCGATCACTGACCCCTACCATTTGTCGCACAGTGTTATCATTCTCCCAAATGCGGCAATTCTGCTTATTGACGAATCCAATGAGGTGAAAATGTGCCTCATCACTGAATCACGATGTGCACGATTTGCATTTTGATTTGCATTTGAACGCCAATTTTCATAAAAAACCTGAATAACTTTAACGCGTTGCTGGATTGTGTATCTTTCTATGGTTCAAATTGAGTTAGTCTGAAATTAAGAAATGTCAAATGAAATGCATAAAAAAACGTTTAGGTGTGGTTCACATACAAGATCGGCTCTTTAAATTTACCCTTTATATAACAACCAATTCCCCATGATATCTAGGGTCTCTGGAAAACTCATTTAAACATACACATGGAGAGACAGACATCGTTATATCAACTTCGCTACTCATATGGATCCAGAATATTTATTATTTACAAAGTCTAAAATCAATATTATAGAAAGCATAAACGGAATGACAAACTTATAGCATCCCATTCCACCTGGGGTAAACGGTATAAGAATATGAACAAATTTAAAGTTTTCTCCCAAAACTTTTTGTTAGTATTTGTGATCACAAATATAACTTTTTGTTGGTTTAAAATACTTTAATGCAGAAAATAAAGCAAATTTAGGTTTAATAATAATTTTTACATCATTCTCAATATTTTGGTCGCTGTTACAAATTATAATTGTGTCCTCTTTTCGTATGTACTCAAATGCATTGCATTATTACTGACTTCATAGGCAAGTTTTTGCCTTAACATAAAGAAAAATTAATCATAATTAAAGCTGTAAATAGCCATCCAAAAACCGTTATGTTTTTCACTTTGAATCATGAAAAACCGGCAAGCACGCAGGCTGCAACAAAAGTTTCATCATTGTATAAAGTTTACTTTGATGAAAGAAAAAAAAAAATTAAGCAGACTCCTTTACAAACGTTAGGTTGGTTTATGCCCTCCTGACCAAGTGACTGGTTGGTTGGTTGGTTGACAGTCAGACAGACATTTAAGCCTAAAAGCATTATGTATTCTTTTATGCCCTTTGGATTTTTTTGCAATTTACGTGCGTGTTGGCATCGCCAGCCAGCATCATCGTTATCATCATCATCATCAGCAGCCAGAGCAGCAAAATAGATTTTTATTGAAAATTTCAAGCTAACACGGCAAGAGGGGAGATAAAAATTGTATTTCTACTGGGAGCAGCAAGCGTTCGGGGTCATTTTGATGCGTTAAATAAAGTTTTTACTTTATATGCTCGTATATGCGTGATTTGTTACAAAAATCCAAACAAATTTGTTCAGTTTATTTTTTTTTTGTAGCTTTGCTTTTTTTTTTTCTGCCACTTGAGGCAATAATTCGTTTCGTTAGCAAATGTCAGATTATTTGCACGCTGAATATGTTTGTGTTAAAAAGTTAGTGTGAGTTTGGGTTTTTTTCTCTTTTGCTACTTTTAAGTGGAGGTCATATTTTGTGAAAATTTGTCTATCGGTTATCCCACATGTTACAGAGGAAAATTAATTTTTTTTTTCAATCATTAATTTGTACTTTTGTACTGATTTGAGATTGATTTAGAATTTCAAAGGATATTGTTGTGAAAATAATTTGTCTATTATTAAATTTGATAAATTTTACTTTGTAGTAGTTTTTTCCTTCTGCCATACATATGAACATATACATATATTGGACTTATAAGATTTATAAGAAAATGCATAATTAATTATTTTAAATATTTAATACAATTATGCCAACACATTTTTAAGATTTTGAAGCATCTTTTAACATATAAATTCCTTAAAATTTACTTTTTTATTTAGCAGTTAACGACTTTCTATGCTACTTGGAATCGAGAGCTGATTTGCAGAACAAGAACATTAACAAAGTTTTCCACTTAGAGTTCAAAACATGCAAGAAAACCTTTTAGTTTGGTAAGGTTCATAAGGCAGCTATCAAAAAGACTGCTCGCTTGTTTCCGTCAGTGGCCCCTCTGTAATATCCAGCGCCAATGCCCATTTTACCGATCCGTTACTCCATTGCTGTCACCGCAGAATTCAACCAATTCGTCTTCCTAACGAAGTGAAGAAGCAACTTTAGTTCTGCCTAAGATAAATCATCCAGATAGGAAAATGCCGGTTTTCCCAGGCATCTCTTCCTAATAACCCGAATTCCAGGACACTGACACAGAAAATGGTATACAGTTTCCTCCTCCTCCACGTCATGGCAACTTCATTGAATTCCAGACTTATTATCTTCGTGTGAGTGCTCAACTCTTACTGAGATCACCTTTCTAGTCTGATCCCTATTCAACCTAATTGTTCAAAAAGAACTGCGTCGTTGTAGTTTTAAAGCTACTCCTTTGTAATCCAAAGCTGGGTTATATGGTCCTGCCCAAGGACATCGTAATGTTAAATACACCCTGTTTTTTCCATGCGCTTGGGTTACTCTTGAAGTAGTCATAGTCCCTTGTGGGCTACATTTTACGACTCCACAAAAAATAGGAAATAACACCCAAAAACAATGAATGAAATAACATCGAAAAATAAATGAAATAAACCCCAAAGCGAAAACGAAACAACCCCCAATATTTGGGAGTTATTTCATATGAAATAACACCCAATGATGAAAATAAAAAATCCCAAAGGAAATAAACCCCATCAGCAACAAAAATGAAATTATGCCCAAAATTCATAAAAGAGTCAGTTTCACCAAGGATAACCCCCAAAAACCAACAGCTTTAAAAATGAAATAACCCCCGAATAAAAAATGAAATAACACCCAAATTATACACGCTATGGGGTATTGCAGGCTATTGACTATATTGATATAGAAATGGAAAGTTTTAGATCGAATAGCAAGAAATTTTGTTTTCTGAATAAAGCACTCCAGAAATGTACTTTTAAACCACTAAAGGCCAAAGGTCGTGAAACTTATTTTTCATAGAACTTTCAAATAAATTGCCTTTATGAAACTAAATTTGTGGTTTAGATAAAGCAGGAGAAGATGTTTAGTTTTAACAATATTTTGAAAAATATTTTTAAATACTGATCGAACTACAGTGGCTCAAAATTGCTAAGTCAATTAATTTTTTTAAAAAAAAGCATATTTATACAAGAAATTTTTAATACTAAAGATTTTTTTTATAAAAATTGATATTTGATAACGAAGAAGTTATAATTTAAAAACATAACAACTTTTCAATGAATGATTTGTTTTTTAAAATTTAAAAGGTTAAAGGTCATAAAAATTATTGAAAGAAATACTCTTAAATGAAAAGGCATTATGAGATTTTAAATTGTAATAAAAATAACATGACAGTGGATATAAGTTAACAACAATAACAAAAAAATTCTTTGTTTGTAGTTAATTTTAAAGGTTAAGGGTCAAAGGGCACAAATATTGTTTCTTAGAAAACTTCTACAAAAATGGTCTGATTATCCGAATTAAAATATATAATTTAGAAAAAAAAAACTGGTTCTTTAAAGTAAACATTATTTGAGAAAAAAAACACACATTTTAAAATTTAACTTCAGGCACAGTGGGTTAAACGTGGGTTAAAATTACTTCCATTTAAGAAATTTATAAAAGAAACTTTCAAAATTTTAGAATTTACTTTAAGTCAATATTTTAATTTTTGAAATTTCTTTAATTTTATTGTAAAAGCTTGTAAAATTTTCTTTGTTTTTGTTTTTTTTTATGTCTGACAAAGATGCCTTATCAGCAAAAAATATTTTCGATATAACTAATAGAATTATTCACTTAAGCCACACATTCGTTTTTTTTTTTTTGGAGAAAAGGTTGCAAAAGAAATATGTATGTACAAAATTTAATTACTTAACCATTCAAGCATTAGATTTTAGGGTTAGAACTAATAAATCATAAATATTACATACAAATTTATCTTAACTCTTAAATGGGCCCTTTGATAACAAAACTGACTAAGTTTTTTTTAAAGAAAATACCAAAATTTTATATTTCAAATTAAACAAACTAAAACAATATAATTAAAAAACAAAGTCACTACAGTTTTTGTCCACCACAAAAAAAAAGACTTAAGTCTTTCTAGTTACAAAAGGACCTTAAAACACATAAACACGTACCTTAAATTATAGTACCATCAATTTATTTCTACAAAATTCAACAAAAAAAATATCTAAACGGAAGGAAATAGATTGAAAAAAGCACTGACAGACAGACGTACATGAATTTAAGTAAATTCTAGTGTTAAATTGGTCACAATAATATTCACACTGGTTGCCAGTAAACAGAAATGAAATTATTTTTAAATAAATGGCATTAAGAATAATATGATCTTTATTTTTATTTCTTCTTTTCGAAATGAGATGATGGTGTTGTTACTGTTTCTGTATTAGTTCGTATAATATTTTGAAAATGAGGGCAATTTTAAGTCAATTGTTAGTTGGAAATGTTTTACTTGCATTGATGCTCATTGTCTTCTTAAGGGAGTGATTTCAAGTTTTTTTTATAACTTGTTTTCAGATTCTTATTGTCCTGTAAGTGTTTTTAAGGTTGTTTTTTGTGGTAACTGCTCTAAATAGATTAAGGAGTTTTCAGTTAACAAGAGATAGGAGTCACAAAATTTTGGATTTTGTAATTTTCGAAAATATCTAATTGTATTTGATAATTCAGTTTTAGTTGAAAACAATTGAAAAGTTTTACCAAATTGCCTTTAATCTCAATTTATAATTTAATATAATTTAAAGCTTATTCGAATTCATTATTCGAACTTATAAAATTATACTAAACTGCTATAATAAGTTGTTTTTAAAGGTTTTATGAGTTTAATTTTTAATAAGGACTTGTGTAAAATAAATTTACTTACTTTTGAGATTTTCGAATATAAATTCGAGCTGAGGATTTTTTCTTTGAAATGACAATTAAATAATCTTAATCAACATATTTAATTTTAAGTAAGTTTCGTATAATTCGAAATTTTTGAGCATAAGTTCGAAATTTCAAAATATGTAGTTTTAAATAAAATTTTAATAATTTTATAAAAATTTTAATAATTTTATAAAAATTTTATGAGTTGCTTAAGCATGATTTTTAACTTTACAGTGATTTATGAATGTACTTCAACTTTTTTGAACATAATCCTAATTAAAGTTTAAAAATTAAAATTAGTCAAAAACCTCATTTTTTTATTAGATTAATCTAATTAAATAATATTTTATATTTTAAGCTCACTTCGAATTTTTCGAACATACGTTGAAATTATCAAATTTGTATTAAAATGGGATTCCTTAACAATTTAAACTCTATTTTATTTTTTTTTTTTTTGTTTTTATAATATTTATACTTATTTCGACTTTTCAAACAATTTTTTGACTTTTTTTATATCACCTGATTTCAATACTTCGAACGCAAGAATGAAGTTTGTTAATTTTAAAATTTTTGAAAAAAACTTTAAAAATTCGAATATGTCCAAATATTTTTAACTTATTTCCAATTTTCGAACATCATTTTGTATTATAAAATTTGTATTTCATAAAGTTATTAAATAATTTTTAAATATTTTATTTCGAGCTTTATCTAAATTATGTCAACAATATGTTAACTTTTCTTACATCACCCTGATTTCAATTCTAAGTTTTATAATTATTAAACAATTTCTTAACAACATTGTTGTATAATTTCGATTTTTGTCGAATATAAGACTGAATTTAAGTTCGAATTTTAAAAACCTTTTACAATTTAATATTTTAAACATTTTAACTCTTTTTGTATTTCTATTTACATTCAATCACTTTCAGTTATCATTTAAAGCTCAATTTTGATTTACAAAATTTCAAAAATATCAAAAAGTAATTTCAATTTTTGGGAATACAAAATTTAAATTTCAAAAGATTTTGTTATTCGTGCTAAATTCCCAGTTTTTATTATTGATAAAAACACTTGAAATTTATTGTTGATGGGATAAGCTATTCCTATGCGCATTTCACTGGTTGCTTAGGCCAGATCATCAGGAAACTTCATCCATAAAGATTTTAGAAAAACTAAAGATATTAAACCAAGTAAAAATGTTAAACGTATAAGACTTATAGCAACAGTTCTACTTGTAATAATATCAAAGCTTAAACAAAACAACATCAACAATAAACAGTGCGTTCATCTCGTCTTACATTCCCCGCTACAATTAGTTGAAATTCTCTCAACATTAATTGTAGTTGTAAGTAGGTTAAGAAAAACAAAATAAAAAACAACAACAACTTACAAAAGATGTTGTCAATTAAGTGTTTTTTAGGCCGTGCACCCGCCTGTTTATTATCAAAAAGTAATTTCAATTTTTGGGAATACAAAATTTAAATTTCAAAAGATTTTGTTATTCGTGCTAAATTCCCAGTTTTTATTATACGTTTAACATTTTTACTTGGTTTAATATCTTTAGTTTTTCTAAAATCTTTATGGATGAAGTTTCCTGATGATCTGGCCTAAGCAACCAGTGAAATGCGCATAGGAATAGCTTATCCCATCAACAATAAATTTCAAGTGTTTTTATCAATAATAAAAACTGGGAATTTAGCACGAATAACAAAATCTTTTGAAATTTAAATTTTGTATTCCCAAAAATTGAAATTACTTTTTGATAATAAACAGGCGGGTGCACGGCCTAAAAAACACTTAATTGACAACATCTTTTGTAAGTTGTTGTTGTTTTTTATTTTGTTTTTCTTAACCTACTTACAACTACAATTAATGTTGAGAGAATTTCAACTAATTGTAGCGGGGAATGTAAGACGAGATGAACGCACTGTTTATTGTTGATGTTGTTTTGTTTAAGCTTTGATATTATTACAAGTAGAACTGTTGCTATAAGTCTTATACGTTTAACATTTTTACTTGGTTTAATATCTTTAGTTTTTCTAAAATCTTTATGGATGAAGTTTCCTGATGATCTGGCCTAAGCAACCAGTGAAATGCGCATAGGAATAGCTTATCCCATCAACAATAAATTTCAAGTGTTTTTATCAATAATAAAAACTGGGAATTTAGCACGAATAACAAAATCTTTTGAAATTTAAATTTTGTATTCCCAAAAATTGAAATTACTTTTTGATAATAAACAGGCGGGTGCACGGCCTAAAAAACACTTAATTGACAACATCTTTTGTAAGTTGTTGTTGTTTTTTATTTTGTTTTTCTTAACCTACTTACAACTACAATTAATGTTGAGAGAATTTCAACTAATTGTAGCGGGGAATGTAAGACGAGATGAACGCACTGTTTATTGTTGATGTTGTTTTGTTTAAGCTTTGATATTATTACAAGTAGAACTGTTGCTATAAGTCTTATACGTTTAACATTTTTACTTGGTTTAATATCTTTAGTTTTTCTAAAATCTTTATGGATGAAGTTTCCTGATGATCTGGCCTAAGCAACCAGTGAAATGCGCATAGGAATAGCTTATCCCATCAACAATAAATTTCAAGTGTTTTTATCAATAATAAAAACTGGGAATTTAGCACGAATAACAAAATCTTTTGAAATTTAAATTTCAAAAATAGTTTAGAATTGTATTGGCAAATTTGAATTTATTTAAAATTAAAATTTTTGTGCTATTTTTTAAAATTCATGGCAAACTTGTGTGTTCTCAAGCACATTTGATTAGTTTCAATAATAATTTATTGCTCCAGATTGATAATAAAAAAAAATCGAACATAATTTCGAAAATTCGATTTTTTTGTAAAATAAGACTTGTAACCTTTTTTATACTTTTTACAACAAATCTTTAAACTTAATATTGCTGTAAGTGATAACTTTACAGAAAATTCCATTTTTTCAAACTTTAGCAAACAATATTTGTTTAGTGCCTTTAAAGTTTAGTTACATTCACCTTTCATTTAGCTTCTCTTTTCCCACAGTAGTTTCTAAACTTTATAAAACCAAAATGAATTAAAGAAACTTGTGTGAGTCCGTTTGTTATAGACAAACGAAAAAAATTTTAGTTAAAAAAAACATGGAAAGTCATTTCAAAAATTGCACATTATTTTCCAAAGACTGAAGTAAAAACATAGAAAAATAACACAGCCATAATTACATTTTGAACTTCAGCCAATTGTTGAAAGTATTAATATAGATTATTGTGTTTGAACTGAATTTTTAAACTAAAAAAAAAAAATAAAATAATATCTACTGAATAAAAAAGCAATTGTTTTGAATGTTTTTTTTTAACAGAATTGTAGGCACCTGTGGAAGAGAGTTGAACAAACTTCTAAGGGATTTGTGATTCAAAACAAATAATGTTTTATGAATTCCGAAAATTTCGAAATAGTACATTATTAAACAATTTAGGTTTATTTTAACTAGGAACCTTTTTGACAAATTCGATTTAAGTGAAATTTGAATCATTGATTAAGCATAAGCATGAACAAATACGTTCTGGAAGTTCATAGTAATTCAAATATAAATTTTGCTTTCGTTATTATTTAGTCTGAAATCACCTTTTAATATTTTCTTTGTCATCATCACCTTCTGTGTGTTTGATGAAGTGTCTTTTTGCTTGATTATTAAAATTAATTAGAAAGCACACCTTTAGGCGTTTTATGATATTTAATGAATTTGTTTATTTTTCCGCTGCTGTATTTGCAGATGACAAATAGAAAATTTTCAAATTTAGTTTCATTAACGCAATAAAAACATAAATTTTGTATAAAATATTATTAAAAACATTGATGTATTTATTTTGGAAGAAAATAAAAGAGCAAAAGTAAAATAAAACAAGCTAGGTAGATTATGTATGTATATGTATTTGGCAGGGTCAAATACACATTTCTTGTGGGTACTCCATACTCTCAGTACTACGGTTCAGATGTAGTGTTAGGTAGTTTTCGTACTTTAAAAAAGAGTTATATAACTATCTTTGTTAATAATAATACAAACTCTGAAAGCATTAAGTAACTTCTTTTAAGCATTGAGCACTTAAAAAATTCTTAATTCCAGCACTAGTGCCAAGTCTCTGATTCCCTCTACCATGAACTATTTGCGTAAAAAATTTAAATTTGTAGTAACACTCAACCTATGGGAAATTTGGATCAATCTTTATAAATTTCGATTTAATACATTTTTACTCCGGAAACGATTTTGATTATTTTCAATCTCATAATGCAATTATTTTCTGTTAAGTCTTTCGAAAGTGAGTACAGATGTAGGGGCATAGCTATATCGACTCCCAAGACCGGACACAAAAGAAACCACTGTATTGTGTTCTTACAAAGAATTTATCCTCAAAAACAAACTCAACGCTGCTTTATACAACGCTGGCGCGACCAGGCACGAGTATCCGTCGAATGGGGGTGTCCTCTTAAGAAAGGTGTCCGTTAGGGGAGCTAACACTGTATACACATAAATACTTTATTGAATTTTAGAAACACATTTCACATTTCTTTGTCTGACATAACGAATAACAAACTTGTTATAGGAGTAACCTTTTGTAATGTAAAATTAATTTGCTTAATAAAATTTTAAAATTTGATCTAAAATATTTATTTTTTAACGAAAATTTTTCAAAATTAGAAATACATATTAAAATTACAATTAAAAATTGTAATGTAATCAAATATGCCATAGAATACGGCAACAAGATTAAAATGCTTGAAATATAACATTTAAAAACAACACTGAAAGATCGAATTTTTGTTCGAAAAATTATAATTTAATGGAAGTTAGACTTTAAAAAAAAAGAACGTAGGAACTTTATAGAAGCAATAAAATGGTTTTTAAAAACTATTTCGAATTTCATTCTCAATGTTATCTTCGAAAATCTGAACATTTTTTAAAGCACAAATTAATGTCCAAAATGATTAAATATGCTTTAGAATAGAAAAACCAAGTTGAAATATCTAAAATATTGAATATTAAAAATATTCGAACGTTTATTTCGAAAAATCCAAATTAGTTAAAAACTCTTAGGGCATGTTCTGACAATCGCAAGACCCTTAATATTTGCGATTCTGATCCTATGTTCGAATAATCGAAATCTGTTTTTAATGTGTTAAATATAATTTTTTTTTTAACCGTCCAGGTAAATTTAAAAAATTTAAAATTTTACTGCTAAATTCGAAGTTAAAAATCTAAAAACCTCTTTAAAAATTCTAAAAAAGAAAAATGTTATTATTTTTTTTTTTTTTTAACGAATATTTTCCTTATTTTATCCAATATTTATCCAATTTTCGTCTACTTCTTTTAATCTTTCTTATGCATTTTTAAGTCCTTTTTTAAAAAAAAAACTTCCTCCTTTTTAACTGGTCATTTATATATTTTTTTTCTTCTGCTATAAAACAAGATTTTTAAGGATGTTAATTCTACGTGTCTGGTTGCAGTAGAACAAAAAATTGCAATTTTTTTTAAGTAAAAAAATCTAATTTGAAATAAAAAGGAATGTTTGTGAACATGACAGAGTATAAAATTAAGATTTAATATGAATAAAAAACACAAATTTACTACCAGCAATGAAGTTTTTGATGAAAAAAGAAACGAAGACAAAAATGACATTGATGAAATGCGGAAGGGAAGTGACTGTACTTTGTTTATGCAAAAAACAAACACGGTAAAATGTGTTAAAATTTTACTTCTAATTTTTTTAAATATGATCTGAAAATTATCGATGCTGACTTTAAATTGTTGAAAGTTTTGTTCTGAAATTCTTACTTTTCTTGGAAAAATTTTATTTCATAGTCTTGTAGCCCATTTCTGATATGAGAAAGAATTCTTTCTTTCGAACAACTACATTTGAAACAAAACAAAAACAAAGTTTTTGGAATTTGTTTTTTTTTTTAATGAAGTCTAAAATTTCGCAAATCGGAAAAAGGCAGTTAATCGTTTTCATTTATTTTGTAACAATTGCAAGCGTAATTTTAAATTTCAAACTCTCGAAAATTCGAATCCGACAAAAATCATAATTTGACTACTACTTTTAATGGGTTAAAACAAAGTAAAATTTTTTAATGACAATTAGTGTATTTCACCCTCAGTTTTTCTTAGTTGTTGTTATCAGAAATATAAATTTTTTAGATTAATTGTTCCTTAATTCATTCTTTAGCTCGTTTCCACAATATTATTACAGTAACGGACTGTAGTTTATTTAAGATGTATTCCGTTCAGTAATTTAAAAATAACATTTAAAATTCCAAGCAAATTTATTTTAACTGATTCTAACAGTTATTTAAAAAACTAAGTGCATATTAATACGGATTGTACGTTGATTAAGTTAATTTCTTCTTTTTTATATATTAAATTAAATGAAAATGTAATTTAAAGTAACGAAAAGTTCATTTAATTTTTACTGACAAAAATAAAATCGCGAATTCCGAAAAAACAAAGGAATTTTCAGTTATTTTATATAAATTAATCATAAAAAATTAACTGAATAATCCGTAAAAAATAAGGAATTTTCAGTTGTTAATCATCGACCTATAGAGCTCACCGTTGACAGTGATGGCGTGGAAAACGTCGTTCTCAAAGAAATATGGACCGGTGACGCCGCCAGCACAAAATGCACACCAAACAGTGACGTTTTGTGTCCTCAAGGTGTCCTCCAAGCCAACCCATGACGTCGGCCAAATTCAGTCTGATTAATCCGCCAGAGTCATGAAAAATGGACATTTCGGATGAGTTACACCCAGTTACACCCGTGTCGGACATTTCCAACGATGTTATGTTCCACATACAATTGCATCAATAGATCTCACAAACAATTTGTTTTGTTGAAATTTAAAGATATGAAGCGCTTAATTAATGACTCTTTTTTATGGTAGTTGGTAGTCTATCGGTACGAGGGTTGCAGGCTCAATTCCTACCAGAGCCTCTGGGCTCTTTTACTAAAACAGGCTGAAGGATTACGATACATCTGCTCGGTTAATTAAGTTCGAATATTTTTTGTTATTGTATTTGTAACTATTAATACAAATAAATAAAAACTTACTTCAAAATTCTATTTAAATATCAATTTATCGGGCCTGTTCAGAAAATCACGTGATTTCAAATCACTTGCCTTTGAAATCACACGTGTGATTTTGTGGTGTTCTGAAAGTCATACCGTTTTTGTGTTACTCGGTGTGCTTTCGGCAAGATCACACCAAAACACACAAAAACGGGACAATTAAATATCACACGTGTGATTTTAGTAGGCACATGTGATTTTAAATCAAGTGATTTGAGTAACAGTGATTTGAAAAACAGGTGTGCTTTTAAGTCATAATGTCCTAAATATAATTTTACAATTGTTTAAAAAAATACTGTTGTTTTTTAAACAAAATAAAAATTTTAATACTGTGTTCATTGATTCGTCATAACTGTACAGCAAAAATCAAAATTTTAAGCGGTTACCCGCAGCAGTCATAGATATTTCTTGTAATTATTTTAAGACACATGACTTTACAACTTTACGACTACCTTGTGAATCCCTCAATAGTTTTACATATGATTTTATTTTTACTAGAGGTCAAAATTGTACTATTAACTTTTTTTATGTACATTTGAAGAAAAAATAGTACATCTAAGTATATATGAAGTTAGATGTTTCGGGCATTTATTTTTTCCGTCTAAGTGGATCCGGTTTATATTTTATTTTCCAAGTGTGTCAAGTTAAATTTGTAAGTCCAATATAAAAAAATCAGAAAATATCAATTGAAAAACAAAAAAGTATTAAAAAATCACCTTTATAGATTGTTATCCACTCAGGACATTGCATGTTTAATTTTATTTTTCTTTATCTAATATTTACGAAAATTAATCAAAGGTCCAGATGTTGAACGAAAAATAACCATAAAGCTCCCCTTACATATTCTTATTCACTCAGGACAATGCGTGTTTAATTTTATCTTTAAAGGTAGAATATTAACAAAAATTCAAAAAGTACCACCATTTTCATTCACTCAGGACCCTGCACATATCAAACTCTGTTTCTAAGTTCAATATTATAGAAAATTTAAAAATGATCGCATGCAGCACGGAAAAGTAAAATAAAGAATTTTAATTTTGTGTAGTCAATATTTCGAAAACCGGTTTCTGAAAAATTTTATTTTTTGATAATTGAAAAAACAAATTTTGTATTGTACATATGTGTTAGTAGCAAATTTGAACGGTTATTACTCTGAAAATAGATTTTAATAAAATATATATTTTGCACATCTGTATGTAAATACATGTGTACATTTTGATCAAATCGGTTGACGTGCAGAGGAGAAAAGTGTTCTTAACTCTTTTGTCTTTGCCGATTTATGTATAGATTTGACATGAAAAACAAATTTTATATAAAAATTGATATTCAAATAGAATTGGTGAAATAGGCCTTTAAGCAGAATTAGTTTTAAACATGCTGCCCCTGTTTCCGAAATAAGTGGTCAATATTAAGCGATTTAAGTCGGCATTTTAAGAAAATAAGACAAAACAAATATAAGGAACGATATTTTTGTTTCTAATAATCCACCAGTGCAGTGCCTTTGTATCTTAAAACAATCTTCTTATCTTTAAGACAAAAATATCCTTAATTTTTCTCAAAAAAAAAAAAAAACTGCTAGTGGTAAATAATCTTATTTTTGTCTGTTGCTGTTTTTCTTTTCAGTTCTTTCATTTACATCACTCGCTCGTTTTAGAAAAGATTAACAAAAACTAAAGATAATTTAATTTTGTTTCTTTATAAATGATTTTTTTTTTTGTTTTGTTTTTTTTTCACTTATCTATATTTTTTCCTCATTCGAAATCATGTATTCCTTTTACTTTGCTGGCTTAAAGCCAAAATTTGATTACGAATAAAAAGAAAAGAGGAAAGAGAAGAAAGTATTAGCAGGAAAAAAGGTGCAAATCTTATACACATACGAGTGAAATTCTGTTTTTTCTTCATTGCTAATTTTCAAGGACATTTTACTTCAGATCGTAAGGAGGAAAACAACCACATGCAATTCGTATACATTTCATATAATATTTTAACGATAACGAGTTCTGTACACTTAATCCATTTGATTGTGAAAATTTTTATTGACAGTTGATGGCATAATTTAGTCAAGTACTCAATGATTAAATGGTTGGCAAAAAGAAGTCGATGAAGAAATAAAAATTCAAGAAATAGTTCTTTAAAGAAGAAAGACATTTTATAGTTTTTTTGAGATAAAAAATAATTGGGGAATTCACAAAGTGTTGTATTGCGCCATATTAGCGGTATATGCGTTATTTTTTTTAATGTCACTTTTATAAAATTATAGCCTATACAACCAATATGAGACAATAGAACACTTTGTAAATTGCTTAAATATATTCGCCCTTATTTATAATAAAAAAAAAAGGTTTATAAAGGGTTTATTTTATAAAAAAATCTGGTTTATAAAGCTTTTATAAATATTAGGGGATTCAAAAAGTAGTCATAAAGTCATATGGCTTAAAATAACAAAACGAAAAAATATAAATGATGTGAGCATCCTCTTGTAATTTAAATCTACTGTGTAGTTATGGCAAAACAATAAACACAGCAAAATAATTTTTATTATTTTAGGACTTTTTTGTTTGAAACACAACCACAATTTTTAAACTATTGTAAAATATAAGGATATTACGATAGTACGACTTCAAGCATAATGTTTGAATTCCCCAAAATATTTTATAACATTATTTTCTAAATTTTGGTTGAATTTCAAATCTTACTAAAATTTCGGAACAGGCTGGCTTAAACCACCTGGTGTCCTGCTTGATCCGATTTTCCTTCTCTTGACGAGTTTTGTGGCTTCAAAACGAAATCACTGTCGACTCTACTTGCATCACGCTTAGTTTTAGAGCGTGCTACCACGTTACCCACCCAGTTAAATTTCGAGTACATTCTCTAAAGTTTTTAAGTTTTCTTAAATACAAATTGCCTTTATAAAATATAAAGTTATTAAGAAATAAGTACATGTAGAAAAGCATTTTCAAATTTCAAGAAAGCAGTTTAAATACAAAATATTCATGAAGACTACTTTTAAATTACTAAAATATCTTTTTTATGTAAAAGTATCTGAAAAAACCTTTGTATATCTTTAAGATACAAAAGTCTTTTCAAAATACAACCAACATCTTAAGAGCGAAAGTATCAATAAGGCTCAAAAGTATCTTAAATGAATTTGGAAAAAATAAAAAAACCTATAAGATACAAAAGTGTTTATTGGATTAACATACATATCTAAGAATTTTGCAAAGGTGATAATACACTTTGCAGTTTTTTTGATTTGAGATAGAAAAGTACCTATAAGATATATGAGTGCTTATGGGATATAAGGCTGAATTTTGCAAAAGTTTTATAAACTTTGTTCTTTTTTTACTGATTTTAAAAATTATCATTACCATGTTAAAGTAACTTTATGATGCTTAAGTATCTTCAAGATACTAAATTATCTTCAGTATACAGAGGTATTCTAAAGATAGAAAGTGTCATTAAGATAAGAATGAATATTTAAGATATGAAAGTAACTTTAAGATACGAGAGTATCATTCTTTAAGATTCGAAATTATCTTTAAGATTCGAAAGTATCTTTAAGATAAGAAAGTATTTTTAACATAAAAAAGTATCCTTAATATGGGAAAGTATATTTAAGAAAAGAAAGTTTTTTTAAGATACGAAACTGAAAAGATAAGAAAGCAACGTTAAGGTAAGAAAATATCTTTAAGTTACGAAAATATCCTTAAGATGCGAAAGAATCTTTAATACACAAACGATGTTCAACCAAAAAAAAGAATATCAAGATCAAAACAAACCTAAAATGCCAGGATATCATTAAGATCAAAATGTATCTTTAAGATACAAAATTATCTTTAATATAAGAGTATCAGGCTATAATTTTTTATGCATTTTTCTAGTTTTTTTTTAATTTCAAGTTAACTTATATTCTTTTGAATACACTTTTTTCAAATATTTACAAGATACAAATGTAACTATAAAATACAAGAGTATCTAAGAGATAACAAATTATCTACAACTTACAAAAGTATATACAGGATATACAAATTTTTATTGGATTTACAAAAATGTATCTTAAATATACAAGGTATCTGGCTGCATTTCCTTAAAGACATTTTAAAGACATTTTCAAAAAGTAGTTTTAAAATACAAAAAATATTTTTTAATTAAAATTTTTCCAATTTTTCTCCTAAAAGCATCATTAATTTATAAAGTAATAAATAACTTAAAATTTTGTTCGCAATTTTAAACAAATAAATCAAAATATTAAGCGAACAAACGACAATAAGAGCACGAAAATCAGCAACGAAATACATAAATAAAAAGTTTGGCCTATATTTTAACGCATTTGTTATTTAATGCACTTTTATGGGAATAATGGCCCAATTTCTTCCAACGACAACGAAGATGAAGATGCGATACCTTTTTTTTTTTTTTTTTGGTTAAAAAAAAGATTATTTATTTACAATCCTAAATGGAAATTTGGGGAGAGCGAGAGTAAAATATTTTCATTACGTTGTTTTATTAATCGACAACAAACCGTTAAAACAAAAGAGCAGAGCAAATAAAGAAACAGTTAAATAACTGAAAACTATTTTTTGAAAAGAATGAAATAAACTGAGACAGAGAGCCAATTGCAGTTTTGTAAAATTCAAACAAACTGAACTTGTACCACTGACCTACATTTTTGGTTGTTTGGCTAAAATGCATGTTCCATTCGCGAATTGGGGAACGAAGAGGAAAAGAAATAAGCAACAACAACAGAGACAGAAGTGATGTGTGTCGCAAATGTTACACTGCGAAATGCAACAGTAAGTTGAAATTATTGAGGCAGGACGAAATTCACTAAAGAGAGTTCAAAGAGGGATTATGTGATAGAGAATTCTATATTAAGAGTAGCAAAATGGCGGACCTGCGCTTTAAGGGTGCAGTGTAAGGGAATGTTTGTGTTTCCAACATGTTTGAAACATGTGTTGGATTAATTGGCCTAAATTTGTTTGTTTGAGTTTTTATTTTTTTCTTTATATCAAAATGAGTGAAGTTTTTATACAAAAACTTAAAATTATTTTTATTAAAAAAAAGATGTTTAAAACAAATTACTTTTTTTGTAAATACTTTTTTAAAAATTGTAATAGATTTTGAATAAGTTGATTAAAACCATTTAAAAAAAACACTCACTAGACCTCTTCATAAAATACAACTAAATGCCAATTTTGTCTTACCTGTCTTAAAACAATTAGTAATCAACATGTTGTAAATCAGTCAAATAGCAACAAATGCTTAAAGTTTAACAAAAACATGTTTCCAAAGATATACATAATAACACATTTAACACATACAAAGTGATGAAAAGAAAGTCAACGACCTTATTCGTAAATAAAAAAGGTAACTAATTTTTAATGGCCAATAACTTGAACAAGTTAACACATAAAGAAAGTGTTTATGTTTTTACTGAATAATATTCTACAATGTTATAAAATTTACCAAGCATCACTTATAGGCTGCAAAAAACGTCGTAAGTCAAAAATCGCAAATGTTGACTTAATATCGCTAATGCATAGTAAATCATTTTTATAAAGATATGGTTAATTCAACTCTTGAGAGAAGAATAAAATTTATTCCATTATGTAGTGTTCAAAATTGTTTTTGGAACATTTTTTGTGCATGTTTCTAGGTTTTAACAAAAAAAGTGCCAACATTTTTCATCTAATATGTTCTCACTCCCCCAGGACCCGGCATCTAGAAATTTATGTTTCTAAGTTTAGAATTATAGAAAATATAAAAATATCCACATTAATTGTCGTATGTGGATTCCGATAGTTTCGAGTAAATTGAGTTTGAAGTTTGAACTCTTCTAAATTTCCACAAACGACATTTAAATATGTAGTAAATGAATTTTTGTCGTAAAAAATTGCTTCCGCAAATACCACATACGACGAACTCAACACTTCATATCTTGAAACCCGTTGAGGTTTCGAAAAACTGATTACGCCAAATGAAAGATCAGGGGGTCGATTCTGGTTCTGTGAAACTGTGAAATGAAAACTTTTTTCACATTTTCATAGAGTTTCTGATTCTCGTTTAGTGAAAAAATGATAAATAAATTCGAATGTTTTCATATGAGAAGAACAAATGGAATGAAACAAATTGTTTTCACATTTTCACAGTAATGTGATTCTTGTTCTGTGTAACAGTGCAAAGAAGTGTCACAAACTTTTCATTTATGTCATATTTTTACACATTCATTTTAACGGTGAAAAATAATTTTAGTAAAATTATTTAGAGAAAAATATGGACATTGTCAACGATAAATAATAATTTAGAGAAACATAAATAATAATTTTCTAAAAGATGCATATTTACAGATTTTTAACTTATTATATTCATATAAAATGCCAATTTTTGATAAAATAAAAAACATTACTGACGAAAAACGTTAATAATGTTTTCTTGCATTGTACCATTCCGAATTTATTTCGATAATTTCATTAAAACTAATAATCCTAACATTTTTTAAATTAATTATATTTTTTGTGTATTTGTATAATTTTACACTTCATTAAATGACAAAGTAGATATGTAATTACCATCGGCGGTGAAGAATTTAGGTTTAGCGACGGCTTAAAGTAAATTTAAAGCCGCCTACAACATGTACTAAATAGATCTTTATTTGGCTTTTAATTTGTTAATGATTTCACAATTTTTTGGGCTTATGGTCGTTTTTTAAAGCTTTTGTTTAACTTGCAATGAATGTATGTTTGGGTGGAACCTTGCAACTCAGTTTGAAGCAGATATGTTCAATTGACTGAGCTGAAATTATGTACACACGTTCAGTTTTGATGACAATACATTGTAAACCATTACAACAAAATTGGAAATTACATCACCGTTTGCGTCAAAAAATACTTTTAACAAAAATCAAAGCGTGCCGCTGAACGTGATGAAATAAATACATTTTTAGCCAATTTTTATATTATTATAGTCAATATCTTATTTATTTTAATTAAAAATTATCAAAAACTTTATTAAAATACAATAATCTCAGCACAAAACGTGGACTTATTGTAAACATAAACAAAACTTTGACATAAACCTAGACAAACAATGCAGGAGCAAAAATCGTCATCTGGCGTAGTGCTGCCACCTGTTTATTTCACCATGTTGTAAACTATGAAATCTAAATCAAACATAGCAGCACAGCCAAAATGACGGTCTAGCTATTTTTAATGCAATCCTATAATATAGGTATCAAATGAAAAGGCTTGCTAAGAATAACTCGAAAGCTTAAACGAAAGAAATTAAGGCCCAGGCCCACGATGTCGACAAGAACATTTCTTTCGTATATTTGTTTTGAAAACAACAAGAAATTTTAGTTTTTTATTATTGTTTTCAATATAAATATGCGAAAGAAATGTTCTTGTAGACATCATGGGCCTGGCAGTAACTTTTACTTAAAAATTTTACTAGCAACTAATAGAGGCATTACCTTATTTATAATTCATTGTCCAAATTTGGAATTTTTGTTGCAGAGATTCATGATTTTATTGGGGAAATGAAATTTTCTCACCACTCTCACAAATTAACTCAAGAATTACTGCAACAAAAATTGCAGGTCTGGACCGGCACTATGATATAAAATCTTGCCAATTGTCATTACACAATTTACACGATGTAAAAACTTGTCGCGAAATTTACTTGTGTAGAAAAACAAGTAAATTAAATAACTTGATGTGATTGATATTAAAAAATAAATTAAAAGTAAAAAACCTTTTTCAAAAACAAGCTTTTATTTTAATAACATTATTTTCGTAGATGTCAGTTTTATGCCAAATTTATTTACTGCAATAAATATTTTGGGGTAATAGCGCGGGCAAGATGTTTGCCCTAAAAACTCATTTGTCAACTAATTGATGGATCGATTTTACATTTTTATGACTGCTCTTGTTTTTTGTATAAAAATTTGTTTCCGTTAAAAAATTGCTGTTGTTTTTATATATTAATTAACACATTTTATGTAAAATTTTTTCCTTTCCTATTTCTTGCGCGCACTTGAGCAGGACATTGAGGCCAACCTCTTTCAGATGCAATATCGTTCATGAAAAAAACCCAAATGCAACAAATTCGGAATTTACGGTTTACTTCTTATTTATTTTAAGTTAAAAATATTTACCATGTACATATGTATATATATATCAAAATAAAAAACAACAAAAAATCTTTTACTGAAAAAATTTATATTGTATAAAACAAGAGGAGCCATAAAATTGTATTTTTTTCTCTCTTCAAAAAAACTCTTTTAGCAAAAATAAATGCTTGCAGCTCAAACATTAAAAAAACTCGTTTGCGGCTTAGCGCCGTTTCAAAATCCTAAGCTTCGATATCTGCATTTGACTTTTACATTTTATTAATATAGTTACAAAAGTTTCACAGCTACAATGGAATGAAACACTTTTTCATTAAAAGAACGGGAATCGCCTTTTGTGTAAATGTGAAATGCTAATGTGAAAAGTGCTCATGAAAATGAAAATGAAAAGTTTTTTTTCATTTCACAGATTCACAGAACCAGAATCGACCCCCAGGTCGCAAAACCTAAGGAATCGATCTTTACTCAATACCGCGAAAAATCCACATACGACATTTAAATTATCACCCGACGATATGTCAATAAATGAAAAAAAAGTTTTGTAAAAAAGTACCAAAAATAGGTACGATTATCAATCCTGAAATGTTTGAATTTCGAAAAAGTACCAAATTTACATTTGCATTTTTTTTTCGATAAAATAAGAATATGGTAAAATAGTAGTTTTCGATAACAATGCATTTAAAATTTTTCATACAAAATCATGGGAAAAATAAAATTTTTGTTAAAACTAGTAGTGATCCCAGATTTTCGTTGTTTTGCCAAAAACTCGTCTAGTTTTCGAGAAAAACGCATTTATTAAAGTTTTTCATACAAAATCATGGGAAAAATAAAATTTTTGTGAAAACGAGTAGTGATCCCAGATTTTCGTTGTTTTGCCTCAAACTCGTCTAGTTTTCGAGAAAAACGCATTTATTAAAGTTTTTCATACAAAATAATGGGAAAAATAAAATTTTTGTGAAAACGAGTAGTGATCTCAGATTTACGTTATTTTGCCTCCAACTCGTCTAGTTTTCGAGAAAAACGCATTTATTAAAGTTTTTCATACAAAATCATGGGAAAAATAAAATTTTTGTGAAAACTAGTAGTGATCAAAGATTTTCGTTATTTTGCCTCTAACTCGTCTAGATTTCGAGAAAAACGCA
This sequence comes from Pollenia labialis, assembly GCA_949318255.1. Taxonomy (NCBI): domain Eukaryota; kingdom Metazoa; phylum Arthropoda; class Insecta; order Diptera; family Polleniidae; genus Pollenia; species Pollenia labialis. The sequence continues at coordinate 14,940,497 of OX439139.1, forward strand.
TTTAAAGTTGTTCATACAATCATTCTGCATCCTGTGTTTGCGGCTTATCGATTGTCGACCGTCGAATTTCGAGTTTGCAGGAGAGCACCTTTCAAATCCAGTGAAATTCGTAGGGTTGTTCCAACTCTAGCAAACTCACTCGCCCTAATATTTCCCAGTATGTCCCTGTCCACTGGAGCCATAGGATCCCGACAACAAAATGCTCCTTTTCAAAGTTGAAATTAATAACATTTAAATATTGCAACTAACAAAAAAAAGTTTTGGAAAGCAAACTTATTGAGTTGTGTAGATTTTTTTTTAATTCCTAAATCCTTTAATTTGTTTATTCATATTGCTTCTGTTAATTCTAAATTCTGTATTTGTTCCTGGTCTTATTATCATTCATATTCTTTCTTAAGTTCTTCTTTAGCCGTCAGTGATTTTAATGAACCTTCGTAATTGTTTATTGTGTCACTTGTAACTGTTTTCCAAGTCATTCATGTCACTTACAATAAATGAAGAAAAACAGAGATAATAAAAATTAAAAAAAAAAATTTTTAAATAACAAAACAGAAATAAAAGGAAGAAAAAAAATGTTAATAAATAACAACAATTACAACAAAAACAATGTCAAGTGACAAAAGGGAATAAGAAGAAAATTTACATAATTTTCTTGTTTACAAATATTCCAATGTTGCCATTGTTGCTGCTGTTGTTGTTGTTGTTTTGTTATTCTTTTCTTTATTTTTTCTTTATCATTCATTAAATTTTTCCAAGTTGAAAAATTTATAGAGAAAAATAGAAAAAAAAATTATAAATAAGAAATGAAAGCGATTGACTTAAATTAAGTTGATAGAAGACAAACAGTAAATAACAACAATAAAAATAAGAAAACTAAGCCAACAACAAAACGCAATAAAGTTATGAAATAAGAAAAAAGACGAACTACCACTTTTATCTACCAGGAGCTGTCGATGTAGTTTCTTTTCTGTTAGAAACAAATAGAGCAAGAAAAAACAAAAGAAATACAATTTTGTGCATAACAATTTCCTTTTTTGAAGGAGCAAAAAAAATTATAAATAGACTGTGTAAGATTACGTAATGTATTGTATTGACTGGCAGATTCTATATGTATGTAGATCGAACTTTAAGATCGGATTAAAAATTAAGAATTTTTAGATTTTTATTAAAAACCCGATGGGCCCGGTTTTAAAGTTTAGTCCCCTTACTCCTTACACCTTTAAATTGCCAATTAGAATTTCAAATTCGAACGCACTTTTATTATCGAGGAAGAGATTTACAAATATACTTTAGCGCATGCCGTGTTGGCCTAATCTCGAGTTGATCTTAGCCACTGTGAGATAAGCAATGCGTTCAACATCCGCCCCTGCGTGTAAGAACAACTAAGGCACACACACACGCATATACAGGTAGCAATTGTAAGTGAACAGTTCAGCTGAATTATACCTTGTTTAGGAGGTGGAGCTATCTTACCTCCGCTGTATTAGAACAGTTGGTAGCATCTGTGGAATAGCAACAGCATCTTAGGATATCCTCCCGATAGTCGAACTTTTCTACAAGAGCTGAAAAACCAGCCCTCGAATAGGCTTTTTAAGACCTCCCATCCTACGACTTTTATTCAAAAACACAACTACCAATAGTGAGTCTGTTGCAGTGTCACCAAGGGCTTCTGACTCCCGTGGTACCATTTTGGATCGCTGGTCATCAGAGATCTCAAGAAATCTTTCAATTTTGAATTTTGCTGAATTCCAGCTGTTGGCTGCACCTTTTTCCCCCAAAAGGGGGTGAAACACCAAATGGGGGCCTACTGTCGATATGCGAAATTATATCAAAATTAAACCATCCGTTTAGAAACTGCAGATTAGTTTCCACCCTTTTTTTGAAATATTTTGTGCGCTGTCTGTTTGGAATCCCTCATTTGTATACCCACACCACAATAGAAGAGGGTATTACGCGTTTGTGCTGATGTTTTTAACTCCTTAAAATACTTATTGGTCCTTGGCTGACCTTAAGGTATACTTACAACGTCCGCCCGTCCGGCTTGTCGCAATTTTTAAGATAATTTGATGAAATTCGCTACATAGGTTAGTATTGGCACAAGTTCCAAGTACAAGCAAATAGGGAGAATCGGTCCATAATTTCACACAGCCCCCATACAAGCTATTTTCCGGTCAGGGTATTTTTGTCCATAAATTGGTACATATTTGGTCCAAACTTATTTAATTGCCATCAAAATCATCTTACCAAATTTTATTGGAATCGGTCCATATTTGAGCCTGGCTCCCATACAAATATTTCTGCCGAAAATAGTTTTTAATGCCAAAACTTTCTGGAAAATGATGGTAATGACATAGAAATTTGTGACATTTACTTCTACGATAGCTTCTATGTCATGACAAAATGTTGTGGTCCAAAATTAACGCCCATATAAACGCCCACCCTAAAATCACTAAGAGGCAAAAGTATCTCATGTGGTTGACAATATCTAAATAATATTCAGCACAGAGGACTTTACATGAATCTAAACCTCACGGCATGCGTTTAAGTAGTCCCAAATAGGGTACACTTGCAAACATTTTGGGCTTGGCACGGGTTGTATTTTACTTTAATCCATAACAAAAAACGTAACAGGCGTTTACTTCAACGCCTTAAAAAACAGGCCGGATATTACACAAAGAACTCTTATGTATATGAATCGCAGTAGCATACTATAATTTTGTCTTGGCGAGTCCATTATTGCCTATGGCTCATATATATTTGACACTCTCTAAAAATTTGTCAAACAGCCGGTCTATCTTACTTGTTCTTTTTAATTCATTTGTAATTTTCCAGTTGTATTTCGTAAAACTTTAATTTTTCTCCGAATTTAAACAAGTTAAGGGATTTCTTTTGACTGGACTGGACTGGTTTTTGGGCTTTTTCTTGATTTATTAATTCAGTTTTCATATAATAATTTTTCCCCGTTCACATAGGCGTTAAACGCTCTTCTGATTGCCTGTAATGTCCCTTCTTCTCCTTAAGCGAGTGTGGCCGCCATCATTTAAAATATTTCGAACCAGGGGATTTGGTTGCAGTTCAAACCTTTTTTTGATATTTTATTGAATGTTTTGTGATCATAGTTTTTACTGATGGCGTATCGAGGTTCTTGGGAATGTGGGAGTTTTTTACATTCCAAAAGATGTCAGATGGAGAGCAAAACTTATTGCGAGTTTGTGCTGCAAAGCAGGTGTCTAATCACCGCATACGATATCGAGCAAAATTTATCGAAATTATTTATTTTGGTATCATGAATCTCGATATAGAATGAAATTTATTGAATTTGAAATATTAGCATACGATATCGAGTGACTCGACATTACATTTCTCGAGTTTTCATTCGATACGTCAATGTCTATCGTATGCAAAAAAATTCGATAGTTTATTCGATACGATAGTATCGAATGCGGTGATTAGACCCCAGGTTTTTTTTTAATTTTGTAATTTTTTTTTTTTTTTTTTTATTAATTTAGCGATTATCAGAGTTTACCGATTATTTTGGAACAAGACTTTTTTAAAAAATTTTACATTTTTACGGATTATGTTTACTTTTGTTTTTGTTGTGAAATTTAGCAATTTTTCTTCTATTATGCATGTTTTTGGAATAAGTAATATATTCTAAAACTTTGCTATATACCCTTGCAAAACTCTGCTATTCATGGACCAATTTGGATAATTTTTGACGCCTCCCTTCGAATTATAGAAAAAAGCCCGACTTAAAATTTCGTAGACGCATGTGGCTTGTAAAAAAACGTGTGTATCTAACACACATTCCTAACTAAAAGTTCACAGTTAAGCCTTTTGGGCCAAGCAAAAAAGTCATAATAAAAAACCCAGTTTAAAAATTTTTTTTCTTTTAAGCTTTTTTTTTTTAATTTAAAGTTCTAATACATTTTAAAGGTCGAATAAAACACAAAATAAGATTTAATTTAAATCTTTATCCTATTTTTCTATTTTTATTAGAAACGTTAAGTATCTATATTTCTACTATTATTTACTGTGCCATAAAATGTAACACTTAAAATAAGAAAAATGTATAATATTCAATTTATATGCATTTTTTCACTGTTCAGAGTTTATTTTATCTTTTAGTTTAACTTTTCTTTTTTTTTTTCTTTTGTTCTATATTTTATTATTAAACTGACAGTTATAATAGTCTCTCTTATATATAAATATGAAAAAAAAAATACACTTACACCTCTCATTTAAAACAAAATAATAGAGAAAATATTTAAGCCTCAAACACCCCAAGATCCCTAAAATAAACGGGAAACCTCTTTTAAACAACCCACTTTAAGAAAACTGCGGAAAATGAAAATAAAATAAGAGGAGCGAGATTTACAATAATTTTTCTTCATCTTCTTGTTCTGGAAAGGATGATGATGATGCATGTTAGAAAAGAAGAAAATTAAATAGTTTGCAACAATGTAATTTACTTATAAAACTTCTATTTGTAGTTGTAATTGCTATTTTTACAGTTATCGGAGAGTTATATTGTGTATATTTGGATTTGTATCTGTGTGTGTGTGTGTGTGTATGTATTTGTACACGCAGAAATTCACATTATTCTATATGATCACCTCTAAGAAAAATATTTTTCAAGAAACATTTTTAAACATATTATATGTCACCGTCGACTATATTATGGTTAAATTAGTCCATTATCAAGAAGCCACAACCATATTATGGGTGTCTTCGAACATTTTATGCCTAATAATAACAATAATATGTTAACGACTAATAATAGTATGGTATTATTTCAACCACAATATGTTAGTTTGAAAAAGAGGAAAACGTAATTGTTAATTTAAAAGCATACAATTGCACTGTGCTAATTGAAAAATTACACAAGCTGGGCACTTGGCGTTCTAGCCTAATTCGGGTACGCTGAATCCAGAGGTGCTAGCCGTTTTTTTAGGTTAGCTCTGGTTTTCGAGATATACCGTTATTTCGAAAATGGAGGAGGTTGTAAATTTCGAGCACAGTTAACAAATCACCATCATTATTAACCATAACATATGCGGATGCAAACGTAATATGGTTGTGGCTTCTTGATGGCGGACTAAATTAACTTAAATATGGTTGCCGGTAACAATAACATGGCTAAAGCAACCATAAATTGCTTAAACAATTTTCCTTGAAAATAGTTTCGTTGGAGGTGAGTACATAGAAACAAATGTTTTCTCTGCGTGTAGTTGTATGCATATTGTTTTTATTTATTGTAGCATCATTATGTTGTTCGAGTAAAAACAAAAATATAAATAGAAAAACTTATGGAAAAATCTTTGCGCGTTGATTAATGAAAAATTTTTTCACTATCGTTAGCAGACAAATAAGCAGATTTTTTAAAATTATAGTTGGATGGATAGACGGACAGACACTGGACGCAAATATGAAAGTGAAAAATATATAGAAATTTAATTAAAATAAGAAGAGAGCACAAAAAAACTAAAAAAGTTATACATAATTAAATGGTTTTGAATGCACTTTTAAAGTTGGTTTTGATATTTATTAAAATTTTCGATCAGTTTTAATTAAAAGTTAAAGATTGTTAAAAATTAAAAAAAAAACGTACATTCCAGAATTAAGTTATAATTAGAAACATGTACCCCCTAATGCAAAAAAAGTTAAAGTTCACATTAGTTAACCAATACATTAAGCCCAGGAAGAGCGAATGGGTGTTTATGTGATAGTTAACTTATGTGAACTTTAACTGTTTTTGCTTAAAGACTATCGTCTATACTCTGTAATCTTTAGATTCAGAAAGTACTTATAAAGATTTTGGTTGGCCGACTCCCAAGAATACCCCCATATCCAAAAGTCAAAAAGAAGAACCTTCCAACCTGTTGGAAGTCAAGAAGATGATATGCAGAATGATAAAGGGCATTCACGAAAAACTGAGAGTAAAAGAGGAGCAGATCTCTCCGATGGATATAACGGAGTCAGATTATAGCCATCCAGCACTGCGATGCAATATCTTTCAATACAGCCTCGCTGCGTTATTTGATAACGAGGGAGGCGCTTTTAGTCGGGAAAATCAGACAAACCCGGGTGCTATGGCTCGGGTATCTCATTTTAAGATTTACAACTGTCAAGTGAAAAATATGTCTATTTGCTCTTAGCTATAGTCCGGTCATTCAAAGTATATTTCATAACTGGAACTTTAGTCTGTTCGACAGTCTTGTTTATAGTCTAAGCTTATTTCTATTCTTTAGTCAAAACCAAAGTTTTCTATATGTATAGTCTTAGTTATAATGAAGATAAAAGTTATAACCTGGTGGATAACTCCTATCTAAAGTCTAAACTTAAGTGTAGTTTATAGGCGAAACAGCGATCTAGTTCATAGTTTTAACTTTAGTCTGTTAACTGTGATCTAGCCTTAAGTCTAAACTACCGTTCAGTTTATAGTCAAAACAAATAGTCTTGTCTAGCCTTTAGTTCAAGCTTCTAGCTTAAAATTATCCCAGTCTAAAGACCAAAAAGAGCATGGTCAAATAATATAGGTGGCAACACTAGGGCTACAAATACAACATTACAACAATAATAGAAATTTGTTAAAATACGTCAAAAACTATTTAAAATAAAAATCAATTTGTGGCACTTTTGTAAACATAAACAAAAATTTGTCAGAAGACAAGTAATGCTCGGGATAAATTAAGTTTTTTATACGTACTTTAAGCACGAGTCGTACTTGAAAATTCAAGTACGAATAACACTTAAACGTACTTAAAACAATCCTTAATGGGATTACTTTCGAAAATCAATCCCGGATTTTCTTAAAATAAATACAAAATTCTTAAACCAAGTAAAAAGTGTAGTCCTTACTTTTCGTTGGTAGTGCCAATCTGAGAGTTAAATTACAAAGTTAGCGTTTTAATCTCATTTAACTTATCACAGTTTGCTGTAGACTACAACAACAACAAAACCACAGAAGAAGTTAAAAAATGATTTGCTTGTTGTGTGTAGAAACAATATAACAAGACATAAACACATTATGATCATGTTTAAAAGGGTAAATTGAGAACTCTTGCTTCTCATTTAGTTAATATTTTCAGTTATACATATTTATTTTTAAATTAAAATGATGGGAATGATGCAGGTGTTTTATAAATTCTGAAAGGCGTAAAACGGTTAAGTAAATCAATCATAATAAAATTCTCCTTCTAATTTCACTTTTGGTTCATTTCGATTACGAATTCAACATTATAATTCTTAAATCAAGCTCATTTCGAGATTGATTCAGTCTTAGTTAACCTTAAATCAATTTTATTTTCCAATCAATGATCGCCTTCCAAATTGCTTGTACATGTTTTTTACCTTCCAACTGTGGTACAGGGAAAAGTTGTTCCTTGTCTGCATTGAAATAGCAATGGGAAGATGTTCTTCTTTAGATTCCCGGATGTTGAGAGGTGTAAAATACTTTCCATCCCAGTGTAGGGTAACAACTATAACGTTATATAGATAATAAAGCCAATTTTATTATATAGTTTTTTGTAAAGACTTTAGCTTGAAATTTTATCTAAAACAGTTGCATGCAAATTATTTTATTTGCCTTTAATAGTTTTTATTCATTAAAAACAAAAAATAAATAAATAAATTTTGTTAAATAAATCCCTCGTTGTAATTATTTTGTGCTGCTTGAACGAATAGACGTTCGATTTTACGTACTTGCCATAGACTTTGTGAAATTATTTCTGGACGAGTTGACTAAGATGCGAATTACTTATTTTTATTGTACGGAAGCGGCTGATGTTGTTTTCAAAATGAATTTTTAAGCTGGAAAACAAATGCCTAAAAGCAGTGTAGGGAAATTGAAGGCACTGGAGGTCCAGTAGGCCTAAAAAAAGAACCACATTTTTAATATTCATTTTTTCCCTGTTCTATATAAGGAAATCTGAGAAATTTTATTAAATGCTAAATAGAGCATTTATCAATCATGATTTTTTGCAATTAAAAAAAGAGACATTTTTTTTTGCCAACTTTCCATTTCCAGCTTTTCTCTTTTCAAGGACATAAAATGTTTATTTATTGTACACCTCTGGCTGTTGTTAGTGTTTTTATTGCATTTTGGCACAAAACGTTTCGGTTTTTTCGCGAAACAAACCAGCTCTTTACGATTTTGCTCGTAATTTTCACAGTAAATTTGTTGCCTTTCTTGACTGTAGTTTTTCCCTCTTTCAATGATTTATAAATCTTATGGATTTGTCTTACTGTTTGCCCAAAAGGGCTTTGTATACAACCAAAGTATTTTCCTTTATTCAATGGTCTTTTCTTTTTACAGTTTTATTGTCTTTAAACGCAACAATATTTTGCGTTTCGAAAGGAAATACAATTTTAGGTTAGAGTTAAGGCCGTCGCAGCAACACTCACATTCCTTTTAGTCATGCTTGGTTTGAAATTTCAAGAGAACATTTGCACAGGCACTTAAATATCAGCACTAGTCAGTTATCCATAATACAGTCTTATCGTTAACATTTAAGGAAAAGCGGAATTTTTCCCTAAACAATAAAAGCAAAATAGGTCTACGTTTTTTTTATTATATTTGTTTTCATTATTTAAATCTGCTACTAAGCCACTAGTAAGAATTAAAGATTTCTATAGCATTTTAAATACAATAAGTGGATCTAATATGGCACTTTGGAGATTTAACGTAATTTAAGTTAAAATTATTTAAATACATTTAAATAGTAAAAGATGCAGGGTTTTTTTTTTAACAAAAATGTTAACCCTACAAAGAAAATCAAAGCGAATACTGTTAAACTATAGAACTTGAGCAGTTACGTCCAAACACACATGTGTACATACTTTGATATTTGCGTTTGCGGTAATCAGCCTTAAAAGCTCATACAATTTGTGGTTCTTTCTTTGCAAAGTAAGCAGCACAAAAGCTCTTTTATTAAAGCTCGCACATTGTGCATATAAGCTGGACGGACGTAACTGTACTGAAAATCTGTAATTTTTTAACGACAAAAAATTGTCGTTAAGAAGTAAAAATTCGTTAGCTAACGATAATTGTCTTTAAGAACTATCCGGTAATGAAATTTTAAAAATTTTTATCGGCAAACAATGTCGGTAGCTAATGACACAAAAAAAGTTCTTGTTAAATAATAACGATAATAAATGTACTGTTAACCGATTAAAAATATAGAGTAATGAAGACTATTGGTATAGACTTAGTTCCGGTTAACACACGTCAAGTTTGACTAATCAAGTCTTGAGTTTTTAGGAGAGAGGGGAAAATAAATGCCTTATTCTTTTCCTTTCTGTCCTAAAAGCTTAAGACTTGACGAGTCATACTTGACCTGTGTGAACCGGCACTTAACGAATTTAAAGTTTTTAAGCTACACCGTGCTTTGAACTGTAGACTATATTGTAGGTAAGTTCATCGATTAAACTACAGTTAAGACTATAGACTATACTGCACCGCTTAAGCTACGGTCACACTTATTAAATATTTGACCAAATAAGCGTAACCACTACTTTTTTTAATAGTTAGTGAGATTTAACAATCTCTTAATGTCACAAAATAAAGATTATTATACTGCTAGACATTGCAAAAAACTGTTTTCTGTAAGATGTGGAATTATAATCAAAATAAATGTTGGAAATAAAGGTACAAATAATTTAGTTTGCTTGTTGGTTCCGTTTTTTTCGTCAAATATTTGACAAGTGTGACCGTAGCTTTAGTAACGGCTGATGTTGAATGTGATCCACAGTTAAACGTCAAGATTTTTTCTGCATTTAATTTGACATTTCTCAATTTCAGACTAACTCAATTTGAACCATGGAAAGATAAACAATCGAGCAACGCGTTAAAGCTATTCAAGCTCATTATGAAAATGGGCATTCAAATCAAAATGCTTTTCGTGCATCATATTCATATCATATTCAGTGACGAGGCACACTTTCACCTCAGTGGATTCTGCAATAAGCAGAATTGCCGCATTTGGGCGAATGATAATCCAAGAGTGATTGCCGAAAAACCAATGCGCCCACAAAGAGTGACTGTTTGGTACGGTTTATGGGCTGGCGGCATCATCGGGCCGTTTTTTTTCCAAAATGAGGCCGGTCAGGCAGTTACTGTAAATGGTGTTCGCTATCGTGAGATGATTACGAACTTTTTATGGCCCGAATTGGAAGATATGGATGTGGACGATATGTGGTTTCAACAAGACGGCGACACTTGTCACACAGCTAATGAAACAATGACTCTTTTGCTCCACAAATTCAATGGCCGTGTTAACACACGTGGTGGCGATGTCAATTGGCCTCCAAGATCATGTGATTTAACCCCGTTGGACTTCTTTCTTTGTGGTTATTTGAAAGAAAAGGTGAACGAAAAATTCAAGAGTTTAAGGATGAGATAATTTGTCACATTAACGGCATACAACTTTAACTATGCCTCAGCGTCATCAAAAATTTGGACCATCGGATGGAGGTGTGCCCCCGGCGGCCATTTGGCCGATATTTTGTTCCATACATAATTGAACCATACCAATATTTTCATAATAAAAAGAAATGACAATAATTTTCTAAATAATTTGTGTTTGATTCAAAATGAACATCGGCTCTTAAAATTTATCCACCCTTTATAAAAGCGGTAAAGTGTAAAATTGAAAATCTGATAAAACTGAAATATAAATTTTGTATTTTGTCATGTATTTTTTAATAAAGGATTTCCAAATGTGAGGTGTCATTGGTCAATGGAAATCACTACAGGGAGATGTCCGAAGCTTTTTGCAGGAGAAACACTGGATATTTTGAAAGAAAAGTACGTAAATCCCACTATTTTTCGTAGAGGATGAGTGAATTGGTCAAGAAGATCGTGCGATTTGGCACCTTTAGACTTTTTTGTGGGTGTTTTTTTTAATCGAAAGTGTACAACAATAATCCCACAACTGTTCAAGACAACAGTTTATTGAAAAACGTGATTGAAGATTTTGGTAAAAGATTGGAAGCCGCAATTTTTGGATTCCAATATATGGAGTCAGATAAATTTATTAAAAATGTTTTATTTTTCTTAAATATGATTTGTACAATTTCTATTTATTCCTTAAGATTTTGGCGATTTGCTTATAATAAATCTTGTTTAAAAAATTTTTGTTTTATCATTCACATGATTTTTTTTTTTAAACTTAAACTGCCATAAATCCCTTGAGCTTTAAAATTCGTTTTAACAACTACTCTAAATAATCAAGTGCGTGTTGCTTAACTTTACAAGTTGATAAATAAATTGTTTAAATTCAACATGAAATGAAAAATTTAAAAAAAAAGTTTTATAAATTGTGAATATTAATGCCTAAATAAAAAAAAAAAACAACAAGATAAATATAAATAAACGAGCCACAAAGCTCATTCGTCTTATTAAAAGAAAAAAAATGTTCCTACTTACTTACAAAAAAAAAAAAAAAAAACTTAAAAAGCAGCGAGCGGCACTCGCAGACTTAGGAGACCAAAAACAGTCCGCTTTTCTATATTTAGGATAGCTGGAAGTGAGCCTATTAGTGCGGACGCTGGTCTCCTACAAACAAGCGTAAAGCATCGCGGGATAACCACAAGGGCGGTAAAAAGATATAAAAGAGAAAAATAAGTCGAAGACAATCACCCCTATCTTGAATAAAAACTCCCTGGGAGTTTTTTTCCTTATTCCATTTTTCCTGTGTTAATTCAATTGTAAAATTGGGAAAGGGAAAAAACTCCCAAGGAATTTTTATTCACGATATTCACAAATGTGTATCTAAACAACTACAACTACATTTAAATATTTATATTTTATTTAGTTTTGTTTTTTTTCTTATGCCCGTCACTGCTTTAAAGCAAACTTGCCTCAGATGTTTATACTCAAAGCGAAAATGACGAAAATCTCAACTGGGAAAATATGGTCATTTATAAAAACAAGGACCATTTTTTAGCTTTTTGATTAAATGGATAAGTAAATTAAAATGACAAGCTTTTAGTCGTTTATTGTGGATTGCTAAAAGCCCAAAAGGATTTTAAAATAAATAAAAGATAATAAAAAAAAAAAAATTTGCTGTCTACTTTAAGGGCACAAGAAGAATTTAAAGCCAATAAAAGAGAATACCATGATTCATAATACACTTTAATTTGTACAGAAATTTATTGGATTTATTACATTCTCAAACAGCAGATCCATTAACCGAAAAATTTTTGATCAGAAATTATCATGTTTTCTCGATTTGAGCTTATTTTAGCAACTAAAGGTATTTTCAGTTCATTTTTTGGCGGTGTGAAATAACCCCAGGAAATATTGACCCAAAGTACTAAATGAAGAATGGCCTTAAAGCAAAGACTATCTATCTTGTATCTTTGTATATTTGTTTGTTGGCTTATAGACTCCTTAACTACTGAACCGATTTTCCTGAACATCATGTGAGCCCGAAAGTAAAAAATGCTACCGCTGCTCAAATTTTCTTGAACTTTTTGCAGCAGTAGGATCTTCTGATTCCCGAAATTGAAAAAAGATAGCAGGAGGGGAAGTGGTGGGTCCCATAGGACGCTAATATTAAATATCGCATATCTTAAGAACTGTTGTATTGATAATGTTCTAACTTGGTAGGAGCAAATCTTAAAGTAAATTTCACTTTTGAAAATAATAATTAAGGGGGTAGGCGCAGGTTGACCGCTACTCCCTATAGAATGCATATATTAGTTATCGTGTAATCGTAGAACTATTAAAGGTTGAGACTTCAAGCGTGGCTAATTCCAATATTATGGTAAATTATAAGTTTTAAAATAAAAATAGAGCGGGGTAGACGTAGAAGTAGCATAACCCCCCTCCCCCCCTCTTCCAAAAGAACGAACATATTTAATACCGAATACATAAAGATACAAGTCTTCAAGCTTTGTAGGATCCACTCTTATGGTAAACTAACCCTTTCAAAATAAAAAGAAAGGGGCTAGGTGCAGGCGAAGCAATAAGTAATATATAAATGAAAAAGCGTATGGTTGTTTGTTTCCTAAAGACTCTTAATAACCCAACACTCTTTTGATAACCCAACACATGGGCTATTAATAAAATTTTTAGGAAAAATATATTGACACAAAAGATTTTTACATATTTGAAGTACTCTAAAAGTGAAATTATACCAATTTTGTACAAATATATTAGATAAAAATACACAACATCTTTAAAAAAGTTGGTCCAATGGAAAAAGTAGGAATGTCACATCCCATACGAATACACTTAAAATTTCTGTATATCTGTTGAACCGATACTGTAAAAGCAATTTAATTAAGTACAAGCTGCTTTATAATCAATACACAAGATCAGTTTTAAAAAAATTATACCAATTTTATTTCGATTGTGGTAGCAAAACGCACCGGTAAATATATAAATATGTCCTACTGGCATACATTGTACGGTCAGTGCTAAATTTGTCGAACTGCCGTACGACTATTGTCACCTTGATTCTCAGAGAACTTATTACTCTCAGTAAACTTTAAATTCTCATCTTTCAGCGTATATGTGCATGCACGTGTGTGTGTGTGATTGTACATGGCAAATCAAAAAATATAAGCAAACTATGAAGGCTGTTTTTTTCGTTCAAAATGCATTTAAGCCGTGTTCGAAAATAAACAGAACATTTTTTAGCGTAGGTACATCGTACACAACCAGAAACGATATATATTTGTTTTAGTGTTTGTGTATACGAACACAACCCCTAACATCGTTCGTATTTTTAAGAAAGTAACGAACATTATATAGTGTTCTGTTCTTCGTTATCATACAGAACAATTATAGCAATTCTGTAAAAATACATAATAATTTAATGTTCTACAGTGTTTTACACTGATAATTAGGGATGAGATTTTCATGCACTTACAAATCGAAAATATGCACTAAAAACTCTAAAATATGCACTTAAAAAATATGCACTAAAAACTTAAAAATTTTCTTAAAAAAGCTCCAAAAAAATTAATTTATTGATTTTAGGATTTTTTGGAAGGTTTATTTTTGTATTTTTAAAAATTTGAGTAAGAACTGTTTTTATATGGAAATTAAAAAAATCACTCAAAAATTTCGAAATATGCATTTAAAACCTAAATATGCAACAATATGCTAATTCAAATCGATGCCATTTTAATGCAAATTTAATGATTCGGAAAGATAATTGGTGGGCATCGTTCTTAGACTATCGACAAAAATTATGCATTTGCGTGGAAATCGCATCACTACTGATAATGAAATAAGTAAGTATGTTCTTATATAAAATAATTTTTACTATTTTGCCCTTGTTGTTAAGATCCCGAATCGATTACTGAAGCTTGTCAGTATAAGATTTTGTGGTGGTTGGTCCAAAATCAACCACATAAACTGCAGTGCCAAGGATGCCCCTAGATGGATCAAATGAATGACCAACCCCAGTTTATTTTTCATCTCAATCATTTATTTCTATCATACCTACACGTTATATCCATTCCTTAAGGGGGCTCCCATACAAAATGTTCAATGCAGACTAGAAATATATTGAAGAAAAAGCGCAGGAGTCGCCCCTAGTGGGATATAATGTATAGCCGACCTCAATTAATTTTTTATCCTTAACATTTTCTCGAGACATACATGCCCCTTATCTCCACTTCTTAGGTGGGCTCCCATACAAATATTGCGTTTAATAAAATTCTTAAATTAATTAAAAATTCGACTTTTGTGAATAAAATCAAAAGTTGCCAACAGATTGTAATCATTTATGGCTTGTTTTGTATGCAGCTTCGTTTTTTAAATGTCTGCAGAACAAAAACTTCGAAATTTTGATAAAAAAAATTGGATTCAGCGTTCCCGAATTAGGCTAAAACGCCAAGTGCCCAGCTTGTCTAAAAAAAAAGTTCAATTTCTAGCACAGTGTTATTGTTATAAATTGTATCTAAAACTTGCTGCCTGTCTCTCGATTTTAAACGAAAAGTTCGTTCGCTTAATTTATCTTTATAACAAAAAATATATTAAAATCTCTTGAAAACACTTACCTTAAAAACTGCTTCAATAACTTAATTTAAATGCTTTCTAAATAATTCTCCTAAAATTCCGCTTACGACTTGTTGAGAACTTGATTGTTGATTGCATTTCTTGATATACATATATTACATTTGTGCTACAATCATATGTATTTTCATTTTCTTTAATCTAGACAAATGACAAAGAATTGAAAAGTTATTGAGTACAAAAAATGATTTAAAAATTTCAATACTACAACAAAACTACCAGTACTTCGAAATGACAAGGCGTATTCACAGGTAATCTCTGTACTACAATAAATAAACTGTACAACTCGTACAAAAGCCGCAAGCAATTTGTTTTTATAAAATCATTGTAGAATGTCAAACACAGAAACAAAGACAATAAACAAAATTTTGACACTTAACAATAAAAAAACTAACAAAAAGTTATCATCAGGGCTTTTTAGACCACCTGTAATGAATTCGCCTTGAAAATTAGAACAAAATGTTTTTTTTCTTGTTTATTTTTTCTAATTAAATAGTTTCTGTTCTTCGCAAGTATAAAAAATAAAAATAAAACTAAACTCTAAACACTTGTTTTTTTTTTTTTAATTAACAACAAAAGTTTAAATTCATATTTTTTAATTTTAACACGTATAGAATTTTACTTAAAAGTGTAATAAGAATTATAAAAGAATTAACAAAAAGTAAAAGCTTTTTCTGAAATGTTATGTTGGTTTTTTGTATTTCTTTAAAAAAAAATTAAATTTTTAAGCAAAAAACTTCATTTAAACTTCAAGGTTTCCCTTCCTTACAATATTTACAATAAATAACAACAAACTTTAATTTTAGAAAGCAAATGAAACAACCTTTAAACTTAATTACCATTTATTTAAAGCAAAGGCTGGGAATGGAGATTTTTCCACAATATTTAAACGGCGCAAAACCTCTGCTTTAGATTGACTTGATCCCAAGCCATAAACATCTAAAGGCACCATATCGAATTTACTTAATCTGCAAAACAAAACAAAAAACGATATTAGAATTATTGTTTAAAGTTTAAGTTATTGTGAATTGTTAACTTCACCTTCCCCCTGATATGTCTTGTAAAAATTTGAAATAACTTTGTCTCAAATTACGGGCTTCCAAAATGCCCGCATGGAATAATACAGCTGTACAGAAGGCGTATAAAAATAAAGTAAATCCTGGTATTTTGGGTAATATTTTCCTGTCTATGCCCAAATAATAAACCACCTGCAATTAAAGATATACTTATGTACATTAAAAAAAAAAGATATTGGGATTTAATTCACAATAAAGACCGACCTGTAACATTTTCCACATGACATATAAAGCGACCGTTACATCGGGATAGTAGGCAAAGCCTATGCTACCGATTAAACCAGCTGGTATGGCAAAACGGGGATCATCACGATCAAAGGCATGTCTAAGGCCACAAGAAACGGACTGGAAATAATACATTAATTCTTTAAATTATGAAATCAATTTTATTTTTCAAACCTACCTTATATAAAAACGAAAATGAGCCCAAAAATAGCCCTAAGTTCAAGGTCTTTTTATTAAATATCGTTTTTTTCCAGTCCATTTTGTTTTGAGCTATTTTCTTAATATTAAGCAGGAGTTTTATAGCCACCTGTAAACCAATACCGCCGACCATGGGCTTTAAACCACCCATAACAGCATTTCTAATACAGTTTTTATTATGAGGACAGGAGGAATGTTTCTCTTTCAGTTTCTCTACAATTCTACTGTAAATTTGCACCCAACCCTGTATTGTTCTCAAATTAGCAGGCGCTGTGGATCTTCTTTCTTGCGAAGCAGCATTATTTTCTTCATCGTCTTGTGGCATTTTCAGGGGTCCTTCTTCTGTTCTTCCCACAAAAATCCGCAAAATATCGAACAGAGAATCACGGCAGGAAGTTTTATGTAATCCTAATCTATATAAATACAATAAAATGGACATACTAGCACTAAATATTAAAACCTGGCCATTAGGTATGGACTTGACCCAACCACGGGACTCGGCCATATTCCATAAAGTCTCTGTGGCGACATTGGCTACATATAAAGCCAACAAGGGTCTTCTTTGAGGCCTTTCCAGTGCAATAGCACTTAAACTACCCAAAAAGCAGGGCCAAAAGGCCACTGTCGAGAAATAATATTGACCCAGCATATTGCGCAGCAAACAATTGAACATAATGAAGGTGTAAGCGTTAGTCACCAAAAAGGCGGACGACTGTAAAATACCTAAAGCCATTTTGCGTAAATCTTGTAGGGTAGGAATTTTATGGCGCATAATCATTGAAAGCTTTGAGGAAGAAAGAATTATAAAGAACATTTCTTTCTTTAATTAAACAAAAAAACTTACCAAATAAACCATGGAATAAACTCTCAAACAATAAGGCGTGGCGGTAAATAATATACCTGCAGAGGCATTTACACATTTGTCAGTCCAGGGATGTTGAAAATCTTTACAGGTGCATAGAACTGCTGCTGTCAATTTACTTTGCACTGTCATGGTGGCGGAATTGTATAGAAGTTTTGTTGAAAAATGTTAATGAAAACTGAAAAGAGAAATAAGAAAAAAAAAAAAAATTGTAAAAAATCGAAAAGATTTTGTTAGGAAAGCTACTCGAAAAGTTTCCAGAGAATGGAATCTTTCAAGATTCAGCTCAAAATGCACGTATAACTTGCAAATTTGGAAAATTTCTGCAGTATAAATTTATTCAAAGTTGTCCCCGCATATTTTAATTCCACTCCAAAACTAAGCCAATTTAGAATACCCGGGCCATTTATAGACTATAAGTTTTTAACTGTTTTTATATCTGTCAGCATTCATATTTTTGGCTACTGCTTGCTTTAAACGAATCACGCATGAGATCATTGGGCCCGATTTCAGTAGTGTATGAAAAACGGAGTTTTTTTTAAACATATAAAACTTCGAAAAGTGATAACTGTAAAACTAGCTGTCATACTAATGAAGTGTGTTTGACTTTTTTTTCCAGTACACTTTGGCAAATCACAATGCAAAGACATGCACCATAACAACGTATAAAAATCGGGGAAATTTATTTACAAAATTTCATGCTCTGTTTACCAAACTGATACAGAACTTCGTCAAGTTTACGGTGATTATAATCGTCCATCGGAGCAGCTAATACGTAATACTATTGATCGATTCATGACTACATAGATAATATTTATCCAAATTGAGCCCGTACTCTTTGTACAGAAGAAGCCATTGGCGCTGTAGACGGGAGTAAGACAGAGGACGCGAATTTATCGTTATAATGCCGTTCTTAGCAACTCGATCACTTCCCGTCCACTACTTGGGAAATTTTAGGGAAAGATCTTGGCCTGCATCCATGTTAGACCCAACTGTTGCCAGTGGACCATCAATTGCGTCGTGTTTTCGGTGAATGTTGTGAGAATCAGGTGAAGTTGAAAGTGAGGCTCATTTCTATCTTAACGGTTATGCTATCAACCACAATTGTCGTTCTTGGAAAGAAAGAACAATACTCATGAGACCGGTGAGGCTCAATTACTCCTCGAAAAACACTTTTTGCTACTGTTTACATGCCGAAGGCGTCACCGGCTCGCGTGAATGGCAAACGCAACAGGCAAATGATGCGTTTTTTTTTTTATTTCCCACGGAGGAGAAATGGTTCCAACAAGACGGCAGAATATGCAATGTAGAGCATGAAACCTTCACTTTGTTAAGGCATACGTTTGGTGACAAAATTATCTCAAAAAGTGGACCTAAAGTGGTGCAAAATTGGACTGACAGGATGGTGTTCATAAGGTGCAGTCGCGGAGGCCATATGCCAGAAATTATTTTGCCAAAATTTTATTCATTCCATTAAAGTTGAAATGTTTTATTTTTCAAAAAAGTTCTATGATTTAAAAAAAAAATCACACTCTTTAGATTGGACTCTTCTGCTCTTCAGAGAAAATTTGGAGTATTTTCTTGGCGTCATGGATACTTGGCTTTTGCGTTGATTCGTCTGGTTGACCGGACTGCTCATATGATTTCTTGCGCTTCGGATTGTTGTTAAGCCCCGTCTTCACTAGACATTAATTTACTAACATAATTACTTAAAACTGGGGCCTGATTCTGGCAGTCGTGATCGAGTACTTTCTCGATTCGAAAGCAATTATATGACTAATTCTTTCAGTCGATACTGAACGAATCGAAATTATTTTTTCAGTATTGTGAAACCCAAATTAAAAAATACAAAAATGTTGAATATAATATAAAGTAACCTTCGGAAGGAAATAATTCCCAGTTTCTATTTTTATAATATTAGTATAGAAAACCTTCTGCAGTAACATTTTGTTTTTGCCGCTTTAGCTTTTTTTGCGGTTAGGGCAAATGTTTATTTATGAATTTGAGATAAAACTGAATTTGCTACATTTAAGGTGTAACAAATAGTCGGCGAGATAGTTTGAAAGAATTTATTGATAATTTAAATTTGGCGTTTAATAAATCATTTTTTAAGTTTTTTATTTATTTATTTGTATGGCTTCCACCGATAAATGGATGTAAGAGTTTGCCATTTAGTTTGTAATAAATACAATATTGAGATAAAAGCCTAATTTAGCGATGCCCGTTTGACCGGCTGTCCATCGCACAATGAGATGGTTTCATAAATTTTTGTGCAAACTGCCTAGTGAGTGCTCCCTACATCATCATTCCACCGGCCATGCAATCCACATCGATATTGTGAAATAAAATTATTCCTATCCAAGAAGAAGTCTATATGTTTGGACCTTATGAACTCTTTCTGGAATAAATATATTGACGCATGCCGAGTTTAAGCGGAGTACCATTTGAAACTCAGAAGCATTACTAGTGAAGTAGCATTTTACACTAAGACCGATTACTGGTAAAGATCATAATACTCAAAAGCTTGGGAGCTTATGGCCTCCTATACGAAGATTTGTGCCGAGCCGACCGATGTCTTTGGAGGAGGCTTCTTTTTTGTATATAGTTACCCTGGCAATCTACATACAAAACTACGTAAAGTTGTCAACAATTTTAACTTTTTAATATTAAAGGGTAGATTACACGATCACACAAGTTGAACGTATTTTGAGGAAAATACAACCCTGTTATGATAAGTTGTTATTTTTTTTAATTTTTAAACAATTGGGGGATTCACAAGGTGTCATAGAGTCATATGTCTTAAAAAAAATAACATGAAAAAATAAGACTGTTGTGAACAACACCTCATAAATTAGTGTGCTATTTTGAATTTAAATCAGCTGATTTAAAACCAATACAACAAATAAATATTTTCCTAAAATCAAAATATTTTGTAATTCTAATCCATGAATTAATAAATTAAATTGGATCTTTCCTGAATATTTTGCATTTCTCAGACGCAAACCACAAATTAATTAAATTTTGTTTGTTTACCAAACACCAGAGCCCTAAGCTGATCTAATTTGACGCCGCAAGTGTTTTGTTGCAAAAATTGATAGCCGCAGGTCTCTTCTGATTAATTACGACAGCACAATAAACATAGAAAGCAAAGATTTATTAATTTAAGGCACTTTTTATTTACAAAGCAACAACAATATTTTTAAACCATTGTAAAATGTTAGAACATTATGACAATACAACATGACAGTACACCTTGTGAATACCCCAAATAATTAAGTCAGGGAAGCAAAATATGTACGTCAAAATACGTACGACGTTTTATACCGTCTTAGTCCCCTTTAAGCATAACTCTTAACATGCGATATAAGGTCATAATAATTATATCATTATTTGAACCCAATGCTGATTAATGCCCGTAATTTCTACAAAAAGAAATCTAGCTGTGCATAGAAATCTATGGTGTAAAAGCTGCCATATTTTAAAGGAAAACTAAAGGTAAAAACACGTAGCCAAATAAACGTTGAAATAGGTAAAGATAACTGTTATGTACGAACACGACCCGCTTTCCTTTTGTAGAAATTTCGGGCATAAATGGAAAAACTATTAGTTAACACACAATTTTGTAAAGTCTCTTTGAAAGATCTGTGTAAACATGTTTGTATAAAATTTTTTAAACGCCCATAAAAAAAAACATTTCTCTTTATTTTCTTTATATTTAAAACTTTTTCTTTTTTCGATAAATATTTACCGTTACGTTTTTTAACCACTCTACTAGAAAAATTGTTTGCCGAAAAATTTAATTTGTGTTACAAACTACCGGCTTAAAACAAATTTTAGAAAATAAAATTTAAAGTCCGTTCTTTTTTAAATAATAAGAATTTTACTCATAATCTCTTTTTTTTATTCCAGATAAGATTAGCCAATCAAGAAAACCCATGTTAGTATTTAAGCGATTATAATCCTCTTACACTAATAACCACATAAGCAAACGACTACAGTAGAAACTCTCTCAAAAGCATAAAACAAAATTTGTTGTACGTAGCATCGTGAAATAACACTCGTGGCAGCACTAAGGTAACTAAAACAACATTACAACAAAATTGAAAAATAAGTGTCCGTATGCGTCAAAAATTATTTTTAACTAAAATAAAATTTTGCTTCCGAACGCATTGAAATAAATAATTTTTTTAGCTTATATTTACTATTTATTTATTTTTAATTAAAATAATCAAAAACTTTATTGCAAACAGTACAAAACGAGGACTTTTTGTTAACATAAACAAAACTTCGACACAAGACTAAACAAACAATATTAGAGCAACAAATCGTCATCTAGCGTAGTAATGCCACCTGTTTATTTCATCATGGTACGTAGTTTAAAGTTACAACAATAAACTAACCAAAATTTCCTACTAACACAATCCTAGAGTTATTTTTTCTCTTTCTATTCCAGTCGTTTTCCATGCTGATAACATATAATTATTTAACATTAAAAAATTTAAATTCTTTGTTACGAAAATAACAGTTTTTATATTGTAAAACAAGCTGTTTACTTTATTTTGACGCTTACTGTACATCTGTTTTTGTTAAATTAATCTAAACATAGATAAGGTTAAATAAAATTATCAATTATTTTTTGAATACCCTACACTACTAGTGGTAAATGAGGGTATACTAAGTTTATCATTCCGCGTGAAACTTTTGTAGTGTTCGTGTAAGACCCAATAAATTATATACACATATTCTGGATGCTTGATTAGTTATAAATCGCTAATCTGGTTGTCTGACCGCCTGTAGAAAACATGCTCACTTCCGAAAGACTCAAGAGAAAAGAAAAATCTTGGAGTCAAATGTTTTTTAGTTCTCCTTATCGGTTCAGAAGGAAAAGAGTAATGAATACAAATGTAAAACAGAACTCTAAAAAATGTATGATTGTTTAACAAAAACTAACATAATTTGGTGGCGAAAGGCACCGATTGTCATTTAAGTTTGCACAAATTCGTTTAATATGATACGAAACTATAAACTCAGAAAGTACTTTAGTAGGTACGCATAAAACCATAACGATGATATTTAGTAAATTTTGGTTTATCATAGTCTCATAAAAATACAAAACCCACTGCCAAATTTCGTCAAGATCGGTCTTTAATTTACAAAAGGCTAAAGCCCGTATTTTAAAAACGCTTTAGTACGTCTAAAGCCGTCACGAGTAATACTATTGTAGTAAAATTTGGTCTGCAGTAGTTTTAAAAGACTAGAAATCACTCTGTCAAACTTCGTAAAGATCCGTAACAAATATAGATCATATCAGCCCAATTATGAATACAAATTCGCCGGAAGTTTTTTTTCCCAATTTTACAATTGAATCTACATATGAAAAATGGGAGAGGGAGAAAACTCCCGGGGAAGTTTTAGTCATAATTGGGCTGAATGTATATGGTGAAATTTGGTCCAAATAAGCTTGCACACTTGCGATAATCGGTCTGTAATCTACCATAGGGCACATATAAAGCGGCCTCCCGAAAAGCACTTTTAAACGAATAAAATGCCAAAAAAAAGCAGTATTTTTGAAATTTGATTCAATTTAGATATTTTTATAACTAGAAAATTTCTAGTAGAAATCACTCTACCGAATTTTGTGTTGGGCATTCCATAATTTGTAATCCCATATAAAATCCTGTGCTGAAAATCACTTTAATACGCCAAAATTTAAAACTAGTCATGATATTTTATTTAAATTATGCCAAATTTAGTTATATCGTCGGTTGATAACTAAAATGTCGTATGTGACTTTTATAAGAGTTCAAACACAATTTACTCGAAACTATCGCCGACGATATATGAATTTTTGGAGGAGACTTTTAAACTCCCGGGGAATTTTTATTCATAGCTGGGTTGTATATCTGAAGAACATTATTAATGTAACATTCTTC
The DNA here is from genome assembly GCA_949318255.1 of Pollenia labialis. Taxonomy (NCBI): domain Eukaryota; kingdom Metazoa; phylum Arthropoda; class Insecta; order Diptera; family Polleniidae; genus Pollenia; species Pollenia labialis. The sequence continues at coordinate 14,963,825 of OX439139.1, forward strand.
TATTATCGCACCATGGTAAAGGGTATCAGAGATTCGTCACAGCCGAATATAGCACTTTTACTTATTTTTAAATACATTCACATTTAACATATTTTTGCTCAGATAATAAAATAATACTGCATTACAGTTATTTATATTTTATATTTTTAAATGGTGTTTTTATGCTTATTTTTTTTTGTTGTGTTTGCTGGAATATTCCCTTAAGGCTGTGAAAAAATTGTTGGGAAACGAAAAAAAATTCAAACAGATTCTAGTTATTCGAAATATGATTGCAGATAATTTTAGTGTTTGGAGTAATTTGTTAGTTTTTTTTTCAAATAAATGACAAGCATAAATACTAAATTTTATTAATTTCATTAAATTATATTTAATTAAATTCTAGTATGAAATAACAAACGCACGACAGTTTGTTCATTTGTAATACAATTTATAATTGAAATAAATTTCCAACTTTTACGCCTGCTAATTTGCTAAAAACAACTGCTCTAATTAATATTAATGACATTTGAAAATTCATTGTTTTTTAATTGCTTAAATTTTCCATAGAATAGTTTAAATTTACAGGTAATTAATCAAACGAAATCAGACTAATTTAAAAATAAGAAAAAAAAATATTATTTTCTTCTAAAACTCTCAGTACACAGTAAGTAATGATTATAAGAAATTAAGAAAAAACACGAAAATTGTTCTTATATAAGTTTTTTTTTCTTTTAAGCAATTTTCTTTATAAGAAATTTATTTCATTGCGTTAATGATACATTACATTTCAACAATGAAAATGTTCGTTGATTTGTCAAATTTATGACATAGAATTAATGACAAAATTTCATTGAATTAATTTTAAAGTTTTATGAAACGATTTTCGTGGCGGGAAAGACGCGCTACGTTGGCTCAAAAAAATTACAAAATTCATTGCAAGAATGTAAAAAATCGTTATATTTACGAAGGTTTTTCTCAAAGTGAAGGTATAACGCGTATTCTCGGGATTTTATTAATTATGAATCAAGTCGCAACAAATTTTAATACATCAGTTCATAATTTATCTAAGGTACCGTATAAGGCCACCTTAAATATTCTTACTCTCGGTGTAGGGTATCAAAGATTCGGCAAAGCCGAATACGTCACTTTTACTTTTTTTATTTTAAGAAGCAAATAAAAAGAGAGAAAAAGAACAGCAACGACTACAGCAACGTCTCTATTAGTTTTGTATCAAAACAATTACGATTGATAATTGTTTAGCTGTTGTACTTGTTTGATTTGAATTTTGGAACAAGAACAAAGTTTTAGAAAAAATAAAAGCAACTGAAAATATATGTATTATTAAGCATTTACCATCACATTCTTTGTACACACCCTGCAGATTATATTGGACTACGTGATCCATTTTGATGAAATGGACTACTCCCTGGACTGGTCCAATGTTATGCAAGCATGGACCATGTCAAATGTTTTCGTTTTTAAACGAAGTTAAAACTAATCCTCTGGAGTACACCATGGAGTAGTTTTAAAACTAGTCCATTAGTCTGTGTTCATACGGCTCATGTTTTAATGACATGATTGCTACTTTATGGGCGAGAGGGACGAGGGGAAAAGAAACGAGTACACAGATGCATGTACTGTTAGTACGCGTTGCTTTTCCATTCGTTTTTTAATTTTTTTTATCGATATCAAAAAAGCACACATGCATACGCACGACTATACAAAATAAAAAACATGTCGTCAACATGACATGAATCATTTGAACGCCAATTCATGTTCAAAGAAGAAAAAGAAAGAATCATGTCAATAAAACATGAGCCGTATAAACGCAGACCTACTGCCTATTTCACGATGTCACTCGAACGCTTTCATTCGCACAAATTACATGTAAAATAAAAACAAATTCTCAAAGTTTGTTTTTGTTTTGCGTTCGAGTGACATCGTGAAATAGGCAGCTAGAGTATGTATGAACGTGGAGTAGTTTTAATACTACAAAACTAGGTTATATCGACCACCTTTTAACCATATTTAACCGTTTTGGGATTTTTCATAGCTGGAACTCTTACATTTTAATTAGGCTATCTAGCTCTTTTGTAATTATATTTTAACTTTAATATATTTGAATTTTTATATACATATACATACATACTTTCATATATAAATTTTATTTACAATTGTTAGTAGAAATTTGTAACCGATTATGGCCTTTAAAGGCTAGGTTATAGGTAATGTGAAAATAAATAAATAAATAAATAAAAATATATATTTGGAGTACTTTTGGAGTACTCCTACTCCTTTATGGACTACTCTTTACATACATGTATGAACTAGTCTCGATATTTGCAGGGTATTGATAATTTACTTCAAGAGTGTCATAATAATTTTAAAAAAAATAAATGGGTAATAAAGTTATGTCATATTCAAAATGCCGAACTAGCCGATTGTGTTGAGTTTATTTCGGTCATATCTCGATAACTACTTTACATACGAAGAGGATTGTAATGTCATATTAAAAACAATATTAAAATATTATTTTAAAATTATTTTTTAAAGGTTGCGAAAGAAAAAAAATTATATCTTAAAAAAAACATACTTCAATGTATCAGGATTTTTAAAGAATAGTTTGAGGTATTATAAAAAAAAGCCAAATAAAAAATAGGTTTTTGACTTAGTCCATTTTTAAAATTTTATATAATTTTTTTTAAATGTATTGTTTGTAGCCCCAAGTATTTATTTATTTTTATTTATTTATTTTCACATTACCTATAACCTCTTTAAAATGACATAAAAATCATCTTCGTATGGTCACACTCCCTAAAATCCCTAATTAATAAATAAGGATGTATTTTTTAATTTTTTAAAAATGAGGTGTTTTATATTTACCTAAATTTATTTCTGAATTGCAGACATTTTTGAGATCATGGGTTATACAGGGTTAATTAGGAAAATGAATACGATATTACAATTGAGAAGAAAAAAATTATATATAAAAAATTTTATTCCAACGCGTATCTGTGCATCAGAATGCGATATTTTACTTTAAGATAATAAAATTGATATTATGTCAAAGCGTCTTTTATTATACGTATAAAACCGCTTTTAAAAAATTCTGAGTTTTAAAGTTAATAAAAAGGTTCATATCCAAGGTTTGTTAAATTTGGGTTAATATTTTTTTAGATCAACCCAAATCTTTTTCAGTCTGGCTGGCCAAAAAAATTAAATTTTTTACCCATAGTACAGAAATTTTCGGAGAAAAATTTTCATTCTGTGAAAAAATATTTATATGAGAAAAAAAAAATTTTAAATATTTTTTTTTCTTTTTTTTATTATGTGCAATAAAAAATATTCATATTAATTATAATAATAATTATAATAAAGCTACTATACATACATACATAAATATATCAATGTACTTAAAAACATAAAAATCAAAAGTTTCCACTAATAAAATTAATAATATACAGTAGTTTTGATCTAGCTGCCTTTTGTTTAAGTCAGTGTTGCCAAAACTTGGATACCAAAAATGGCTAAATTTACGGGAAAAAATGGCTAAAAATGGGTTAAAAAATGGCTAAAAGATTTTTTAAATAAAAACACACTAAAATTCAATAACACAACAGAAATAATTCATTTAAAGTTGTTTACAATGAAATTGTTAGTTAAGATCAATTTCTTAAATAAGAATAAACGTTATTTAATATTCTGAAAGATATTTAAAAAATAAAATCATCGATAAATGTTATGTCGTTATTGTTCATCTCATAGGAATCACTCGTGCCTATTATTTTTAAAAAAATTTGAAGGTAAATAGTAATAAAATGATCTGCAAATTTGCGATATGTACTTTACGCACAAGGTTTACATGGACGGCCAGCCAGCCGGACAAACATCGGGTGCGTTCGTAAATGCATCACTGCGTTGCATCAGAAAAGCAAACTTTTTTTTTAGCCGATAAAAAAATAATTATATTTTTTTTTATTGTGTGACTATTATTTTAGTGGATTATTTCACAATTTTTTGGTCCACATTTACTTCACTGATAAATATTTAACCATTTGAAATCACTGATGCAGCGCAGTGATGCATTTACGAACGCACCCATCGTTAATTCGACTCAGAAAGTGGTTCTGAGTCAATCGGTTTACGAAAAGGTGGGCTTAGGACCAATATTTTAAGGTGTTACAAACATCAGCACAAACGCATAGTACCCTCTCCACTATTGTGGTGTTGGTATATATATTTCATTGATAAAATCGAATTAGCGGTTGCTAAATGTAACCTATTTCTGAAATTACTTTAAACGATGTTTACTTCAGCATTAGAGCATAGAAGTGAGAGCAACTTTATAGTAAATTCTGAAATTTCTAAAAAAAATTTGTTGCCGCCAGCATCTCTTTATTGAAATATGTACTTGCAACTAGAAAGAAACACCGATGTTTGTGTTGATCCGTTTTATAAATTTAATATTGGAATACTGTTTCTTTATTTTGAAAGATGTTTCATCATCATCGTTTATATCGATTTTCAACATTTGTAAAAGTTGTGATTTAAATTAAAGCCGTTTTAATTATTTAAAATGTTTATTTTGCTTTTATATATTTTTATAATAAAATAAAAATTATTCTTTTAAAAAAACTGCAAGAAAAATTTTATGGCTAAACCAGTTGAAAAATGGCTAAAAAAATGGCTAATGGCTAAATGCATTTTTTAATGGCTAAACAGGGTGAAAAATGGCTAAATCTAGCCACTAAATGGCTAAATTGGCAACACTGGTTTAAGTGCACTTTTGACTTACATATCTGCACAAAATTAATAATTTTTGTCATTATTGTTTAAAATTCCATACGAATTCCTTTGTTAAGTGCACTTTCTTTACCTGAACATTTAAGATAAATGCACAAAAGTTTTGCCATTTTAAAATTATTTTCATACAAAAATTCAAATTAGCTGCACTTTGACTTAACTGCCCAAAATTCATATTTTCTGTAATTTTTCCTGCATATATGTATATCATATTTTTGGGCAGTTTTAAAATATTTTCATATAAAACATCAAAGTTACCTGCACACATAAAAAATATGGTGGTCAATTTTTCACATAAATATCCAATTTAAGCTGTGCTAAAATATAGACAAAAAATTGCTTAATGTAACAGCTGACTTTTAACGACAGCGAATATCGTTAAAATTTTACTGAATAGCATATTCGATAAATTTTCGTTATATTTATTTAAACGATTCGATTATCGTTATAAAAGTTAGTGAATCGCACTACTGATGAGGATATCTGACATTAAAAAATACCAATAAGCGGTGTTGCCATAACCTTTTGATAAGAATAAAATTTGTGTAGGCAATGTTGTCAACAGTGCTGTGGAGTCGGAGTTGTAGAGTAAGTGTTGAGGTTTTTGTACCGGAATCAGGCGTTAAAGTAACCACAAAAAATTCGCGAATCCAAATGCAAAATTTTTCGGCATGAAAAAAATATTCTAATATATTCCAATATAAAAATACTGAATCCTTTTCTTGCTATATTTAACCATTTAAAAGGTCTACCTTGTGTTATTGTACCTTGATTTGGTTTTTTATATTACAAACATGTGATAAACCCTTATGCAGCTTGAGAAATGAATATGGATAAATATTTTTAATATAAAAATATTCAACAATCCGGAAGAAAATACATATTGGATTTTTTATTGATTTGATGTGTGTATTTAACCAAATTGCATTTATCAATAAAATTTAACTGGAACATGTAAATATATAGGTCAAGGCCCATCTATCAGGTCTGCTTACTTGTACAAAAACAAAAAACGATTTTTTTAAACTGTCAAAAACTTACTACCGCATAGGTATACAAAGCAAAAGGAAAAAACGTGTATGTGTGGCATACTATAAACGTAAACAAACGTATGTATATGTACATTAGACCGGAATTAATTTTTTTTTTTGCAAAAAAAGTGTACCGCCCCCTCAAATTGTTCCTTTTTACGCCAGTAGTAAAATTCCAAAATCTTAGACTGATTGCCCTAGATTAAGGCGTTTCACATGCCCACTAAAGTGGCTAAAACTGATTTATATGGACGTTTTAGCCACTTTAGTGGGCATGTGCCACGCCTTAACTTAGGGAAATCAGTCTAAGATTTTGGAATTTTACTACTGGCGTAAAAAGGAACAATTTGAGGGGGCGGTACACTTTTTTTGCAAAAAAAAAAATTCCCATACAAAAAAAGTTCGGTCTAATGTAGGTACATGCACATGTTGGCAACTCTTGACTGCTCAGAAGATCATAAACAATGATCATCAGGCTTCTTGCGCAGACCTGTTCAATGGGCCTTGATATACATACGTACATACATAGGTACATTTTGTGTTTTAAAGATTTTAAAATCTAGGAGCAGATTGTTTGAAAAATCATTAGTTTTTGCTGATTTAACATTTTAAGGCTCTGAAAATACTGGAAAGAAAATAAATCGCAAGCACAGGGCGAAATCGAGCGGATTCACCTGGATCACAATCGCTGCCAAGAGTTTGGTCAAAAGTTTGGAAAAAAGTAAAGCGTGTCACGCATACAGCGTCGCCCCCTTACTAACAAACTTTGTCTGTCTATCACATTGTTAAAGGGGACCCAACACTTTCCAGTTGCATGAGCCACCGCCGAATAATGCGTTCACACTTATTTTTTTATAGCATTTGCATTTATGTACCTATATGGCAACAATGAAAAACTACTCTAAAATTTACAGCCGACTACAATCCGCCGTCAATTTTTAGCTTGGCCACCGCCGAAAATTTCAACTTATAATTCCACTCTTTCCGCCCTCAAGGTTACGATTTTCGATATTTTTTTTATTACGTTAAAAAAAGAAAATAAATTTTATATTTTTTTGGCGCAATTTTTGTAAAAATCAGTTTTTTTTCTTTATTTGCAGTTTAAAAAAAATTTTGGGAATTCTGATTATAGTGCCCCACAAAGCATTGCATGCATACTATGTACATATGTATGTATAGTCATTTAAGGTTTGTGTGTTTGTTACTATTAATATGCGTTTGTTTTTGTGCTGATTGTTTTTTTCTTACACTATTATTGTACATATGTATGTAATTGTTCTTAATAATTTGCAAATTGATTATTCCTTTTTGAACTTACGTTTTTAAAATATGATTTATTAGGAAAATAACTGTTTTGGATGTAGTTAAAGATAGATATGTAAGTAATTGCAGATGAACATTTATTAAAGCACTATTTTATACGATTTTTTTTACACATTAAGAACTTTGTAGTGGGTATCTTTTGTTTAACACGCTTAACTTTGTTGCATTTCTTGTTTTATTAACTTGAACTCATTTTTTAATTACATTTGTTTAGTCGAACATTAAATATTACTTATTAAACTTGTTTACAATTATTTTCACTATAAGTATTGCGTTAACTTAGTTTTTTCTTTTTTAGCCATTTCATTCAACTGTTGGCACAGACATTTTTTTTATTGAAACAGCTGTTTTATTAGGTGTAAGGTGAGTTTACATACAAACAAAACAGACTAGTGGTGTGTTAAAGGAACATTTAAACACACGGGGTGAAAATGGCAACAGAGTTGATAAACTACTGAACAGTAGAGGGCGCTGATATAACTAACTGACATTAAACAAAACTATTTTAAAAAAATTTGTTTAGGTATGCAAAAATTGTATTGTATGTATTAGTTTTACCTATTTCGTGCCACTTTTTGAACCTTTTTAGAAATATAACTTATATTTTATTTGTTGACAACACTGCTTAAACAGCTTTTGGAAGAAGAGGTTGATTCTTTTTGGAGGCCCTTGCTTCTTTTTTAAAGTACACCTATGATTAATTTCATATCAATTCATGCTACCTTTTGACTATATTTGAATAAAGAATAAAAAAAAGATTCGAGAGATCCTAATATGTAAATTGTTAGTACGCATAAAAAGTTTTCGCTAAAATATTTTTTTACGATTTCGTAATAAACTTTTCGATAGTAAAGTAAAAATTCAAAGTAAAATTTTCCTAATCACATAACTCATTTATTGTAATTGTTCAACAATTCTGTATTGACTCGAATATTAAAAATTTTCATTATAAGGAAAACAATTTTTAATTTAGTATGTATTAAAAAAATATAAAAATGAATTTTTAAACACGATATTTTTATACAGCGGGTAGATATGAATATTACGTGATGTTTTTTTTTCCAAAAAGTTAAACAATAAAAATTTTAAGTTAGTACACCACTGTTGAACAAGTGCGATTTATTGAATAACTTAAAATATTAATTAAAAAATAAAGTTAAGTTAAGCAAGACGGCTTTATTGGTTAATACTGCTTGCAAAAAACCCGACCCTTTTTACTTTGAAATACTCCTTTTGTGCCCCTTTTTCAGAAAATCCATTTTTTGTAACCCTTTTAGGACATACTAGCGGTAACCCTGGTTACAAATATACAACATTATGTTTCAAAGGTAAGCAAAACCCATAGTTGGGGGTAGTGCACTAAATTGATTACCAGCTTTAGTGTTAATTTGTATTTTTTCATAAGCACTAAAAAAATTAAGTGTTATTGTAAATTTTTTCACAATCACTTACTGTGATTGAATGCATAATATCTGCACTCAATTCAAAAATTGTAGTCCAAAATATGAACTTGCAATCAAAAAGCTGTACAAAAACATAATATCACTAAAATTTAAAAAAAATTTAATTTTGTATGGGCATGGTTTTTAAATTTTCTGATGATATGCATAAAATTGAAATAATACGCAGTTGGTTAAATAAGTATCACTCATGCTAAGAGAATGGTAGTAAATGTTTCAGGTCCAAAAAAGCACAGCAAATGCATAATTTCCCAAAACCGGTATTTACAAAAACATTTCGGCTATTAGGAAAGAAAAAAGTTATTTGGCAATAAAAAAAAGGATAACGTTAGAAATTTAAACCTAACGAGTGATTTGTCTATTAATTTTTAATAAAAAAAATTTATTAATAACTAAAATAAAATGTGAGTGAGTGAGAAATATATATTGAAAACAAAAACAAATTTTTGTTTCTTATTGTTGTTTTCAATATAATTTCTCACTTACTCACTTGGTTTTATTTTCTAAAAACAGACAGTAAAGGAAAAAATGTTGTTTAATTATAAAAATTTATTGAAAAACAATATTTGCGTTTTTTGGATCAATAAATAAAAAAATAAAAAATCTGATTTTCAAACTTTACCGCGTTTGCGGGTGAACTTCTTTGACAACCGCGAAAAAGTTATACCATTTTTTTAAATAATTTTAAGTTGTCTGTTCGACTATGCTAGGGCTATTTTGATATTCGCAAAAAATTTAAAAAAGTTACCACCCTAATGTATGTATGTATTTTCGTTTTAATTAACTTTTTTAAAAACGTTTTCAGTTGTTTTTTTTTAAAAATTCGCATTCATTTTAGCATTTTAGCGAATGCAATAACAATTGAATAGTTTGCAAATACGAAACCGAATATTCACCGTCCCCTAATTTTTATACAAAATAAACTATTAAATTGCGATTTAAAAACCAATTACTACATCTTTTATTTATCGTTACAATCCATATATCTCTAAGCATTTCATAAACATGACACATCTGTCATTTTTTTAAATTGCAAAAACACAAAAAAATCATAGAAAATTCAATTGTCATTTTTAAAATCAAATTCATACCAGACATTAAGAAGAGAATTTTTTTTATTAGAAAAAAATCACAAAAAATAAAAAGAAACATATGAAGTAAACTAAAATCACATACAGAGATTATTAAAAGTCTTTAGAAAATCATTGACCCATATCAAAAATACACCTGAGTATTTTGTTATTCCTTTTTTTTTTTTTTTTTTTTTGCAAAATTTCTTTTCCTTCCTTTGTCTTGTAATATACTTCTTTAAAGATTTACAATTCACAGGATGGCTTAAGGCAAGAATGGATAAAATAAAAAATAAAGCAACAAAGTTAGAATAGAAAAATAAACTTAAACGACACTGTTATTACACCTTGAATAAGAAAAAAAAAACGCTTTTGCTTTTGAGAATTTATAAAAAAAAAATTTATATTTATACGAGAAAAAAAATAATTGTAAAAGATATAGAAAAGTAGAATCTGTAACAATAAAGTAATATATTGGTTAGACATGAATTTAAATGTGCCCTAAGGTATGCTACAATACTTACATTAACTGCGAAATATATGCAGCCCAATTATGAATAAAAAAATCCCCAGGTTTTCTCCCTTCTCCCATTTTTCCTATGACTGGGTTCACGCTATGAAACTTTTCTTTCAGAAAGTTTGAGTTTATTGGTGAGAGGGGAGATAAGAATATCCTGTTCTATTCTCCTCTCACCCGTTAAGTTAGACTTTCTGAAAGAAAACTTTCAATATGTAAACCCAGACTATATAAATTCAATTGTAACAATGGAAAAACATTACATTTTCTGACAATTTCGTTTTTTAATCTTGGAATTTTTTACAGCCGTAGCTTAACAAGAGCGGAAGGCGGAAGGCTTAGCTTTTAAGCTAATATGGCATACCAAAACAAGAGCGTCAACGTTGTGCCACGCACAGAAGTGATAGCTTTCTTGCTTAATAAAACCCACAAATTATAAATAAAAACGCTAGATTTACCAAAAAATATCTTAATTGCCATTATTAATTAACAATAGCGGCAAACTTCACTACTTAACGAGCTGTCAAAATTAGTTTTTCCAATTGCAAAGCGTTCAGGCCGCTCTATTCAAAAACAAGAAAAATAATATGCAAGTCTTAAGAAATTTTTGGATTATTTTCAGAGTACAAAAACAACAATGTTACACTTTGTTTATCTTTCGTCAAACCATTATCGAATGAACCTTTTACGGCTCGCTGTATAAATCACATTTTCAACAATTATACGGCAAGCATTTCACGAGTTGTAAGAGAATATCTACATGCAATATCGTACGGTTATTGATATGAAAGTCTCATGAGATTATCTTTACCCACGACTAAAACGATTCCCACAACGATTGAAGAAGCGTCTTCCGCTATGTTATCGAAGAATCTCACTCGTGTTACAGTTTTCCTGTATGAGAAATCTTCTACGATTAAAAAATGCTGTCATCGACGATCAAAGACACTCTTCATGAAACTCCCAGAAGCTCTTACACGATTGCAAACGCAAGCTGGGTATGAAGTAATTATGTTTTTGTTTGAATGTTTTTTTTTTATAAGAATCAAACAAAAATTGTTAAAAAATAAATTTTAAGTTATCCGACTTTTTGGACGATTTTTCGAAACGATAAAGACGATTTTTTTATTTTTCCTCAGGAAACTGACGATTTTCTCACAAATTTATCTGGCAGCCCTGATAAAGAAAACTGGTAATTGTTGTTGTTATTGTTTAAAGGCGTGTGATTTTGTAGAAAAATAGCAATTGCAGTTTATTTAATTAAGTTATGACTTAAAGCAACTTTTGTTTTATAATTGTTAACATCTAAAAATTTTGGATTTCGTTTTGGAATAAAATGGTTTTTTCTGTTACATATTCTTTGTCTCTCTTGATATTATCAACTTTTCCTTGTAAAATTCTCTGCAAATTTGTACTAGTGATGTTACGAATATTCGTATCCGTATTCGAAATGCCGAGTATTCGTCTATTTAATGGCAATCGTATTCACGAAAAATAATTTATTAAAATTACTCAAGTTGATATCAAGCATTCCCAGATATACAATAATTTGAAGCCTTTGCCAAATTATCGTCAGAAAATTATTGACAACTGGAATGAGTCAAATATACATTAAGAAAATACCATCACATTACACAAATTGAAAATGGATTGAACAAAGCAGCAATAAATTGAAAAATATAACTTAAATGCATGAGACATTTAAAGAAACTAGGAGAGATCTCGTTCTGCTCACACAGTGCAATACATAAAATACAAACTCCTTCTCGTGTGGAGTATCTCGAAGTACTTATCGAAACTTATGAAGAATAATAAGGCAGCTGAACAGTTTAACACCGGCGCGCTGCGGCGGTAACATGCTGATAGGGTGTGTGCATCAGCTTGTTTGTAGAATCTGGCTAGAAGAACGCTTACCTGATGTTCCGTGTGGAAAAAAGAAAACAGGACAGTATAGGCCAATTACAGAGGAATAAGTTTCCTTCCCATCGCATATAAAATACTGTCGAGCTTAAGTAAAAGAGATTAGAAACTAAATCTTGTGAGATAATTGAGCCCCATCAATTCGGCTTAAGACCTGGAAGTCCACCATAGATCAGATATTTACTCTACTCCAAATCCTGAAAAACATCCAAGACAAACAGATCGACACCATTATTTATTTGCTGACTACAAGGCCACTTTCGTCAGCTCATACGTTCAAAGGGTTTTCAAGCCATGTCTGAGTTTGGTATCCCTGCAAAGCTCATACAGATTTGCATGATAATCTTAACTCTTCCTCAGGTAAAATAGGAAAGAACCTCTCCGAGCCATTCAGTACTAAGCGAGGTTTCAGACAAGGAGTTATACACTCAAAAAAAAAATTAATCCATCCGTACTCAAATCAATCCGAAGCGGTTTTAATAGTACGTTGAGTACGGATTTTCTAGAATAAAGTACAGAAAAATTGATTCAAGCACGGATTTTCAATCGCAAAATACTTCAAATATCCATATTCAATCCAGAGTTCGTACTTGAGATAATCCGAAAATTCGATTGATTTAAGTATAACTGAGATTAAATCAATCTTCAAATGCTCTTGATGCAAGTATTATAAAGTTAATTTTATCCCAAATTCGTGTTTGAAAAAAATCAAAAGTAGAAATTAGAAAGAAAAAACATTATGATTAATTTACTTACCCGTATTACGGTTTTGCCCGGTATGGTTTTAACTGTAGAAATCTGTTGTACATATTTAACCAAAAATATAAACTAAATGAGAATCAAGAGTTCAAAATTACTTCTTAACTTTTCGTGGTACACATTAGTCTGGCCAGACCATTTTTTAATATGTATAGAAAATCAAAACATGCGTTAGCCGGAAAAGTTTAATCTTTTTTGTACTTGATTTAAGAATTTTTTACTTATTTCTTCAAAATTCCGGGATTTATTTTCAAAAGTGATTCCATTTAGGATTGTTTTGAGTACGTTTTAGTGTTATTCGTACTTGAATATTTGAGTACGACTCGTACTTAAAGTAATCATAAAAAACTTGATATATCCCAAGTGTTTTCTTTCTGTGTGGTGTTGTTTATAATGGAGCCGAGGTAGATAAGAGCACATTTTGAGATTGACTCAATCTTAAATTTGTCCACTGTGCTATTTTTATAATTGAATTTTTAAATGTGTGTTTATTATACCCACACCACATTAGTGCTGATGTGTGAAACACCTAAAAATATTGGTCATATAATCACTTTCTGGGTTGATCTAACGATGTCCGTCCGGCTGGCTGGCTGTCCATGTAACCTTGTGCGCAAAGTACATTTCGCAATTTTGGAGATAATTTAATAAAATTATGTAAATAGGATCTTATTGGCACAAGGACAAAGCCTATTGAACATTGGCCGAATCGTAGAACCGCGAAGGGAGATAGGCGGCCATTTCTGCTTCTCAGAAACTTTCGAACCGATTTTAATGAAATTTAAAACACAGATACAACCCTATTCATATAGCCATACACTCTCGAAAAATAGTTTTTGAATACTGTGGTGTTGGGTATCATATGGTCGGGCTTGACCGACTATACTTTCTTACTTGTTTTTTTTTCTTGTTGTTCATAAATGTTTTAATTATAATATTTAAAAAATGTTAACCAAATGTGTATTTGTTTGCCTGTTGCTAAAAACAATAAATTTTGAACGTAGGGAAAATTGTAGGGAACATTTTTTTGGTTGTAGGGAAAAAGGGATTTCTTTTAGATACGTAGGAGTTTTTGAAATTTCTACTGGCATCACTTCTTGAAGGTACGAAGTTAATCATTTCAAATGTAGTCATCGAAATGTCTTAGTAATGTTAAATACATGTAGTAGTGCGGTAGTTTTTTTTAACAATTTATTGTAATCAATGCAATCTGGAGATTTTTTCAGTTAAATTTTAAATATCCAGTCGCAAATTGGATATTCGTATTCGGCGAATACTGGCGTAGAAAGAATGATATTCGTTACATCACTAATATCTACTTACCTGTTTAACAATGTGAACACGTTGTTATCAGCCAATGTTGCCAATTGAGCCAAATCTAGCGATTTTTGGTCAATCTTTGCGGGAAGAATTGTGATTTAATATTCACAAATATCTTGTTGCTGTTGTCAAACTTTGTCGTTTATTTGGCTCGTAAGAACCAAGGCGAACTTACTTTATAGGTTCTCAGCTACTTATTGGTTTGGCGCATATGCCAAAAGAGTATTAGAGGAGAAAAGTGACAATGAAGGTTTACGTGAAGTTTTCTGAAAAATATACCCGATGGAGTTTTTTTTGCATTTCTATCAGTGCTTCTGGCATATGTTTTTAAGAAATATTAATATTTTTGTGAATGTTCATTAAAAGTAAAAAATGATTGTTTTGTGCGCCATACGCCAATTTTCTAAATTTATTTTTAAAAAGGAGCATTTTATGCCGAATTCGTAAACTTAATGGTGTGTATTTAAGTTTCCTTTCCTTTAATAACTTTTTGTTTCTTACGGCAATGAAGAAAATCAAGTGCGAAATTTATTTTCTTGTTGTCATTTTGTTTTGCTTTCACTTTAGCTACTTTTATCTTACAGCAATGAAACAAAGCAAGAGTGAAATTTATTTTCTACGTTTTCGTATAGTAAAAATACAGTAGTCCACTTTAAAAAAAAGGAAAAGGAAAATATTTTGGTAAAAAGTAACTACAACGGCAACGCTGGTTGTAATATGTTCTTGAACGACATGTGGCAAGAAGAAAAAGTATTTTTTTTCAAGCAAATGAATCTTCAGGGAGACATGCATGAAAATTTAAAATTTCCCAAGAAAATTTTGTAAGAGCCAATAATACACAATGATTAGAAATATTTTCATTTCGAAAGCTTCTTTTTTTTAAGAAAACAAAAACAAGCTGAGAAAAAGATAGAAGCAAATAGAAAATTTTATTTAAAAAATCATTTTAAGAATTAAGTAAATATTGATGTGTATCAGGAGTTTGCAAAATTATATAGAAAAGATAAAGTAAATAAATGTGGAAATATTAAAATTTTTTTTAATAAACATTTCAGGTTTATAAAAGGTTTATAAAACGAATTTTCTATGGAAATTTGTTCAGTAAACCTTTTTTAAATAAAATTTAGTTTTTGAGCTTCAATATGAACGCTTTTAATTTCACTAATAAGTCGAAGACTGACTGCGTCATAGGTGGGACTGCAAATACTAAGTGCTGGTTCATACTCTTCAAGTCCTGACCGTCAAGTTTGAAATTTTTAGGAGAGAGAGAAAAAGAAATGGCATTCTCTTTTCCCTTCTCTCCTAAAACCTTAAGACCTGAAGGCTAAAACTTGAAGAGTGTGAACCAGCACTAATAACAACAAACTAATGGCTTTAATAAAATTCAAGCGATTAGTTTATTTAAAGACATGGTCATAATTAAGGCTGAAGACACGATCATTGCTTATGGCCATCTTCTCAATGCATCGACAAATTGCCTGTGACTTAATGTGGACATAAATTTGGTAAAAAAATATACCGACATAAAGTATTGTTTCAGTTAGCAACACCTCTTAAAATACATGTCAAAGTTGGGAGTCAGCTGATTGAATTTTAATTGTACAGCAAATAAATAATTGCCAGATGAGTGCTGGTTAGCTTTGCGACAGAACACAAGCAAATGAGACATTAAGAAAACTAAATTCTTTAAATGTGCAGTTTTTCGTTGGGAAAAAAGATAATCGCCTAATCAAGGTCTATCCAATAGGTCTGCTTACTTCTACAACAATACAAAAAACAACAGGCATTTTGTTTGTGTAACCGGCGTTGTAAAAATCTTACTACTACATACCCTGCAAATAATAGGACTAGTCCAAACACGCGTGTAAAATGTAGCCCACAAGGGACTAGGACTTCTTCAAAAGTAACCCAAACGTTTGGAAAAGACATTTTCTATTTACCATTACGATATCCTAGGGCAGGACTATATAACCCAGCGTTGGATTACAAAGGAGTAGTCTTAAAACTACTCCATTGTATACACAAGAGGATTAGTTTTAACTTTGTTTAAAAACGAGAACATGTCCTTAAAAAACGAAGACTTGTCGTCTCACTACAAGCACTTTTTAACAATGACATGGTCCATGCTTGCATTACATCGGACCAGTCCATTAAGTATTCCATTTAATCAAATTGGATCAGGTGGTCCAATATTATTTGCAGGGTAAATGTGTCTTGTGTGCATGTATGTGTGGCAAAAAAATACAAAAACCTAAACAAAAATGTACATATGTATATAAGCAAAATGTAAACAACTTTTGACATCCTTGAGGCATAAACCAGATAAATATCTGGTTTCTTGCACATACCTATTGGATATACCTTGCGCCTAATGAGAAAAAGGCCATTAGACTATTTACAAAACTATCGTCTAGCTTTATCATATAAGGACAAAGGACAATAAAACAGACTAGACTAAAGACACAACCATTGTCTAGACCAGCGACTGGCAAATTTATGGCCCTGCACAGGTGCTCAGAATTTAATTTCAGTGGCCAAGAGACAAATTTTTTGTTAATACCGATTTCCAAAATTTTAATGCCATTCAATAGTTAACATAATAAAACTATGGTTGCCAAAAAATTAGGTCAAAATATTGGCAATTGTGGGCGTGACAAGCAGTGATGTAACATGCATAAATTTTTGAAAAGTTATTTTGCCGTCTGAAAAAAATCCCTATTTTTCACAAATTAAAAAAGCTGGCCACATTTGTCACATTGTTGAAAAGTCTCTACATTTTAATGTTTTAAAAAATCTGTCTTTTTCCCTACGGCCATATTTTTTATAAGAAAATCCCTACGAATAGGGATTTTTCTACGTATGTACACACATCACATGCTGTTGAAAGCAAATATTTTATGTATTTTTAGAAAAAATGTGATTTTTGTTAATTTGATCAGAAGGAATTATCGTTCCGCGTTAACTGTTATCGATAATGGGCTGCGACTTTCTTTTGTTGATATACAATTTTTTTTGTTAAATAAATCAAATACTAGTAGCCTGTCTAAACGCGCAAAAATATCAGAGTTGCCTAACTTTTCGCTTCGCTCTGCGTTAAAAGTTCTTTATGTGACATGTTTCGTATAAGTATGAATATTTCAGCATAGATGTCAAAGCGAATCTCTAACGCAACGCGAAGCAAAAGTTTTATCTGACATGGCCTTAATTGAAATTTTGTCAGATGACTTTGCGTCTGACTTTTACAGAAGCGAAGTTAACACACGACATGTACGTATTTTGCAGTGGGGAATTTGACATGTCAGATGACAAAAACATGTCGTGTATGGGCGCCTTTAACTGTAGAATGTCGAATGTCTTTACATGAGTTTACGAAGCACTCTAAAATAGCTTTATGTGTGTACCAGGGCATGAAAACTTTTGGGTAACCAGATAGCAGATGAGCTTGCCAAACGAGGTCGGCTGGATGTCACATTTTTTCATTAATTCTTTGGCTTTCCAATGGCTATCTGTAAGTCACTTATAAAGCGCGAGTCTTATAGATAAGTACAGTTGGGGTGGGCTTACGAATCCACCTGCTCCATATCTAGGGCATTGTGGCTAGGAAATGATGAATTTAGGTTAAATAAGGATTAGACAAGAACAATTTGGTCTTGATTTACATGAACACCGGCCATATAATCAAATTGCATGATGGAGATTACCCATTGGTGAGTTAATTTATGCACTCACCAAATGCCCCTGTGTGACTTAAAATTCGTTTTGTTGGAGTGTCGGAGCTATCTAACCTTCGCTTCATTTTATACATGAATTCTGACAGAATCTGCCAAATAGCAACAGCACCTAGGGATCCCTCCATGGACCGAACTTAAGCTGCAAAGTCAAAGATCAGTCCTTACAGGACGTCAGCTTACCCGCGATTTTGGGTTTAACCCACAGTCACTGCGTGCTCTCCTGAAAAGTATCTCTTCCATCATTAAGGCAAGTTATCCGCAAAGACGATCAACCTGAAAGCCAGGAAGCATTTCTCAGAAACAGAGACTTTACCAGTAGTCAGAGCGGCATGGGCCGGGGGCCTCTGACTACAGTGACACAATCAATTTATAGTTCTGAGGTAAAGCTTCGAGTTCTATGAAGTCCAAGCAAGGACCAAAAAGAACTCTGTCTTTCGTTAGTAACATTGCATTTGCGCTTTCAAGTCGCCTTCACTTATTTACAGTGTATGAGATTCCAAAGAATGCCATTACACCTCTTCCCGAGGTTAAATACATAAACAAGGCATCAAAGCTCAATTGTCCCCATTCGGTTTCAGTAATGACCCCAACCTGATTTGCCTCGAAGGCACTGGCATGTGGGGAATCATGCGAGAAAAATGGGTATGGAATTCAATAACTACTGCAGAAGCTTTCATGACCAGGAGGAAGTGAAAACTGTGTGTGAATTCGGGACACAAAACCTTGTTTGCCAGTTTGGATAATCTATCTAAGATAGAATTTATGTTGATTTTTCCCTTCAATAGGAAGACGAATTGGTTGATTGGTTGGTTGAATTGGAGTAACTGCTCTTTAGGATGGGCATTGGTGCTGGGTATCACAAGGGGACTACTTAAGGTCCCCAGTGATCTGTCTTTCGATAACTGCCTTAGGGACCTTACCAAACCATAGCCCAAATCAGAGAACTGCAACGAGCACCCGTTTTCATGATTGATGATACTCGCCTTAAAACGAGTTGTGGTGTAGTTAATACAGTCTATTGTTGTTGTATGTGCTCGCCAGGCTCGTAAGAAATTGTGTTTTCAACATACGAGCCTTTAGCAAACGCAATGAAATTTATATGAGTTCTGTTTTGTATTGTTTCTTAAATATATTATTTCAACATTCGGCAATAGCATTCGTACTTCTGATAAATCAACTAATTTACTCTCTTTTATTTAATGTTCTCTATCTGCTCTTCGCTGACCTAAAGTTATAATTGTCTGAGCGCTCAAGTGTTTACTCGCAGCATTCGTCATTCGTAGTTATACTTAAAGCAGCGTTGCCAGATGGTTTAGGAAAAAAAGTAAATATTTAGAGCTAAATTCATTATGAAATAAAACGAATTTAAAAGTTTTTATAAGAAACATTTTCGTGGAAAATTTTAATTAAAATATATAACGCATGCGACAGGCTTATGAATCACAATTTTTTTATACGTCAATTATATTTATATGTAAATATTTTTACAAAAATATTGACCAATGGCAACGCTGCGCAGTCCGTTATTTCATTGTGCGACGTAAACACAGAATTTACTTTTTATATATTTATAAATTTTTGACAACAAATTTTACAACAAACACACAATTATATTCTATGTTGCTAAATATGCACATGAAAACATTTTTTTAAATGGCTGAGTGCGCTCTTTTTTAAAGGTAAATATCGGCTGCTAATTGAGTTTTTTCTTTTACAAGTTTTCATCCATAAAATAAATAACAAAACATGCACTAAATCATTTAAAAGCCTAAAATCGTCTAACCTAGGACAAATCATAAAATCTGGCAGCCACGTTTTCATTTAATGCTGAATTTTAAATACACGAGCATATACTAAATGAATATGCCGTGAATGTTGTTGTTACGAGCTGGTCGTAACACCTAAGTCGTGTAAGTTAAATACAAAAAAGTTACCGAATATGAAAATAGAAAAAACACGAAACTTAGCTTTGCGTGGTTGTGATATTGTTCATACATTTTTCTGGGCTCTTACTACATTATGTAGTTCACACATGTACAAGTAAAAAGTTATTGTGTAATATTTTCAAGCATGAAGCTCGCTTTGTATGAATAACGAGCCAACGAGCCAACCATATCAGTAAAAGCGAGTGTTTAAAAGTATTCGAGACTAAAAATGATTTAGTAAACAGCGAGTGCGCTTGCAAGTATTATGTATTGTTGCAGTTCTCTGGCCCAAATTCGCAAAGATGGATGGATAGGAAAGGAGTCTACATCAGATATTTGTTTATATGGTGCTTTAGTTATTGTCTAAAATATATGATATAAGATTTCTAATATTCTTTTCCCTTTAGAATTTTGCTTTTATTTTTTATGTTTTTTTTTTTAAATACTAACAAATTAGTTAAGCAAACTATTCTCGTTAATTTTCAATGCAATTTCTTCAGTCCTTAGAGAATTGATTACCACATACTCCAAACTTTACTCAACTCTATCAATTTTTGTGTCCTGTTCTTTGTGCTCTTCTAATCCCCACTGTAACACCTTGATAACAAGGGCTGCGGTATTATGCTGCCATGTCCATGTCTATCTATAAATATAAGTTTTCTTTTCGGCCTGTCATTTTGTCATTGTTCTTGTTGTTGTTGTTGTCGTTGAAGGCTTTTCTCTTTAAAAAAAAAACAAGAACTAAACTAGCCACAATTGTCGTATGTACGAAATCACACACAAATTACATTGAAACACACCTAAAAAAAGAACGAAGAATATTTCAAAGAAGAAAAAAATTAATAGAAATCCCGGTGGAAATTTCGGTTATTCGGCAAAAAATAAAAAGGAAAGAAAAATAACCCAAAAAAGCTCACAACACAAATAAAATTAGTCCTGGCAACTGCAGTACTCACTATCCCATGTATGTATGTCCTTGTTTTGTGGTAATGACAATAACGATAAACTAACAACGGAAATAATACCAATTTGAGGTATTTTTCCCCCTCCTTCTTATTCGAACATTGCTTGAAGAAAAGTTTAACGTAGTCGAAGATAGTTTTTTTTATTACTTTGATTGTTTCAAAACAGGATGGGAGTCGGACAAAACAGAAAGCGTAAGAAAATCAAGCCACTACAAATCAGTTTAAATGCCATTTGGGCGACAAATCTTAATGGACAAGTAGGTGGCTGGCTGTATGTGTTTACAGAAAACGTTTATCTGTCTTATGACTAATAGAAAAATTATTGATATAAATGTGGTTTGGTTTTGCAGGTAGTGTACTCGTGTCTAGATTGTATGTAGAATTGTCTTAAGTCTCGGCCAGAGTCTGTTCTTAAGCATCGTCATGTCTAAAGTCTCGTCTACTGCCTTGTCTTTAGTCTCGTCTATGACTATCAGGGGTGTGCTGGAAATCGCAAACGCAAAACGCAAGAATTTGGAAGTTGTTTTTAATAAACTTTAAACCTAATTCTTATAATTTTTGGTTTAAAATCCTGTTTAATAGGAAAATATTTGTTAAATATTTGTCATAAAATTCTTTCATTACAAAAATCTTATTTAAAAACGACTTTTAAAATTCTTGCGTTTTACGTTTGCGATTTCCAGCACACCCCTGAATATCTTGTCTAAGGCCTCGCCTATGATGGGTTTAACAGTGTCTGCCTCGTCTATCACTTCATCTGTGTGCTTTTCTAGATCCCGTCTTTAGCCATGTGAACACGCTTGTATTTGTAGTCTCGTTTGCTAAAAATCTCGCCTAAAGCCTTGTCTTAGGTGTCGTCTATAGTTTTGTTTTTGTTTTTCGTCAACAGTATTATCGCCCACAGTCTCGTATAAAGCCTACTCTAAAGTCTAGTCTAAAGTTTTATCTTTAATATTGCCTCCTCTATGGCTTCAACTTTAACATTGTCTACAGTCTCGTGTGTATAGGTTCGTCTATAGTGCACTCTATAGTATCGTCTATAGTTTCGTCTTTGATCTCGCATATTGTCTCGTCTAAAGTATTGTCTACATATAAAGTCTCGACTAAAGTTTCGTATAAAGTCTCGGCTAAACAACCGTCTAAGGTCTCGTCTAAAGTATCGTCTTAGGCCTCGTAAATAATAGTCTTGTCCAAAGTTTCGTCTATAGTATCGTCTAATGTCTCGTATAAAGTATCGGCTACAGTATTATCTACAGTTTCCTCTTAAGTTTTGTCTGCAGTATCGTGAACGGTATCGTCTATAGTTTCGTCTATGATGTCGTATATTTTCACGACCAACGTTTTTACTTTTAAGTATCATCTTTAGTTTTATCTACAGTCTTAACTTTGTTCGTATTTATTTATTTATTCGTCTATGGAATTAATCCTTACAGACTATTTATACAACATAAATGTTTATAACTCAAATAAAATAATTAATTAAGAATTTAAAAACATGATTGTTTTACTTTTAGTTACATCAGTATTTAAAGAAAAAATCTATAAATCTATACAGCTCATTAAATTGAATATACATTCTCCTGAGAGGGTCGGTGTTTGCATAATTAGCCCTAAAAAACTGAACGGATTATGCTGAGAAGTAACGTGTTGGCCGTTGAGGAATGTTGAACGAAATATTGTTGATCAGAAAACCAGAACAAACATCACCGTTAATAATATTCAGTTGAAACGAGACATTTAACATAGATCTTCGGCTTTTTAAGGTTGGCAGCTTAACAAGGGCGAGTCTGCTGGTATATGATGGAAGATTAAATGGGTTGAAGTTTAAACTCGTAGACAGAACAACAGGAATTGTTTTGCACAGATTCGATCTTGTCGATATACGTTTGGTACATAGGGTCCCAAATTATGGAAGCATACTCCAAAATAGGCCTCACAAGTGATGTATATAAAATATTAGTTACATAAGGGTCATTAAACTCTTTAGGCCACTGTTTAATAAAACCAAGTACTCCTCTGGCTTTGTTTACCATAATTGTTATATGATTAATAAAACTTAGCTTAGAATCCAATAAAATACCAAGATCTAAAAAGCTATCCACTTTATCTAGTTGATAATTTTCCAGCGTATAATTTACAGATATCGGACCAAACGCATATATTTACACCATTTGTAAAACGAATCCAAGTCATTTTGCAGTAAAACATGGTAGGAGTATTCACTAATTCACTCAGGAAAATTTTAACATCATCAGCATACATTAAAGTATTTAAAAATTTAATAACTTGTGGTAAATCGTTTATAAACAGGGACAATAAAAGCGGTCCAAGGTGGCTACCCTGTGGTAACCCGGATGATACATTTATATTTTTCGAGGATGCATTTTTAAAAAGTACGCTTTGTGTTCTATTTGTTAAATATAAGTAAATCCACATTAAGCTAAGATTAGCAAATCCCATCAAGTGTAATTTCTTTATAAGAAGTTTGTGAATGACTTTATCAAAAGCTTTGCTGCACTGAAAGAAAAATGCTTCATATATTTAATGAATCATTTTCATAAAAAAATTTTCATTGGTTAAATGAAAATTTTCATTGTCTAAATGAAATTTCATAGTTATAATGAAGTATTTTCGTTAAAATCGCTTCATGGGATTTCGTGATTACGTTAAAAATTTTCATTGGATATATGAAAACTTAAGTTTGTCCAAGTCCAATTGGGAACATAAAAAAACAATATACAAACATAACTTTATTCATAATTTAATACAAAATTACAGTTTCCTTAAAAAAATGTTAAATTGTTAATTAAAAAATGTAAGATTTAATAATTTCATACATCTAATGTAATATGCCATTAAATTTATGAAATCAAAATTTTTTTATAAAAGCATCATATTTTAATAATTTAAAAAAAAAAATTATTTTTAACATTCAATTATAGTCTCAATCTCAATAATTAAGAGTATAAAAATATTTCGAAAAAGCATGTCATCATAAATTTAAATTTTCATTATGACAATAAAAATGTGATCATAGTAATGAAACAAAAACTTGCAATCAATAAATATGTATGTTTTTAGTTTTCTTTAATATGTACATTAGGGCGGGTCGATTTTTTTTTTTTAAATCGTAAAGCAAAAACGTAATCTACATAAAATTCTAAGAAAATTCTCCGAAGTAACCATGGGTCTAAAACAAAATCCTAATCCGCGCCTCTCGACTTGAAAATTTGGCTGCCCGCCTTGGAAAAAAAAATTTTTTTTAAAAAAATAGCTTTTTCCAAAAAGAAATCGAATTTTTTTAATAAAATGGTTTAGTAAGGTTATTCTTTTGCACTTTACATATATTTTTTTACAATCAAAACTTTTTTTACATTGAAAAAATTTTCAACCAAGTAAAAAAATTTTCAAGTCGAGAGGCGCGGACTAGGATTTTGTTTTATACCCATGGTTTCTTCGGAGAATTTTCGTAGAATTTTATGTAGATTACGTTTTTGCTATACGATTTTTAATTTTTTTTTCATCCAGACAAAAAACATAGTTTTTTTATTCAAAAATTACACTGCCCCGGTAGGCTAGCTGGTAATGAGCTAGTCTAGCAGCGCCGAGGTTGCGGATCGATTCCCGCCAGAGACAGAAATAAATGAGATAGAAAAAAAGTTAAAAAGAAAAAAAAAGAATTAAAAAGAAAAAAAAAGAAAATAAAAAAAAAAATAGTGAGCTAGTCTAGCAGCGCCGAGGTTGCGGGATCGCTTCCCGCCAGAGACAGAAAAAAAAATGAGATAGGAAAAAAAAGTTAAAAAGAAAAAAAATAATAAAAAAGAAAATAAAAAAAAAATGTTTTACTTTTTTGAAGTATTCATCCAATTAATAATAATATTCATTATTCTAATGTAATGTTTCATTACATACATTTTAATGAAACAGGTTTCATTGATCCAACGAAGCGCTGCATAGGTTCCTTTTTAATGGGTTTAATGTCAAAATTCATTGGTATTTCGAAGAAAATTCTTTCAGTGTGAAGTCTGTATAAACTACATCTTTTTGTTTTCTTTGAAGATGGTAAGTCTTAATAGATTTGTTGAAGTTGAAAATTTTTTTTAACCGTGTTCGAAGGGATAAATTCAAGTGTTGACTTGATGACACAGGTGATCCGTTATAAATTTTTCAAAAAATTTTGTTATAATACTTAATTTGGCAATACTATGATAATTTATAATGTCAGACTTGTTTCTAGATTTATATAGCGGAATAATGAAGTCTCGCTTGCCTAAAGTCTAGTCCAAAGCATCACTCTGTAGTGTAGTCTACAGATTGTCTCATATTAAGTTTCGTCTATACAACCAGGGAAAAACATATTTTAATATGGTCACCTCCAACGAAACTATTTTTAAAGTATTGTTTTTAACCATATTATATTATATAAAATCATATTATTGTCAACGACAACCATATTATGGTTAACGAAGTCCTCCATCAAGATGCCACAAACATATTATGATATGGAAAATGCTATTGGT
The DNA here is from genome assembly GCA_949318255.1 of Pollenia labialis. Taxonomy (NCBI): domain Eukaryota; kingdom Metazoa; phylum Arthropoda; class Insecta; order Diptera; family Polleniidae; genus Pollenia; species Pollenia labialis. Next base: position 14,989,148 of record OX439139.1, read on the forward strand.
CAATTAAAAGCAAATTATTGTCATTTACATATTATCAATAGTATGTTTTAAGGCAACCATAATATGGTTGTGAATTCTTGATGGGGATGGGGACAACAATATGGGTAGCTTAAACATAATATGTTTAAAATGTTCTTTAAAAATAGTTTTGTTGGAGGTGCCCATATTTAAACATGTTTTTTCTCTGCGTGTAGTCACGTATAAAATCTAATCTTTCGTCGGTTTGAAAGTCTCACCTAACGCTTGTCTTAAGTCTCGTATATAATCTCGTTTGTAGTCTCGTCCCAAGTCTCTTCTTAGGTCTCTGCTATGGTCCCGTATAAAGTATCATCTATAGTACCGTCTAAAGTGTAGTGTTAATTCTCGTCTAAAGTCTCATCTATTGTTCTGCCAATAGTCTTGTCTATTATCTCGTCTTAAATTTGGTGTTTACTTTCGACTATAGTATCGCCTACAGTTAAAGTATTTTCAATAAATTTGATCAAAGTATTTTCCATAAATTTTGATGAAACCAAGACAATAATTAATCTACTACCCGGAAGGAAAATTTAATTACGTTAAAGTGTTTTATAAGAGAATTAACAGCCTCTAAATCTTAGAAACCTACACATTCATGGCAGCTGCAGTACATACCCAACAAACACGAAATCAAGCCTTTGATATGAAATGAAGTTATCATTTGACGCCAAACACAATTCTCAAACGTTTTTCAAATGTTTGATTATAACATTTAAACTCAAATTGATAATAATTGGCTAATAAACATTTGACATTAAATGCTTTAACATTTTGATGTCAAATTGGTATCAAATGTTAAATTTAATTCAATTCTAAAGCGAAAAATATTAAACAAAAAAAAAATAGCGATTTAAGTTAAATTTTTACTTCATGATTAAATGTGTTTTGCAAGTGAACGATTTATTTCTTGTGAATGATTAAAAATACGAATTAAAAAAAAAATAAAACGGAAAAGTTTGGAAATTATAAGTTTGTTGTATGATCGCGGTGCTACAATCCTCAATATAAAAATGGAGACAATTTCGCCTTTGCAAGAATTAGAGGACGAAAGAACATGTTTTCATCTTTTGTCTATGGTGCCGAATGTACATAGAAAGATCAACACTCGGGATAAATCAAGTTTGTTATAAATACTTTAGGTACGAGTCGTCCTCAAAAACTCAAGTACACTCAAAAAATTATGTAGTTAAATTCAAACGAATATTCATTTTAAACAACTTAAAATTCATTTAAAAAACGGATTATTTACATTTCATTTAAAACAAATGATTTTTCCATTCATTTTTAATTTTTTTATTTATTAAACAACATATTCCGCAAAATTGAATAGTTTTAACTTTTAAAAAATATATTTTAACCGAAAAAAATCAAACTACATAACAAAATAAATACTGAAAAACATTATTTTTTGGTAGTTTGTTTTTTGAATAACAAACACAAATGTTGAAAAAAAAAATTATTCGTAAAATAACTACATTTTTATTAAATTTTAACAGTGCGAAAAACGAATTTAATAACCCACAATCAGTTACTGTAATAATTTTATAAGTGTACGAATAACACTAAAACGTACTCAAAACAATTCTAAATGGTATTACTTTCGAAAGTCTATCCCGGAATTTCTTAAAAATTGTGTTTAACCCTCCGGCTTACGCATCTTTTGATTTTCTTAACACATTGAAAAAGGTCTGGCCAGACTCATGTTTACCACGAAGAGTTAAAAATTAAATTTGAACTCCTGCTTCTCACTTAGTTAATATTTTTGGTTGAATATATTTCTAAAGTAAAAACCATATCGGGCATGAACTTTTTCCATCTACTTCGGGATAAAATCAACTTTATAATACTTTAATCAATCTCATTTTGAGATTAATTCAATCTTAGTTTTACTTAAATCAATCTCACTTTCGGATATGGATAATTTAAGTATTTTGCGAATGAAAATTCGTACTTGAATCAGTCATGCTGCACTTGATTCTTTTGAGTTTATATCTCACAGTTTGTTTAAATAACACTATGCTAGTTGAAATGGTTTTGTTTATTGAAATTACTTAAAAAACCGAAATTCCGCAATAAAATTTAATTAATTTTTTTATCAAAATTTCGAAATTTTTGTTTTTTAAAAATTCATACAAAATTAAAAAATGCAGCTAGGATTCTAATTTTTTTTCAAAAACGAAGCAACAAACAAAACGAGCCATAAATGATTAAAATCTGTTTGCAACTTTTGATTTTATTCACAAAAGTCGACATTAGCCTAGCTGCATTTTATAATTTTGTATGAAAACAAAAATTTCGAAATTTTGATAAAAAAATTAATTTTTTTTTCAAAAAAAATTATGTTTGAATAACGACTACTCATATTAGAAAAAGAGTTTTACTTTTCTGAAATGAAATTTTATTGCGGAATTTCGGTTTTTTTTAGTAATTTTAATAAACAAAACCATTTTGGATTTACGTGAATATATGTTGTGCAACCTCCTCCATTTTCGAAATAACGTTATATCTCGAAAACCAGAGCCAATCTGAAAAAACCGCGGCCACTACTGGATTCAGCGTCCCCGAATTATGTTAAAACGCCATGTGCCCGGCTTGTCACGAAAAAAAAGTGTCAATTTCATGCACAGTGTAATTAATGAATTTAAATTAAAAAAATTAAATCTTTTTTTTATTTATGTTCCACATGATATTAAAATCCACATTTGAAAAACACTTGAGAATTACGCTTGAAAGCAAGTTGAAAATAAAGGCATTTTTCAATTTGAAAATAATTTCCCTTTTTTGTTGTGGTTGGTATAATTTTCAAATTATTTTCTAATCATTATCAAACGTTTGATTTCAAATCATGATTAATTTGAAATCAAACCTCCGTGTTTGTTGGGTACATCTATAAATTTGTTTACATGTGTTGCGTGTTTATAAGTGAGAGCTCTTCATATTTGAGAACCATTAATCCATCAATGTGTGTTGTGTCCTTGTCTCCATATTGTTTATAGTTGTAGCATAAATATAAGTTAGAATAAGTAGTTGTTGTTCTTGTTGTATGTCTAGATTGGTTTTAGTCTATAAACTAAAATATAAATGTTAGTATTGTTGTTGTTAATTGTCCTGAAGCTGCTGTGTTGTTTTTTTTTTTGGTTTTTTGTTGGAAATGAGTTGATTAGTGATGGTGTATTGTAACATTGTTTTGGTTTGTGTATCATCATTATTAATACATAGACACTTCTATACATATTCCGACATTTAAATTTACATTAACTTGTTTTAGTGTTTGTTTATCTGTGCGGTGTGTATTTGTGAAGAGCCATATATTATGGGAATTTTATTCCAAAAATGTTTAATGCTCAAATATAAATTTAATTTTAGACTTATTGGACCGGAAACGTTTTATACACTCTAACTCAAATACAGACACACGAATTTTGTGGCACACATACATATGTATGTATGTGAGAAGCTTTAAATATTTTAGATGTTGTTTAATTGTATACATGTGACGTTCTGCACTCAAGCTTCAAGGGTTGAAAAGACAGTGGTGTGTTTAAGGACGATAATTAAGAAAGTTATGGGAAATGTGATGAATTATATAGACGGAAAAATAGGAGAGGATGCAGGTGATTATATAGACGAGGCTATGGGTTAGAATATAGACTAGACTACAGGCAGGAATGAAGACAATACTGTAGACGGAAAAATAGGCGAAGGTGTAGGTGAGAATATAGACGAGACCACAGACGAGACTGTAGACGTAACTATTGGAGAGACTATAGACCAATCCATAGTAGAGACTATGGAAGCAATTTTAGACAAGGCTATAGACAAAACAACACACGAGACTATAGACGAGATTATAGACGATACTTTAGACGACTAACCTGTTGATGAAACTATAGACGACTAGACGGACAAGATTATAGCCTTGTTTGCATGGTTTACCATTAAAACAATTCTAAACATTTAATGAAAATCGTGGCAGGATTTTGTTCCTAAATTCTTTCCCTTTACATCACTGTTCATGATTGTTTGATTTTTTTTTTATTTGCTATATTTTGCTGAAGCTTTTCTAAAGTAAATCAACAATTTATTACAGCTTAATTGAACACATTTTAAGAAATCGCATACACAAACATCAAATTTTACAAATTGACGCACGAACACATACATTTATTATAGGATATGCCTAAACACTTTAACACACTTGCACGAACAACCGAACTAATACCATACATGAAGTTCGTAGAGGAAGATAGACGGAGAGAGACTTCAACATTATAAAATGTGTTTTAGATCCCTCAATAAGTATTAGATAGAACAAAAAAAAAAAAAAAAAACAACAACTGCAACATCAATAAAATTTTAAGCAACGAAGTTTAATAACACATGGACGTGGCTTAAGGCTCAATGGATAAAATCACACACACAGGCACCCATAAACAATATTGTTTGGGTAAAAAGTTCGATTGAGTAAATGTATGGTTGTGTAAATATTTGTGTGTGTGTGTTTGTTATAAAATAGATGTGTATTTTATACATTTTAAGGACACTTTATTGAGAGAAATATTTACAGAGATGTAAGAATAAATTTTAAGTTATTAAGTCAAAAAGTCTTATGAGATTTTAACAACAACAACTACAACAATAGGTACAATAGGGCCTAGACAACAACACATCATTGTCAATTTCATCATGGAATACAAATCGTTGACTATTAGACCATATAAATACTTTTTTTTTTGCAAAACTGAAACAGAAAACGATGTAAGGGAGTGTTTAGATATTTTTCAATACTGTAAGGCTCAAAACCGATAAGGCAAAAACTTTACAAGGCAGAAAACTTTAATTTGCTATTAAATTCGGTGTTTGGATTTTTCTTTCTATGTTTTTTTTTTAATATTGTCGGTTTTTCTTACTTAAGGAGTTTTTCAGGATATTTACTAATTTTTAATGAGAATTTATGTTAGTTTTAAAGATCTTAGCGATTTAAGGTTATCTTGTGCATTACTTAAAGATTTGTGCATGAAATAACTCCCAACGAAATAAGTCCCCAATACGGAAATTAAATAACTCCCCAAAAAAAAATATATGAGAGGCAACAACAATATTTGTTGGGGATTTATTTCTTTTTTTTCTGGACTAATTTCATTTTTATATTGGGGAGTTATTTCCTTTGAAATAATTTCCCAAAAATCTGTAATGAAATAAGTCCCTAAAAATATTTTGGGGACTTATTTCATTTTCAAATTTATTCCAAAATCGTCAAAAAATCTATATATTTTGAATTGATTGGAAGTTCTGAAGAGATTTATTTCATTTCAGGAATTGGGGATTTATTTCAAATGAAATAACCCCTTAATTTTTGGGGATTTATTTAATTTTGATTTGGGGATTTGTTTCATTTCGTTGGGGTTTCATTTCTTTTTTACATTGGGTTTATTTCATATATAAATAAAACCCCAAAAATTGGGAAATTATTTCATAATTTTTTTGGGGACTTGTTTCGAAGAACAATTATAGAGAAAAAATAAAAATCAAAAATAACTGTTAATTTTGATCGAAAAAATAAAAATCAAATTTTAAAAATCAGTGTATTTAATCAGAGACGTGTTCATAAGAATCATTATGGTATACTATAATCAGTTTTTCGACATTCCATTTGTTTTTTTTTTTTAAATTCCAATATAACTGTTATTTTCGGTCCCTGAAAAATACTTCAAAAATTAAACTTTTAAAAAAACGCACCACTTTGTCAAATAATACAATTTAAAAAAAGAGTTAAATTTTTTAAGTATTTTCTGGAAAAAGTACCTTTATACAAAAAAGTACCTTTTCAAAAATAAGTTACACATTTTATAGAATAAATTGTTTAAAAAGTACCATTTTAAAAGAAGTTATTACACAACATGTAATGTTTTTACAAAAAATTTCTATATTGTTAAGTATTTTTTTTAAAGTACCCGGTTACAAAAAATTTCTTTTTACAACAACGTATTTTTATGCTAAAATCACCTTTTTACAGAAAAGCATCGATTTTTAAAGAACAGTACTGATTTGCACAAATAGTACCTATTTTGTAAAAAGTACTTTTTTTGTAAAAAAACGCATTTTATGCTATAAGTACCTTTTTACAGAAAAGCGTCGGTTTTTGAAGAAAAGTACTTTTATGTACAAAAAGTACCTATTTTGTAAAAAAGTATTTTTTTGTAAAGCAGTACGTTCATCTTTTATAAAAAAGTACTTTTTTGTAAAGGGGTACTTACCTCTTTGCAAAAACGCTCTTTATAACCTAAAAAGTTTTTTTTTACAAAAAAAAAAAAAAAAAACATTTTATAAAAAAAAAGAATTTATTTTCGACCAAGATTGTAAAATATTTGCTCTCTACTGTCTCCCTTCATGTTTCCAAAGTTGTTTGCATTTAAACGAAAATGCTGAGAAACTAGAAAAAAATAAATAAAACGAACTAAACCAGTTCTTTTTATATTGCTAAGTAAGTGAATGAATGTTTGAAAGGGCACAATCACACGAACACACATTGAAACACACTAACATATAATTGTGTTTGTATGCGTTTATATTTTTGTGATGTTTGAAATTCCCTTAAGTAACAAATCACAAACATCTACAGATAAAGATTTTTCATTTAGACAAATAGTTTTGCAGATTCCTTCGTGCATGTGCGTTTATTTTTGATTGTGTGTTTGTTCAAACTCAAGTATGTGAATTAAATTTTTTTTCTTCCTTTTGCAATAAAATTTAAGTCCTTCAAAAAATTGTTAAATTCATATTGACACACACACACTACATGTGGAAAGAGCTTTTTCCCCTTTGGATATTTGTTTATTTTCTGTTCAACGACATGATGAGTTTTCTTGTTGATAGATATATTAGGTAAGGGAAAAAGTATCTGCTGTTGAAAAATTTCATTGAAATTCAAAGCATTTGTGTTTAATTTTTTAGTTAACCAAAAAACTAGGTAACGGATTCATGTCTTGTGGTTTTAGTTTGCGAATAAACTTTTGTCTCTTACCCAATTTTTGTCGTTTGTTTCCAATACTTCTTTCTGTTTTTATTCCTTTATTGGGTGTAAAATACCATTCAATTGATGAATGAATATCCAAAATATAATTTTTATCTTATTTTTAGAATGTTGTGTTTGTTGCTGAAAAGTACTCATCTTAATATCGTTGATGTGTGATAATACATGCTGTGACTTATTAAAGCCTTAATGTTGTAATCATAATGTACTTTTTGCCTTACAAAAATATTATTTTATAATTAAAAAAAAAAGAAATTGCAATTAAAAAACTCTTAATTAAAAACATTTAGATTTTAAACTCATCACCAAAGAAACAGAGTTATATTGGTTTGTAAAACATTTAAATATTGCTTTAAGATCCAAGAAAACCGAAAATAATTATGTTTGCAAAATTTTAAGAAATCAGTTTCTTTTTCCATCATCCACCTAAATTATTGATCTTTTTTCTCATTTTAACAATTTTTTGTTTTTTTTAAGTTAAAGATTTTATGTGTTTTATGAATTTTGGGATTTTATCGCGAGTTTAGTGATTAAAAAAAAAGTTATTTAAAATTTAGCGATTTTTCTTAATTTAACAACATTTTTGTTATACGATTTTGTTTTTTGGGAATTCTGCGTGTTTTTCTTTTATGTAGTTTTGGAGAAATTGCGTTTTTTCTGTTCAGCGATTTATTATTAAATTATCATTAAAAGTTTCCAATTTCTTAAAAATTTTTGGTGAAGTGAAATCAAAAATAATCCATTAAATTTTTTTTTATAAAATCGATTAACAATATTGTCAATATACTTAAATTCAATTCTAAATGGCGTCGCAAAATCGACGCAGGATTATTACAATTTAGAATGCTATATTCGGATATGCCGAATCTTATATGTCGTTCACAATATTGCGATAAGAGCAGAAAGTTATGTAAAAAGTGTTCCGCCAACATTTTGTCCGATGTTGTGTATTGATTACCAATATGATTGTACCTTATTTCAAAACTTTGCCCCTTGACGTATTCCAAATGTACAGAAAAAAGCAAAAAAACAACAAGGGATTTATGCAGCGTTTAAAAAACTGCAGTCAAATTAGGTAAACTGGCATTTATACCACTTCTTAATTAGTCATTGGCAAAAAAAAAAAACTGTTGCTTTTACATCCATTTCATTAAATGTTAGCAGTCGATGTCAAACCAAATCAAAAAGCGAAAAATTTTACACAAATTTTCATTTTTTGTTCGACAGTTTTTGGTTTCGACTGCAGTTTTTTAAAACTTGGATTTATGGGTAAAATTAGAGACAGTCGTGGTTTTTCGCTCATATCTCAGCCTGTTGTACGTAACACACATACAAATCTTGATCCCATATCCAATACCGACTTATAATTACTTTCGGTATCGATCTGGCAACGGCCGTTCGTTCGTCTGTCCATCCGACTATCAATGTAAACTTTTTGAGATAAGTTGGTGAAATTTTGCATTTACGCTTTAGTATAACGCACAAAAATTATTTCACCAAAACTACCGCTCACACACCCCAGAACGATGTCTATTTTTTTTTGGGTGTTTTTTTAGACCCTTAATACCGTTCTTATCTATTTTCAAGAAAGAGGCGAACATTAAATAGTGTTCTGTACTTCGGTGAAAAACAGAACAATTGTAGTGATACTGTAGACAAACATTATATTTTAATGTTCTATAATGTTTCTTATTTACATTGAATGAACAAACAAAAACCATTTTCCAACGACCGCAGCACGAACAGCTTGTGTGTGTATATGCTTCATTTGGGTAAAATTATTTTGCTGGCTTTTCGTATAAAATGTCTTGCCGAACATGTAAACAAGAAAATATCGTTGCCAGATTGTCGATTTATTACCACAAAGTTTTTACGATTTCTTGATTTGACGTTTTTTTTTTCAAAAAATATTTTATAACACCGAATTTATTTAAATTTTATACCACTGACAACCTACCATTAACAATGTAATGCTTTCTTTTGTTTTAACTTTAAAATAATAGAAAAAATAAATTTTAAAACTTAAAATTTTTACTGTCCTGATTAGAGGCGATTTTTTCCAAACTTCGTCTGGTAACCCCATATATAAACAGAAGCCATCTTTTTACAGGGCATTTTCAACACTCTCGATTTATGACATTTAAGGGTGAATTTTTTTAGAATAAAACACGCTGCCCTTTTAGAGAGAAACCCATTTTTTAGAAACGAACACCAAATTGCATTTTTTTTAAATAAAATGTGTCAATAATTAGAATTGTGGTTATTTTGTTGAACTATTTATGGCTTTTAATCCAAATTTTTTGTTTTAATATTTTTAATCAGGCTTAAGTTCATCAAATTTAATTTTCATTAAATTATTTTTATGAAGAAAGGAATTTTACAACATGAAAATTAATTAAAATTGTTATTGATAAATGTGACATTTATTGTAGAAAAGAAAACACCATAAGGAGCGATATTAACAGCCTGGCCCACGATGTCGACAACAACATTTCATTCTTATATTTATATTGAAAACAATAATAAAAACAAAAATTTGTTTTTAATCTAAAGATGCGAAAGAAATGTTCGTTTCGATATTGTGGGCCAGGCTCCAAGTGTTTTTTCGAACACTGCTTTCGATGCAAGTAAAATAGCTCTAAATGATGTTCGTAAAAAAAGCGAGTTCTTTTTTATTTGCACAATATATGCAAATAAGCGAGTATTTATAAATGCATTTCTCATTTAAAACCACCAAAATACGTGCATATTATGAAATGCTTATAACCGATAAATACTGTAAGATAATTCAACAAACACAATAAAATATCAAGGAAAAAAAACTGAAATACTTTAAATTAAATGTAAATTAAACCCTTCGCTTAAGCGTCAAAACTTTCCGTTTTTAATCTTTAATATCTTTTATCTTTCTAAAAATATGTCTCTTCCTCTCTAGTCTAAACATTTACGGCAATTATCATTTGATTGTTAATTATTTTTACCATAATTAATGCCATAAAGTTTTTCTATAAATAATTATTTCTGTAAAAGAAGAAGCACTTTTACTTGTATTTGTGTGTGTGTGTTTGTATGTACGTGTCTTAATATTTGTTTTATTTTATATTTACAAATTAAGTAGTTAAATATTAATTGATTTCTTGTTGTTTGCTTAAGGATATTTTTTTTTTGTTTGTTTTTGCTTCTTTAAAATGCCCAAGTATTAATGGAAGTTTGTCCTTCAAGGGCGAAAAAGGTTTGAGTTTAATTTTGTTTTGAGTTGAATGGGTTTTGTGAAATTAAATTTAATGTAATGTAAATATTGGCATTTACAGAATTTTATATTGTGTCCGTTTTCTTTATATTTATTTGAGGTTAAATTTTGTATTTGCTTAAGGTTGACGTTATTCCCTTCGGTAATTGAAGAGAGAAAATATTAGGCAATTAAATAAATATGTATATCTTAGGCATTTAGTATAAATAGTTATAAACTTTTAAGTGTTTAACAAGATTTTTATAAAAAAAAAAAATTAAGGAAGTCACATAAGTAACATAAAACCCCAGTTTTAACGATAAAATGGTAAAATTTATTTTAATTTTACTTTTAAATGACTAGAATTTTTGTAGTAAAATTTTATGAAAATTTATCACAAATTCTATACAAAATCTGCTGCCGAAAAACTGCTATCCCTGGCTAATGTTATCAAAGATTTGGCACTGTCGAATTAATCAATCGCTAGTTTTTACTAAAACCAAAAATGTTGCTTTTCAGAATTAGCTAAAATTTTGGTTTTCACTTATTTTATTCTAAAGTTGTGATAATAAATTGCAAAAAGTCGTTATTAATATTAATCATACGTTTAGGCGTCCATTTTTATCTTTATGTATTAATCTCAATAAAACAAAGTTTGCCTGAGATATAATTGAATTTTTGTTATTCGTTTGAAAGGTGTATTGCTGCCATTATAACGTTTTAAATAAAACATCGTGTAAATGTTCCCCGCGTCACTGATACGTAGCGCGCATCTGAAGTGCCAAATTTGTCATAAATATGGGAAATAAATCAGGTTAAATTTGACCGATGACATGGGCTGTGTTGACTGTCAGGATCCCTGTAGTTTGTTGCTAGTACTCAAACATCTGCGACTTTGGAAAACTTAAGAAGAAAAGTGATCTCGATGGCCTCAAACTGCTCATGCAGAATGTCCAATATTGCAAAAGCTGTGAGGCAGTTACCACTTGTCCATTTTATTAAATTTAAAGGAGTTTGTAATCTTCGATCTAATGTGCTCGCCGTTGAGAGTGATTCGTAAAAATATGGATCAATGAAGCCGCCAGCCTAAAATCTACACCAAATAGAGACTTTTTTGATGTACAGGTAACTCTTGGATCTCATCTGAGTAAATGACAGCCAATTCGACAGAAGGTGATAAATAAACTCCCCAGAAAGGGTGAATTCGGTAACCTCATAATTCAAAACTGAAAAGAACTACAAACAAATTTGAATCTCATCGTTGTTAATTAGAAAAATAAGTGGACAGATGTTTAGTACTTTTTGTAACTTCGGCCCTTTTGGGGAGTAAACGCGTATAACCTGTATTTTGGAACTTTCTTGTCACCACATCTATCTTTTAAACCAATAGACATAGAAATAAAGATCATACCAAATACGTAACTTACCCAAAAACTACGAAAATGAATTTGGTACTTTTTTGAAATGTGAACGTTCGTACCTATTTTTGGTACTTTTTTACATAACATGTTTTTACATTCCTATACGTGTTTAATTATGGGCTCCCACTTTATAATTCATATTATAGAGAAAATGGGGGGGGGGGGGGAAAGAAATTGAAAAAAACTTATAGGTGCAAAGTTCTGAGTAAAAGAGAACCTATAATAAACAAAATTTTGTTACTTATTTGTTTTTCAACTGGTAGTTTTTCGTTAATATTGGACCAACAAACATAAAATTAAATACGCACGATCCTGAGTGAATAAGAATCTGTAAGGGGGAGGTTTTTTGTACTTTTACAAAGGAATATTCACAATCCTTGTTTGAACAATATTTAATTCTTTTTCCTAATTTTTTTACATTCCAATTAGTCCCATTGTTTGCTTTAACAATCTGCATAAATACACATCAAAATATTTTTATTTTTTTATTAAAACAAAAATAGCTAAACTAAATATTAATAAACTTAGCAAAATACTTTTTTATGCAACAAAATCACGTTTTGCCTAAAAAACAAAACTCTACTCGACTTACACTTCCTGGACGGGTGTTGTTCGCCCTGCTGCATTATTAAAAATATAAAAAGGATTTAATTTTTTTTTCGATAAAATTCAATTTGTTTTTATTTAATATTTGATTACAAAGCTAAAAGTAACATGGGAGAAAAAAAAAACTTTAGTGCATTTTTGATGCATTAATTTTGTTAAAATTGTGGAAAAATGAATTTTAGTCAGTCAAATTCTTTAAACTCCTGCTCGAGTGTGTGTTTCTGAGTGAATGTATGATAAATGTGTTATAGAGCGCCGAAATACAAACATTTTCTGATGTGTTAATAAATTTTAATCCATCGAGAGATTTGTTTTTTTGCTAATATTTTATTATTTTTTTTTTGTCAGTTGCTGCAATTTTTTTTTTTACTAAACTAATAAATAATGGTGAATGAATTTTGTTCTATTTTGCAAAAGAAAAACGAAATTCCGAGGCAGGTGTGTTTAATGATAAAACCAAAGTGATGAGTAAATAAAATGCGGGGGAATAAAACTAAAAATATTTTTTATGTTTATGCAAGTGAAGACAACTAAAAAATTAAAATTATTTACATTCATTTTTCGCCTGATTTTTTTTGATTTCATTTTATAGAAAATAAAAATGTATTTAAAAATTTATTTAATCCACAAGGAATAAAAGTGTATTCATATATTGTTTAAACAAAAGAATTAGCAATATGATATATGCAGTACTATTTGGAGAAAGTACCACAAAAAATTACTGCACGAATTGAACAGAAAAGCCTGCTTTAGAAACCTGTTTTTAATTGGATTATACTGATTGTAGTTCTAAAGTTAGAAATAAATAAAAATCATAAATAATATTAATCATACGCCAACATGTCCATTTTTACAATTATCTAAATTTCTACAAGAAATGCTTATCTTTTTTCTAATTTTTTTGAAGTTTTCATAAATTGTTTTGTAAATTTTTCTTGGTTTTATTTAAGTGATCTTGGTTTTTGCTCTTCTAATAAGTGATAAATAAAGTTTTTACACACAAATTGATTTACGGTCATAAACAAAATTTAGTAATCACAAATGGTTTTTTTTTTGTCTACTAACTGGGAAATTACGTAATTAACACAAATTTTTCCTGGATTTTTATTGCTTTCGTTTTATAGCAAAAAAAATCAACTTAAAAATTAATAAAATCTACATGGAAAAAAGTGTTTATAGTTTTTAAACAATTCAATTATAGAGGGGTTGCAGTACTATTTAAAGAAAGTACCACAGAATAACTAACGGTACAAATTGGACAGAAGAGTCTGCTTTTGGAACCTGTTTTTCATTTGTGTGTACTGATTGTTGTTCTTAAGTTAGAAAGAAATATCTAAATAAAGTCATAAATATTATTAATCATACGCCAACAAGTCCATTTTTACAAATATCAAAATTTCTACTAGAAAAACTTGTTTTTTTTTTTTATTTTAGAAAGTTTTTTGTTTTGAAAATTAGTCTTGCCTTTAAAAAAGCAACATCGATTTGTACATAAAAATCAGGAAACATTAGAATAAAAGTGTATAATTTCTTAAAAAATAAAATTTTAAAGGGAATAAAGTACTTTTTAAAGAAAGTACAACATTTTTAGTTTCTTCATCGATTTAGTGGAAAGATTTGCTTTCAATGACTGTTTAAAATTATTATTTGCTGCGTCTAAAGGCTGTTTTTGTGAAGCGAATAGATGGTTTAAATATTTGAAAATGATTTCGGGGCATTGCGGCTATTCGTTACGAAGCGCATTTTTGATGGTTGAGGTTGCCGTACGGAACGAAGCACCAATTTGTTGAAAATGGATCAGTAAGGATCACCATTCATATTTTTGAAGAAATAAGATACGATGATATTTGCTTGCTAATTGCAAGAAATAGTGTCTTTTCCTGGATTAAATGGAGTTTCTGGGGCCTGTAATTGAGTGGTCTTAATCTTTTTGCGGTAATTTGGAATGCATATTTAGGTTTTAATGGATATTTTAACATTTTTGATTGAATTTTTTTTTAAATTTTCATATTATAAAAAAGTTCTTAAAACATTTTTATATACACAAAAATGAAACCTTTCAAAAAAAATTTTAAAATCAATAAATGAATTACTTTGGAGCTTTGCTTTACATACAAGATTTTAAAGATTTCGACAAAAGTTCCTTCTATTTGAAACCGATGCAGCACCTAACATGGTTGAGGCTTTCAATGGGTTTTAAATATTTTAGCCTAAACGGTTACAAGTTCCTTGCTTGGCACACGAATTATACCGCGTTGCAGAGGAAATTAGAAGCCAATATTGCAATTTTGAAATGAAATGTTTCCCTTGATTCCCCTTCTTCGCAATAAGACAAACAGAAATGCAGTATAGTAAGTGAAAGAACTCCCAACAACTTTTATAAAAAAAAAATAACATTTCAAGTGCTACGGCATCCCCTTACCACGAAGCAGGTTTGTAAGGGAGAATACTAGAAAATAAATGTATCAAAATATTCAGTGTTTAAGGCCGATCGTTACATACAACAATTTTTATATGCGCTGAATAATGCGCTTTATGTATCAAAAATGTATTGCTTCAAAGTGGGAACTCGCCATATAAAATTCATGTCTTCCGTCAGCGCAATGGTAAGCGAAACGTTTATGTTTCTCCCTTACAAACCTCCTTCGTTGAAAGCTCCATTTTTTATTGGGTAGCGATACAAAAAACTCTAAATAAAGTCCCAATTAATATTAATCATACGCTTTCATGTCCGTTTTTGGCAAAAATAAAAATTATTGCTAAAAAACAATTCGGTTTTTCTAATTTTTAAAATACATTGATCTTACTTTTTTGTAAATAATCTCGGGGTTTGGCTCTGATTAAAAAGTCTTATCCAAATTTTCATACAAAATACCATTTTCAGTCGAAAACAAAAGCGATCTCAGATCATTTGCCTTTGTTTTTAATGGAATATTTAACTTTTCACCAGAATTAAGTTCTTCAGTTTTGTGTGTCTTCCAGTTGGAGAACCTTCCCCCAATTGCTTTCATTAGTTCTTTTATTTAGCTCATATAACTCATTTTTCTGGCCTATTTTTTCAAACAAAACGATGTGTGTGTGTCTGTGTCTGTATGTGTTTTATTTACAAAAATTTATTGTGCAAATATTGGTGATTCAAATTTTTTTTTTCAATTTCCCAGTTTTTTGTTTCCGTTTTATTTATTTATTTCTTTTTTTTTTGCATTATTTTCCCAGGCAATTTCGTGTGACAGATTAAACTATTTACATGTAACACAAGCAGCTCGTTTTCAATTAGTCAATTTCTGAAAATTGATGGTCAATTTAGTTGGCAAAAACTAGAAAAAAGTTTAATTCTTGAATAAATTTTAAACAATTTTTGTCGTTTAGTTTGCATGGAAAAGTGATTAATACAAAATTTTAATGAACATATTTAGCTGGGGAATAATTTAAAGAATTAAAATTTGTTAGTGTTTTTTAAAGTATTTAAACCTGTTTATTAAAAAAATCCATTTTGTTAATTAAAAACCTTTTAAAAAAATCTTAAATTGCTGAAATATCAATAAAATTTCGATCTCATATGTTAATTTTAGATTACAGATTGATTTTCTTTTTATGAAAACTCGATTATATGGAGAATTTTTAAACACTAAAGTTGTAGAAAATCTCATATTTTTCTTCTGAATATTCGTTTAAAATAAAGTCACAGAAAAGGCTGAACACACATTCAAATCATTGGAAATTTTTCAAACTCTTCACTGAAGTGTTACTGCCACAAATAAATACTGAAGTGAAGTGTAGATGACCAGTTTTCGTGTGTGGGTGAACGTGTAGAGGCGGAAAACAAATACTGTACTATTGTCATAAATATATTCTCAAAAACAAGGGAATGAAAAGTAGACGTCAAAGTTATTTTTGGGAATACAAAATTAATCATTGATAAGATATCCGTATGACGTGCTAAATTGTCAATTTTTTATATTTGATAAATACACTGAAATTTATTGTTGGGGGAAAGCTAGATTCTTTGCTAGCTTCAGCAATCAGGAAGCGGACAAAATACACACGATCTATAATTTGAATGTGTACGAAATATTTTGAGTGTTAATTTCTTTGATAATATTCCAGCAACGATTCCTTGCAAAAACAGTTATTTGTATGCGGCCACTACATACGACATACAAGTAAACATCAGAAATTCTCTCAGACTGCACAAGGTAATTTTCAAATACTAGAAGTATAGGCAAATAATTTGTAGTGCATCGAAAGGTTTTGGAAGAAATATGTACTGTCTGGAGTATTTTTTTTTTAAATTAATAAATTTTTTTAATTTAAGAAATTTGACATAAAGTGACTTAAGTTTGGTTTGGTTTTTATATACAAAAGTGATCCAAGGTTTCGTTCTAGCTATAAAAAAACGATCCTAAACACAATTTCCGTTCATTTCTATGTAATATGACCTCCTTATTTCCCTTATCACCTACCATTTTCTGCTGAGCCCCCCCTTTTTATACCCTCCACCACAATTAGTCGTAAAGAGGGTACACTTAGTTTGTCATTCCGCGTGAAACTTTTTTATTATTCACCTAAGACCCCATAAAGTGTATCTATTCTGGCTCCTTGAGTAATTCTAAGTCGATTTAGCCATGTCCGTCTGCCCGTCTGTCTGTCCGTCTGTCTGTCCGTCTGTCTGTCCGCCTGTCTGTCCGTCTGTTGAAACACGCTCACTTTCGAAAAACTCAAAAGAAATGAACAAACTTGATATCAAAATGCTTGTAGTTATCCTAAGCAGTTTGAGGTAGAAATTCAGCAAAATCGGTTCAGTAGGATCAGAGCTATGAATCAATATGTGGAACCACCACCCTAAAAAAATTAATCATTTTGTTACAAAAACTAACATAAATTATGGAACAATGCATGGAATGATATAAGATTTTGCAAAAATTCTTTTTATTTGACTGAAAAGCACGCTGTAAGATTTCGAGAAGATCCGTCCATAACTTACCCTAGGCCCCATATAAGCCCTACTCCCGGAAAACAGTTAAATACGACTTTAATCGTAAAAAATAAATTTATCATAACAAAATTTGGCATGTCACAGTTTTTTAAGAGATCGTGGAGATCGGTCCATAACTTACCCCAGGCCCCATACAAACCCTACTCCCGTAATACAGTTTAGAACGCCTTAACCCGTAAAACATAATGTTATCAGAATAAAATTGAATTCAAAGCAGTTTTATAAGAATATAAATCACACTAATAAATTTTGTAATGATCGGTCCATAATTTACTATAGGCCCCATATAAAGCCCAATCTGGTAAACTAATTAAATACGCCTAAAACGTTGCAGGTGTAGATATGGCGACAAAATTTCTTCCAACTTAGCTTCATATGACCGGCCAAATGTCATGCAATTTTGTGATATACGCCTTCTGAAATTCACTGTAAAATTTAAAACTAATTTCACCACTGTATTGAAATTTATTAAAATTTATATTTTTTTAATACCAATTTTTTTAAATATTTAATTAATTACAAAAATATGTCTTTTCTAAAAAACTTCATTTAACCGTATTTCCAATATTTTTTTTTTTAATATTTAATTACAAAAATAAGTTTTTCCTAAAAAACTTGATTTAACAATAAATATTTCTATCATTTTCAAAAAAATACTTTTCTTGAAAGTACTTTATAAACAATTTGCCTTTTAGAAAGCAAACATAAGGGAGTAGCGGCCAAAGCAATGAAGTAGCAAATAGCACGGGCAGGTTGTGGGACAACATAGACGGCATAGACCAAAGTGTGAGCAATACGAGCAAGACCAACGGCACGGAAAAGATTAGTGGCCAAGAAAGCAGAAGGATTAGTAAAAATGTAAAAGAAACCAACAGCTAGGAAAGGGAAAATGTTTTCCATGTCATTACGATGGGCTCTGCGTACACGTTCAACATCGGGATCATCGAATTTAACCTTTTCCTTTTTGGACAATAAATCTTCAGGGTTAGCAAAAGTCTTGGTCTTGAAACGCTGAATACCAGTCAATGGTCCCATCAGCAACATTTTAATGAGCAAAACACTGCTCCAGAATATGTAGGCCTTAAAGACCACATTATCAAAAGATAATAAATCTTCTACTGACATTATATTTAAATTGTATGTATATGTTCACACAGAAAAAAATACCAATGTAAAATTAACATGGAAAAATGTTGATTGAGAATCATAGTAAATTTCTGGAAAAGTATGCCCATTATTTAAATTTATCATTAATTCATATTAATTTTAAATGAAAAATATTAAAATAATCTTTAATCACGTTTATTAAATATTATTCACTGTTAAAAAAAATTAAAAAAAAAAAAAAATATTAAAATATAAATAAATATGGATTCAATATTGAATCCATAAAAACCTGTTTTATATTAAAATCAAAAGTTTATCTTGTTAAATTAACATGCATACATAGTTAAATATGTTAATTTTTTTATTTTCATTCTTAAAATATGTTATAAAAAGAAGACAATTCCCGTATTCTTTTAATTAAAATTATTTAGTTAAATAGTACATCAAGTTTTCAAAGTAGAATGATGACGAAACCATATCGGGCCATTCTGCTGATTGATCTGTTAACAAAGGAGACTACAAAATAAGTTAAACATGTGTTACAGGGGTAAGTGTTTTGAATTATTCTTAAATAAATGTATATGTTGTCTCTGAAGCTTCTTCACACCAATTAGTTTCTACATGAAATTCACGTTGTTTCAACATGAAATAACTTTCATTCAACGTGTTTCGGATTGTTGTTTCAATATAAATGACATTTTGCTCTAACTTTACTGCAATGTTTAATTAACATGAATTATAGTTATTTAAAAGAAAAAAATGTTGTTCGCAAGTTATTATAAAATCAGGTTGAATTAACATGAAAAACGTATGAAGCAAAATCACCACCGAACAATTTTAAATCAACCTTGTTTTCGACGTTTTTAACTTGATTTTTTTCTGTGTGTTGTTAAATCTTTAAACAAAGGGATTCGTAGCGTTTGCCGCGGAATTTTGGGATGATTGGTTAATAACGTACCATGGCTCTAATTTAAAATCCCCTCCTGAACATCATTTAAGTTCGACTTAAACTGTTACGAATCATGATATTTAGCTCAGGATTGTCGGTAAATAATTTAATATAGTTCTAAACCGCAAACAATTTTAATGCTGATGTCTGTTTTTATAAAAATAAATAAAAATCGGTGGAGGGTATCAAAGGTTCGGCACAGCTGAATATAGCCCTCTAACTTGCTTTTTATTACATAATTTTTAAATTTATCGAAGACTTCTTTTTTAATTTTTTTTTACAAATAATACTCTACAACAATTTATTGTCTAAAATAACCAGTTTTTGACAATGGATACCAGTAGAGGGGGCAAAAAAAATATACGCGTGTCGGCGTCTCATCAGAATTTTATTTTGAAAGGGGATTTATTTTTATTAATCTCATAAAAGTGAAAAAAATCACTTATACTTTTTGTCATTAAACCCTCTAAACTTCCAAATGGACCAAATTCAACTTTAACATAAATTTGTTACTTAATTTATTGTAAAACTTTTGCTGTCCATTTTTTATTTTCCTTTGAAAGTCTTAAATGTATTTTTAAAGTGGCCTGAAGGTTGAAGAACTTGAGGTATTTTCTTTATTTGTTTAAAAATCTTTGCATATTTGCTTTATTTGATTTTGCTCTTTTAAGACACAAAAAGGAGATATGAATACAACAAGTTTTTTTTTCGTACAAAAGAACACATTTTTAATGATGATTATTATTAGAATTTTTATTGTTTTCTTTTGACAGCAATTTTTAAATGAAAAGTTTTATTTTATGGGGGTTTGTTTTAAAGTTAATGTTTAAGTGGTTGCATTTGTTTATATGTATGTGTGAGTGTGTGTGCGCATGACTAACTTGGGGCCTTTTTAAGATAAACTGAAGACTTTAAAGAGATTTTTTCCCACAAAAATTTCAAATCGGTTTTTGTAAATTTTTGAAGGGTTTATAAACACTAAATATCGCCACTTAGTGCCCGGTTTGGTAGATTTGTGTAAAGCTAATAGTGTTTGTGTAGAAAATCATTAAAACAATAACGTTTTCCTGTTTGTCATCTTTCGAACACAAAAATTAAACTGTTTTTATCCAACTCAACAAAAGGTGAGAACATTTAATTCCGTTCTTTTTTTTTTTCTTAAACACAAACTTTATTGTGTTCGGTTCGGCTCATTAATGTTCGTCGCTTTTGTCTGGTAAAAAACCAAAAAGTGTTTATAAATACAAAATACACATTCGAAAGAAAACCAAAAAGCCAACAAAATAATTTTACACATACAAGCTGTTCGTGGTGCGGTCGTTTCTAAAATTGCATGTTTGTTTATTTCTTTATCAATGTAAAAAAATAAACATTATAGAACAGTAAAATATAATGTTTGTCTACAGTATCACTACAATTGTTGTGTTTTTTTTTTGACGAAGAACAGAACATTTTATAATGTTCGACTCTTTCTTGAAAATAGAATAGTTACGAACGGTATTAAGGGTTGTGTTCGTCTACACAATCACTAAAAAAATAGATATCGTTCTTGGGTGTGTGAGCCGAACGTTAAATAATGTACTGTTTATTTTCGAACACTGGTTTATATATTCCAAAGTAAATTATTTTCGGTGTTTAAGAAAAGCGCGTCACGCTGTACAGCCAGGATATTGCAAATTAAATAAGTTTAGCTTTAAATGAAATTGGAATTTTAAAATAGAATGGATAAAAGTGTCGAGAAGAATAATTTTTTCCAAATTGTTGGAAATTGGAATTTGAAAAATTACAAACAAGTAAAAAAAATTGGTGAAACTTGAACTAAAAAACTACCTCATTTCTTTGAATATACATTGAATAAAAGCTGAATTTCTTGACATTACAAAACTTAAAAAAATCGGTTAAAAGATGTGTGAGTTAGAGGAACTACGACCTGCATCAAAACTGTGTTTTTAAATAACTCAAAATTTTGAGGGTGTACAAATTTTTTTTGAAAACGCACTTAAAGCGCCACAAAGAATTGGAGAAAATATCTTTTTTGAAACAAGTAAAGGCCCAACTATAATATGCTTAAGTCGAATAAAAGCAATTGTGTGAATACTTGTGATTCATATGTGTCAAACCATATTGAACTTAATAAAAATTTTTGGTTAATTTTATAAAACTGGCATTTGCTTAAGCAAAATGCGAAACAGACTGCACTTTTCGTACGGAATAAAATAATTTTTGATTTTATTTTGGTTTTTTTAAATGTTTTTGAGAGGAATTTTTTTAATTTTTGACAGAAGCTTAAGACATCTTATGCGTATTATAGTTGGGCTTTAAGATTTGCTATTTTCGGCTATGTCTGTTCCTTGGATATATTAATTTATTATGTGCCACGCCCACTTCCGCAATCCCGTCCACATTTAGTCGGACGCTGTGAATTGATAACCAAGATGCTTGTGCCTAATTTGGAAACGTTTTCTCTTGCTATAAAGTCTTTGTACGGGAGTTGCCATGCCCCCTTCTCCAATTTCGCCCATATTTTTAAAGAGGTTGTGCATTTATAACCCAGCTATGTGCACCAAATTTTAACAAGTTTAATCTTACCATTTCTTAGGCATAAATATATCTTTTTTGTTCCACGCCCACTTATCCACTCCAGATCACATTTTGTCGGATGTTGTCTGTTAAAAACCAAGATACTTGTACTTTTTTCAGAAACTTTGGCTCTTACCCTTCTCCTTATATACTGATATCTATAATGTCTTTGTATGGGAATCCCGACCACATTTTGTACCTAAATTAAAAACTGATACTCTTCCAATGCCCTAGATATGCAGAAAAACAGACGGACAGAAAGACATTGTCCTATTACAAAAGTCTTTATAAAATTTAGCTCGTAGAATAAATTCGAAATAAAAAATATGTTAAATATAATAAAGTAACTTATGAAAAGAAATAATTCCCAGATTCTATTTGTTAAAAAATATTTCCTAAATTTATTTTAATAGGGATAGCGAAGCGTACCGGGATAAGCTAGTTTGTTCTGTAAAGAGATATTTTTGTTCACTTTTCTTGCCATTTACTCTTGTAAAACATATAAAATGATTTTTATTCAATAATAAAAAAAAAAAAATTATCCATATCTCCTAAGAAGTATTTCCATACTTTGATTTCCGTTCTTTTCGGTTTAGAGACTTTATTTTTTCTTTACAAAAACTTATTTCTGTTAAAATTTTCTACTGTCCACCATTTTTTTTTATTCTTTCAAAATACTAAAACTTAACTGTTCTACTTTATAATTGTTCATTTATCTTGATGTTGTTGTCTCTTAATACCCCAAATAGAATTTTAAATCACATTTTCCAAAAAGTATTAAACTAAATAGAATTCATAAGTTGGTTATCTAAGCGTATAAGTGTTTTTAATTAAGACTCGCTTTTGTAAATTTTATTTTAACTCGACAACAAAAGGCAGTAGAAAAGTTATTCAAAAAGCATAACAATTTTATTAAAAAAAGCAATTGAAGCAAATGTTTAATTAAAAAATTGCTAAAGAAAGTTAATCGCTAATGTAAAAGTTAATTAAAAAGGTATATGTGATTAGTTTTCTTGGTACAAAAATTTGAATCAATTGGAAGACTAATAAAATAAAGCCATAATTTACAATTTTTTTTTGGGGTGGGCTGGACCTACATAGGTAAACGTCTGTGGGTACACGTTTCAGCACAGTATTGAGAACGTCACTTGCTTGGCAGCCTCTGTATGGTCGGGGGGACCTCAATAATTTGCTGGTTGAGGCAGGTCGTGTCTGACTAACATTTAAGACTAAAAAAACAAGCCTTATTTGTGGTAGTAGAAAGTTTGCAGGTTTTTTCCTTCTTCAATTAAACCACTATCGTTTTTTCTTTAGTTTAAGGTTTTCCTTTTATTTGCAATTATTTTTAACTTTCTTTTTATTTGGTTTCATTTCATTTAATTTTTATTTGCACAAAAGATGGAGAAAAAATATATAAATTTGGCAAACAACATGTGTGACTGCCAGATGGCACTAACCCTTGAAGTTTGGTTCACACTGAGCAACATTTTCGCGGTGTTAGCACAAGCCAAAAGATGCTTTAAGGTAAAGCAAGTTAATTTTTAATTAATATTTTCACTAACCAAGGCAGTGGCGTTAAGCTGAAGGCGGAAACAGATGTGTTTTAAGTGGACTATGTTTTGTTCTTGATTACATAATAAATATTCTAAATATTTAAATTGATGTATGTAATTGATTTAATAGCAACTTGGCAACAATTGATTCTTGATTCTTGATTCGAGAAGATTTGTTATCTTAATTAATCTTCGTTCTATTTTTAGTCGCTCCGTGTATGTGTAAAGTATCATGGGAAAAATATGTAATTTGCGTTTAAACATCAGTCATCTCGTTATACCCGAAGAGTCCTTATCAGCAAACAGTTAAGGAACTCTTAATTTTAAAAGAATGGCGATTGCCCTGGTACCAGATATACCGGTGCTTAGCCCACCCTCTCATATTTTTTATTTCGTTGGATTTCATGAAAAGTATTATTAAATATTTTTTTTTAAATTTAAGGAAATATTTTTAAAATCATCTCATTAATTCTTAGAACTAAATTAAATTAGTTATCATAACTAATAAAAGAATTTAAGAAACCATATTTCAGTTAGAATAACGTTTTAATAATCAAGAGAATTAAAAATCAGTTAGATCCATACATTTTAACAGTTGCAATAATAAATTATGTTACTTGATCGATATTTTATTACTACAACCATTTTCCAACCAATTTGTTTTCTGTGTGCGGCTACAGACTAGGAAGAAAGTCTAAAACAAACTTCCGCAAAAATCGGCCTCTAGTGTCTCAAAATTGTTAAAATATCGGAAAATTTGAATTTTTTATATCGTTTTCCACCATTTCTGAGCCATTGCTGCCAAAATATGTTAAATTTAGTTAAATAATCTTTAGAAAAAGTATTCGTTATAATCAAATTCATAATTTTTCAGAACATTATAATACTGTAAAATGCTCGTTTCATATTTTCCAGCTTTAGTTTTAGATCGAAAAGTCGAGAAATATATGAAAAATGTAGCAAAAGGTAAAAATAAACTTGATATTTATTAACACATCTCGATGACTTTAAAAATGTTGCACTGTGTTATCACAACAGTTCCCTTCGGTTAAACAGTCATTTCGAATAGACTCCGTTTTTGTATTTAGTAGAATTGCTCTCGTTAGCTTAATCTAATATTAAACTTCAAGGGACAATTTCACCAAGTTCCGTTTTAATTAACTATCAGTTATAACTGTCAAAAATATATTGTTAACTAGAAGTTAAAGTAATAGATAGTTTACACTAAACTTGGCCGTAAATCAATTACTTTTTTGTGCAACTTCTTTCACCTTTAAATAACACATTTGATAAGAAACTAATGAGCCTGGACATTAATAAAATTTTAATAATTTATGTAACAATATTTTCTATTTATTGTTCGATTTGCTGCCTTGACTTTTACTCGATGACCTGGCAATAATGACAACAATTATTTTTCCCTTTCTCAGCATTTAAGGAAAAAAAAAATGTATTGTCTTTTGTCTTTGCTGGCCATAAATTTTATAAATTTATTTCAGACAATCAATATTATATTTCTTTTTATTAATCAGCATTTTATATGAAATAATATGGTTAGCAAAGTGCAGCCAGCAAATGGAAATTAATTTTAGCTGAACTATTGTTTGACTAAATTTATTACAAATCTGAATTTGTACACTTTTTCTGTAATCACACACACCTTAACATACATACATACATACATACATACATAAATATGTTCATTAGTAATTTGTCCGTGTCTGCATACAGTGGTTTCTGGTAATTATTCTAATTATTTATTTGTTTCGATAATTTTATTTATTTAAATTATTTTCTTTATTTTAATGCTTGTTTGATGGATTTGGAAATTCCTAATATTATTTGTCTTCTATTGATTGAAATATGTAAATGGATATTTTGGTAAACACAAACAGATTTTGTGTTTAATAAATTTAACTTATTCCCTGGAGGTAGAGATATGTAATAAAGCTAAACACATTTGTGAGTGTAGCCGAAGGCAGGCATGCAATTTTTAAAACAGTGTGTTTAATGCTTTTTTTTTTACAAAAAATTTGTTTATAAATTTCAAAAAGTACGTTTTTCTTCAGAACTAATTTATTTTAGCAAAAGTACTCTTTTCAATATAATTTTTTTTCAAGGTTTAAATAGCTGCAGTCAAAACCAAAAACATTCAGACAAAACACGAAAATTTGTGTACAACTTTTCCAGTTTTTTAACGCAATAAAACACAAAAATAAATGAATCCCGTTCTCAGAAAAGGCTCATATTTTTCTCATGTGGAATTTTAAAAATTTCATTTAGAAAATAATTACTTTTTTATTGGAAAAAAAGTACCAACTCTTCTTTCTGCTAAAAATATTACAGCAAATTCACAAGAAATATACCGTTCTTTTTCTTTATAGGAACATTTTCTACCAAAAAAAATTCATATTTTCTATGGCAAAACTCTAGCTGATCCGGCCTTTTTTAGTTGTTTGTTAGGGAGAATTCAAGACCAAACTTTTTCCAAACAAAAATTATAAAAGTTTTCACTTTTTACTAAGCTAAGGTCGTGTGTTTGGACTCTAAAAGAATGCAGTTCTAGATTACCCCGTTTTCTTTCTACTTTATAAACCATCAGAATCGGGTCGCACTTTTTGCCACGTTGTTTTTTTTTTTGGTTAAAAATTCAAGTTGGTTGTACAGTCAGGGTTCTGTTTAGTGGAACTCCATGACACTATAAATCCTTCTTAGGTCTAATGGTGTTTTCTTTTCTACAAAAAATTGTGCCTTTTTTAAAAAAAAAAATGCAATTTGGTGTCTGTTTCTTAAAAATTTTGCTCCCGAAAAGCATGAGTTTTTTTAGAATAAAACAAGCCACCCTTTTCGGGAGCAAAATTTTTAAGACACAGACACCAAATTGAATTTTTAAAAAAAAGGCACTTTTTTTGTAGAAAAGAAAACACCATAAGTGTGCCAGATGTGCACTGACTTTAATAGACCTTGTTTTTTTTATAAGAAAAATATTACATTTATTCTTGGTAGAAATGGTTTGCATTTTGCTTTTGTCAAAAAAAACTTTGCACTTTTCCTATCAAAAAAAATATCATCGCGTTGTTTACCACCGATAACGTTTACATTTATCCATTTTAAAGAAGTAATAATTTTTACAAAAGAAAATTTTCACATTTTTACCAGTCAAGATATGAAGAATGCCATAAGGCCACGACCCAGAGGATCTTTTGTGCAGATCAGCAAAAAGAAAGAAAATCGCATTCAAACAATGTGAAATTTTAAATTTTTTCCATTCGAAAAAGTTTGTACTTTTTGTACTATAAAAAGTTTGCACTTTTTTACTATAAAAAGTTTGCACTTTTTTACTATAAAAAGTACTTTTTACTTTTAAAAGTTTGCTCTTTTTTTTACTATAAAAAGTTTGCACTTTTTTTACTATAAAAAGTTAGCACTATTTTCACTATAATAAGTTTGCACTATTTTCACTATAAAAATGTTGCACGTTTTTCACTTATGGCGATTTCTTTTCTGAGAAATCGCCATTAAAAATTTTTAACTTTTTCTACTCAAAAAAAAAATTAAAAGTTTTTCTTTTTTGCCACACGAAATATTTTTGTCGTCTTTCCTTTCTTAAATTTTTTGAAATTTTCCACTTGCAAATGGTACGCACTTTTTCTATTAAAAAATATTTTCGTTCTTTTTCCATTAAAAAAATATTCGCACTTTTTCCACTTTAAAAATTTTGCACTGGAAATATTTTGATTTGCACTTTTTCCAAACAAAAAGTATGAAAAACAGAAATAAAGGAAAACAGGTGATTCAATTAAAAAAGATTAAAAATTTACATAGTTTAACTGTCTGCAAGATGGTCACACTTTTTCCCATTTGAAAAATTATCGCACTGAAGTTGTATTTTTTCACTTAAAACTTGTTTTAACGCTCCTTCTTTAATTAATTATATATTATTTTGTTTTCCTTATTCCTTAAAAAATTTTAAACAAGTTAAAATTTTTATGAAATATTTCTTCTTGTTCGACCTTTTTGTGGATTTAATAGAGTGTCAATGTCAAAAATTATAGACATGTTGCAACATGTTCTGAAAGATAAAACAGATACATTAAAATTTTTTTTTTATTTGAAATAATTTTAAATTCAACTTAAATGCCCCTTTTAGTTGTTGTTGTATTTCTTGTGGCTTAAATTTCCCTTACACAACCTTTTTATAATACTTTCGATTAATTGAAATTTTAAATTGAAGAAAAATGTCCCTGAAAATGATGGCCTGTGGTGTTTTCTCTTATCGTTTGGAAAAAAGTAAATGAAAAAATAAAATCAAATTTATTCCCAATTTTTTTTCTTTATTACACATAAATCATATTTGTAAATACCTTTGAGAATGTCTCACATTTTAATTTGTTCTCAAGTCATATGTATGTAGAATTTCCTTTGATACCTTTTTTGCCATCTCAATTTCTTGGTATTTAAGTTGGCAACCAAGAATTCTCTTTTATTTTTTACTTTTTGTTAATAAAATGTAACATGTAACCATTGAAGCCAAGTAGATTTTCCTTCCTGTGACAGACTTGTTAGTTTATGAAACTTGTGCGTTTATCACATCTTTATCTCTATCTCTCTCTCTCTGTCTTGCTCTACAGCATGCCGTTCACTATTCAAGCAATTGCTGGTCTTTACCTTTTCTACACAAGTTCGAGTGTGTAAATGTAGTTAAATCTAACTTTTACTCTGAAAACTACAAATTCCTGTTCTTTTTTTTCTATTCCTGCTTTTAGAACATTTAAGAATCAATGTCTTCGAGACTTTTGCTTGTATTTGCAAAACTAGCAAGAACAACATTATATGAACTTCTCTTTAACAGCGAAAGTTTTACATTCTTCGTCGACTTGTGTTACCTCGTTGCTACGTCGTTTAGGAAACGGAAGCCATACTAAAATCCGTTCTATGAAGAGTTTACCTGCCTGCCAGCCAGCCGGCTTAACTGTCATTGATAATGATGAAGAAGAAGTTTTTTATATCTCGTCGTTGTTGTTTTTTGTGTTGCCGTTATTTAAGTTTTTGTTGTCTTTGGAAAACT
Organism: Pollenia labialis; assembly: GCA_949318255.1. Taxonomy (NCBI): domain Eukaryota; kingdom Metazoa; phylum Arthropoda; class Insecta; order Diptera; family Polleniidae; genus Pollenia; species Pollenia labialis. The sequence continues at coordinate 15,017,708 of OX439139.1, forward strand.
GGAGCATCCTCAGCAGGAATAACGGCTACGGAAAATGCAAAATTATTAAAAAGATTTGTTTTTTTCCTTATTTTGATTTTGTTAGAAAATTAATTAGATTTGAATAAACAGTAGACTTACGATTTATTACTAAGTTTTTGTTTAAAATTTTAAGCATTTAATTTACCAATTTTGGTCTGGCTAAAATGAATCGATGTTAATAGAAAATACAATTAAAGTTCATTCGAAAACAAAGAAGTTTGGAAAACAATATTTGTTCTATTCAATTATTTTACATTTTGAAGCAGAATTGTAATTTTATGGACATTTACTGTGTTATGCAAGGAAAGTAAAAGTTCTCATAAGTTAATTAATACATTAAGCCCATACACTTTTGCTGGGCCCCCAAAATCTTTAAATTTAAGTTTATGGATCAAATTGCAGTTCAGTTAATGGAATTTATTTTTATTAATTTTTAAACTTAACAAAAAAATTAGACTATGAACTGAACTGTCAACCATTTGTTCTTATTAGTTTCATCACTGAAAAATGGAGCCGAAGCGGTGTCAATACCCTGCAAATAATATTGGACTACCTGTTCCATCTTGATTAAATGGACTACTCCCTGCACTTGTCCAATCTAATGCAAGCATGGACCTTGTCATTGTTAAAAAGTGTTTGCAGTGAGACGGCATGTCTTCGTTTTTTAAGACTACCCCTTTGTAATTCAAAGCTGGGTTATATGGTCCTGCCCTAGGACATCGTAATACTAAATAGACCATGTTTTTCCCATAAGTTTGGGTTACTTTTGCACTAGTCCCAGTTCCTTGTGGGCTACATTTTACACGTGTGTTTGGACTAGTCCTATAATTTTCAGGGTATTACGCTTAATAAGGATTTCATTAAATAAAGTACCCAAAAAAAAAAAACACTTGTGATAAATTAAGTTTTTCAAACATACTTAAAGTACGAAAAATGTAAGTACGAATAACACGTTAAGGTACTTAAAACAATTCTTAATGGGACTACATTCGAAAACCAGTCCCGGAATTACTAAAAAAAATTAAATTCTTAAACCGAGTAAAAACAGATTGAACCTTTTTGTTGTTAGTTCCACTCTGAGAGTTTAATTACAAAGTGAGCGTTTTAATCTCGCATAACTGATTAGGAAAACACTAACGCCAATAGTGTTTGTGTAGAAAATCATTAAAACAAATAATGTTTCCCCGTTTGTCATCTTTCGAACACAAAAATAATACTGTTTTTATTCAACTTAACAAAAGATGAGTACATGAAATTTCGTTCGGTTTTTTTTCAAAAACCACAAACTTCATTGTGTTCGGTTCAGCTCATTAGTGTTCGTTACTTTCAGTTTTGCTTAGCGCCTTTTTAGATGGTCGTTGCTTAAATTTTTTGTTTGCTCGTTTCTTTATTAATGTAAAAAAAGAAACATTAGAGAACACTAAAATATAATGTATGTCTACAGTACCACTACAATTGTTCTGCTTTTTTTTAACGAAGAACATAACACTATGTAATGTTCGGCTCTTTCTTCAAAGTAGTTACAGTATTAAGAGTTGTGTTCGTCTACACAAACAATAAAAAAATAGATATCGTTGCTGTGTGTGCGAGCCGAATGCTAAATAATGTTCTGTTTATTTTTGAACGCTGATTTATACCGTTCATAACTATTTTCACGAAAGTAAGAAACATTATGCAGTGTTCTATTTTTTGTTGATGTTGTATCTTGTTATCCACTATAATTGTCGTCGTAAGTTGAAATGGTGTTTTGCCCGTCATCTTTGAAACATCATTCTTGTTCTAAGACATTTTCTTTTAAGTCCTGCGTTTGCAGAGTTTCACTAGGAGTTGGTACGTACCGGACCCAGACTTCGGAATATGATGTCACCAAGGTTGATGAGACTTCTTAAAGTAAAGCAAAGTATTCACTTATATTCCATTTAAGAACTAGACTAACTTAACTCAAGGCAAATCTAGAAACTTCGAATAAAATATGAACTTCTTGTATTCATAAAATGTTAATTCTATTAAAACCCCGTCTCATATTTTCTTTATGACGTTACCAGCTTCCCTGACCTTTTAAAGTCGTATAACTACGTAATTCTTATTTTTCTTCCTTGAAATGTGCGTGTAATTAAATTATACTCTACTTAAATAATTTAAAAAAAAATTATAAGTTTATGCAATTAAAATTAGTATTTCGAAATAATATTTTTTAAACATGGCCACACATGATTGTGTTTAAGAAATCGTGTCATTAAACCAAAATAAAACAAGGAAGCAAGTATGGCCCTACCATTTGATACCCTACACCACAGTATATAAGAAAACATTTTTACCCTATTTGGGATCCATGGACAACCATGACCCGCCTTAGCAAAATTTTTTTAAAAGGTTTAGATTCACGTAAAAGTTTTTTGTCCCGAATATTATTTTAATATCCTCATCTAACAGAACCTATTCCGGAAAGAGTCTTGTATGGAAGCTATTTAAAGTTGTGGACCGATTCGCCTCATGTTCTTTAAGCAAAATTTCTTCCTTTTATCTCGAAAATTGCAACCTGTAGATTGCGCACATGGTTTATATGGCCAGCCAGCCAGCCGGACGGACATCGTTGGATCGACTCAGAAAGTGATTCTGAGTCGTTCGGTATAAATAAAGTTTGGTATAGGACAAATTTTTTTAGGGTGTTACAAGTACAGCACAAATTCATAATACCCTCTCCACTATTGTGGTGTGGGTATAATTACAGGTACGATATTTGTTAAGGCCATTGAAGGCAAGCAATATTTAAGGACCGTAATTCTAAAATTTATTAAACAATCATTAAATTGTTAAAACAAACAACAACAACAACAACATTTTATATAAATGTCCTTTATAAAAATCAACGCATGAGAAATAAATTTACTCAGTTTTAGTTAGTTTTTCTCAAGGAAATGAAAGGAAGACGTAATAAAGTGATTTTCCTCAAAGCAACTAAAAAAGAGGAAGAAAACAGCATGAAACCAGCAAAATTCAGTGATTTTGTTAAAGTAGCCAACTTTTTTTATATCACCATTGGCATACAGCCCTATGAGGAGTTGGGAGTTTCTAAGGGTAAATCTCTATTATCCCTTTTGATATTCCTAGTGGGTATTGTGAATCTCAATGTTATGATGCTGTGCGAAATTTTATTTGTGGTCATGGCTGTGGCGAATGGCAATAATTTTGTGGAGGCCACTATGATCATGTCCTACATTGGTTTTGTAATGGTGGGAAATTGCAAAATGTTGTTTATTTGGCGGCAAAAGCCAGCCTTAACAAGACTTGTGAAGGGTTTAAAGGACATTTTTCCAGAAAGTGTGGAATTGCAAAAAACCTATCAATTGCAAAAATATTTAAAACAATCTTCTCGTATAACCCTGGGCTTTTCCCTGCTATATATGATCTTAGTATGGACCTACAATCTCTTTGGCATTGTCCAATATGCCATCTATGATCGCTGGCTTGGTGTAAAAGATATAGAACAGACGTTGCCATATACAACGTATATTCCCTGGAATTGGCACAATCACTGGTCCTACTATTTGCTGTATGTTGCTGAGGATATGTCTGCTTATACTTCGGCAGCTGGTCAAATATCTAGTGATCTATTTTTGGTAGCCTGTGTTACCCAACTCGTAATGCATTTTGATTATGTATCGCAAAAACTTTCGCAATATCACACTGGCTCCAAGGAAAATGATATGAAGTTTTTAAGGAATATTATTAAGTATCATGCCTATTTATTGGAGTAAGTTTATTCTGATTTCATCTTTTGCTTTCTTAAATTCGCATTTCTTTAGATTATCTGAACAGCTCAATCATGTTTTCGGAATACCTCTCTTTTTTAACTTTATCACATCTTCTTTCGTTATCTGTTTTGTGAGCTTTCAAATTACTATCGGCGCATCTCCAGAGACCGTTTTCAAATTGATTCTGTTTTTATTCTCCTCAACAGCTCAAGTTTATCTGATTTGTCATTTCAGCCAACAACTTATAGATGTGGTAAGTCTTTGGCATACGATTTTTTAAGCACAACCTTGATTTTAAATTTTATTCTCCCGCTAGAGCATGAATGTGTCCTATGCTGTTTACAATCAACGTTGGTACCAGGCAGATATTTGCTATCGAAAGATGCTAGTTTTAATAGCACAACGATCTCAGAAACCTGTGCAACTCAAAGCAACTTCATTTGTTTACATTTCTCGAGGCACGATGACAGAGGTAAGACCCCGAAAACGGGAATAACTGAAACACAATTTAATGACGTCACATTTTCAGATCATGCAAACGTCTTACAAATTCTTTGCTGTTTTAAGGACAATTTATGCAAATAAGAAAATTTAATAAAATGAATGAAACAATAAAATTAATTTACCAATTTTTTATTTGTATACATATGTATATTTATAGTCCTTTAAAATTCCCATAAGGAATATAGAGCCTGAATGATTTTGGTCAACATTGCTTTTTGATTAAAAAAAAGTTCCGGGTGAAATTTATGTATATTTTAAGAAAAAAATGTCTGTCATTTTATTTTGAAGTTTTAAAACAGAAAAGGCGAAATTTTTAAAAATCATCAAAAAAGTAACTCCTATCGAAACCCATTTTTTGAATTAAAAAGATTCTACTAATTTTGTTGACGAGCGCGCCTTTCACGCGCATTAGCACGCACTTCTGAATCACGAAACATTGAGTTCTGCCAGATGTTTATGCTAATGCGCAGGGTGATTTGCATTAAAAATATCCTTTTGATGTTGTGATATTTTTTCTATATTTCTTTCATATTGGAAATTTTCAACAAGAACCAAGAGAAATTACATTGAGGTAAGTTTTTCTAAAATAACCTGCTACTGAACAATTTTGAATGTTTTGTTTTTGATTGTGATTGATATAAAAATGCCAAAAGAAACTCAAAAAAAAAAAATTTAATGATCGTTTGGTGAAAGATATCAAAGAAATTTCAAGAGTTCCGTTCCGTGACGTGAAAGTTTTTCCGTCGCAGAAGACGTAAAATAAATAATTGAAAAAGCCGGCCTTCGGCCTCCACAAAAATTACGATATTATTTTGTTACTGTTTGAGGAGTTATTTCATTTCGTTGGGATTTGATTTCATTTTCAAAATTGGGTTTTTATTGCATATGAAATAAGGCCCCACATTGGGACAGTTTGGTAAAAAGGCATGCCCAAATAATAAACGGATGGCTTTGCTTTAAGTGAATTCATGAATTTATAAGCAATGCATACAGAACACACAACAAAGGGTTCAAATTACTTGCTATGACGCAGCTAAAATATCGTAGAGTTCTTAATTCAAGATATGCTCTCACACTGAAAGAAAAATGCTTCATATATTTAATGAATCATTTTCATAAAAAAATGTTCATTGGTCAAATGAAAATTTTCATTGTCTAAATGAAATTTCATAGTTACAATGAAGTATTTTCGTTAAAATCGCTTCATGGGATTTCGTGATTACGTTAAAAATTTTCATTGGATATATGAAAACTTAAGTTTGTCCAAGTAAACAAAAAATTTTTATTGGGAACATAAAAAACCAATATACAAACATAACTTTATTCATAAATTAATACAAAATAATAGTTTCCTTAAAAAAATAATAAATTGTTAATTAAAAAATGTAAGATTTAATAATTTCATACATCTAATGTAATATGGCATTAAATTTATGAAATCAAAAATTTTTTTATAAAAGCAACATATTTTAATAATTGAAAAAAAAATTATTTTTAACATTCAATAATAGTCTCAATAATTAAGAGTATAAAAATATTTCGAAAAAGCGTTCCTTCATAAATTTAAATTTTCATTATGACAATAAAAATGTCATTATAGTAATGAAACAAAAACTTTCAATCAATAAATATGTATGTTTTTAATTTTCTTTAATATGTACATAGTAATGGCAAAAAACATAGTTTTTTTATTCAAAAATTATACTGCCCCGGTAGGCTAGCTGGTAGTGAGCTAGTCTAGCAGCGCCGAGGTTGCGGGATCGATTCCCGCCAGAGACAGAAAAAAAAAATGAGATAGAAAAAAAAGTTAAAAAGAAAAAAAAATAATTAAAAAGAAAAAACAAAACAAAAGAAAAAAAAATTTTTTTGAAGTATTCATCCAATTAATAATAATATTCATTATTCTAATGTAATGTTTCATTACATACATTTTAATGAAACATTGATCCAACGAAGTGCTGCATAGGTTCCTTTTTAATGAAATTTTTCATGGGTTTAATGCCAAAATTCATTGGTATTGCGAAGAAAATTCTTTCAGTGCACGGCCTACGTCAACTGTGAAGTGACTAATTGAAAATTCAGGGAGATTGGATCCGTTTGAGACTCCAAACGCACTGGTCTTCCAAAAATAAACCGTTCAAATGTCAATATCGATCCGGTTTCCCTGAATTTTTCAATTTATCTCTTCACAGTTGACATATTTTGATCATAGTTTGTATGAAATTTTCGAACTGCAGTCGCCAAGCTTTCATTATTTTTTTAAATATTTTTCAATATTTAAGATACTTGTTCATCGCGTAACGCTCCATTTTTACTAACCCTTAACTGTCAGCTGTCGCATTTTTTTTAGGGTTGCCAACACTTAACTGCACAAATGGCGACAAATTCAAATCTTGCGTTAATTTTTAAACCCCTTTTTTTAACTCTTTTGAAGCCTTTCATTCGTCTGTTAGTTTAAAACACGTTTCATACTTTCTTCATGACATCATCAGCTCCCCTGAACTTTTAAAATCTATGAACTACGTAATTTCCATTGTTCCTTTAAATGTGCGTGTAATCAAATTATACTCTTTAAACAATTTAATAAAAAATTATAAGTTCATACAATTAAAATTAGTATTTCGAAATAATATTTACTATTTAAATATGGCCACACATGTTAAGGTTTAAGAAATCGTGTTATTAAATCAAAATAAAATCATTTTATTGTTTAGGGTCATTGTGGGCAAACAATATTTAAAGACCGTAATTCGAAAATTTATAAAACATTCATTAAATTGTTGGAACAAACAACAACAACAACAATTTATATAAGTTTCTTATATAAAAATCAACGCATGAGAAATAAAGTGATTTAGTTTTAGTTAGTTTGCCCAAAGGAAATGAAAGAGAAACATAATAAAGTGATTTTCTACAAAGCGAGTAAAAGCGAGGATGAAAACAGCATGAAACCAGCAAAATTCAGTGATTTTGTTAAATATGCCAACTTTTTCTATGCCACCATTGGCATACAGCCCTATGAGGAGTTGGGAGTTTCTAAGGGCAAAACTCTAGTATCCCTTTTGATATTCTTAGTGGGTATTGTGAATCTCAATGTTATGATGCTGAGCGAAGTTGTATTTGTGGTCATGGCTCTAGCGAATGGTAATAATTTTGTGGAGGCCACCATGACCATGTCTTACATTGGTTTTGTTTTGGTGGGAAATTGCAAAATGTTGTTTGTTTGGCTACAAAAAACAGCTTTAACAAGATTTGTGAATGGTTTAAAGAAAATCTTTCCAGAAAGTGCGGAATTGCAAGAAACCTATCATTTGCAAAAATATTTAAAACAATCTTCTCGTATAACCCTGAGTTTTTCCCTGCTTTATATGATTTTAATATGGACCTACAATCTCTTTAGCATTGTCCAATATGCCATCTATAATCGCTGGCTGGGTGTAAAAGATACAGAGCAGACGTTGCCATATACAATGTATATTCCCTGGAATTGGCACAATCACTGGTCCTACTATTTGCTGTATGCTGCTCAAGATTTGGCTGGTTATACTTCGGCAGCTGGTCAAATATCTTGTGATTTATTTTTGGTGGCCTGTGTTACCCAACTTGTAATGCATTTTGATTATGTATCGCAAAAACTTTCGCAATATCACACTGGAGGGGGGGCACAAACAAGTTCGAAGGAAAATAATATGAAGTTTTTAAGGAATATTATTGAGTATCATGCCTATTTGTTGGAGTAAGTTTATTCTGATTTCATCTATTGTTTTCTAAAATTCTTCTTTCTCTAGATTATCTGAACAGATCAATCATGTTTTCGGAATACCTCTCTTATTGAACTTTATCACATCTTCTTTCGTTATCTGTTTTGTGGGCTTTCAAATTACTATCGGCGCAACTCCAGAGACTGTTGCTAAATTAATTTTATTTTTAGTCTCCTCAGCGGCTCAAGTTTATCTGATTTGTCATTTCGGTCAACAACTTATAGATGTGGTAAGATTTTAGCATAAGATTTTTTAAACCCAACCTTGATTTTTTAAATATTATTCCCCCCTTAGAGCACGAATATGTCCTTTGCTGTTTACAATCAACGTTGGTACCAGGCAGATATTTGCTACCAAAATATGTTAGTTTTAGTAGCACAACGATCTCAGAGGCCGGTGCAACTTAAAGCCACTACATTTGTTCACATTTCTCGAGGCACGATGTCAGAGGTAAGACCCCGAACACGGTAATAACTGATCTACAATTAAATGACGTCACATTTTCAGATCATGCAAACGTCTTACAAATTCTTTGCTGTTTTAAGGACAATGTATGCAAATAAGTGAATTTAACAAATGAATAAATCAGCACAAAGTCTTTTTTAGTTTAAAGTTTTCGGATTTAGTTCATGTTGAAATTTCATCGTAGTTATTTTTTAGGTCAGTCCAAGTTTATTTACAGTCCAGCTCTAGTTCGGTACTTTTTCAGCTCTGGTTCAGCCATATTTCAGTTTTAGTTTATTAAAAACGTTGTAAAATTATATAACATGATCAATAAATAAATTTTTTTTAAAAAAGTTCTAGTTCTGTTCTAGTTTGGTTCTAGTTCAGTTCTGTTCTAGCTCAGTTCTTGTTCAGTTCTACTTCCGTTCTAGTTCAGTTCTAGGTTAGATCTAGTTCAGCGCTAGTGGAGTTCAAGTTCGGCTCTAGTTCATTTCTAATTCAGTTCTAGTTCAGTTCTAGTTAAGTTCTAGTTCAGTTCTAGTTTAAATCTAAATAGTTCAGTTCTAGTTCTAGTTTAGTTCTAGTTCAGTTCTAGTTCAGTTTAAGTTCATTTATAGTTTAATTCTAGTTCAGTTCTTATCAAAGTTATTTTCGGGAATACAAAAATTTATTATTAATACGATTTCCGTATGACGTGCTAAATTCCCAGTGTTTCATATTTGATAAATACACCTTTTTCCAAAGATTTTAGAAAAGCTAAAGATATTATACAATTAAACCATTAAGCGAATAAGAATTATAAACACTCAAAGTCTTACTTGTAACAATATCAAAGCCAAAACAAAACACCAACAATAAACAGTGAGTTTATCTTTTCTTACATTCCCCTACAATTGGTTGGGTTCTTTCCGACTAGAATTGTAGTTGTAAGTGGGTAAAAAGAAAAAACAAAATTAATAAACAAACTGCTTCATTCTACTGTCTTCGTAAGAAAACAACAGAAAAAAACCAATTTGCCAATTCAGTTTTAATGCACGGGCACATGCATTAACATGTTTTCGTTGAGTTTTAGTTCAGTTCTAGTTTAGTTCTAGTTCAATTACAGCTCAGTTCTAGTTCAGTTCTAGTTAAATTCTAGCTCAGTTCTAGTTCAGCTATAGTCAGGTCTAGTTCAGTTCTATTTCCAATTCACTGTAGATCTAGTTCTAGTTTTACTTTAGTTCCAGTTATCTTCTAGTTTAGTTCTAAATCTGATTCGAGTATTGTATTTTACTTTAAGCATCTTGTCTATCACTTGGTTTTTAATTTCCTTATTTAAAAAGTTTCAAACAACAGTTTGCCACTCTCTGACATAATTTACAATAAAAACTATTAAAACAACAAGAGCTTACTGACATACCATCATCATACTGAAGTTTTAATCATTTGGGAAAACATTAATGTAATATTTGTTGTGACAAACAACATCTAAAGTAGAGCAAAGAAAGCCACACATTCACTCGCAGTGTGAATGCACATTCAACGTTTGCATCAAACAAACTTTTCGTTTCTTATTCATATTTAAGGTTCCCTTCTCTGAGTATTATTCCTCTTTTAAGTTTGTGTTCATATTGAAAGTTAACGATATGAACATGAAAATACGTGTTTTTCATGCAAGAAAAAACTCCGAGTAGGCAAAATAGGGAGCAGAAAAAAAAAAAATTAACAAGACAAAAGCAAAAGTTACTGACACAAAAAAAAAAACTGTTTAAAAACATCTCAAACTGTACATGAGAACAAAAAATAGTGGCGGGAAATTACAAAAGTTTGTTTGCTAAAAAATAAGAAAAAAGCGCAACGAGACTGAAAACAAATAATATTTTAAAATAGTATCTCTTGTTTTTTGTTCTTTAAATAAGAGGCTGGGCGTAGTTGCTCTTAAAGTTTCTCTCTTCCTTTCTTACAATATTTTATCTTGTTCCTCAGTTCTTTGTTGTGATAACGAAATAAAAAAACATTTATCTAAATATTTTGTAGGGATTCATAAAATGATGTATTGCAAAAGGTTTCCTTTTAATTTTAATTTTTATTTCAGTGATTGTTAAAAACAACTCAATAAGAGAAAGAGCAAGAAATTGTATAGAAACTGCATTTCTTTGGTCACAGATAATGAATGTAATAAACTTTTTAAATTAAATAATATTTCATTAAAAGCGTGGTTGTTTTTATCAAAAGGTCAGGAGTTTTCTTTTGAATTTTGTAAAAGAACATAACTAAAAAAAATAATTCAGAGGGATTTGAGGAAAAATATGCAGAATTAAAAGTTCTTTAAAAAGTTAAATTATAAAAGAAAAATGTACTTTTTAGTACAAAAGTAACTTCTAAGTGAATAAGCGATTCTTTGAGTGAAAAAGTAACCTTTTAGAAAACTTTGACTTTTAAGTGAAAAAGTGACTTTTTACTGAAAAAGCGATTTTTTTAATGAAAAAGTAATTTTTTAGTGAAAAAAGTGACTTTTTAGTAAAGAAGTAACTTTTTAGTGAAAAAGTGAATTTTTTAGTAAAAAAGTGATTGTGAAAAAGTGACTGTTTAGTGAAAAAGTGACTGTTTAGTGAAAAAGTGACTGTCTAGTGAAAAAGGGACTTTCTAGGGTAGTTGGTAGTGAGCCAGACTCTGGTTTCTTTTCTTCAGACAAGCGTAGAGCTTCGCAGGATTAGCTAGGAATTAAATAATAAAAAAAAATAAATAAAAAGTGACTTTAGCAAAAATGTAAGTTTTTTAGTGAACAAGTTACTTTTAGGCAAAAAAGCGATTTTTTTTAGGGAAAAAGTACTTTTAGTAATAAGAAAGAATAAGCAACAAAGTATAGTCGGTGAAGCCCGGCCACTTGATACCCTACACCACGGTATATAAAAACAAATTTTCGATATGTGCCATATTGCAGTCCCATGGCCAATCATAGTCCGGCAAAACAGAATAATGTTATGAGGTTAAGATTCACAAAAGGGTTCTTAGTGTCAAATTTTTACATTAATATTAACATCTTTGAGTTTTGTTTGTCTTAAAGCAAATTTGGAGAGGCGTTTATATGGGACCAATGGTCAGTCCTGGCATAGCTGCAACAGCAAAAGATTGTTAAAATTGACCATACGTAAATTGGAGGAGCCCTGAAGCACAAATAAATTTATGCCCCGCTCATTATATGTAGAGCTTGGAACCCATTCTTCCCTATTCTTTCCTAAATAAAAGCCTATTGGAAGTCTGATTGTCTTTACACAGGCAGAAGAAAAGGGGGGATTTCCGAGCCCAGTCACACCCACTCATCAGCCATTTCATTACCGGTGATGTTGCTGTGGCCCGGTACGCAGAATAGCCTCACAACATACTCCGCAAATATTTCATTAAGATCTCGTTTACAATCATTCACAAGCTTGGAATTTACAAACGAGCCGATCAATGTTTTATGGGCCACTTAGCTGTCTACAAATAAAGTGACTTTCGAGCACCCACGAATTTTAGCCCTTATCAATTCTATGGCCTACAAAATTCCTAGAACTTCCGCCAAAGTGAAGCAGTCGTCAGGACGCCATCTAGTATCTGTATCTTTAAGGTAGACTCCTAGAACACCCGCCAAAGATACACTGCAGTCGTCAAAAAGCCTTTAAGACCTTCTAGCATCTGTATCCTTAAGGTAGATCCCTGCAACCCTGCCCTCTTTTCCACGAGCCATCAGTAAAAATAGGAATTACATCATACTTTCTAACCAACTCTTCCTCGACGTCAATTTCACCCTCGGCAAATGCTAAAAGTCGACCCTAGCTTCCACGCATTCCGTGGACCCGGAAGGGCCGAGGTAATAACCATTGGATCTCATACAAGATCCGCAAGGAGATATCGCGTAATTTCTTAACAGTCTCAGTTGCCTCAGCCTGGCTGACATTCCCATCTCATACTGCTCAATAGGCAGTAAAAGGTGCTAAGTCACAAGAACCTCTGTAAAACAAAGATCCATAATTTTTAGTTGTCCAAGTCTGTGTCAAGGTGTCAAAAAAAAAAAAATTCGACAATATTTCAAAGCTGCATTTGCAGATTTAAAAATATAGAGAAGTTAAGATTTTAGCCAGGTTTTTCCTTCTCCTGTAAAATTTTTTTACGAGTGAAGGTTACCGTAAAAACTTTGTGAATAAGTGATTTTTGCGACATGTTAATTTCCAGGATCCTTTAAGAACTGTTGAGACTTCTCGCGTAAAATAAAAACACAAATCTGTTTGGTTATGTGTTACACTATTTCGATATCAACTAAAACTTGTGATTTAATGGTATTCCAAGTACGAGCGCATTTGTGGTCTCTTGCTTATTTATTTATTCTTATTTAAATACACTAACACACACTCACACACACACAAGTTTTGAAAAGCTGAAACGGAAATGAGTTTAAGTTATAATGTTATGCGAAAATATAACAGTAAAGCAAATAAACAAAGCAAACTGTTATAAATATAGTTGCTTTATTTTTTATGGCTTAAACTGGAGCTCGTTTGTTAATTATTTAGTGGCACTTTTGATTTTTGTTTCTAATCAGATTAGAAAAAGGAATCTAATTGATTAAGCAAAGCTACTCAGAGTTTATAAAAAATTTCGAAGAAATGAATTGAATGAATAATTAATTTATGTTAAGCAATTTTTACTTACATATAAAAAAATGATTAAGGGAATTCTTTTTTTTTTAAATATGTAAAATTTGTCAACTTGTCCTTCAGATATTTAACCCTTTTATCATTTCTAGTTCAGCGCCTTATTCGTTAAAAAAAAACTTATTTTTAAAAGGCAAATTATAAACAAATTTTCTTCATCTTTTGTTTAAGACTTATCCCACAAATAACAGCATTATTTTCTGCTGTAACTATTGCAACTTTTATAGAGATGCTATTTAATAGAAATGCATAAGTAACTAGAGGAAAAATGTTACCAAGAAACACAACAATCTCTACAATGGACACAAATAATAACAAAATAAACTTTTCTTTTGAAAAATTATGGATTTCACAAAAAACAAAGAGGAGGGTGGGGGGAGAGTAAATAAACAATGACGACAACAATGTGGAGGATGCTCAATGTAACAAAAAAAAAAAAAAACTAGTAAGGGCATGCACTTTGAAGGCGATATATATTAAGATTTTATTTTTGCTTTCATAAAAATATTTACGAAAAAATACAAAAAAAAAAAAATATGCCATAAAGAAAATATTTAAATTAATTGCTTTATAATGAAGTTTTAAAATTTTCTGCTTTTCCTGACTACCCCTAATACTTGGCAATCTCGTAATATAATATCACAAAACTTCCACTCTAGTTGGCATTTTAATTTAACTAAAAAAAACTTGAAATTTTCTTTTTGTTTTCTCCTACAACACTATCAAATTTTATTTGCAAACACAAAGAGGCGCAGAAAAGAAGTTTGAATTATTAAATTTTAGGGTTCATTGTGTTTTAAGAAATAATCCCAATCAGTAAAAAAAGGTCAATAAGGCCAATGACATGAAAATTAATTAAATTATTTTTAACTAAAGGATAAATCCAGCCTGATTATAGCCAATGATTATTACTATTTTATTTTAAGTAGTTCAGTTTAGTACTTTTCGAAAAAGTGTTTAGAAAAAAAAAATCGAAAATTATTAAAGCTTCTTTTTGAAAACGTTAAGACAAGCTGGCGCAAACGTTTTCACCCGATGTTCTTTGAAAGTAATTTATTTTTAATAAATAAAAAACTTAAGTTTTGCTTTTGGTTTCTGTTTGTTAGATGTGCCAAGTGGCCGGACTTGGAAGAATGTCTTAAAAAAAGCCTAGAACGGTTATATCAGTTGGTTTTGCCACCCAGTGCAAATCACCAAAACGAGGAAAAAGGCGACCCGTAAATGTAGTCCTCAGAAACTCGAAACTTTTTTTCGCCTTCTTGAGAGTGCGCTATTTTTGATTGTTTCTGTTTACTTTACCAATCTTCAGCTCATAATTGCTTTGGCGTATATGCCAAAAAGTCGTAGTAGAGAAAAATGACAATTAAGGTTTACATGAAGTTTTCTGCAAATATACCCGACAGAATATTTTTATATTTTCACCACTGCTTCCGGCATATGTTTTAAACAAATATGTAAATTTTTGTGGCCATTCATGAATGCACTTAGAAGTTAATGTTATTCTATTGAGAGTAAAAATTATTGCTGTGTGCCGCATAAGCCAATTTTCTAAAAATATATCTAAACAAAATCGACGCAAAGTAATTTTATATATTTCTTAAACTGAATAACATAATTTTGTTATCGCGGCTCTATGATTGTTCATAGTTGCCAAATAGGGTACACTTAAAAAAATGTTTTCTTAGAACTGTGGTGTAGGGCATCATCTGGCTTGACCGACTTAACTTTCTAACTTGTTTTATTTTTCTCTCGCTTTAGCTACTTTTTTTCTTACAGTAAGAAACAAATTTATAGGAGAAATTTGCTGCAATCGCCAAACGGTGGCGTGTAGAGAAAAACAATTCTAAATCTTAAAAGTTGAAAAAAATATTGTTAATTATTCGAATTTTCATTCAAAGAACATTTTTGTTTACGTTTTAAAAAGTTTGTGCTATAAACGCAACGAATGAACATATAAATGAATATAAGGGAAGTCAAATCAAACAGGAAACAAAAACATGTCAACAAAAAACCTTTAAAGTAAAATTTAAATGACGATAACAAAACGAAGGAAAATGAAAAGAAAAAAAATATGTTGGAAACGGGATTTTGTAATAATTTTTTAATTTGTTTATTTTTATTTTAGTTTTTCTTTCATTTTGATTATAAATTGCAAAAATGTTAAACTTACGAACTTGATGATTTAATTTGATAAATTAAAATTGTCATTAAATGTTGTTTATGAGAACTTGGCAGGAAAAAAATAGGAATGCATGAAAAACAGTTGTTGTTGTTTTTGTTTAAGCTTTTAAATTGTTACGAGTAAATCTGGTGTTTATAATTCTTATTCGCTTAACAGTTTTATTTGTTAAATATCTTCAGTTTTTCTTAAACTTTTGGCTGAAGTTTCTTGATGAAATAAATAAAACTGTTAAGCGAATAAGAATTGTAAACAACAGCTTTACTTGTATCAATATCAAATCTTAAACAAAAACAACAAAAATAAACAGTGAGTTTATCTCTTCTTAGTGCCGGTTCACACACGTCAAGTTTGACTCGTCAAGTCTTGAACTTTTAGGAGAGAAGGGAAAAGAGAAGGCCATTTCTTTTCCCGTCTCTCCTAAAAACTCAAGACTTGACGAGTCAAACTTGACGTGTGTGAACCGGCACTTACATTCCCCACTACAATTGGTTGGAATTCTTCAAACATTCATTGTAGTTGAAAGTAGGTTAAGAAAAACAAAATGAAAACAAAAACAACTTGCTTTATTGTTTTCGCAAAAAAATAAAGCATGTTGCCAGTTTAGTTTTTTTAGCCGTGCACGAGCCAGTTTATTATCAAAGTATTTTTTGGTTATTCAAAATTTTCTTAATTAACAAGATCTTGTTTGTCGTGCTTAATTTCCAATTTTAATTTTTGATAAAAAACACTTTTTTTTTACTGAAAAAATACTTTTGTCCTTAATCACACATCAAACCTCTTTTTTACTTTTCGTTCGCAATACCGGCCAATCATTCTTTTAAAAACGTAAAGGATTTTATCTAATTTCGCATTATTTAGACATAAATTTAAATCCATTTTTGTTTGTCAGTCTCTGAGTTTTTTCCTTTTTTTAACTTTTTTTCTCCTGCTGTTAAAAGTGGTTAAACTTTCAACATGTGTCACAGATTTATATTGACCTTAATCGGAGTACATCTTTTTTTTTTGCTTTTAGAAATTTATGGCCCTATTAAAAAGACATTTAAATAAATCGCAAAATGGTTTGCAAAAAAGGGGCAAAAAATAGAGACAATACAAACAAACAAACAAACAAACAAAATACTTTTACACAAATAAATTCCAAAAGAGTGTGGGACACTTAGATTTCGGTACATATTTTATAAACCTTTCGTATCAGTTTGTCTTGTTTTCAAACAATTTATATGTCTGCTCGTTTAGAACAATGACATAAAAAAACTCTCTTGTCTGCCCAAAAATTCCTTTAAAAAAAAATTTTTGAAATAGGCAAAAAGTGCAAAACAAGGAGGCTCAACAAATCTACTAGCTGTAAGATAAAAAGGTAATAAATATGTGGCGTTTAACAAATATTGTTTAGTTTTTAACAAATTCTACAATTCAATTTGCAAATAAATTTATTTTCACAGTTTACGACTTTAATGACGGCAAATTTGTTATTTTTTTTATTTAAGGACATAAGAAAGAGGGGCAAAAATAAATGGAGTTTACTCACAAATAAAGACCATTATAGGGAATGCAGAAGTATGAACGTAAACAAGTTAGAGTGATATATTCGGCTGAGCCGAATCTTTGCTACCCTCCACCTACAATTAAAATATTTCCAGAGTGGGCTTAATATGGGGACTAAAGTAAATTATAGACCGATCTCAAAGAAATTTGACAAAGTGATTTGCAGTTTTATAAGCCTTTGACTGAACAAATTTCATTATGAAAGCATAATTCGTTATGATTTTAGGCGCACTCAAGTGTTTTTTTGAGAGTGAGCTTTATATGTGGAATATAGTAAATTATGGGCTGCTCTTTAAGAAATTCGGCATTTTGAATAATTTTTTTTAGGTGGTGGTTCCACTTTTGGATTCATAGCCATTGAACCGATTTTGCTGGATGTCAATCCCAATCTGCTTTCTCTAACTTGACACCAACATTAATTGTTTCTTTTGAGTTTTTCGAAAGTGAGCGTGTTTTCAACAGACGGATAGACGGAAAGACAGAGGGACATGGCTAATTAATCATAGTATATATACATTATGAAGGCTGAGATGAATAATGAAAAATTTGCACACGGAATGACGGAATTAGCATACCCTCATTCACCACTAGTGGTAGTAAACTGCATAATTATAAGTTTATGAAAAAAAAAAAATAGTTTTTCAAAATAATCAAAATAAAATTACTAAAAAATATTTAAAGACCGTAATCCAAAAATTTATTAAACAATAACATAATTGTTAGAACAAACAACATATATTCTGTTCGTGAATGTTCAATTTATTATTGTAACTTTAATAAAAAGTATAAAACAAAAAATTAGAAAGTACCACTTGAAAATCAGAAAAGTACCAACAAGTCTCCTCTTCTAGTTTCTTAATATCTCAGGACTCTGCAAGTTGAATTTTATATTTATAGTTTCAGTATAAATAAAAATTCTAAAAAAACCAGTTAAAGCGCTAAACAGTATTAAAATGACCCCTCTTTCAGATGACTCAGGACATTGAATGTCTAAAACTAACGAAAATTCAAAAAATACCAGTTGAAGAACAACAGAGTAGCAAAAATTTCGCTTTTATAGATTCTGACACGCTCAGGACATTGCCTGTTTAATTTTAGGATTATTGATCCAATACTAACGAAAATAAAAAAGTACCAGTTGTTGAACGAAAAAGTATCAATAACTCCTTTTTACAGATTCTTATGCACTCAGAACCATGCACGTTTAATTTTTTGTTTCTAGTCCCAATATTAACAGCAATTCAAAAACTTACAGTTAAAGAACAAAATAGTACCAACAGCTTTCACATGCGCAAAAGTGTCACAGTTTATTATAGAAACTTAAATAACACCACACAAGTGGTAATAAACGATTTGCTTGTTTTGTATAGAAACAACAAAAACAACAGAACAAGAAGACAGGCATACATTATTTGTATGTTTAAAAAGTAAAAGTTCCTATTTAGTTTATATTTTCAGTAAACTGTGTAAATAAAAAATTTTAAAATTTTAAATAATTGAAATTCTGTTGGTGTAAAACGGGTAAAAATTCTGTTGGTGTAAAACGGGTAAAAAATCATAATAATATTCTCCTTCTGTCTGTAGGATTAGTGTTTTAGATTATATTCAATCTAATATCACTTTCGAATTATTTTAAGTACGAATTCGAGATTAAATCAAGAATACCTTAAACTTGCATCAAGAGCATTTTGTGATTGATTTAATCTTGGTTTTACTTAAATTAATCTCATTTTCGGATCATTTCAAATACGAATACGGGATTAAATGTGTTACTACAAGTTAAGTATTTCGCAATTGAATAATCCGTACTTGAATCAATCTTTCTGTACTTTATTCAAGAAAGTCCATACTTGCCGTACTATTGATACCGCTTCGGACGTTGAATACATTGAAGCAGTTATTAAAATATTGTGGTAAGAGCCCACAATGTAATACGTATATGTGACCTTCTCCGAGAAAAGGGACGGACCTAGGGTGTCAAAAAACGGGTTTGAACTCAAGAGTGGATTCTGGTACCTAAAAGGGTGTAGAATAATTTTCAATGTGTTTTTCTCAAAACTTAATTTTCACACACTAGGTCCATTTTCTCGGAGAAGGTCACATATGTCAATACATGGAGAAAAATGTTTTGAAAAAAAGTACCAAAAATAGGTACTATTTTTACCCGTAAGACATTCGAATTGAAAAAAAATAATCGAAATTTATATTTGTTACGAATTTGGCATATTCTTAATTTTTTATGTTAAAAGATATAAGTGGGGACAAATAAGGCCCAAAAGGGCCGAATTTCAAAATAGTACCAGATTCCGTTTTACTTTTTTTTCTAATGAACAACGATAAGTATTAAATTTTTTGTTGACTTTAGAGATATGAAATTACCGAACTTACCCTTCCGTTAGTAAAAATCTTCAAAATGGTCTATTTTTTGTTCAAATCGGTTGACAAAACAGAGGAGGAGAGTGTTCTAAACTTTCTTGCATACGCCGACTTTTTAATAGATGTCTTAATCAAGGCAAGAGGAATAAAGTGACATCGTTTTAGTTATTTTGTCTTAAGGAATTGAAGGAGAGACGTAATCAAGTAATTTTCCACAAAGCAACTAAAAGAGTGAAAGAAAGACGGATGAAGCCAGCAAAATTCATTGATTTTGTTTAATATGCCAACTTCTTAACCGTTTTTGCCAAAAATCCACTGTCTCAAAAAAGTCACTATTTCACCAAAAGTCATTTTCTTTTTGCAAAAAATCTCATTACAACAAGTAAAGTTTTTTAAAAAATAAGGATCATTTTTTTTCAAAGGTAATTTTATCGCTAGAAATAAAACCTGTTTTTATATACATAAAATGTTCAAGGTTTTCGCCTTGACTGCCTATTTAGCTCTCTTCACTGCTTTAGCAAAAAAACAAAAAAACGTTTGAATTTTAACCCAATCACCTGTTAAGCCCACTTAATTAATTATTTCAAATAGTTTACCGAAATGTATTTTATATTAAAATTAAATGTAATTTCAGACTTTTTTTTTCTGTAAAAACTGTAATAAATGCAAATATTTAGCTCGTATATTAATTATTTTTTTTTTCTGTTGTATTTGCCAAAAACCAAAACCACAATTCAAATTATCACAATCATCATTATCATCAGTTCTACCAATGTAACATCATCATCAGCATCATCGACTTTATCATGTCACTATAATAAAATTTATATTTCCAAACTAATGTCGGCTTATTTGGGGTATTGAAATTTTTGGCTATTGAGTGAAAATAGACACAAGTTGCAAACAACATTATTTGATGTGGTTGATTGAAAACACAATTTTGTTACAAATTAAATTTTGTTTTCTTTTGATATTTTATATATTTGGTTTTTTTTTTTAATTTTGTTGCAAATATGGTAGCTGTATTTATACAAACATATTAGCAATGCAATGTTTCATAAAATTTCAAAAGATTAATTGAAAAAGGTTCTATAAATTATTGTAATTAAATAGATTTTTAACACAAAAAGTTCAAGCGTCGGCTACAGACCACAGTTGGGAGTTGACAATTCTTGAATTGTACCATCTCAATGACAAAATTGTAGCAAATTGCGATAAATTATACTAAACCTAGGATATGAACAAAGCACGTAAAGAAATGCAGCAACTGTGGCGGTAACTACACTGAAAACTATAGAAGAAACCCCGTTTATTCTATCGTTTAGCAATTGGATGGACAGAAATCTAATCCACCTCAAATGCAGGCAACTAATCAACCTAGAACTAATCCAATTCAGGACCGCAGCCTAGTAATAACAGTGCCTTATAAGGCAATGTATTGAAATCTAATTTTATTCCAGTGCATGGTGTTTTACCAAATAATGCCTGAAGGACCAAACGCCTAAGGACCAATCTCCTGTTTTCAACTTTAATCGTCTTGACTCAACTATTGAACTTCTTGTTCAAACAGTCAAACATTTTACGTTCACAATGGGTTATACAGGGTGGCCCAAAATTAACGAAGGGGTTTGAATTCGTTACAACTTTTTATTTAAGAAATAATTATAAATTTTTTTTTTTTTAATACAGTATATAAATGGGGAATATTTTTGGTTTAGTTATGAAAAATAATATCTCGCAAGTGGTGGCCATTTTCTGCCTCGCAAATTCGTGCTCTCTTTAGCATATTTTCGATAAGTTTCGCAAAATTATGGATGTGATTATTTTGGTAGATTGAAGAGTTATTCATAATTAATTCCCCAAATCTTTTTCACAAAATGGTGAAAAGAAAAGAAAAGAAAAGAAAAAAAAAATTATAATAAAACAGTTATAAGCAATTCAAACCCCTTCGTTAATTTTGGGCCACCCTAAATTTCACACACCCAAGACAAGTCATTTTAAAAATAATTAATCGGGTTCAATTATTTTTGTTCGTTGATTGATTTTTTAGTTATTCATAATTAATTCCCCGACTCTCCTTCACAAAATACTAAAAAGAAAAGAAAAAAAAAATTATAATAAAAAAGTTAAAACCAATTAAAACCATTTCGTTAATTTTGGGCCACCCGTATGAATCAGGAAATGTAAGAATGCAATCGATGTTATTGCAAGTTGTACCTAAAAAGCCATGAAATGTGAAAAAATTTTCCAACATGAATACCTTCTCAAAAATAAACAATATGAAAATTGGAGCTCAATACGTTAAAAATATATGGTTTTATATCGCGTGTTTTTTTAGAGTGTCACAACTTTGAGTTGGCATCACTGCTCTTAAGTGATCAAAGTGTTAGATAGGGCTTTATGCGTTTAGGGGACGAAATACACTCACAGCTAGTCTGTTCAAGTAATCGGCTTTTATTATTACGATTAATCGATTAACTTATTCGATTAAACGAATATAATTTTAATATTAATCGATTGAACGTATAATTCTAAGTCCAGAAATAACCATTCTTTTTTAAATAAAACTTATCAATAAAACTCCGAATTGTTGCTTCACTTTCGGGCACTTAGACTTTAAAAGAGTCAATATAACTATGGATTTTTTGAAACTTTTCACGGACATTCCATCTTCTGCTATGCTTTTGCAAATAATTTCCTCTAGAGAATCGATCGAAGTATCTTGTTTTAATTATTAGTTCATTGGACCACTTGTTGTTCCATTTGATTTTGTTGCTGGAGCATCTTCTTCAAGTACAACGTTCTAGTCAATGTGTAAGTTGTAAATTAGTGAAGTTTTTGTAAATTGGACACCTGTTGCATTTTTAGATTTATCCTTCGTACAATATTTTTAAACCAAACTCATTCTAAAAAGAGAAAAGCATGAGCTATTTTGTTAAAAAGTACGGGCTTGTTCTAGAAATCGAAATTAAGTGGATTTAAAATCGAGCAAATTTTAAAAACGACCCTGTATGAAAGTTCATAAAAATATTCGATTTGATCTACTTCATTCTTTTGCAAGAACAACATTTAAAACCACGAACAGCTACGTTCATTTTGTAAATAGGTGAATTTAAATTATCGTCCAATGTCACTTCATTTTAAATCTTTGAGTTAACATAACTTTGTCGTTTTTTCTTTTTGAAATAAACTATTAAATTTTGTTGCAAAATGTAACAAACATGACCGTTTTTTTTTAAATTTCAACGGACACATGCGTTTGGTTTGTTTATTCGACTTCAAACTTAAAAAAAAATTAAAAAATTAAGAGAAAAAGTATATACATATTATTATTAATCGATTAATCGGTATAAATTCTGCGATTAATCGTTCAATCGAAATTAGCAATTTTAAATTATTCCAACAATTAATCGTCTAAAATTGTTCGATTTATCGAAAAAAAATTAATCGCCTGAACACCCTACTCACAGCCAACTTCAAGTTAAATATAGAATGAGAATAGCAAAACAAAAAAGATTTGCAGAGTTTGTACATGAAACGGTCTTCTCATCTTTGTCACCAATAAGCTCAAGAATTACTGCAACAAAAATTGCAAGTCTGGACGACGACTATCAATACAAACCCAATAAAAAGTTGAGCTTCAAACGAAGCAGGTTTGTAAGGAAGAGATTTAAGAGTTTTGCTTACCATCTCGCTTACGGAAGGCATGAATTTTATATGGAGAGTTCCCACCTAGAAGCAATATATTTTTGACACAAAAAGCGCTTGTTTCAACGCATATAAAAACTGGTCAACGTAGTATTCTCCCTTAAAAACGGAAATGTTATTTTTTTTTATAAAACTTGTTAAGAATCTCTTCACTTACTTTACTGCATCCCTAAATGTCTCATTGCGTAGCGCATAATTGTGCGCTTATTTTTATAAATGTATCATTAGTGCTTCGCAAAATGGTAAAATTTTTCATTTAGTGGCATCCGAAAAAGTAGGCGTGGCAAAAAATAGATTTATTTATTTTTAAATAACGGTATCTATATAACTTTTAATTCTTATCGCCCCATGGTGAAGGGCATATAAGATTCGGCACAGCCGAATATAGAAATTTTACTTTTTATTTTTATTAAAAACCACTTTTTTTTTTTTTACAAAATATTCATATTTTTCTCATAATTGAGCTGTTAACGATAAATTATGTGCAACATTCTGAGGATATTCCTTGTTAATAGCCATAATGATTAGATCAGCCATATTTGGCGTTGCAAGAGTCTCAATAAATTCTTCTTAACAGAAGATAAATAGGCCACCATAATGTGTGTGGGCTAGAAAGATGCTACACATGTGTACGTATTTTTCCTAAGGAAAATAATGTGTTTATACTTGCAACAAAAATTCATCTGAAAAATGTGTAAAAGTAGCATCACGTTGATATTATTCAAAAAAAAGACCAACTTTTAAAAGCACTCAAAAAAAAAACTCCACAATATTCCGAAAATTGTTGCTTGTTTCATGTTGTTGCTAGATAATTTGGGTTGCAGTACAATGCAACCAACCACATGTTTTCGGGATAATAATGCAAATATAAACGTCGTTTTCTCACAATAGAAAAGTGTGGTTGTGCAATACACTGCCACAGATAAAATTTATGCAACAAACTGCTGCAGCGGGTATGACAAAATTTTGGGGAAAAATCTAAAAAAAAACCAAATAAGAAATCATGCATAATTTTATGTTTTAGTTTTGAAAAATTGTTATTGTTGCTACATTATTTTTGATGTTTGTGTGTGTGTGTGTGTGGCATAATTTACATGTTTTACGATGTTTCTATTTTATTTCTAGTTAGAAACTATTACACAACAGGGAGTGTGTGTGTGTGTATGTGTAAGGCACAAATAAGCTTAAAAACATTTATTTGTTGTTGCATGAAAGAGCTCCTCAAACAATCATAAATGTGTTGACATATTCAGAGCAATAAAACTAACCGCAATGGTAGCAAGTGCTACTAAAACATTTGCTGCATTTTTATCCTTCGTTTCTAATTTTGAATTAATTGAAAAAGAGTATGAAGGCGGCTATTTTAAAAAAATGCGGCTTTTGTACAAAATATGACTTTTTCTAACTAAACAAAATGAAAACAAGAAAGTTTCCTGGCCTAAGCAACCAGTGAAATGCAATAAATTTCAGTGTTTTAATAAAAAATAAGAAATGGGAATTATGCACGACAAACAAATTCTTGTAAGTTTAAAAAACAAAAAAACTTTGATAATAAACTAGAAAGTGCACGGCTAAAAAAACTAAACTGACAACATGCTTTATTTTTGCGAAAACAATAAAGCGAGTTGTTTTGGTTTTCATAAAGTTTATTTATAAAACAAAATATTAAAACATTTATACAACTTTTTCAAAAAAATATGAATTTAAATATTTCTTTAAATAAATTTTAACAAAATCATCTAACAATCACTCCTACACACATATTTACTCTGCCATTAAATTTAAAAAACAGATTTTACACATTTCACAAAAAAAAAAAAAATCAAGAAATTGCTACTCAAAGAATTCAAGATTTAAAAAAAAACTCTCGCATTCTCATGCATATAAAGGCATCCATTAAAAGATTAATAATTTTATGAATTGAATTAAATAAAAAATTACATCAACTCTGTCATATAATATGCACGGACTTTTGAATAGAATTGAAGTACACACCACACACATGTCATATATGCATCTGTATACATGTGTATTATGAGTATTATGAATGCTAACAGCTAACAAATATAGCGTTGATCTCATTTAATAAGGCCCTAACTCGCATAATTTAAACACTTAATTGAAACTGTCAAAATCAAAAGGAAAAGTTGCTCGTACAATTATTTGTAATACCGTTATTTTTGATGCTATTGCATTAAATTATTGCGACGAGGTGTATTTGTGTGACATGTAAAAGCTCAGTTTCGTAAAAAATCGAGTTAGGGCCTTTCTACATAAGACCAACGATATGTATCTCGCATGCATACACGTACATAGTAATGTGTGTTTTGATATTAATATCACTCTTTTTGGCTCACATACTTTACATTTGATTTATATGCAAAGGCACGTTTTAAACCAGAGTACTTAAGGGAAAGCGAACAAGACAGAGAGAGAGAGAGAGGGAGAGAGAGAGAGAGAGAGAGAGGAATAAAGGAAATACAATTTTCCATTTGTTGGCTGTAAAACATATTTTGAAGTATTAACACCACGATTAACAATAATGCACTTAAATGGTTTTTTCTCTTTTTCAATGCAGAATTTTTAAATCGAAATCCAAATTAAATTCAGCTTAGGACTTATAATGTGCAAATTTATTATACAATAGTCCTTTGAAGCTTTCTGAAAACTTAGTGAACAAAAGATGCAAATTAAGCTCCACTAGTGTACACGTAGTTATAAATAACTTTAAAGGCCCAACCAAAATGTACATAAATAATCATAAGCTACTCTTAAAAATAAACTAAAAAATTCCTTAAATCATTATACGAAAATAAACAGAACATTATTTAGCGTTCGGCTCCCACAGCTTGAAACGATATCTATTTTTTAATGTTTGTGTAGACGTAACTATTTTCAAGAAAGACCCGAACATTATGTAGTGTTTTGTTCTTCGTAAAAAAAGAACAATTGTAGTGGTACTGTGGACAACCATTATATTTTAAGGTTCTAAAATTTTAGCAACGACCACAGCACGAATATCTTGTGTTTATAAAATTATTTTGCTGGCTTTTTGTTTTTTTTTCGTACGGTTTTTGTAAAATTTTTTTGGGGTTTTTTACGAGCTAAAAGAGCGATAAGCACAACTGAAACGAACGAACACAAATGAGCAGAACCGAACACAATGAAGTTTTTGTTTTTTTTAACCGAACGGAATTAAATATTCTCATCTTTTTGTTGAGTTGGATAAGAACAGTATTATTTTTGTTCTCGAAGATGACAAACAGGGTAACGTTATTTTTTTTATGATTTCACAAACACGATTAGCGTTTGTGTTTTCCACAAAACTACCGAACCGAACACTAAGGAGCGATATCTAATGTTTATTTTCGAACACTGCCTTAAATGCATTTAAAAATGTGCGAATGTGCGATCAGCTTCGTACTTTGCTTAGCCAAATGACTGTTTCAGAAAACTTAAGAAAACATTTCCTTAAGTTCAATATGGCTTGGCACTTACGATTAACATGTATTTGCACAGTTGCCGAAGCCACGTTATGAACATTCAAGTTGGGCCATAAATGTGCTTGGCAGTAGTAAATCTGCGATGAACTAAAGATATACAATTTGAAAGGTTTTTAGTTATAGAAGTGCATGATATAGATTTGTCAAAATCTAAGGGGATAAATTCTTCAAAGCTTCGGCCATATTAGGGAGTAAACGTGTATAACCTGTATTTTGGAACTTCTTTTTCAACCCATCTGTTTATTAAACCAATAAACATAGAAATAATGACAATACCAAACTAGTAACTTATCTAAAAAATAATAATATCTATTTGGTACTTTTTAAAATTCGAACGTTTAAGTTGTCAAAATCGTGCATAATTTTGGTACTTTTTTAAAAAATAATTTTTTTCCATTCAATGAAATTGCTGTATTGAATTATGGGCTTCCACTGCAATATTGTTATTTTTGGCACTTAATGGGAGCAAAAAAAAGTATCAAATGGGGAAATACGAGAAGCAAATTCTCTTACTTTTGCGTGATGCATGTGGTTATTTTTGACTTTTCTATAATACTGAACTTAGAAACATAAAATTATAGGTTCAGTGTTCTGGGGACTGGGAACCAATAAGATGAAAATTTGAGTACTGTTTGGTCCTTTAACTGGTACCTTCTGAATTTAAGTTAATATTAGACCTAGAAAAATAAAATAAATCATTTTTACGTGAACTTTTTGCTACTTTTTGTTCTTCAATTGGTACTTTTTGAATGTTTGTTAATAATAAACATGCAATGTACTGAGTGGATAAACTCTTTAAAAGGGAACTTTTTGGTATTTTTTATTTTTTAACTGGTACTTTTTTTAATTTGCGATAATATGAACCTAGACAAAATTAAGCTTGCAATGCCCTGAATGGATGAGAATCCATCAGAGGGAGCTTTTTAGTACTTTTTTTGTTCTTCAACTGGTACTTTTTGTATTTTCATAAATATTGGCCCTAGAAACATAAAATTAAACGTGCAAGGTAGAAGGACCAATTTGGTACTTTTTTGTTCTTTAGCTGGTATTTTTTGAATTTTTTTAATACTGAACCTAGAAACATAAAATTAAACATGCAGAGTCCAGATGGATAAAGAAACTAAAAGAGAAGACTTTTTGATACTTCTTTGTTTTTCAATTGGTACTTTCTGATTTTTTTTATATTATTGAACTTATAAAATTAGATTAAAAGTGCACAGACTTGTGAGGAAGGTAGCATGTGGACAGGAGGTTGGTATCTCGCCAAATCGATCCACTTAGCATACAAATGCTCGAAACATGTATATTCATATATACTATGAATATGTAAGTTTTCTTTATATTTGCATTAACAATTATGGTCGCATTTTGGACACTGAGCAAACACTAGTATTAATAATATCTTAAAATCCTGCACTTAACAAATGTTTCTACAAAAAACTTCTTTCTGTTATCGATAGTATGAAAGATGTGCCTACATAATTCCTCTTGTTACTTGTGTTGCGTGCTAGTAATCCTCATTCGTTAGACGTTTTGCTGGTTTTCCTAAAAACACTTGGACACCTTTCAGCTTCTAGCCCAGAACAGCATTTGAAGGATCAAAGGTATGGTTTTCGCCGAGTGTGCCTAATCTAGCAATATATTCTCTTTCTAAATACAGCGTTGAATTTCTGCTGGAGAACCACCAATCTCCATAGGACTTCATTAAATATGTTTCTGGGTCAGCATATTTGGAGAATATTCGAAGGCAAATATTTTAAAAGCTTTTAACTTTTGCTTTAATTTCTTCGGCAGCTGGCAAAGTCTCTGGGCCGTAGCAAAGCGCAGGCTTCACGTATGCATTAAAATATCAGCCTGTAGTTGCAGTGCTTATACTGGTTACTCGCCATTCATTTCACGGCATGGCAAATGCCTTACGCGCCTTCTGTATACGATTTGGATTGCTTACTTTGCTCCTCCGTTGATTGAAAAAACAATATCCAAATATGAATGGGAATGATTTAATTCACATAAATTCTGTATTGCTGCAATTTTCGAAAGATAAGCTTCAATTGCATGTACTGATACTTAAGATATGCAAGGTACTTATTTAGACGCCAAGTGCTTCCCAGTTTGTTGGTAGCGTTGTGAAACATTTTTAGAATGCGATCCATTTTAAAGATGAATAGTAGCGCTGATAGAGGGCTTTCCCATCTTGCACTTGAGTTGCCGATGCAGTTGTTGCATTTTATATTTTAAAGTTTCCTTGGAATTCTCATGTTTCCCAATACACCTCAGATACAATCCCCTTTTAATGCGACAAAAGTACTTTTCAATCAATAAACGCGTGATATCGATATCATAAAAAATTTTCTAAAAAATATTCCTGCTATTAAAAATATTTAAGAAAATGTCTTAATAAAATTTCTTTTGTTATCGATAATATGAAACATAATCCTAAAATACTCCTCTTGTTATCGTTAACATGAAAAATTTTCTAATAATATATCTTCCGTTATCGATAACATAAACAATTCCCTAACAAAATTTCTTTTGCATAAACATGAACATTTTTTTGATAAAGTTCTCTTGTTATCGATAACATGAACAATTTCTTAAACAAATTGCCGATAGCACTTTTGTAAAGAAATATCTGCCTTTTGTTATCGATAATTAGAAATTGGGTTTTAAAAAATTTTTAAAAAAATTGGAAATTTTTGAAAAAAATATCTTTAGAAATTAATTTTTAAAGAATTTTTAATAAAACTGAAAATTTTTGGAAAAAATATCTTTAGAAATTGATTTTTATAGCATTTTTAATAAAATTGGAAATTTTTTGGAAAACATTTCTTTCGAAATTGTAATACAATTTTATATTGTTATCGATAACATGGACATTTTTCCTAAAAAACGACCTACAAAACTTTTTTTTATTACAAATAAAATCTACTGAAGACCTTGTGGACACTATTTTTTAACCAGAATAACGTATTAACAGCTTTTAAAAGTGATTGCTATTTTACAAGTGGGGAAAGACGCAAAAAATATTATGACATTTCAAGGTTTTCAACAAAACACTATGATATTTTTAATTGTTACTAACATACATTTCAGAAAAAAGCAATAATAAAAAAGAATTTAAATGTGTCTGTTTATTACAGTGCATTACAGAAAACAAAAACACTCACTCACTCTTGTATTCTAAACAATATTCATTCATCTTCCTGCCTTGCCTGCCACATCAGTCAGGAGAGCAACTTTTGTTTGTAGTTGTGTAAATGACATTTCTGTATCAGGCTAGCAGAAAAAATAGACAGAAACAAACAAACACAACTGGTGTGATTTTCCAGTTTTCATTTTCTCTTTGTAGTTAAACTAAAATTAGAGAGAGTGAATGTAAATTCCCTGTGGAAAATTTGAACAGCGAAATTGTACTCATTTTCTATTGTCTTTGTCACCAAAACTACTGACCAACTGTAGGCAAGGTAATGCCTTGTGCTGTACACATTTATCATGTTACACATACATTACTGACCTAAGAACTATTAATTATGGTTCTAGTGGGACCATATGGAGGCGTTGGAACCAGAGATTAGCACAAAGCAAGGAACAATTCTGAATATTTTTACTAGATTTATTTTGTGTGCTATTAAAGGCCGTTTTACACTATCCCACAAAGTCTTTAATAATTTACGAAAATGCAACCCTGTCATGATAAGTTGTTATTGTTTTTTGAAAATGTTCAAAGAATAATTAGATCAGGGAAGCATTTTTGAAAAATACGTAAGACTTTGTGGGATAGCGTGTAACAGCCTTAAGTATTATTAGTGGAAAAGACAATTATTATAACCAAATGCATGCATATATTTTGCTTAAATAACATGTTTATTTAATAAAAATAGAACCCACAATTATTTCACTAAAACCAATCCATACTTTTACTATAAACTGTTGCTTTCCTTTCACAAATTATGGCTTAAGATTTCTCTATTTTCTAAAAGGCAGACAAAAGTGTAGACGCTTTGTTTACAGCGTCCCCAAAAAGTCAAAAAAATAATCGACAAAAGTTGCGACTTGATCCCAGGTTTCCTGCAGGGTTGGTTTAAATGCATGTATATATATGTGTGTGTGTGTGTGTTAAAAACGATACACATGCATAAATAAACAATAAAATATACACAGAAACGAACAGCTAATTTAAGAAAAACTTTTAAAATGACAGAAAGTGACAGCGCTGAAATAACACTCGCTTATGTAGATACAAATGTATTTGTACAGGGTGGCGCATAATAAAGATTATGATTTAATAAGGGAATACATTTTTGGTTTTAGATTTTTTTTTTAAGAATTAACTTTGTAAAGCATTGGAAATTAAAGATGGAAATACTTAGCACAAAGCAAAGAACCGAAGTTCTGTATTTTTTTTTTTTTTTTTGAAAATCAGGATTCGATAATTCAAACACAAAAATCATATCGAATAACGATCGATCAATAAAAACATGGGGCACAAGGCCTTAAAAATTTTGTCCTCAAGTTAAAAACCCATATAACTTTAAACAAAAATAAATAAAGAAAACGCTTGTTTTAATCCAATTAACTAACTTTACATTACGTGGGTAAATAATAAACCTACACAGAAAAAATTATTTTTCGAATTCAAACAAAAAATTTGTAGTATCAAAACATTTTTTGTCTGAAATCGGTCCTACAAACAAATTCGCATATTCAAACAATTTATTTGCATTTTGTTTACTAAAAAAAACACTGATTTTTTCAAACAAATAATTTACAGAATCAAACAAAAAGTTTACTGAAATTCATATAAATTTCAAACAAATAATTTTGCTGAATCAAACAAAAATTTTTTGCACAAGCAATAACGCGGACCAAAGCTATCACTGAAGGAGAAGATGAAGGCAGAAGCAGAGCGGCGGCTGGCTTTGAGACACATGTTTTGTTGGAATAATTTTTGAACGAAGTCTTGTTTATACACACAATGTTTTTCTTCATCACTCACTGTTGCTGTATCCTTTCCTTGGCTAAAGAAGAAGAAATGTAATAAAAAACGGCAGCAGACCGACTCGATATGTTTTTCGTCATCATTTTATTTTTGTATTTGATGTATTTAAGTAAACAGTTTTCAAAAATTGAATACGGGATTTTTTTTTTCATTCTTTTTTTTCCAACTTTGAAACCAACCAAAAATTTATTTTGTTTCTTATAATGTTGTTGTTGTTTCTGTTGTTTAAAAAAGAATGAAACCTTTTTTTACCTGCTATTTTTTTTGTTTTTTAATAATAACCTCGTCGCGCTATTTTATCATCTTTCTTCTTGTTGTACTTTTTTAAAGCGTCCAAAAATAAACTGTATGTGTTTTGTGTTGTTGTTCTTATATTTCACAAAGAAGTGTTGCTTAAGATCAAATAAAAAAATTCAAAAAACGACAACATTAAAGAGCGTTAAATATTTCATACAAAATTATGAAAAATTGAAACCAATAGCGCGTATATTATATTATTGAAAAGTTGTCAACATTTTTGTGGGTTAAATAAAAATCAAACAAAAATATTAATTGAATCAGTAAAAAAATTTGTAGAAATTAAAAAAAATTTCAAACAATCGTTTGTTTGAAAATAATTCGGCAATAATTTTTTCTGTGTAGGGCTTAAAAAACTGCATTCGAAACCAAAAACTGTCGAACAAAAAACGAAAATTTGTGCAGTACTTTTCGCCTTTTGAGTTGGATTGACAAGGGCTGTTTACATTTAATGACTTCGAAGTAAAAGCAACAGTTTCTTTTTTGCCAATGACACATGAAGAAGAGGAAGAAATGGCAGTTTTTCTACTTTGACTGCAGTTTTTTAAACGCTGAATGAGCCTACATTGCACCTACCATACTATGGGGCATTCAACTTCCAAAAATAATTGTTGAACTTCAAATACCCTCACTTATATGCGCAGTATAGTGTCCAAAACAAAATACAATTTGGCCATTTTTTTTCGAAGAACAAGTGGCGGTTAATGTGTATGACATTTAATATTAGGCAATGATAGAGAAATTATTTAAAGCTCGAGGTAGAGAATAATACAGAATTTTTGTTCCAACTAGATGGATTCACAGCTCGTCCAGGTAGATAGATATTTAAAAGGCCATTAGCAACGGGACCTAGTCGGTCTTTAGTGCGGCCATTATACTTCACCCCGTCAGGTTCAGGCTACGCAAGAAGCCAATCATAAATCTGAATTGGGCTCATAAGTTGCCCTTCGAAAAATGTTCAGATTGTTCAGTAATGTAAAACAATCCAATAACAGCCTTGACTTCATCTCCATTATGGCTTTTAATAATAACCATAATAAGTTTTAAGCATTTTCGTTAAACACAGGTTTGTTCTATAGAAAAAATTCCTTTTCTCAGCGTGTCAATTACTACGAAAACGAAGTATTCAATTATCACACCAATCTAGACTTCCTTCCTCATTTTGTCAATTTACAGGTCCGCCTTTAATGGGATTTTGTTTTTGGTTTTGGTAGGGAAAAGAAAATGTTACAATTTCTCATTGAAATTGTCAACGACCTTCAGAATTCTTTAGCAATAAAATTGTATTTCTATTACAATTTATGAACGAATAGGAAACGTTTGTGCATTTGTAATAACTGAACTATTTACTCTATCCCAGCAAGCATTTTGTATCAGGAACAAAATACCCGAATATGAGCTCATTTTGTAATCATAAATGATACTCTGGTTGTGAGAAAATGGTACCCTACCGATGAATCACCTGAAAGAATCATTTGAGAAAAGAACCAATTTGCACTAATATTTTTGTCTACAAATTGTCAATAATTTTTGGGCTTCTTTTTAGCCAAGCTTCTTATTTATTTGGCTAGCATGAAAGTTTCTATTTTTATTTCTTTCATTTGGCAACAACAATAATTCAAAATATTTAAAAGTCATTATTCAAACATATAAATGAATCAATCACTCAAGTGTTAAATCAGTTTTTAATCATCAAAACTGATCTGAAAAGAATCATATGGGTGAGTTTTGCAAAAAAATAATCAGCCAAATGCCAGCTGGGATAATATTTATGAACAAACAAACAAACAAACAAACATTCATATATGAATTTCGCAATTTTATATTCATTTTCGAAAATATGTACAACATTTGCTTTAATAACGAGTATTAATATGAATTTCTTACAAGAGTAGAAAGTTATTAAAAGTAATAACAGAAGAGGTAGAGAGAACAAGAGCAAAAGAACGTTACATTTCATATCTACTGTACCCTGGGGAGAAATGCTCGCAAAAAATATTTAATATCATGCGAGTCTATAAATGTAACTTTATAGCCAGTTAATATAGAGTGTCCTGCCTTGGAGGGTTTAACTTTACTTGGTCCATTATTATAACAAAACAGAGAAATAAATATGGGTGTGTGTGTGCTTGTAGCCAAAGTGACTAGTGTTTGGCTATAGACTAGATGTTTTAATTTAAGTAGCTTATCTAAGCACGCACTTTGTTGGTTTATATAGATATGTTCATATCATGGACATTGATGCATATACATAAGTAAACACTTTATTACATTCCTGATATCATTAAACATCCATAAACTCCAGTCACTTTCACACTCAGACCACAATAAAGATGCACATTTTGTAGCCAACTACTGCTACAGCAAAAACAACATAAATGTGAGATTTAATACAGTTGGCCCTATACATTTTTTTAAGGTCACTAAGTTGATCGTTAATGTATCTGAAGAAAACCGATGGACAACAAGTAAGAGTGTACAATAGTGGTACAGCTGTACCGAATCTTGGATACCCTCCAACGAGAGAGAATGTCCTCTTTATGGGATCAGTTTTATAGATTATAGACGAATTTTCACAAAATTTAATTGTGAAATGTTTAGTCTTGTAAAACTATGACAAAACATTTTTTCTCTACAGTTTCAGCCGTACTAAAGTTTCTTCCACGAATAAGTTTTATATGGGCTCTTTGGTTAATAATGGACATATCGCAACGTAATTAAGAAGTATGATTTCTGGTCTTATGGAACGAGTTTCTTCAACATTTAATAATGTTAAGAGGTTAGCTTTAGCGTTAATGTTATCTTTTTCAACAGAAATATCAGTTTCTTTAGGGTGGTTGGTCCGGATTTGGATACATAACTCGTTTCATTCAGAACGAACTACGCTGGACTTCAATCTTATACTGCCTAGAAAATTGGAAAGAGTGCGACGGTATTACTGTTCTTTTCTTTTGTGTCGCTCCGCAGTAAAAATGAAGCTTCAAACGTAGAAGATTTGTAAGGCAGAAACAGTAAAGTTTTGCTTACCTTCTCGCTTACGAAACAAATTAATTTTATATGGCGAATTCCCACTTTAAAGCAACTATTTTCGATATTTTACCACCTACTAAGCCACCGCCAGTATGGCTTTCGTAGAGGTCACTCTACCGGAGACCTACTTGCCCTGTTATCAGACAAATTGTGCCGTTCCATTTACCATTTTGGCAAAAGTGAGGTAATTGCTTTATATTTTTTCAAGGCGTTCGACAGAGTCTGGCATGGTGCACTCTTGTTAAAACTTATTGCATTTGGTGTCGTTAATAATTTCTCTAGATGTTTTTTCGAGCTTTCTCAAAGATCGCACTATACGAGTTGTTATAGATGGGGCTTTTTTAAATGAGTTCAAGATTCATTCAGGGGTGCCGCAAGGCTCCGGTATTTCTCTTTTTCCTTCTCTATTTCTTATATTTTCAAACGGCCTCCAATGTCAAACTTCCAACCCTTTCTACTCTTTTGCTATTAGAGTATTCATTTGATTACACAGTACAACAGCCAATCTCGGGGGTGAAAAATTCCAAGTCAGGGTGATGGTACTAGGTCAGTATAGTAAAACCCTCAAAGGGTTTGGCGTTCGTATGTGTCAGTTTTTTTTTATGACATTTTAAATTTTTTCCTTATCTTGATGTAAAACAACGTCAGCGACAAAAATCAAATTTTACAGGAGGGAGTTTTTTTTAAATTTATTTTATATAAATTTTGTATGAATTTTGTCGCTTACGATAAAATTGTTCTTGCTATAAATTCGGAACGGTACCTTATGTGGCCATGACATTTGAGGAGACGATGCAAGTGTTGCCAATAAAGGCATTTTTGCAAACAAAACGAAATTTGAAAATTATGTCGCTTACGTTATTTTCGCAGTAATCGCTCGATATATATCGGTAGGTAAAATGCAAACGGCCCTCAATAAAGAAAAATATAAAATCGCATAAACGCAAATGTTCACAAAATCTTTTCGACCAAAATAGGCGATTTTTAAGCACAAAAACGTTTCGTTTTTTTCGATAATATGATAAACGCTTAAAGATCTTATTAACCGAAATTAATGAAAAATTTATAAATTAATTATTTGCATTAAATTTTTGCTTCCCCTATAATATTTTCGAAATGATGTATATCAAGGCCCATTAAAAAGGTCTGCGCAAGAAGCCTGATGATCATTGTTTATGTTATTTTTAGTTGTCAAAAGTTGTTTACATGTTGCTTGCATGTGCATGTATACGTTTGTTTACGTTTATGATATGCCACACATACACGTTTTTTCCTTTTGCTTTGTATATGTGGTAGTAAATTTTTGACAACTAAAAAGAATCGTTTTTTGTTTTTGTACAAGAAAGCAGACCTGATAGATGGGCCTTGATGTATATGTTTCATTTAATTAATATTTAATTCTAAAATTAAAATTTTATTTTTTTATAAAAACTAAAAAAATCCTAAATGATCGTAATTTTGAACGTATGATTAATATTAGAAAAACAAACACATATGTATACGCTCTCATGTACTTTTAAGAAAATAAATTAAACTAATTATTAGCATACTTTCGAGGGCGAAATAATTATAAAATTTTTTTTTCTCCACAAATTTATTTTTACCGGCAAAACTGTTGATTATAAAGAAAAACGTTATATGAACGGATTAAAGATATTGTAATTCTTAATTTTTTTGAATTTGTTTTAGCAAAATCGGACAAGTGGTTCTCGAGTTATGTTAAACAAAAAAACATCAAGATAAGGAAAAAATTTAAAATGTCATAAAAAAAACTGACACATACGAACGCCAAACCCTTTGAGGGTTTTACTATACTGACCTAGTACCATCACCCTGACTTGGAATTTCTCACCCCCCAGACAATAATCCCAAAAATGTTCCATAGTGTTATATTCCAAGGTGTCAGATGTTGGTGTTATGAGGCAGAATATAACCGATACGATTTTAATACCCGAAATACCCAATGTTGTGTGCTGATGCATAAACGCGCGACGGGTCAGGGTGCCTCATCTGTATTAATGGGCGGTACAATTGAAGAATCAGAATCCCTTGATGTTCTGGGCATGGAGATAAACTGTGCTATCCGATGGACAAAACAGATATTCAAATTGTCAAAGGAAGCATTCAAGTGCCTCGGGTTTTTTAAGACGATGTAATATATACATCACTCCATCTGATCTCCTTACTATTTATACCACCTGTATCCGATCGCGTATGGAATACAGCTCTCATGTGTGGGCCGGTGGTTCAAAATCTATTTTGGAGCTTCTCGACAGCTTGCAGGATAGGACGAAGTTTCTCTTTGGTATCCAATTATATTGACTCCCTTGAAAACCGTGGCAACGTGGGTTGTATTTGTCTTTTTTATCGCTATCACAATGGGATGTGTTCTGATGAAATTAGGGATCTAGTTCCCGAAACCCGTACGTTTGTTCGTCATAAATGTTTTTTCTCAACAGCCCATTGTGTCCGATTGGCTTGTGAATCGTACTGACTGTTCGTATGTGAAATAAGCTTCCTGCTGAAGTTTTCCTACTCACTTACAGCATGAATAAATTCAAGTCGAGTGTTCACAAGCACTATTCCCTTCTTCCCAGAACCTATTTTTCTAGTTCAAACGCAATGCAATGCATTATCAGAGGTTGTTCCCTGAGTGCTGGTCCTAACAAAAAAAAAAAAAACATTTAAAAAAACCTTTTTCTTTATAAAAGTCCCAAACCTTAAAAAGAAAACACAAAAATGTATTTTAAGTTCGATTTGTTTAAATATGTAAAAAATACTTAGCAACAAAACATTAGAATAAATGAGAAAACAGGAACAATTGTAACGCTGCTTTTAAAACAAATGACTTTTAGTCAGTGATGCCACAAAATTATTCGTAGTTTTTTTTTTTCAAATAAACAAAAATTATTAAAAAGTAGTATGTATATTAACTTACTAATGTGATAATTAAATCAATTGTTTTTTTTGCTGTAAGAAAATTTAAAAATATAATTGTGATTTAATTAGCATTTTAGTCTCATGTATATCTTATGCGAACATCTTCGCAAATTGATGGTAGAGGTTAGATGTTGATCAGTGTTAAAAAGCCTATTATTCTTTAGTGTGATCCCTAACAAACCTGAATTCGTACACTTTCCCAAATGCTTTTCTGTCTGTCTTATTACGTAGCGCAAAAATATGCGCTTACTTTTTAAGATGTGCCATTTTGATTGGGTCGAAAGAAAGCCTAATTTCAACAGGCGGATAGGCAGACGGACAAGGCTAAGCCGACTTAAAATTACTCAAAGACCCAGAGTATACTCTTAATGGGATCTTAGATAAATAGCAAACAAAGTTTCAAACAGAATGATTAACTAAGTATATTCAGCACTAGTGGTGAAGGTCATATTAAAAGCATATAAAAGCCGAATATTCGCGACTGATTTTCTTTCATTGAAAATAATTTAGAGACTTCTTGGAGAATATCGGCAAAGAGAAAACTGCTCTTTATTTATATCTTTTATAACTCGTTTAAGGCCGTTCTGATTAAGATCTGTGGCCGTTTAAGAGAGTAGAAAAAGTTTTGCGAAAGTACACGGAAAGAATTATTTCCTAAATATGGCTTGAACCAAGAAAATTTAGCATGATCCTCGTCCAATTCAATAACTACTTATTCTAAATTTATGTATGTGTGGCTTGGTTTAAGCAAAATGTTTCTTTACTAAATACGAACAAAATACAGTTAAAATGAAGAAATTATTTTTAGATTTTGGATGTTCTTGTTTTAAGAAACGAAATTTATTACTTTAGAAAATAAACTTCTTTCAGTATACTCAAGCGTTTCTTGCCTATTTCCAACTTAGCTACTGAGTCTTTTTGAGTAAAACCTATTTTAAGCAAACTTCGTAAGCTGACTACTTTAAATGCCGCCCACTGCCTGTAAATTTTCATTCATATTATTTTTAGTATGTAGTGGTTATTGCCACCTAAACGAAAAGAAAGGAGTCTTATGAGTCTGCAACAGCAAACAAAATAAACTAAATGACATTTAATATCAACCATATCTCTGCTTATGCTAACAAGTAATTTACTTAGTTGAGTATAGAATTAATAGCAATACTTATTAG
Source organism: Pollenia labialis (assembly GCA_949318255.1). Lineage (NCBI taxonomy): Eukaryota > Metazoa > Arthropoda > Insecta > Diptera > Polleniidae > Pollenia > Pollenia labialis. Next base: position 15,056,615 of record OX439139.1, read on the forward strand.
ATATCAAATACCACAAGATATTGAAGAAATTATTACTAAGAAGTGTATATTGCCTTAATAATTATTTATTATAATAAAAATGAACGGAAGAGGAAAATGTCTTAAAGTATACACAATTTTAGATATGAAGTCAACAATTTGTCATAGATTTAAGAAAAATTAATATTGACAGGTTTATTAAGATGTTTTTTACAAACCCTTAAAAAATCCATTTAACTCAGTGTCAAAATGTGTCATTTTGTGTTTTTATTAATAAAAAACTACAACCTTCTGTCGTTAAAAACGTCTGCTTTGACCAAAATAAAATTAACATTTTTTTAAATTATATTATCGCATTAAAATCTTAATAATGTTGCAACGACACATGCCATTTAGTTGAATTTAATGCTAATGACATTTTAAGTGAAGATTTTTTCATTAATAATAACATTAAATTAAGAATATAAATAAGAAAAATTACCAAAATAAAACCACAAAATATAAGGCATACATATTTATGTTGATTTAACAGCAATTCAGCTAAGCTGAATGATTTTTTATAGCAGTTCAGCTTAGCTAAATTACTTATATTAGTAATTCAGCTCGGCTGAATTGGTTCTAATGGGAATTATACAGAGCTGACCTAGGTTTAATGGCACATTAACTAAGCGGAATTTGTTAAAACATTAATTAAGCTTATGGAGTAAAGAGCTAAGATCAGCAAGCTGAATTTGTAATACATACCTGTAATTTTATTCAGCTGAATTTGTGCATAGAGCAATTGCCGTAAGCAGCAATTTAGCTTTGACAAATTGGCAATAACAACAATTCAATTGAAAGTTAATTTTAGAAAAAACTTTCTAGAAAAGAGCAAAGTTTAAGAAAATTTTCTATGGAATAACAAATAAAATGTAGGAAGTTTTAAAAAAATTTCTATTAAATAGCAAATATTCAAGATATTATTTTTAAAGTATAAATAAAAAAAATTTCCCATCAAATAGCAAATTTTCGAAGAAGTTTTGTTAAAATATAAAATTTTCCGAATATTTCCCATAAAATAGCAAATTTTTAAGAAGTTGCCAAGTTTTTAAAACACGTTTTTTAAAAACTTTTTTTAATATGTTAAAAATAGTTTTCTAAAAATAGCAAAAAATAAATATAAAATTAAAAAAAGAAATTTTGTGAAAAAGGTATTTTGGAAAAATGTCGATTAACTTGCAAATTTAACAAAGTTTTCTATAAAAAAACAATTTCATAAAAAGTGAGTTTTGGAAAATATTTTTTTTTTCTAAAAAGTGAAATTTCGGATACAATTTAAGAAAGGAAATACACATTTGGGAAAAAATTTAAAAAAAAAGAAATTTTGTACAAATCTGCTTCTTGGTTCCGGCACCGCTTCTTATAAATGCCAATCATTTTAGATCTTCATATTAGTTTAAAAAAACATATGATGCATGCAATGGTGCCAATCATTAAAAAAATTATTGTTTGAAAAACGGCTAAATTTTCGAGTTTTTAATGAAGAGTGACTTTAGAAATATCGAATTCGATAGTCGTATTTCAATATCGATATATTGATATATCTGTATGTTAAATATCGACGATATGTATCGATTTTTTTTAAATATCGATATTTTGGTATTTCGATATTTTTTGCCCATTCCTAATGCCTACGAACAACACAAAACTAACTGACCGAATACAAGCCAAGTACCAAATCCTTTTCTTCTTTCTTCCTTCTCTTAAAAACACAAGAGTTGAGCATCAAAAGATGAAACGTGTGAAAGCAGACTAATATAGCAAATTTTTCGAAAATTTGCCATTTAATTCCTGTAAATAGAAAAGTTGGACAAAATATCAAATTTGCGCAAAATTTCAAATAAATAGCAAAAAAATAAAAATTTCGTTGCCAAATTTTCTATATTTTCTATAAGAAATTAGCTATCGTGTAAAATTTTCAATGGACACTGTCTTTAATTACTTTTGACAAGGTATTACCATTAAAATTTGTGCTTAATTGTTACTTTGGAAATAAAGTAATTGTAATTATAGTCTCTTGCTTAAACAAACACATTTAATTAACGTTCAATTTAATAACTACTTGCATAAAGATATTTATAGAAGAGTTAAATGACTCAATAGCTACAAATTTTTACTACAGTTATCTTTGCGAACAGTGACATTTATTAAGGTTAATGAGAGGAGGGCAAACTTACTCACACATGCACATTTATTCTTCTATACGTAAACACTAAACTCCGCAACATAAAGACTATAATCAGGTGGCAAATTATAAATAGTATAAATAATGATAATGAAAGCAGCATTAAATACAGAAGAAAAAAAAATCCACATGTGCACACAGACAGAGAGCCAGGCAGACATAGACACACGGAAATGTTAAATTGAAATTTTGCTTGCAATTATATTAAAGATTTTTTTTTTAATTGACTTAATATGTCAAGAGATTCCAAAAATAATCTTTTAACAACTTTACTTGCATCTTTTCATATTGCAGAGCGAGTGAGAGTGAGAGAAGAAAGTCCTTTTTACCAATCATACACAGCTTAAGGATATACAAATATGAGTAAGTGTGTGTGCCTTTACTACCCTGCAAATAATATTGGACGACCTGATCCATTCTGATCAAATGGGTTACTCCATGGACTGGACCAATGTAATGCAAGCATGGACCATGTCATTGTTAAAAAGTGTTTGTAGTAAGACGACATGTCTTCGTTTTTAAACGACTTCAAAACTAACCCTCTTGAGTATACCATGGAGTAGTTGTAAGAATACTCTTTTGTAATCCAAAGCTGGGTTTTATGGTCCTGCCCTAGAACATCGTAATGTTAAATAGACCATGTTTTTTCCATACGTGTGGGTTACTTTTGGACTAGTCCTTGTCCCTTGTGGGTTACATTTTAAACGGGTGTTTGGACTAGTGCTATTATTTGCAGGGTATGCTTGTTAATTTCCGTATGAATGTATGGATGTGTGTGTGTACCTTTATGATTGTGCGAGAATTAAGCTGCCAGCTAAACATGATTGTTCTAATTGTTGCTAATATAGCAACATCAGCAGCAGCTATAAAACTCGAGGTACCTGACGGCGGCATAAAGCAAATACCAATTGCAACAACAACCTCATCATCATCCTCTGCTAATAACCTCAGGTATTGTGAACATTTTGTGGTTGACCAGTCGTAATGCGGGTTGGCTAAAGCAAACTACAACAACCAAATTACATGAGCATATACTCACACACAACCACCCACAAATACTAATACGTCACTAATTAAGTGCAATTATGATGTTTAATATTTATATTTTAAGGGAGATCTTAAAGGTACTTAAATATTTACAATATAAAAAAGAAAATGCGTTTGTTTGTTAGTTGGCTATAGACTTCTAAGCTTTTAAACCGACTCCCTTGGCATTTTCACAGCATTTTTGTACAAATTGCTTGGATCAGATTACTTTTGTCATAAACTAGGCCTACTTGTAAAAATGGGCGTGGAACCTGCATACAATAACACTATAGACTTCTGTATATCTGGAAAACGGTAACAGCAAAAGTTTCTAAATTTGATACAAACTGCTTCGATGTCAATGTACGAGATCAGTTAAAAAAAATTTTGTCTAAAAAATATAAAATTATGGCAAAATTTGCTAAACATTTAAAGAAAAATTATAAATTGCAAATATTTTCTTTTAAAACAAAATTGAAAAAAAAACTTCTCAAAATTTCTTTAAAAACATTCATATAAACAGCAGTTTTGTTGTATGAAAATATTTTTTGTAAATAGAAGTTTAATAAAAAAAAAAAAAAAAATTTTTCGCAAAATTCTTTAATAATAGCAAACCTGGGTAAAACTTCATTAAGACAAAACATTCAAGCAATTTTTCCCTCTTGTAGGAAACTTGCTTAATATTTTCTTAAAATTTGCGCAAAACTTTCTTTAGGTTACAAATTTGCATATTAAAATTGCTTAAAACTTGCCATAAATAAATTTAGCAAAATTTCCTATAAATAACATTTTTTGTATGAAAATATTTTCTGTAAATAGTTGTTATATAAAAAAAAAATGGCAAGTTTGCGCAGAATGCTCTATTCATAGCAAACTTGGCCAAATCCGATTAATAGCAAATTTGCGATATATTTTCCTTAAATTTAAATTTTGCGCCAAGTGTTCTTTCTATACGAAATTTGCACAAAATGTTTTATTAATACTAAGTTTGTGGAAAATTTTTTAAATAACAAAATTGCTTATAGCTTCCCATTAAAAAATAGCAACATTTCCTAGAAATTGCATTTTTTTTGTTTAAAAAAATTTTCTGCAAGAAAAACTTTATAAAATACATATCAATTTAAAAAACAGAATAATTGCGAATATTTTCAATATTAACAAATTTAAGCAAAATCATCTTTTAATTGCAAATTATCGCAAAATTTCTTATTAAAATTAAATTTGCGCAAAATTTCTTCAATAGAAAAATTGCTTCTGACTTCCGATAAACAGCAAATTTAAACAAAATTTAATTCAAATAGCAAACTTGCTTATATATAACTTATTCAAAAAAATTTTAAGCAAATAGAGAATTGGGTATTGTTTTATAAAAATAACAAATTTGCGTCAAATTTCTTAAAAAAAAAAATTAATTTGCACAAAATTTTCAACAAATAAAATTTTGTATAAAATTTCATAGAAATGGCAAATTTGGGCAAAACATTCTATAAAAAACATTTTCTCCACAAATGGAAAATTTTGCAAAATTTCATAGAAGTCGCAACTTCGGGCAAAATTTTCTATAAAAAACAAATTTGCGCAAAATTTTAACAAATAGAAAATTGTTTATAATATAAAAAATACAAGTTTGCGATAAATTTTTTATAAAAAAGAACTTTCCGCAAAATTTGGTTATAATGGAAAATTTGCTGAAAGTTTTCTAAAAAAAACAAATAGAAAGTTGGTTATAATTTTATAAAAATCACAAATTTGCATCAAATTTAGTGTATAATTTCGTAAAAATGGCAAATTTAGGGAACCATTTTCTAAAAAAAACAAATTTGCGCAAAATTTTTAACAAACTGAAAATTGAGAATTATTTTTAAAAAAAATTTGAGTTTGTGTTAAATTGCCTATAAAAAATCCATTTGCGCAAAATTTGCTCGAAGTTAACTATTAAAAGCAAACAGGAAATTGGGTATAATTTTATAAAAAACTTGCGTCAAATTTCCTTTAAAAAAAATTTGCGCAAAATGTTCACCAAATAGAAAATGGTGTGTAATTTCGTAAAAATGGCATATTTAGGGAAAGATTTTCTACATAAAACAAATTTGCGCAAAATGTGGCCAACAAACAGAAAATTGAGTATTATTTTAAAAAATTACAAATTTGAGATATATTTCCTTTAAAAAAACCAATTTGCGCAAAATTTGCTCAAAGTTTACTTTAAAAAACAAATAGAAAATTATGTATAATTTTATAAAAATAACAAAATGCGTCAAATTTCCTTCAAAAACAAACTTGGGCAAAATTTTCAACAAACAGAAAATTGGTTATAATTTTATAAAAATAACAAATTTGCGTTAAATCACCTTAAAAAAATTTGCGCAATATTTTCAGAACAATAGCAAATTGTGAATAATTTCGTAAAAACTGCAAATTTTCAAAAAAAAAAAAAAAAAAAAAATGCACAAAAATTCGGCAACATTTCAAAGAGTTTTCGCAAATTTGCATAGATGATCCTGTAGACAGCATATTCGCGTAAAATTTCTTATAAATTGCAATTTGCGTATAAATAGTTCAGAATTAACCAGAAATAGCGAATTTGTTGTAAATTTTCTATTAGCAGAAAATTTAATCAAATCTTGCTTTAAATGTTGTAGAAAATCTGTGTAAAATTTTTTATAAATTTGAATTAAAATGGAAAATTTTAGTTAAACATGCTATAATTTTGTATAGTTTTTTTTTTTTTACAAAATTTGCTATTGAGAAAAATTAGAGAGATCAACCAACAAGGTTTCGTTTAAATGTGCTTAATGCTATTGAATAACTGAAATTTATTGTTGATGGGATCAGCTATTCCTATGCGCATTTCACTGGTTGCTTAGGCCAGATCATCAAGAAACTTCATCCAAAAATTTAAAAAAAAACTGAAGATATTATACAAAAAAAAAAACTGTTAAGCGAATAAGAATTATAAACACTAGTTTAACTTGTAACAATATCAAAGCTTAATCAAAAACAGCAACACCTGTTTTTTCTGCATTCCTATTTTTCTTTTCCTGCCAAGTTCTCATAAACAACATTTAATGACAATTTTAATTTTTCAAATTAAATCAACAAGTTCGTAAGTTTAACATTGTTGCAATTAATAATCAAAATGAAAGAAAAAAAAAAATTACAAATTAAAAAATAATTACAAAATCCCGTTTCCAACATATTTTTTTCTTTTCATTTTCCTTCGTATTGTTGTTGTCATTTATATTTTACTTTAAATGTTTTTTTGTTGACATGTTTTCGCTTCCTGTTTGTTTTGATTTCCCTTATATTCATTTATATTTTTATTTCGTTACTGTTTGCAGTGCGTTAAAAATTAAATTTAAATTCGTTTAATTTTTCACTCATAAAACATCTAATCTTCCATGGAAGACGACGACAGACAGCAACAGCAACAATCATGATGATACTGATGTTGCTGTTGTTTTCGTTGTTGACGACAATGATGTTTTAATTACAAGTTACGTTAAATTACTAAAGAAATAAATTAAATTTTTGAGATTTTCCCCCATCCCCTTTCACCCTGTGACAATTTGCTTTCGTTTACGTCGAGAGTACTTTTTCTTGTTTTGTTTGATATTTTCATAAAGGTGGGGTTGGAAGCTGAACTGAGATGCAGAAAGTGAGACTTAGTTTACACTGAGTAAACTTTGAAAATGAAATGAAAATAATACAATAGGAATTGCTCTTAGAGTTATATTGGAGGAAGTATGGATTGAAAGTAGAGTAGAGTTGAAGTTAGGTACAGTAAAATTGGAGTAAGAGTAGAGAAGAGATGAGTTAGAGTTAGAGTAGAGTAAGAGTTAGAATAAAGTTAAATTAGAGTTAGAGCACAGTCAGAGTAGATTAAGAGTAGAGTTATAGTAGAATTAGAGAAGAGTTAGAGTAGAGTTAGAGTTAGAGTAGAGTTAGAGTAGAGTTAGAGTAGAGTTAGAGTAGAGTTAGAGTAGAGTTCGAGTAGAGTTCGAGTAGAGTTAGAGTAGAGTTAGAGTAGAGTTAGAGTAGAGTTAGAGTAGAGTTAGAGTAGAGTTAGATTAGAATTAAAGTAGAGTTAGAGCAAAGTTAGAGTAGAGTTAGAGTAGAGTTAGAGTAGAGTTAGAGTTGAGTTAGAGTAGAGTTAGAGTAGAGTTAGAGTAGAGTTAGAGTAGAGTTAGAGTAGAGTTAGAGTAGAGTTAGAGTAGAGTTAAAGTAGAGTTAGAGCAGAGTTAGAGTAGAGTTAGAGTAGAGTTAGAGTAGAGTTAGATTAGAATTAAAGTAGAGTTAGAGCAGAGTTAGAGTAGAGTTAGAGTAGAGTTAGAGTAGAGTTAGAGTAGAGTTAGAGTAGAGTTAGAGTAGAGTTAGAGAAGAGTTAGAGTAGAGTTAGAGTAGAGTTAGAGTAGAGTTAGAGTAGAGTTAGAGTAGAGTTAGAGTAGAGTTAGAGTAGAGTTAGAGTAGAGTTAGAGTAGAGTTAGAGTAGAGTTAGAGTAGAGTTAGAGTAGAGTTAGAGTAGAGTTAGAGTAGAGTAAGAGTAGAGTTAGAGTAGAGTTAGAGTAGAGTTAGAGTAGAGTTAGAGTAGAGTTAGAGTAGAGTTAGAGTAGAGTTAGAGTAGAGTTAGAGTAGAGTTAGAGTAGATTTAGAGTAGAGTTAAAGTAGAGTTTGAGCAGAGTAAGAGTAGAGTTAGAGTAGAGTAAGAGTAGAGTTAGAGTCGAGTTAGAGTAGAGTTAGAGTACAGTTAGGGTAGAGTTAGAGTACAGTTAGGGTAGAGTTAGAGTTAGAGTAGAGTTAGAGTAGAGATGAGTAGAATTAGAATGGAGTCGAGTAGACAAGTTTCCCCTATTTCTTCTAACTTAAACCTACTGCAAGACATCTTGCTTAATGTAAACACGGACTAATATTAAATGTAACAGGAAATATATATTTAGTACAGAAAGAACAAAAGTGTAAATGTATATAAACAAAAGTGAGCGAAAAGAAATGAAGGAGAAAGAGAGCATAATATTATTAGTAATGTAATTAATCTACATTAAAACGGAAACGGAAATGAAAATGAACATTTAAATCCTTAATAGTACTAAATGAGTGTTTGCTCTTATTACTGTTACAACTGTTTTATGAGGGGTTGGAAATAATTAATTTTTAATTTTAATACTGCAACTTCAATTAAAAAATAATTTTGTACAAGTTGTAACAAATTTTTTTTTTTTTATTTAAATTCTGTTCCTTTAACTTAGCAATTTATTAAAGGACATGTGTTCCAAAACCACTTGCAAATGAAGGTGTTAAAAAATGAAAATTCTTCTCAATTTTTCTTTTTAATTTCATCTACGATTTGTGTGTAATCCCTGGCATTATTTTCCACAATTTAATGCAATATTTTCTAAATATGCAACTCTAATTCAAATGTTCATAGTTTTGTAGCCTTAAGGGATTTCTTGTACATTCTTTTTTTTGCACTTCGTTTAACAGAAGTTTTTCTATTTTCTATTAGTTTCCTTTTTTATATTTTATGCATTTTAAAATCTCATTTTTGCCTGGCAGCTTTAGAAAAGTATAAAAATCAATCAAAACCAAGAATTTTTTTCCAGCTTTTGCACTACTGCAGGCTTCCAGGTTGGCAAAAAAAAAGAAAAGAAAAGTAAGAAAAAACCCCCAATGAAACCAATCAGACCATGAAAGAAAAAGTGTAGCTTAAATTGGTTGAACACATGCTACCAAAAGTGTTAAAAATGTAATAGGTACCCAATACTACTGCTACAAATACACAAACCCGGAATACAGGCACACTGACTTGTACAAACATTTACAGTTCACATGTTAAAGTATCAGTTCTGTGTTCTGTGGCAAGTGTTTGATTGTAAGTTCCTCAGTCATTGGTGTTGCTGTAATGCAAAGAATATGTTTTAATATCAGAATGACTTGCAGGCATCTGGTTTAAGGAGCAAAAAAAAAAAAGAGGAATTACGACTTCATGGCAGCAGGAGCTGCAGCAGTATATGCACTCGTATTTATGATTGTATGTATTTCATAAAACCTAAGTGTAAATTTTGCTGTAAAGTTAAGTTGTGACGAATAATGTTATAAGTAGTACAAGTAATTTTTAATTTAGGTAAGAACTAAAAAACAATTTCAGGAATTTATTTCCTTTTAATAGTTTAGTAATTGAAACGTTAAAAAACAAGTTTGGCAGACAGACGGACACGGCTAAACCGACTGTGAATTACTCAAGGACCAAGAATATTTAAGGCCCTTTTCATAAAAAATATTTTATGTTACTAACAGGCTTATAATAAATAAATTTTATTTAAAAATTTGTTTAATAAACCTCTTATAAAACTGAAATATTTTCTTTATGGGGTCTTCGATGAATATTTTAAAAAAAAAGTTTCACACGGAATAACAAACTTTGTATACCCTCATTCAACCCTAGTGGTGGAGAGTATGGAAACGTACAACACTACGTATGATCACCATTTTGTAAGTACTGGGATCGCCCGGTGTTCGAATTACGAAATACGTGTTTAACCAAATATGTTTTAGCCATAAGATAATTAAGACCCTACGACAATGCAATGATTACCGTATTTATATCAGCTATTAATTTTATAATTATTACCATTTAATTTATTTAAATAAATATACTTTTATATTTTCTCTTTTTCCCTAAATATTTTCTTACAATTGAAAACTTGAAATTCGTGTCAAACGCTTTATTTCTGTGTCATTTTGAGAAAACATCTTAAGTCAAATTTGAAAAGTTGAAAGAAAATTTTGTTAATCATACAAATTGTCAGTTTGTATTATAAACGAAATTTTTCTTTAATTTTGGTTTATTTTATTATTTGATAGGAATGATTTTTGCACCGAGTTTTTTTTAAATTGTTTTGTATCTTAACTCGACTTAAGATGTTCTGTCAAAATGCCACAGATTTATATCCTTGACAAAATAAGTTATAATTAAATTCTTTATTTTTCTAATGCCATCAAAGCTTTTATTGTTTCAAATTAATACAAATGCAAATAAACACATGCAAATATGTGTGTATGTGTATTTGTAATTTCTCTAAGAAATATTTGTTTATTGCAAATAAAATTACAAGCGTTTTAGTTGAATTGTATACATGTGTGTATTTACGAATACAATCAAACAAACCAATAAATACAATTGTGTTTAAATAATTGAAAAGCATTTATGTAAACGAATGAATTGATGAATAAATGTATGAATATATTTAAAACTGAATGTAATTTGTTATTGTTTTTTGGGGGAAAAAAATAAACACAGCTTATAAAATATAATATTATTGTTGCTAAAATAATTATAATAAATAAGTTAAGTACAGACGAAAAATTATAGTGAGGGGGAGAAATATAGCAGTAATAGGGAGCTATGGAAATAGCTGTTGGGTTAAGAGCCCATCCAGCTAAATGGCTCTTTAGGTTGGTAAAACACAAATATCAACAAAAGTTTGTTAAGAAAAGCGACTCAGAAAGAAAAATTTAGTTATCATGATTTTTGTCAGCTTTAAACGGAGCTTAGACATGCCACATGTAATTTAAATGCTCGGGTGCTAGTTTCAAAATATTCTATGGGACTGATGTGTAACGGACGAAAGAAAACACCAAGAATTGAATTGGTGTCCAGAAAAGTTGTTTTTAAAAATACTCACATACTGAATTGGTCACTGCAACCCGGGAGAGGGGGTGGGTTAAAGTTAATTTCTCCAACCGGATTGTTTCACAAATCTATCTCTCTAGTTGGCAATGCCAAGGTTCATTATAGATGCTTTTCAGCGGAGTTTTGGCCGTCTGTCTGCCTTCCTTCGAGTACGTCATCATAATTTCGAGCTGGTTCATCTTTATCTATTCGGCTGACATGGTCAAGCCATCTTCATCTCGTTATGATTATCTGCTTAATTACACGCAGAGAAATAAAAATTGGTCGAAGTATTATTAAAAAAAAAACACACATTATGGTCTTCGCAATGGCAACAAACACACTATTGGTGTTTTTTTACATTATTTTTTGTTGTTGTTATTTTGAAATTTGTTTTAACGATTAATAAACTAGTGTTTCTAATTAACAATAAAATGTTTACCTCCATTGAAGCTTTACATATGTACCACTGAATTAAACACATGATGTTTTAATTAAATTAAACTTCAACCATAAACATTAACAGAATATGGTTACTTTAATTATATTATTGTCAGCGGCAACAAAATCATGGCAAGTTTTCTATATACAAAAGGCACAACCATATTATGGTTGTCGCTGAACATGTTGTGGTTAATAATAACAATAATATGTTTAAAGTTATAATATTTTAATTTTAGATTTTAGATAATACGCTTAAAAGTAACGAGATTATTACTTTTTGCTTTCTACAGTAGTTGTTTACTTTTGCTTAAAATTCTCGCATTCTCGATCTAGCAAAGGTTAAAATACAATTTGGGTTAAAGATTGATGTTTGACTATTGACTGCCAGCAGTTGTCGATGGCTGCGAGTGTTAAACAGCAAACCCCTCTGAAGAGGTTGAGTGGCTGCAATCGAAAAATGTAAGGGTAACCTGTCCGCAAAAGCCTGTGTTCAGCAGCAGTTAAGAATGAACAATTATCAATAAATTTCAATTAATTTTCATGTTATAAAATTCCTTCTTCATAAAAATATTTAATGAAAATTAAATTTGATGAACTTAAGCCTAATTAAAATATCAAAATTTGAAATAATTCTCGCATTCTTTTTCTCTTTAATATAGTTTTAAATACATAAGTTTACGTATAAGTACAAACCAGCCAAAAGAAAATAATGCTGCTTAAGGCCGCCGCGGGCTGGATAGAGCATTAAAAGGGATTTCGTATAAAAGTGGAAAATAACACGAAAGGAATAAAAGAAATAATTTTATAACTTGATTTATAACAGGAGTTAAAATTTAATTACAATTACATCTTGGCTCAATAAGCAAATTGAAAAAAAGGACTGACATAAATAACCATAATATAGTTAACATTGACCATATTTTTTTCTGCGAGTATGTCATTGTCGGGATATGGTTCATACGTCTCATGATGCATGCGTCGTCGATCAAAGCCGTTGTTGCCTGTAGGATAGAGTTTGCTAAAAACCGTAAAAATGTAAAACGGCGGTTTCGGTTTAAAAATGATTGAATCCGGCCGGTTTCAGTTCGGTGTTCGGTTTTGAAAATATTTAAGTTAAACTTCATACATAAACAAATATATTTTTGTGTATGTAATAAAATTTTTTTATTCGTTTCAATACAGGGGCCAAATTATGGCATTCGATATCGATCGAAATTACAATACAATTTAAATGGAATTTTTGATCGATATCGAATGCCGTACTTTTATTAACCCTTAAGTGTATACCTGGGGCTTGCCAGGGATTTTTTGCCTTTTTTTATAAAATTATTAAGTATATTAAAACGAAACTTTTTGTATTCCTCAATCAAAGCCTTTTTTTACAAGAAAATGAGAAAAAAGTGTAGAAACCGTGGGCGTCGCAATTGGCTAAATGAAAAGTTTGTGCATATTGTATCCACCTGGGTCTAGCCAGACTCTGCCATATTATATATGTACTGCAGTAAATAAAATCAAAATGAAACGCATCAAAAAGAAAAATATAAGAATTCTTTCTTTATTATTTTTTCGAAGAATTATTCTATTTCCCGACAAAATGTTCCTGCTGTAGCCATAAAACCATGTAAAAGTAGTCCCAGCCTTGCCAAAGTGTTCGTTAGTGTTAGTTTTTTCTATAGCCACAAAAACTCCATACAAAATACTAGAAGTCCTAGCCAGGCCCAGGTGGTAATTTGTGCCATACAAATTAGGTGTAACATTTGTTCTACTTTGAATTTTAAGAATTTTGAACTTAACTTGCCATTGTTGCAGGCTGTTTTGTATAAAGTTTTTGTATATGAAGTTCGAGTATTATGAATAATTTGCAATTTCTTAAAGAATAAATATATTGTTAAAGTAAAAGTTAACACCGAGATTTTTTTTATCGGTTTTCGGTTTCGGGTTTTAAGGCACTTAAAACCGCGGTTTCGATTTCGGTTAAAACCGAAGTAGTTTTGTCTCGAAGACTCCCAATGCTGTTTTTTTCCTATTCTAACCCCGCGAAGCTCTGCCTGCAGGCGAACAGAGTTTCTGGCGGGAATCGAAACTGCAACCCCCGCACTGATATACTAACACACTAGCAACTAGCCTACCGGAGCAACCGTTTCAACTGATTGCGATTAGATCCAGGACTATGAACCATATAGCAAGACATGGCTTATTAGAGGCTAATGCACTTGTATTTTAGTATCTCGAGAGAGGGACTTATCTCTGAAGTGATTGCTGGGCATAAAATAACATCTGTTTGCAAGCACGATGCTCCTCCTAATCTAAAGGCTGACGTTATTGCTTTCATTTCCGACAGATCCGAGGTATATAAATTGGTACACTACCTCGAAATTATAACGGTTGTTAACGCTCATACCTTGATCTTATCGCTTGGCGGATTTGCTTGTTCAAACATTTAAAATTTATGGAACTTATTTATTATTTATTTTGAAAATTCTGCTATAATTCGGTCACACCACTGTTTTTATTTGAATATATGTATTGTGTATATTCTGCATACATTTTATAACAATTGGTAATTGTGTACTAAATTAATATTTGATTTTTCCATAATAGATATCATGTGTTTGTTATTTGAAAACAATAGTTGATAAACTAAAAGTCAATACTTATATTAGTTAAAATAGTATTTGTTCTACTAAAATTATTTATACACACATTTATTTATTTACTTTAATATTTAATAACAATGAAAGCTTTAGTTTTGTTTTGTATTTATTATAACATTTTAAAAATATCGAACAGCAAATGCCTGTAAGCTCGAAAAAGAACAAAAAGGTTAAGTAATTTAAATGGTTGTTAACAGCATTTGACTCCCATTTAACCTACAATATCAATTTTCAATATAGTTTTTTCACAATAATCACTTGATTTTTATTATGAATTTTTAGTTTGGGAGCACAGGCGTGACATTGAATTTTTGCGGGCAATAAACATAAAACGGCATGCGGCATGAATAAAATTTTAAATAAATATCAACTGCTAATGACAAAGTCATATCTGTTCCCCCCAAAAAAGGTTTAGAATGACACCATGGTTTTTATATCCTTAAAACATTGATTTTAACCTTGATTTAAGAGTTTTGAACTAAAGTTCGATATAATCTTCAAGTGAGATTTGTTTGCTTAGAATTTAGTTAAAATTTTGAAATAAAAAAAAATATATATATAACACACTTAATCATAAATTTAAGAATTTCGAATTTAAGTTCGAAAAATTCGACATATACTTCAAAGGAGATTTAATAGCTAGTTATTTTTTTATACTGAAAAATCCAATACAAATATATGTATATATCGCACACTACATCCTAAATCATCAAGAACTTCGAACTTTAGTTCGAAAAACTCGTCAGTAACCTAAAACGAGATTTAATTGTTAATTATGTGCTTATTTACAATGAGGATATCAAATATATATATATCGCACATTTAATCATAAATTTAACAACTTCGAACTTAAGTTCGAAAAATTCGACATTAGCTTAAAATGAGATTTAATGGCTAATTACATATTTATTTAAAATTTTAAAATAAAAAAATATACATATCGCACACCAAAACCCTAAATTAAAGAATTCCGAACTTCATAGATTTAAGAATTTCGAATTTAGGTTCGAAAGAATCGACATTAACTTAATATGATATTTTATTGCTTATTATTTACTTAAAATGTTGAAATAAAAAAAATATCGCACACTTAACCATAAATTTAATAACTTCGAACTTAAATTCGAAAAATTCGACATTAACTTAAAATGAGTTTTGATGACTAATTACATATTTATTTAAAATTTTTAAATAAAAAAAATACATATAGCACACCAAACCCTAAATTAAAGAATTCCGAACTTCAGTTCGAAAAATTCGACATTCACTTTAAATAAGATTTAATAGCTAATTATTTATACAAACTATTGAAAAAAAAATATATGTAGACGTATATCACACAATAAAGCATAAATTTAAGAATTTTGAACTTCAGCTCGAAAAATTTGACGCAAACTTATTAGATTTAATTGTTAATTATTTATTTAAAATGTAGAAATATTTAGAAAAAAATACTGTACGAAAAAAATCATATGCAGGTCATAACTCAACATTTTAATATGTTCAGGTGAGGCAAAAAACTGGCTTTAAAAACATTGATGCAATTTTTAAATGAAATTGAGTTCCACGAATGTAAAAGATGACATTGACACGTGAATCATCATTATATTCGAAATAAGACCATTTTTGCCAAAATACAAAAAGCCCATTAAAGGTCAAACACACTCTTTTCACCTTATTTAGTTTTTAAGTTATAAAAATAGAAATTAACAATATTTAAAAAAAAATTAATATTCGAAAAACTCGAAATTGCTCAATAGAAATAAAACACTGTCATATAGTTAATTTTCCTAATATCCAAAAAAAAACCCATTTAATTCCCCATTAAAATATCTCCAATTGTAAAATTAATTTAATGCTTCAACAAACTCTCCAACCACTTGACCATCCACACACACACAAATTGATCATAAACAGAATACATTTTTTATAACAAACGTTTTTCCTCTTCATTTTATCTGGAAAACCAGTACAAAATTGTTGCTCCATTATTTCATAACAAACAAATAAATAAAATTTCCAAAAATAATTTTCAAAATATTGCAAACCATTAAAATATTGTTTTGCAATTTTGCCCAAAAAAAAAAAACGTGTATGCACACAAAACATTTTGTTTCAAGTTAATCAGAAAAACAGTTTTTTTTTTGTTTGTGTTGTAGTTGCAAAAATTTAATTAAAAACCAATGTATAATAATTATTATGAACGTTTTGCACGAATTCTAATTACAAATGTTTGAAAAGGCAGGCACATGGCGAAATATTACAACCAGACTTAGTTACATCTTCTTTCCTTCGTTCGCGTTGGCAAAAAGAGAACAAATAAAAATGATTTTAGGAATTTGTTTTAAAAATATTCTACGTCGCCATAAAAAATGTGTTGTTGTATGAAAGATTTGTTGTTTTTATTGCACAGTAAATAGTTGAAAACTAATAAATATTTTTATTTTTTCGATATTTAATTAGTTTTTTTTTAATTTTTTTTTATTTGCAACCATTTTAGTGGTCAATTTTTCATACATTTTGAGAATAGAAATGTAATTAAAACATAAACACAGGTTTAGGTTTTGTCGATTTTCCATTTAAACGTTTGCATGTGTGCATGTTTGTTTGTGTGTGTATATGTATGTATTTGTAAGGTCGATTTCGTTTTGTGAAAATATTGCAAATTAAGAAGGTTATACTCGGCCGTCCCGAATCTTTAATACCCTCCTGAAAATGAATAGGACATACTTTGCTAAAGCCGCAAGACAGCATCACAAGAGCAGAACAAGAGGGAAATCCCAAGGCAGCCGACGCCCTGGTCAATCGATAATTAGTACAGTCTTGCAAGAACTGCAACAACAAGAAGCCCTATGCTCTCGAGTTGTATAAAATAAAGGACTAACACAACGTCTCGTTCCAAATGCTGAACATTTTTGGGCCAATGAAAGCTTTAAACAAAAACAGTTTGTTTGTTACAGGAAATCCTTTATACCTCTGGTCCGATTTCAGTAGCTTGTCATAGACGGAACCTTTCAAGTTCTACCAAATACAGAGTATTATCGTGCGACTTGGGATATTCGGCTGTGGCGTTAATTCGGTTAATTGGACGGGTTAACATTCGCATTTCTTCAATGTGTGTGAAGATTAAGACGAAAAGTTAAATTGATTTTTTTAAAATATCGCATGCGATAAAAAAATATTTAAAAAAAATACCGAATGGTATATTTTGTGGCGTTGACAATTTTAAAACGCATTATGTATTTCTGTAGAAAGCAACAACAAAATTATGACAAATTTTTGACATTATTTTTGCTTTCAATGTTATTTTTTGCGTTGCGCT
Source organism: Pollenia labialis (assembly GCA_949318255.1). NCBI lineage: Eukaryota > Metazoa > Arthropoda > Insecta > Diptera > Polleniidae > Pollenia > Pollenia labialis. The sequence goes on from OX439139.1 coordinate 15,073,933, forward strand.
ACGTTTTATACAAGTAGGGCCGATATTTTTGTATTTTATCGGACAGCTGTTATAATGGATAATAGCACGATAGCTATTGTTCACGTTAACTATCAGAAATGTTATTATTAGGTTGTATCAGTGGCCCTTAGCGTTACAGATATAATGACAAGCTTTATATTCCTTCATTTACTATTCGTAGTGGAGGAAGGTTTAAAAAAAACATTAACACTTTAAAAAAAATCGCAAATAGATAACATTTTTGATTTGTTTTTACATACAAACAAAAATTTGATTGTGCAGAATAAAGTGTGTGTGTGTGTAAGTACAGGCTATTTTTGTTTAGAAAAATTTTTAGTTTGTTTAAATGTTTAGTTATTCACAATGATTAGTAAAGGCAGAGATGGGTAACTACCAGGCTAAAAAAATTTTCATGAGAGTTGGTCAATTAGAAGCGAAAAAAACACAAGCAAAGAAAACATATTTTTCCACATGGTCACCGCCAGCAAAACTATTTTGTACAAACAAACATTAAACATTATATTGTAAAGGGCAAAATAAACCACACAAAATGCTTGGCAAACATATACATTATTTCCGTACAAACATTAATTTTCATTTTTGACGCCGATAGTGCTGCGGCAATTTTGTTGTAGTTTTTTGCTTAACTGCCTGTTTGTAGAAAATTAAAACAAGTGAGTGAGTGAGAAATAATATTGAAAAGAACAATTAATAACGAAAATTAGTGTTTATTTTCGATATAATTTCTCACTCACTCACTTGTCTTTAATTTTGTAAAAACAGGCAGTAAAACGTAGAAGATATATAAAATAGAGGTAAAGAATTTAAAGTTAAAAGTGATTAAAATAACGAGCTGTGTCGTGGCAAGCAATACTGCTAAAAAATTTAATTTACTATTTAAAATTACAGCGTCTTCACTCTGCAAAGTTTTCGCTGAAATGAATTCATTTGGAATTAGACGCCACAAAAAGTTGGACAAATATTCAACATGTCTGCCAAATATTAAAAATTTCAAATGTTTGTCCAAAACGCAAACACCCCAATTAACAACACAAAATGTTTGTACAAACGTAAAATTTTGACATGTTTGCCAAGCCTTTTGTGTGATTTATTATGCCCTTCACGAAATTAAATTTATCTTAACATTTTTTAAAATTTTAGTTATAATCAGGGACACCAGAAATATGCTCTAAAAACATGTGCATTAAATATGCAGTAAAAACTTAAAAATATGCCCCGAAAATTGTTAGAAATACATGGCAAAACGGCCAAGAGTGGGACCCGACGCCTCTCAAGTTTGATGAAGTTTGGTGAGAAGGTTTCTTTTATCATACAAAAAAGTTATATTAACGAAAAAAATTTCAAAATTTTCTTTATAGGATAAGATGAACCTTCTCACCAAATTTTAAAGTTGTAGTACATACTATGGAAGAAGTTATAGTACAGAATATAGCAGAAGCTTTAGCTCATACTATAAGAGTGACTCCAGCTCATGCTATAGCTAGCACAGACTTAAGCAGTACTAGTAGCAATGTTTTTTTTCCCATATGGGGAATGTCTGCAGGGCACAATAAGCAATTGCCATTGCCCAGGCTGCAACACAAGATCCAACACAGGCTATAGCAATGCATATAACACAAGCTGTAGCACTAATTATAGCAGAGATCACAAGAATGAGCCTCATTATTCCCACACCTGCACCTTTTGCATCATCATGGTCATTGCGGTATTGATATTGTGTTGTGTTAAAGAGGCTTGTTTTTTTTTTTTGTTTTTTCTATGTTGCAAATAAGTATGCCACAATATGCTGTTTAAATTTTACCACAGTTTTATACTGACTGAATATTATTGTGGCTTTAACTTTGCTAAAAATTTCAATAACCATTTGTGTGTGTGTGTGTGTAGACCAAAATTTACATTTTGTCTGTTTGAGAGGTTTTCAGATTTTGCAAAAATATTGTTGTTTTTCAATTTTCATCTTTTTTTTTTTTTAATTTACGCATAATTTATTACATTTGATTTTGTTGAAGTTTTTTTTTTCATTTCAAAAATTCATTTGTTAGATTTGTTTTACTTTTTGTTGTTGCTGTTGTTGTTTAGATAGTGTTAAGCTTAAACAAAAAATGAAACACATGGCTTTATAAATTAAAAAAAAAATTCTAATACAAAACGATGACTGGCTGACTGTCTAACAGAGACGGGCGGACGGAAGGACAGACGTTTTCAATTCAAAAAGCCTTCAATGGTTGTTACGTTTATGACCAGTTAGAACGAAGAAAAAAACAGAAATATTGAAAAATATAAAAAAATCTTTTTTGGCAAAACTAATTTTGAACAAAATATTTGAAAATAACGTTTGATGTTGTTGTTATTTGATTTTAATGAAATTATTGCGTGGCAATGATGATGACGATGACGATGAGGATATTTTTTCGATTGGTTCTGGCTCGAAAAGTTATTGAAGTCTTACAGTTTTTTTGGTTGGTTAGTTTGGTTTCAACGATGGTTGTGAAAAAGGAGAAAAGGAAAAAATTATCATAATTTTTAAAGGGAATATCGTCACCTTAAATGCAAACGGACGTAGCTACAATTTAATTTATTTTTTTTTTGTAAAGGAGAAGCAAGAAACTTTACAAAATCAATAGCATTAGGGTATTTTTGGCGTTTGAATTTCTTAAATGAAGTGCCAGTTATGATCGTAGAGAACTAAAAATTTGCCTGAGCATGTAGTTGAATAAAACAAACAAAAATTATTTTAAAACTCAATATGGAATTTTTGTGTTTAAGGTGACGATATATGGATTTCCATGTTTTGTTTAAAAATCGTCTGCAATAAATTTGTGCTTATTTGTAGGGCGTAAAACTTAAAAATACGGGATTCAGATAACTTATCTTTTTGGAATTTTCATGGGTAAATATTCGTCATGAATACTCTCATAGTACTGACATTAAAAATGAAAGAAACAAAACTTTTTTTTTGCTTAACAAATTTAAAATTTTGAGCCTTCAAAGATTTTGCTTCACTTCTTCAGTTTGATTAAGAAAATACAGATAAAGCACATTTCAACAGTGATGCGTTGGCTTGTCCGACGAAGAATTAGTGATTTTATCACCGAAGACAAGGAACACACAGGACATCCAAAAAAAAGTTTATACTAAGTTAATAAATTAAATGCGGCTAACTCCACATAGATTTTCCACACGTTCAAAAAGAATACGCAAACTCATTGACAGCCACTCAAGCCGCTATTTCAAAACATTTGAAAGAAAAGTTCATCGGAAACATAGAAATTGGATGCCACGATAATTGAAAATGAGTCACGTTGATGCCCATTAAAAAATGCAAAAAAGCGTACCTACCAAAATTCAAAGGAAAAGCAAAAAACTTTGAAATATGAAAAAAAGCAACATGTCACAAAAACGTGCATTCATAAGTCGTCCATGGAATTCGCCAAACAATTTTTAAGAAACCCGTTTCATTTTATTTTTTTGTAAAAAAAATGTGTAATAACGTCATTTTGCATTTGTCAAATAAACACACTTGTAACGGGTGGAAAAAGTTTAAGGGCCGATGTTGATTTTGAATAAAAAACAAATTATTGAGGAAATTCACCACCCTTTAGTTACGTGCCTTGGTTTGTTGCTAATAAAATCGTAATTTTTGACCGCAGATGTGTAAAATGGCATTCCTAATAATCAATCAAAAACTCGATTTGGGATGTTTTAGTTAGTGACGCCTTTTTGCATTTTAGCTAACGATATATATATATACGTTGAAAGATGAGCTTGCCTTTCCGAACTGCTGCTTGAACGCCATAACAAAGGAGTTACTTTAAGCATTGAAACATTACTGGCAATAAATAATGTATTCATTACGATAAGCCGAAAAAAGCCAATCCAGCCAATCAATGCCAAATATCCATGACCGCAAAATTACCCCGCCTCCCCTAGGCGCATGTTGGTATACATTCTAAGGCTACTTTTACCTTTTTGGGATTACATCCTCTAAACAAATCAGATGTATTCAATATCTAGAATTCGTCACAGTTTAAATTGAGAGGGAGTCAGTAACGTTTGGAGAGAAGGCTGTGGACTGACTGTATGTGGAGCCTCCACGGGGATCAAAAAAAATCAGCTTTAAGCGCTAATTTTTCACCACTTCTGGGGTGGTCCAGTCTGCTGACGGATATCTCTAGGTTTGTAGCTATTCAGCAGATATTGCTTGTTTTAAAACCGCAGTGGAGGTAAGATAGCTCCTCCTCCTAACCAGCGGCGAGTGTATACTTCTGCCAAGTTATAGACTCAAATTGCTACCTTTGTGTGTTGGTGGCGCTTAGTGTTTCACCCAATCGTTATGGTAATATATTCTACTACTTTGCCCTCCTAAAAACGAAAGTCACATCTCCATTTTAGTAGTCCACTGACAAGCACAATTCCCTCGATTTAAATTTTTTACTGGCGAGTATAAAAATAAGACTCGCGAGCACAAAGGGAATTGATTCGAATTGTGCTTGTCAGTGGAATTTATTCATACCCTGCCCTACGTCCGACTACCATTTAATTTGATCGAAGCTGAACGCTTTCCTTTGGAATATGCACTCACTTTAGGACGGGATCCCGAAATTAACTCGATTGGATTCCAGCCCGAAATTTTATTGCTGCTAAAAAGATGGAACATGATCGTAGCTAATGATGGCCGATATCTGGAATAAGTTTCAATTAAAACAGTTCTATACCCATATTAAATTTTGTTGACAACAATGTTATAGATTTTAAAAAATATTGTCAAAAATTTCATCAATATGTTTGTATATATTTGCTTTTAGGCTAAATATTTATTAAATCCTTAGTGTAATCTGTGTCCTTAGTTTTGAATGATAAATTAAATTTTGATTTAAATGCAGATATTAGGTTTGTTCATTAACTTAAGTAGCAAAAACTTGCAAGGAGAAAGTGAATTTAAAACTACTCAAAAAAATTAATAGGTAAACAAACGCACTCGAAGTAAAAACAAGAAAGTAAGACACCTCGACAGTATCGAGCTGCAAAACACGATATTCGGTCCTCCCTAATTAAATTGTTTTAATTAAAATTAAAGAAATGCATACATTTACATTAGAGTTGTTCACAATATGAAAGGGAATTCGGTTAAAAACATGCCCAGGAATAAATAATGTCTCAGACCGCTAATGGGCCAATTTTTACACTGTGCAACAAAAAAAAAGAAAACAAAACAGCCTCAACACTTGCAACGCGAAGTGAAACAAGACTATTGGTAGAGCAAATCTGCCAAATTGTTTTGAAAAGTTAGCTCGGGTTTTGAATGTATGTAAAACGGATTTTCGAAATTCCGGGCCTTGAAATTTTTGAATTTTTCGAAACCCGTTTTACATGCATTACACGATTTTTTGGTCCTTAAAGACCCCTAGTGAAATTTGATGCATAAAATATTCGTCGAACTTTTTAACCCTATAAAGTGCCGTTTTTGCATACTTCTGTGTGGAAGTTAAAAAAGGGGCAAAAATTACCCCTTTACATTAGTGTTAGAGGGTTAATATCTTCTAAGCAAAGACTCGCCATACAAGAAGTACATTTAGTATATTTTTTTTTACTTATACCAAACGGCTTTTAAAAAAAATTCAAAAACTTTAGGAGCCGATACCAATACCAATAGTCTTGTTTCGTTTCGCGTTGCAAGTATTGAGGCTGGCGGCGATGACTCGAATTTTGTTGCAATGTGTTATTTGACCGAGAAATTTGTGCACATACCTTGAATATTTTTGAAATTACTTAATTTTTGCAATATAATTTTTTTTTATTCAAATGGCTCAAAATTTTGAGATATGGAAAAGTGTTTTTTTTCGTATGGCGTTTACTTTGATGTAAAACACGTTAAAAATGTTTATGGTGTTTTTCAAATTACCAACTTCAAATTTAACCGTACGAGGTTCTGCCAGGTCTGTACACGTAGAAAAAAATGTGGTTGGAGGTAACCATATTCTAAGAGCAACATACATTGCAGGTTATCATATTATGTTGACATATTACCATAGCATGGATAAAATCAAAAAACTTGTTCCCGAAATCAATTATAACATGATCAAAATAAACCATATTTGGTAAGTATTTACCATAATACTGGTCAAAACTAATCATATTATGTTCAAAATTAACCATAATATGGTAAAAATTTCCCAGAATTTTAACAAAAGTAACGATGTTGATCTATTCTTTCAATTTGTTTAATAAGTGTCAAATTATAATTTTATTTAATTTTTTATTCCTGACAGGTGTTATGTTCCACTTTTATAAAAAATCACCTTTTATTTATATTCCAGCCTGTGACGAACCTTCAATACCATTTTTTCTGTTCTACTGCTTAACTGCCTGTTTTTAGAAAACGTAAACAAGTGAGTGAGTGAGAAATTATATTGAAAGCAACAATAAAAAACGAAAATTTGTTTTTGTTTTCAATATAATTTCTCACTCACTCACTTGCTTACGTTTTCTAAAAACAGGCAGTTATTCTACGTAAATTTATTTATTTTAATCACTAATTAAAATAGAATGAATGAGATTTTTAAGCAAACCAAGTAAAATGCAAACGACCAGAATGTTGTTGCTATCTAATCATTTTATTTCAAATTTCAAATTAAACATACAATGTTTTAAAATATTATTATTTCGAACATAAAATTGTTATTAAATATTAACCAAAACATGTTTGGAGGCAACCATAATAGGATTATAGCTTTCCGATGAATGAATTTAACCATAATATGGTTGCCGTGTTAATAATATGGTTAAGGTAACCATAATATGTTTAAGTGTACAATTGTAGCTTTATTTCATTAAAGCAATATATTGTTGAATTCAAGCATATTTGAAGATTCAACGGAGGTAATAATTTTATTGTTGAATAGAAACAAAATAATATCAATCGTGAAAAAAGTTTTGTTTAAAACAACAAAAGTTTGTTTATTGCCATTGCTGGAACCATAATATGTTTATTTAAACCAAACCTTACCATGTTTTCTTCTCTGCGTGTACAGACTTTTTGCATAAAAATGTGTGTATTACTTTTTTGTTTTGCGTGTTAGAGACGGATCTGTCCATAATTTCCTAGAAGCAGCTACGGGGAACGCAATTAGCTTAAAAAAAAGACCGTTTTTGTATTTTTGTGAAGTGTTGTTTGCGATTACAAACTAAATGGTTTATAGGCACTAAGCAGGTCTGCACAAAACTTGCTTTTGATTTGGCCACGATTTTGATGACAAAACGTTTGGCATATCGTTTGGCTTAGATTATAAACTTGCTAAATCCATTTTTATCATTAGAAATTGAAAACATTAGAAGTTTTTTGCCTGTCGTGTAAAATTCTTTAAAAGTAAGTTAGCAGGCTTACACTCTTAGGCGACGATGTGTAGGAACCAAGCTTAAAAATAAATCCTGTTTATCGAAGCAGAGGTGGAATCCAAAACTAGAAGTATTTAGCACGTTATTCGATTAGATCAGTGGTAACATCGCGCTATGCTCATGCGTGCAAAATAAAAGAAAAGGAAAGTTGTTCTTATCATTAAGGAAATTCACCTTCATATTTGCATACAACTCCCATGAAGTTCTAGCCAGAGCTAGTTTTACAACTTAGCGCCAAAAAATCCATTAACCTCTAAGGGTAAAGCCAATTTTCTTTAACAGAATCAAATATATATAGATATGTGCACATCAAAGATTTGTTTCAAACATCTTAGAGAATAAAAATTATTTTTAAAAAATTTTAAAAATATCCGCCCGTATACTTGGGCAAGGCAACGATTTGATTTTTACGGATTTCGAGGAAAATGTTTTTTTTTGCACAAGATTGTTGAATTAGGTAAACTTCATTTTATTTTATATGGTTTCTATAAACTCCGTTTATGAAAAAATAAAAATGCAAAATCTTTACTTAATTTTTCCCGACTTCCCAGCAAATATTTTTCAGCGGTGAGCAAAATGACCCCGGAAAATATGGCCCCCAAAAAAAAATGAGGAATGTCCCCAACATTTTACATAAGGCACAACAACACGCCATGTTGAGTAAATTTTTTTTTCATATTTTCGTTGGGGTGTTTTTGCATTTTATGTGAAATTTGGAGTTTTTTCTTAATCCTGTGCCCATGTGCTTTAACTCCCGCGGCAAGAAACTGTTTGATTGAAATGTGAGAAATAAAACAAAATTGCCCTAAATTTAAACAGGCAACTATTTTTCTCACTATGCTGTGTCTGTGCCTGTCTCTTGAGAAATTGCACTTCAATTTACAACAAAAGTGTATCTAAATTATTTGGTATAGCCTAGCCACAGTGGGGTAAAACATATGCAAATCGAGGATTAATTCAGGGAAGCCTGTAATTTGTGACAAAATATAAAGACTAAACAAAAAAACAATGCAATTTTTTCGAACAATATATTTTTTTTTTTTTAACAAGGCACATTCATTGCTAAAATATGGAATTTAAAATCACCATCATAATTATCTTCATCTTCATCATAAATCGTGCAAAAATCAGAATATTTAGCAGAATAAGCAAATCAAGTGCTGTTTGTGTTTAATTTTAATTATGTCGTTTTTTATCATAATTTTTGTTTTTGCTTGAAATTAAAGGTTCTGAAGCTATAAAAAACCGATTAAAAATGCCTTCATTCTAAAGGGTGTTTAAATTATAAGGGCCAATGTTGAATGTGAACCACACCTAAACGTCAAGTTTGTTTCTGCATTTCATTTGACATTTCTCAATTTCAGACTAACTCAATTTGTACCATGGAAAGTTACACAATCGAGCAACGCGCTAAAGTTATGCAGGCATATTATGAAAATGGGCGTTCAAATCAAAATGCATATCGTGCACTTCGTGATATTTTCGGTCATTTTAATCGTCCAAATGTGCATACATCGGAAAAATCGTGTAAAAATTTGAGCAAACCGCGTCTGTAGGAGATGTGAAAACACCAATGCATGCTCGTACTGCAGAAAATTTCTTTAAAAAAAACTTATTTCTTTTCCAATTAAAAAAAAAAATTTTTTAATATTTCCGCGATATTTTTCTTTACAAAAATTTATTAATAAATTAGTTAAATACCTGAAGTTCATGTCAATTTTGGTCGCCGTCAAAGACATTTGTGATTGGTGACCTCAACGTCTGCAATTACATATCGGCTTCGAGTGGAATATTATGAAATTTATAAAGTAACGACGCAATGTCTTTTGAAAGCTTCCGAATGTGTTAAAGAAGCACTTCTTCTCACTTTTCAAAAAACGATGAAAGATTTAGTTTCACAACTTTTCGTTGCGAAAAGTTCTCACCAAAGTTACAGAACATTTTACCATCAGAAATTTGCAACAAATGGGTTGTCTCTCAAATTTGTATGCTCTTTTCTACTCTCTAATTGCAAGTTTTTCGTGAATTTACTTTACTAGCAACACTTATTGAAAATAAGCAATAAATTTCTGTTATTGAACGGACCTAATGCTTCATAAATGTATGATGAATTAGTTTTTAATAATATTATAATTTCTTTGTAAGCATTATTAGTTATTTGTTTGAATATTAAATTGCAATATTCTCTTTTGATACCTTTTGAAAATGAGCAAGCAAATTATGTTTCTATATAAAAAACAGGGTGGCCCAAAAGACGTTGTTGAAATATTTTTTCATTTAAACGTCAATTTAGTTTTTTTTTTCCTTTTATAAATGGGGATGTTAGCAGCCGTGTCTAAATAAGAGCGGCACGCGTTTTCTAGTTGTCAAATATGGCCATGCGCTTTTAATAGCGAAGTAATTTCAATAAATAATGACAGTTAAAAAATAAAAGGATATAATAAAGTTAAAGATTATTTAAATCACTTCCATTTTTTTAGGTCACCCTGTATTTGCAAAACTTTAAGCAATTACAATTTTAATCATTTGATAAGTCTGTATGCATTTAATATCTGTTTCATATTTGCATTATTTTCAACATTTTTTTCATTTAGTTTCATTTAATTAGTTCTAAACATGATTTCACATCATTAAACATTTGTGAAGTAAAAGTTTTTCAGTTTTTATGCAAAACTTTTAAATGATTTAAAAACATTATTATGTGAATTTTAATTGTGTTTCTTTTGATAAGAGCAAGAATTTGTTATAAAATTCGTTTCGACAAATTACTTTAAATAAATTGTACTAATTAGAAGAAGTTAGAAGGTTCAAGGCATTTTTTTAATTTGTTTCAACATTTATTAATTTCGTAAATTATGAACACTAACTGCCGTATTCATAAACAATTAAAATGGATTTGAAATGTATTTTAAGAAAAATTTGTATGAAAATTTGGCCTTAAACACATTTCAAACTAATTCTATTTTTTTATGAATAAATGCTGTCAAAACGCTTATGAAAAAAACTTGTGCGGAATATCTATGAAATAATGTTGATAGAGTTGTACTCTGTTCATTTTGTGAAAAAGTTAGGAAATGTTTCTGGCAACATTTTTTTACAACTGCGAAATAATGTTAGCTGCACTTATTTCACATGGAATTTTAAGCAAAAGCAAAAAAGTAACAACTGATTATTAAATAAGAAATAAAAAATTAAAATAACACAACCGGTAACAGTTTTTTATCCATATTTATATTTTTTTTTTATTAAATTTTTTAATAAAAAAATAATTTTTAGTTAAATACATGAGCGGTTTGTTTACAGACGCAAAACAATGTCGCATACTTTGCAGGACTAAAAACGTCAAATTGTATAAACTCGCATGAGAGGTAACATTGATACATGTCAAAATTTTCGTGTGAAATAATTAATGTTGCTCAACATTTTTCACAAATTTGAACAGAGTACCAGGCTTAAGAAAAAATAGTCGGTCAAGGCGAAGCATATGATACCCTAGACCACAATGTACCCTTTTTTTGAACCCATGGGAAATTATAGAACCGCCAGAACGAAATTTTGTTATGAGGTTAAGATTCATGTAAAAGTTCTTTTTGTCGAATATTATCTGGACAACTTCATGTTTATGAGATTTTTATGCCATAAAGTGATTTTAGGAAGAGAGTTTATATGGGATCAATGCTTAATTTTGGACATTATTATCGCCAATTTTGATGTCAATACACTCACAAGAAACATTAATCCATCCGTTCTCAAATCAATCCGAAGCGGTATTAATAGTACGGTGAGTACGGATTTTCTTAAATCAATCCCAAATTCGTACTTAAAATAATCCAAATAAGATTGATTTAAGTTAAACTAAGATTGAATCAATCTCGTTTGATTTAAGAATTATAAAGTTGATTTAATCCCTAATTCGTACTTGAAATAAACCAAAAGTCAAATTAAATGAAGAATTTTTATTATGAATGCTTTACTTACCCGTATTAACATCTTACAGAATTTCAATTATAAAACACCAGCATCATTCCCGACATGGTTTTTACTCTAAAAACTTAATGTTGATATTTAACTGAAAATATAAACTAAATGAGAAGCAAACGTTCTCAGTTTTACTTTCTAAACATGAAAATAACGAGTTGTAGTCTTGTTCTGTTGTTTCTGTTGTTTCTACACACAACAAGCAAATGGTTTTGTGTGGTGTTTCTGAGTTGTCTGCAGTAAGCTTTGATAAGTTAAATTAGATTAAAACGCTCACTTTGTAACTTTTCTCTCAGAGTGGCACTGCCAACAAACAGTTTAATCCTTGTTTTACTTGGTTTAAGAATTTGTACTTATTTTAAAAAGTTCCGGGATTGGTTTTCAAAAGGTATTCCATTAAGGATTGTTTTAAGTACGCTTTAGCGTTATTCGAACTTGCATTTTTGAGAACGACTCGTGCTTAAAGTAAGAATAAACAACTTAATTTATCCCGAGTGTTTTTCGTGCTTTGTACCAACTTTTAAAAGTAAATAGTATTTGTAAAGCTGCTATGGTCAAATATGAATCAATACAAATACAATTTTGGAAGATAATTAAGATTGCAATCAAATACATTTAGAACAAATTGAATCTAAATACCAACATAAAAAGATGGTTTATGTGCACAAAGGCCCTAATCCGGAAAGAAGCTTGTATGGGGACTATGTGAAATTATGGACCGATTTGGCTCCTTTTCAAAAGGCTTTGCCCTTTTGACAAGTGAAACCCATGTACCTTATTTTAGCAAATGATCTTTAAAATTGGGACCTGTAATTCGCGCACATGGTTTAAATGGAATGCCAGCCAGCTGGACGGAAGGACATCATTAGATAGATTCAAAAAGTGATTATATTTCGATTGGTATACTTAAAGGTTATTTTAAGATTTTAAAAACATCAGCATAAACGCATAGTACCCTTTCCACTATAAGGGTGTGGGTATAATTATACTTAAGTTAAGCGATTTTAAGTCATGGTGTATGCCCACAGACTTGAAACCAGTGTTCGAAATTGAACACTAAATATCGCATCTTAGTGTTTGGTTCGGGAGATTTGTGGAAAACACAAACGCTAATAGTGTTTGTGTAGTCTAAAATAAAAAAATAACATTTCGCTGTTTGTCATCTATTGAACAAACAAATAAAACTGTTTTTATTTAACTCAACAAAAGATGAGAAAATTTAATTCCTTTTGGTTTTTTCTTAAAACCCCACAAACTTCATTGTGTTCGGCTCAGCTCATCAATGTTCGTTCGTTTCTTTTGTGTCTAGCGCCATTTGGCTGGTAAAAAAACCATGAATTTTTTACAAAAATAAAATACACATACGAAAAAAAAACAAAAAGCCAGCAAAATTATTTTACTTAGCCTTCATTAGGTCTTCAAATTTGCTAACGTTAACGGGCTTCGGGTCACATTTGACCCAAATAGAAAATGTTATATAAAAACTCACTGTTTTCAATTAAGTATATTTTTAAAGTTGATATTTAATTTTTAGATTTATTCAGTATATTGTATCTGTTTTGTAAAATAATTGGCAACGACTTATTTTGACTGGTAAACATATTTTTTCCTAGAAATTGGTGTTTGCAATTTTTCGTAAAAATTAGTAATGTTGGGTAATGTTTTTGGCTGCTTCATATAGGGAACGGCGAGTTTAAAACCTAAATTGTCTAAGAAATGTCGACGTTTGGCAAACACTTTTAGTTCTAGCCATGTTTAGCTGATGTTGATGATATCATTTAGTTGCCAAAAGCTGTCGTGGCAATTCAATCTTGTTTTTAAATATAGTTTCTCCTAAAGTAATTTAATACTCTATCAATTTTTGTCCCAATAAGTACGATGTCAAACAATTGTCTGCAGTCATACTGTGACATTTCAAATCTAAAGTACATGCATACATATGTTTATTTCAGGCAAAGTTCCTATTTATTTGCCTGTAGACTGTAGGCATAACTAACCAACCCATAGTTTTCATAGCTCACGTATTGGCGCAAACTTCTCTAAAACTTGGCGTTCACTGCGGGTATCCTTGTTGTCAAATCTTAGAACTCTCGAAAGGTTTTTGAATCGGTTCAACGGCAAGATTGCTCTAAAAATAGGGTTTCCTTCTACAACGTCCCACAAACTGTGTGTACTTTCATTATTGATCTATACAATTCAGCTAACAATAGAACCAATATATGCGAAATTTTGGTGTCGCCACTTCAGTCCAATCAATAGCAAATACACATTTACCTGCATTATTAGTAAACTTCAACATAACGCATGTCACAGGAGGTGAACAAATATATTACAACTGGAAATTTCTAACGAATATTCAAGAATTTTGCTACAGGTTAAATATGACCCAAAAACCTTAAGTGTAAACAATTTTATAAATATTTTTTTCGCCAATATTTTTTTCTGAAACGTTGTTGTGGCATTTAAAATTAAATAAAAATCATAAAATATAAAAAATATAAGTCACTCACTCTTAGAAAAAATTTAACTTTTATTTCAAAATCGGTCAGATTTGACCCGAAGACCTTATGAAGGTTAAACAAAACATAAACACACAAGCTGTTCGTGCTGCGATCGTTGCAAAATTTTTTTTGTTCATTTCTTTATCAATGTAAAAAAGAGACATAAAAGAGCATTAAAATGTAGTGTTTGTCTACAGCACCACTACAATTGTTCTGTTTATTAACCAACAACAGATCACTATATGCTGTTCGGCTCTTTCTTGAAAATAGTTACGAACGGTATTAAGGGTTGTGTTCGTCTACACAAACGCTAAAAAATAGATATAGTTCCTGGGTGTGTGAGCCGAACACTAAATAATGTTTGGTTTATTTTTGAACAGTGCGGGTAACACAAAAAATACGCATTCCTACTCAGTTGCTGTGAGACAAGTATAAATATTACTTAATAATTAAATCTGGTTTAATCTCTCTATAAAATACTTAATTCATAATAAAAACATTCTTGTATGGAGACACCTTGTTGTTGTTGAGTTTATGCAATATTTACACTTGTATTTAGTTAATATTTAAGGCCTTTGGGCGGGCGCAAGTAGTTTTTCCTTAATGGTATAACAAGTACCGAATTCGCTAAGTAAAGCTTCTAAAATATGCCTTGTTTTCGAACGAAGGCCGATTTCGCAGAGAAGCCAGTATTTGTTATACAATAAAGGAGAAAATCCTTGCGCCCGGCCATAGAGGATAAAATCCTTGCGCTGGACGTTGTGACATCCTACCTTTTAAACAGTTGCTACTCATACATTTGGAATATTTTGAAAAGGTAAAGGATGTATGTTAAAAACGTGAAAAGAGGGGGAGTGAAGAAGAAAATCCTTGCAACTGGCTGAAAAATCGATACACAAAGAAACTTACGTCAGCAAAGCCGGTGTTTGTTATACCATAGAGGGGATAATCCTTGTACAAACGATTGTGCCATATGTATGGGTAGTGAATCAAATACTCTCTTCTTGCCATGCAAGCACATAAAAACTTGCAATAGATGCGTGCTTAAACTGCAGGAAGCTGTAATTACAAGAGGTCTGGATACAATAAAATGCCGCATTTGCTACCAAAATGTCGAGGACTCGATGTTAGTTTTTTGGTTACCTGATATGTAAATATTCAAGTAAAACGAATATATAATAAATTTCTTTGGGAGTTTATTAATTTTTTTGGCCTTATTTCATTTCTTTTCTGTTTTTGGAAGTTATTTCATTAATGTCTTTAGGAGTTATTTCATAATGAAACAATTCCCAAAAGTTGGGATTTGTTTCATTTTAGACTTGGAAAATATTTCATTTTTTTGGGATTTATTTCTTTTTTCTAGTTTGGGACTTATTTCATTTATTTTGGGATTTATTTCATTGGAATTTTGTGTAAGTACTTAAATGTACTTAGCAGCCAAATAAATAGTTATTCATTCGTTTTAAAATTATCAAATTTAAGCTAAAAAGAAGTAAACTTATTTTTTTTTTGACCGTTTGGCAATATTCTGGTGTAAATTAACGAAAATACTTCAAATATTTTGGGTATATAAGGCATACTTGGAGTAATTGCTCAACATACGTTAGAGTATTTTAACGGATGATAAGTAATTCATTATCTGTTTGCAACCGGTAGCACTATATTTAATCAGTCTAAACAATTCTCATAGATATTTTAATTAAACTCCGACTAGTTTAGGAGTTGTATTTCAAATGAATAAACATTTTAAAGATCGTGACATGCCAGAGTTCAATCTGTGATTAAAGGATTCACAAGGCACCCCAAAACCAAATAGGCATTTGTAACGAGCAATAAGGGATTGTCATAATGCTGGGATGAAGTTTTTGCTTGTTTCACTAAAAAAAAACAAATTTCAATAAAAAAAAAATTGGCTTTGAACTAAATTTAATACAAGTCAAACAAAAAAACATTTAAATGAGAAAACTCCCTTAAATTTAAAAAATTTTAAGTTGTAGTATTTAACATTCTTTTATTTTATCAGCAACAAATTCTTTTAAACTTTTCTAGCAAATTAATTACCTAAAGACTCCTTTTAATTAAATTCTCTCTTGTAGCATGTTGTGACAGTTGCAGTTGTTGTTTTGTTCCCTTCTTTTTTATTACATACTACGGAAATTCAAAACATTATAAATTTCTTTTGTTTTGCTTGCACAACCTTCTTATTACGATTTAATCGTTTTGGCGTGTTAAAAAATAATTTTTCAAATCAAACAAAAACAAAAATACAGCGAATGTAATTTTTGTTTTTGCCAAAATAGAAAAAAAGTGTGAAAGCGGAAAACGTTTATAAAAATAAAAAAAAAGAAATAAAACGGCGACAATAATTTTAGCACTCGAACACGCACTAACACACACACACATACACACACACTTTGTAACCACATTGTATAACATTTTATGTTGTCTGCTTTTAGGATGCATAAAATAGAGGCGATGATGATGTTGTAGTTTTCAAAAACTTGCATTTCACTGCAAATTAATTGTGTTTACTTGTGATTTTAACCGCGCTGTTTAAGAGACTATTCAGCAAAATAAAAGGGGTGAAGAGAAGGAAGAAACTTGAAAAATACCAACCACATTAACAGGCATAGAAACGTACACACAATGTGCAAAAGAGGCATACAGGCATTCATAGTCTGGGTGACAAAATGTGTTGTTACTCTTTTGTTAAGGTTGGTGTCGTAGTTGTTGTTTTATTGCTATCATCATGACAACCCATTATCATCAGTAACATTTAGATTCGGCATGTATCTAAACACCAAAATGTATTTTACACACAAACACATACACACACGTATACATACCACTAAATTATACTTAGTCATTTACACGCACACGCTAATTGCGCAAGGTTCCTAACACAAACAAACATTTATACAAGTTTTAACAACCATTCGCTGATGGTGGCAAAGAAGACAAAAAGAAATACGAAGAAAGATAGGAACACTCAACAAACCAACATCGTAATCATTAACCATTGTTATATAATGTTAATGACAGTAATGTCACTTGCATCAGAAAAGGAACTCACGCACATTATTTTGCATACACTCAAACATACGCAGTTGTTGAAATAAACCGGAAATGGGCAATGTTTGGAAGGAAAGAGGACTTTTAAGTTGTCGCATGGGAATTGAAAGTTGAAATCTTTAGCCTTGCATTCGAATTATCATAATTTAAGAGTCTAAATCTTGACTCTTTTTACGATTTTTTTTGTGTATTTTTTTTTGCTTTCGCCGTAACTTTTCAATTTTTGAATATGTTTGAATTTTTCAATAGGCGTTTATGAAGTACGCCCCATTTAGCGTACTGAACATTGGAAAAGAAAAGTTTAACCGAGATCTCAATTGCAAAGTGTTCATCCCCCCAGTGATGTAGGGATCATCTTAAGGATATTTCAGCCTTTTGTGTTACATCCTCCAGGGTAAATCAAGGTAACATCTTTAACAAAAATAGCAATGCTGACAACAGTTTGCGTATCATCGAGAAGCCGTCGAGTGATATCGGAAGGTTTCTCTTTTGCGTTTTATGGTCGTACTTCTAGATGTGCATGACAGTGTTTAGTCGTGTCGATATTCATTCCTCCGACATTTAAAATCTATGAATTTGTAAGTTGTATACGCACTTAGGATGCGACAAACATCCAAAATGACAGGACTCTTGAGGTTTTCGGATTTCTTGAGTTTGTGGTACTCACCAGACCACCTCATTGGCATCTGGCATTATTTGTACTTCAGTAAAGGTGTGACTGTTGGTGAGGCCTCCGTTTGTATGCTTAAATATAAATAAATCTTTTCTGTTTCAAGAAGATTGTCAAGTGGGAACCTTGCCTGCTTTTGAAGGGATGCTTTCGTGAATCACGTTTTCGCTGTGGTTTAAGCCCATACTTTAGGGGAGCACGTATAGGCTGTGGTTTAAACCCAAAATCGTAGGAAGTTACTTTTACTTTTCCATATGGAGGACTGAATTTGTACCCTTGGAAGAAAGTTCGGCCGATGAAATTCCCTAAGTGCTGCGCTATTCGGCAGAGGCTGCTTGGATTATTAATGCCAGTGGAGGTTAGATAGCTCCCGCTCTTAAACAGGAAGTGGGTGCATAATCTTTGTGTACGCCAATGATCCACATGACACACACCCAGGGGTGTGTCTCCATGTCTGCATAGTTTCCATCTTTGTCTGTCTGTTGCAACAAATTTAACAAAATAAATATTTACAAAAGCCATAAAACTTACTAAAAAAATTTATGGAGATTTTAAAAATGTTTGGACATTTTATACCCCAACTCTGCTTTAAGAACAAACTAGTTGTTTAAAGGATGACACTGAAAACCCCATAAAAAAGAAGACAAAAAAAAACTAAAAGATTCTTTTAAAAAAATTAGAGAGTTAAATGAAGGAATATTTGGCAAATGAAAAACAGCAATTTACGTGCTGTACGCGTAATCTGCTTGATTATCATTTTAATTGTACTCGGGAAAATTTTTTGGATTTAATTAAGAGACCACTGTCGCTTTACACTACAGACGTCAATACTTTGCTACACGTAGCAAAATTTAAAAAAAAAACCATATTAAAAGCAAAGAAAAAGAGAAAACATGGATGAAAAAAAAATGAGACATTAAGTGATAAGCGAATTATGACATAAATTTCTTAATATCAACATCTTAAATAAAAAACACCATAATTTTAATTCTTAAATTTTTATTAGTTAAAGAAAGACTTTAAAATACTTTTTTAAACATTAAAAAATTTTTTTCTTGACGTTGCTTTTTCATTATTAAAAAACAGTTTAAAACTTGTGGCCTACTTTTAGGAGTTTTTTTTTTTTTTAAAGTTTCTAAAACTTACAACTGTGTTTTCTTTCTTGTTCATTTAAAATACTTTTTCTTTTAATTGTTAAGTTACCATAAAATTTTTTCGCTTAAATTATAAATTGCACTTAATTCATTCATTGTGTTTTCGCTCTTTTTTTTTTTGTTGCTATTTTTGCATTATTTTTAGCGACATTACTGTAACGTGCCTTCGTTTAACTAAAAAGTATTAAAATATTACGCTGCTAAAATCCTTTTTAAGATTCCTTTTTTTAAGTACATTTTGCATTCTAATGCATTTCATATTCAATGCAAATTTATGTTCTTTTTCCTCTTTTTCTGCTTTTTCCCCCCTAAAAATTATAGTTTGCCTAAAAATTCTGTTGAATGAGAAAGTGCGGGTGTAAAAGTTGCATTTATTTTTGTTTAATTATTCTCATCTAACCTCAAAAACAAAAAGAAATTTCTTAGAATTTTAAAGATATCTAACGGGTTTTGTCTGTTTCAACAAAGACCCTTGAAAATTTCACAAATACTTGATCTCGAACAGAAGTAAATAAAAAAAAAAAACACAAGAATTGCAAGAAAGGCAGTGGGGTTAAAGGAAAGATAGTTTGAAGAAGAAACCAGAAAACAACTTGAGAACTTTTTGGCCCCTTAAAAGCCCAAATAAATATTTATCTTGAGTGCAAATATTTTGAGTTGGGTGCCAATGTTGGCGGGAAATTAATAGGAACAGCCGAAGAGTTGAAAGAAATAATATTGAAGTAAGAAAAAAAGATTTAAAAAAAAAGCAAATACATTTTAATTTCATACGCCAAAGTTTAAGTTACAATTGGTCTAAAGAGCCGAAAGATTCAATAAGACAAACGTTTAAATATTGTTTAAACAATGGCATGTTTTATTTTAAATTAACTAGAAAGATTAAGAAAGATGCAGCGTTTGGTTTCAATGTTTTATGTTGCGGGGTTTTTATTTAAGCTATAACCGTTTGACTTGGTACAAAAAGAGTTGGCAATGAACTTGTCAATTCCAAGAACTGCACCCTTAAGTGGAGTGACAGCAGTTACGGAATCTTAGAGGTTATGAATACGACTATCCGGACTTGGGTAACTCAATATAGTTCTCCGTTTTAAATACAGGATTTTTGTCATTTATCCAATCGGACATTACTGTTTTGGCTTATATTGCTTCTAAAAAGTTATTGAGTGCCCCTAGATCGATGAAGCTTTAAAATAAATTAAATCGGACCAAGGAGGAAAAGTTCCCCCTAGAAGAACTAATCCAACCTCAGAAAAATTAAAATTTTTTAAAGTTTTCCCATACATTTGTTAAGCAAATAAAACTTTCAACGTCGGCGAAGTTAAAAAACCTAAAATTGGACCCAGGAGATCGTAAATGGGCGGTTACATTAAATAATATTAAAAAAAAATGTAAATATAAAAAGAAATAGATTACTAACGCCTTAAGTACAGCTCACGTGGGTCCATTAAACTAAAAAAAAAAAATACCAAAAGAATTGCCTTTTTGAGCTTTTTTAGACGGGAGGTATCCCTCCAAACCCACTCCCCATAACGACCCTGTTAAAACATTTTTTTTATTTTTTTCCTTTTTTCACAAAATATTAAAGGTGTTCACGTAATTTTCACGTAATTTTTTACCCTTGCAACTGGACAAAAAAAGTTTGCACCTTCAATTTTCAGCTTTTCCGAATTTTTTTTTAAACAACGCATTTGACAGCATAGGTTTCAAATCATTTTAACTTTGGAGAGTATAAGTGATTGGCCTATAGCTCTCCTAGGCTGACGCTGGTGATGCCAGCTAAGCCACCAGCCTGGCTTGATGAAAGTCAATAGCAAACTTAGTAAATATGCCTTCTTCCCAAGACGTAATTTTTTTAAATAACCATTTGGATATGCTGAAGACCGTCGCTCGAATTTGCTTCCACCACAACAGAGGTGGTCCCTACGGAGTACCACGAGGAGGCCACTGCCGTAGCAAGGGGACTAGCACGATGACCTACGAGTCGACTTGGAGTGAATTACTAAGGATAGTGGGAACATTTTACCTTATACTTGTCAGTTCTAGGGATGACAAGTTTTACAAAGGAACGCTTTAAGCAGTTTACCTTACACACTCCCATACTCCCCTCGGGAGTGCCTTGCTCTCTTGTAAACTTAAGCTTTGGCAAATGTCTAACAGAACAGCAAACAACAAATAAAAGGAAAATGCTGATTGCTGAATTACAAGGCATTTGTGGCCTCACATGGATGACAGACGTCCCATAGCTCTACTATAGATGAACAGAAAGAGCGTATGCTTATTGGTGCCTACGTAGGTATTTACAGTGTCAAGGAACCGCACACTGTGCTTGGATGTACAATGGTGATGATAAAAATGAAGGAAAGTATTTGAAACACCCAATACCTCAAAATCTAAATGCCTAGAATTACATCCAACAAACAAAATGTCTTTAAGCGATTTATGATAAAGATTAAAAAAAAGCCTATAAATATTTCCAAACAAATTCATAATGGACATTCTAATATTATCAATAAGATTCTTTTTGCAAGAACTTCTCAAGGCATCTTAAAATATTCTCAAGTCAGTGGGTCCAATAAAAATTCATTTTATTTACATTTTTAAAAATGAACACACAAGCTGGTTGGTTGCCTTTGATGTGCAATTTCTCACTTTTTTCTGACATTTCAAATTAATACCGCAGGCACATCTAGTTTGTTTAATATTATTTCATTTAATTTAAAACAGGTTTTTTTCATTCCTAAACAAAATATTTATATTTTGCCATTTTAATTTTTCTTCTCTTTTTTATTATACACATATTTATTTATTTATTTAATTTTTTTCCATCACCACAAGCTGTTGCATTGACCTCTGCTATTTATTTCTTTTATTTCATATTTTTGTTTTTCTCTTCAACACTTGCACACACAAAATGACATTTTTATGTTTAGAGATTATGGTTGACAAAAACAAAAAAAAAGGAAAGGAAAAAAGAATGATAAAAAAATTAAAGGAAAATATAATAAAAAACTAAAACTAAATTTAAAAATCATGTACAAACACACCGAAACATACACACATACAGACAAATCCATTTCAGTACAATACTAAAAAAAGGATATAAGCAAATCAAACTATAACAAAAAAACAAAAAAAAAAAAAAAAAAGAGTAAAAGGACAATCTAACCATACCACAACAGCAAACACAAATGCAAATCAGATTGTAATGCACAAAGACACACCATACACAAATGTTCATATATTCTTATGTATAAAAATATGTACATGTCTGTTTGTACTTTTAGTACAAAACATCTGTATGTAAATGCATGTACTTAAACATGTGTGTACATATGTAGGTATATGTAAATATGACACATATGCATGCATAAAAATGCATAAATCAGGAAGTTTGAAACAAAATACACAAAGAATTGTGCAGAAAGTGTAGAACAAATCCTAAACAATACGCAGCTGATAACATCAAAAAGTCAAGAAATATAAAAAAAAATAAAAGAAAGAAAGAGAATTAGAAAGAGTACTATATTCAGTATAGACGTACTAAAGATGACCTGCAGTTGAAACCACATATCGTCCACATCCATATCTTCCAATTCGGGCCATACAAAGTTCGTTATCATCTCTCGATAGCAAACACCATTTCCAGTAACTGCCAGACCGGCCTCATTTTGGAAAAAATTCGCCAGGCCATAAACCCCACCAAGCAGTCACCCTTGGTGGATGCATTGGTTTTTCAAGAATCACTCTTGGATTATCATTCGCCCAAATGCGACAATTATGCTTATTGACGAATCCACTGAGGTTAAAATTTCCATCATCACTGCACAGAAAAAATGTTTGCAAACAATTATTCAATTAAATAATTAATTGGTGTACAATAATGAATCAATTAATTTTTTGTTTGCTGCAATTAATTTTTTTAATCAAAACCCATAAAATTAAATGTTTGTGTATGTGTGGTGTATTTTTTTGGTTTATGCAATTAATTTTTTAATTGACTAAATTTGTGTCCCATGACTCGAAAATACAAATCCGTTAATTGGTATGATCAATTCCTTTGCAGGAGCAAAATTAGTAAAATATTTAATTGTCTGAACGAATTGTTTAATTAAAGTCGATTTCCTATTTTTTCTGTGTGAAGATGATTTATTTCGAAAATTAGTCATTTTGATTTTGATTTGAACGCCCATTTTCAAAATAAGCCTGAATAACTTGAACGCGTTGCTCGATTGGGTATCTTTCCAAGGTTCAAATTGGGATTGTCTGAAATTGAAATGCAGAAAAAACTTGACGTTTAGGTGTGGTTGACATTCAACTTCGGCTCTTTATGTGTTTAATACAGTTTGACGGTCGAAATTTAAAGGCTTAAGGCTTAAGGTCCTTAAGTTGGCTTCAGCAAAAGTGCGAATACATGTTAATTATATGAGGCAAACCATATTGAACTTAAGGAAACTTTTTGCAAAGATTAATGAAACTATCATTTGCTTAAGCAAGGTGCGAATCTAATCGCACATTTTGTACGGAATTAAATGTTTTTTTATTTTGTTTTGTTTTTTTAAATACATTTGAGAGATTTTTTGTTAATTATTAACAGAAGGTTAAGCAAGGCTTTGCATATTATGGTTAGGCCTTTAATCAAATAGTTAAGAAAAAACCCCTTATTAAATTTATCTAAATTTGTGAGTAGTTTTGTATGTAAATGTTTTAAGTGCGTTTGTTAGTTATGTGCACTCTCCTGTTCGCAAGTTGTGTAACAATGCATTTACAATACCGTTTGGTTTAAACTGTTTTTTTTTTGTTTTTAATAAACGTTTGAATGTTTTTTCATTTCTTTGCACAATCAGTAGCATCACTGACATTATTGTTGTTTTTGTTGTTACAGTGTTTTATGATGGCCTTTAGCGTTTGTCGCTTTGCCGTTTTGTGTTATCAGTTGACCAATGTTTTGTATTTGTACTCTTCTTGTTTTCCCCCATCCCTCACTTTACTCCGTTGGTTATGCAAACTCCTTTAGCTTTGCGTAAGTTTAATCATACATACATTCATATGTATGAGATACAGTGGGTGTTGAAATAGATATTTTTTGTATTGTTTCCCTGTGTGTACGTTTGTTTGGCTTTTGTGGTATTGGACCACATTCATACTTACAAACACACAAAATGCACAGAATTGTTATATTTACAATCTCGAGCGGGGAAATAAAATAAAACTAGACACTAAAAAGAAGAAGCGAGTTTAACTGAGCAAAAAAAAAAAAAAACATGAAACTGGTTGACTGACCAGAGTGCGGACTAAAGCGTTCGTTATGTGTAAAAACAACCGCAGAGTTGTTGACACTTTTATGAACTACACAACACAATGGTCGGTAGTGTTGCCGGCCCTTTTACGTGGTTTTAATAATTCCTAGACAAACATGTTCATCGGTTTCCGTTATTTTTTCAATTTTTTGCTTTTTGCTCCTTTTTTTATTACATTTGCACGGTTTTTTCATTTGACTTGACATTTTGATAATGAAATAATAAAAGAAGGCAAAGTTTAAAGATTAAAAAAAAATTACACAAAAAGGTAAATTTTCACAAAGAAAAAAAAAAGAAAATAAAACTAAAACAACAAGAATAAAATATTGGTACTTTATTGTAAAGACAATTTTTTTTGGTAACTTGATTTTTTTTAAACGTTTATTTATTTCTTCTTTTTTTATACGAAAGTACTTCTATAACAAGGTCCTTTTTTGTTAATGGGTACATTTTTGTAATTATGTATTTGTTTTCAAATAGGTACTTTTTTGATAATAAGTATTTTTGTCTTAATTGGTACTTTTTTGTTAATAGGCATGTGACAGTGTAAATAAAACTGAACTGGCAAAATAAAATAAAGTCATTCTTCAGGGAGTTATTTCCCATTTTTACAATTGAATATTCATAAAAAAATGGGAAAAGTTTCTCCCTTTTCCCGGGGAGTTATTATTCTTAATTGGGCTGTTAGAGTACTGTTAGAAAAGATAAACTCACTGTTATAGGTTTTGTTAATAGGTACTTTTTTGTAAAAGGTACTATTTTTAAAAAAGTTATTAAAAAAATTTTTTTTTTTTATATAAAAACGAACTCTTTAAAAAATTGTACTTTTTAGGAAAAGATAATAATAAACCTTATTTAAAAAAGTGCTTATAAAGAAGCCTTTTATTTAAGGAACTTTTTGAGTAGATTCTTAAAAATGAAATAAAAACTCCTTTAAAACAAATAGACTTTTCTGGAAAATCACATTTTCTTGGAAAGGAACTTGTTTTGAATAGGAATATTTTTATTTTATTTTTTTAAAAGGGTATTTTGGTTGAAATGAGTTTTGTTATATTAATATATTTTTGTAAAAAGGTACATTTTGCAATTTATTATACAACGTTTTTTTAGTTATTCTGGTACTTCTTGTATAATGGTACTTTTTTTATAATAGTTATAGTACTTTATCTGAAAATAAATGGGCTGTTTTAAAAAAAATTTTTTTTTTTTGAAAGTCCATTTTCAAGAAGTACTATTAAAAAAATGCATAAAAAAGATTTTTTTTAAATTTGTTGTTTTCAAGAGTACAAAACTGAAGACAGTTTAAGAAAAGGAACTTTCCAGGAAAGTAACGTTTTATAATTTTTTATTAAAGTCCTTTTATACAAAGGAGAAGCTTTGATTTCTTGATTCAAATACAGATATTTGATCAAATTCTTTTTCTCCTGCTACAAAATGAACCAACTCTCTTTGGCATTCAATTTCTTTCCCGTTTTTTTTTGAATTATCTTCATTTCTTTAACCTTCTTATTTTTTTGTTCGTAAATTATATCCTGCCATCTGTAAGCATTTCGTTGCAATAACTCAATGTCAAATTCTTTGATTTCTCTGTTACTGAATATTTTGTTTACACAATTCGTCAAAGAGAACCAAAATGAAATTGTAACCTTTAAAAGACAGCAGAAATTGCAACTTCAAAAAGCCAACCATTGCACTGTAACAGCAACTTGTGTAAATATTAAAAAATATATTAACAACAAAAACAATATGTTCGCATTAAATGCATTTTATTTATTTTTTAAAAAAGAGACAAAAAAAATTTTACGAAAATATTTACAAAAAAAAAAACACACACGAGAAATGAAAATTGCACTTAAGAAAATGAATTGCATTCAAATGAGCAACGTCAAAGAACAGCAACAACAAATACAACAACTGTGTGATGAAAAGAGCGGTGCTAAAAAAAGATCTCTTTTGCTAACACAAACGGACACATTATTGCGCTCACCCAACAAACACCTTTCATATGAAATGGCTTTATTATGATTGATATCAAGCACAATTCCCAAGCCATTTTTAACTGTTTGATTTTAACATTTGAATTCAAATTGATAGTGATTTAAATATCAACATTTGACATACAAAGTTGTATGAATTTGATATCAAATCGTTATTAAATATTTTTATAAATGATTTACAACGAGTAAGAAAGCTAAAAAAATTAAACGTAAAAGTGAAGAATTTATAAGTTTGTTGTTGGATTGCAGTGTTACGCAGAGCCATGCCAATCCTTAAAATAAAAAGGAGCCAAGTATATCGTCTTTTTATAAAAATTTTAGGACGAAAGAAACGCTATTTCATCTTTTAACAGCAGCAATGGTGTAGAATGTTCAGCTGATAGTTTATCTAAATAAATGATGAATTTAAATTAAAACAAAAATAATTTTCATTTTTATTCTCAAATTATTACAATCCACCTTTGAAAAAAAATTTGAGAATAGAGTTTGGAAAAAGTGGAAAAAAGATGCATTTTTCTATTTGAAAATAATTTTCCCTTTTCTTGTTGAGAAAGCTATGATTTGCAAATAATTTTCAAATCATTCTTCAAACTCTTGTCGTTTGAGTAAAGAATTGATTGCAACTCATTTTCAATTTGATAGCAAACCTCCGTGTTTGCTGGGCATACTCACACACTCAGTCGCACACACACAAACACACACGTATATGTAAACAAAGACAAGAACTTTTAATGAAAAACAAAACTATACTAAACTTACAATGTTAACACTGAGAAACAATTGAAAAGGGTAAATATTAAATTGTGTAAAAGATTTAAAAATTTTGATAAATTTCAGTAACGAACAATCAACAAAAATAAATTGGTTTAATAAAAAAGAAAAACAAATCGGAGCCTGGGTAGTTTGGTTGGTTGGTTAACTTGGTAGCACGTACAGATCTAGGCGTGCTGCATGTAGAGTCGACAGGGACTCCATTTTGACACCACACAACTCGTGTGGCTAGAGCCAGCCCATTGCGTTGAGATATTTCAGCAAGCTGCTGAGTTTCACCCGCGATATCTCCGAGAGTCCTTGTAGAAGGTAATTCCCAAATAGTCCATGTCGTGTTGAATTATTCGCTGGGCAATCACTTAGAAGATGAAAACTGTCTCCTCACTTCCAGGATCACTACAGCATGGGTAGTTTACTAGTTTGTTTTATTTAGAGTAAAGAGTATCCTACAGAGTAAAGAGCACCATTAAGCCAGGCTTGGGAATGATTTATGTAAACGTAAACTCACAGTCTATTTTAACGCAGTTAACTGTTTGCCATCTGAATTTGAAGACTGTGTTTCAAGCCTTTAAAATTACTCAGAAAACACATTTGCCGCATTCGGAGTAAAAAGCAAGCCGCAGGGGTATGTGAGAGCTATATTAACCTGTAAAAACAACATTTTCCATTCTTACGCAATAGAAATGAATAACTTTTTATCTGAAATTGAACCCCAGACCTAAGGACTCATTAATAATCACGTTTGTTCTATTTAAAGTCAGGAGTAGTTTCAAGACTTTCCAGGGTCGCCCAGAAGTATTTAATAAAGCAGAAGATTGAGGACGATTGAGGAGTAGAGACCCTGGCAGTGTTAGCAATCGAGCATGCAATAAAAAATATTAAATTTTGAGTTTCATAGTTAAACGACAAATCCTAAGTTGTGCATGTACGAGTTTTCGAAGGACATCAAAGGAAACTATGAATCTTTTGGCAGAGTCATGTCGCATAGTCTTAAACATTTAAAGTCAGGACTTGTATTGATTTGTTTCTACTTTTGTACATTTATGCAATTTCTGTCTGAAATTTAAACTTGTGCCCTAGTCGTAGCGAAAATCTGCCCGGAGATGCAACGTAAATAACCTTTTTTTTAAACTACACGTAATTAAACGGTTGCTAAACAATTCGATTATTCTTGCCAATAATAATAAGGTCTGTAGGGGCTTATGCTCTCCAAAAATTTTAAGCAATTCAAATTGGGCTTCCAAAATTAATGTATATATTGGGTGTTGTTCTTAAAAATGCGATATTTTTGGAAAAGTTATGCACATCGTAAGCAAATATCTTGGTTCATCTTTTGAGCAACAAAAGAACTCCATGCTCCTCCAAGGCTAAAAAAAGAATCAAGTCAATCCCGTATACACTATTAAGAAGTGAATCATATTTATGTGACAGCGTTCTGCATAAATCAAAAGATATGGTAGTCTGTTCTGAAAAACAGGAGAGATTAAACTTAACAACCACTAGTTTTTAATTTGAAACATTCAACACTTCGTAATAACTCGGAGCCCTTTAGTCCCGTCAAATACAGAAGAAAACTTTGCTTTGTCATTAATGCTGCTGGTTGGCCAGGCTTTACAATGATTTTCTGTGCCTTTCTTTGTCGTAGTGAATTCATTTATTCACACCAATAACACTGTTCAACAGACAAACCCAGCCTCAATACTTGCAACGCGAAATGAAACAAGCAACATTTTAAAAGTAAGCTCGGGTTCCCGAAATATCGGCCCCTGAAGTTTTAGAGTTTTTTGAAAAAGCGTTTGGTACAAGTCAAAAAAATATACTAAATGTACTTCTGAGCTAAAAGACTATTCCAGATGTCTTCAGTAGAATTCTTTGGCTGATTGTAACACTGATTTTAAGGCGTAATTTTTGTCCTTTTTTTAATTTCCACACAAAAGTATACTTAAACGGCACTTTAGAGGTTTTAAAATGTTCCACGAATATTTTCTGCTAGGTGTCTTCTAAGACCAAAAGTTCGTGCCTAGACATTTCAAGAAGCTAACGCTTAACAAGAATTCCTATGGTAAAGCAAAAGCCAAAGACAAAAAAAAAATGACTTTTACAATATCAGAAGTATCACATTTCATATTTTCCGAGTTGACAACATTTCTTATTCAAACACGGGAATCCATAGATGAGCTACAAATTTCGGCTATTAAAAAGAATAGGCACCAACCAGACCACCTTTACCATCTAATGATATTCCTGAATACGATGGGAAAATACCAATCCATGAAAAGAAAATCGCAGATTGAAAAAAAAATTGAAAAATACATTCCCACTGAGTACCAAAATTTACACACAGAAATTTTTGCTTGGCCAACAACATCAGCCAACAATCAATGGCAAGATTATTCGTTGAAAATCGTTGGTTTTGTGATTAGTCATTTCGAAAAGGGCATAAGTCCAATAATTTAAATTTAGAATATCTGTACACAAAAAGAAAAACAGTCGGGATAAATCAAGTTTTTAATGATTACTTTAAGTACGAGTCGTACTCTTAAATTCAAGTATGAATAACATTAAAACGTACTCAAAACAGTCCAAAATGGGATTACTTTTAAAAATCAATCACGGAAATTTGAAGAAATAAGTATAAAATTCTTAAACCAAGTAAAAAAAAGATTAAGGGGGTAATTTTGTTGTTCACTTCACCTTGCGTTGAGAAAATTTTCATATAAAATTTTTTGAATTTTCAAAAATTTTAAAAATTTTATATGAAAATTTTATCAACGCAAGGTGAAGTGAACAACAAAATTACCCCCTAAACTTTTCGTTGTGTTTAACCCTCCGGCTTACGCATGTTTTAATTTTCTAAACACATTGAAAAAAGGTCTGGTCAGACTCATGTGTACCACGAAGTGTTAACAAGTATGTTCGAACTCTTGCTTCTCATTTAGTTTATATTTTTGGTTAAATATGTACATACACTGAGAAAATTTAAAGCTTTAAAATCAAAGAAAAAACGTCTTTGTAAAATTGTAACGAAAATATATTTGTTAGAAGGAAAAAATCCTTGCATCAATGATTTATTCTTTAAACAAGCAAATGGTGCGTCTTCAACACAAACGACTAAAATTCTTTGAAGCTTAATCAAAGAAATTATCTTTTCCGTAAAGATAAAATATTTGCTACAAAGATTTATTTCTTTGCTAATAAGCGATTGAAAAACGTATTTAAATTTAAAGACTTTTCTTTGTTTTTTTAAAGCTAAGCATCCTTGCTACAAAGACAAAGTCTGTAACTTTAAAGAATTTTGTATTCAATACATAAGTGAACATGTTTGCTTGTTCACACATGTTTGCATGCAACGGTAAATAAAAGCGGTTAAAAAAAAATAAAGATAAAGTCTTTAGTCTTCAATGTTAAATTTATATACGAATGTTTTTTTATCCAAAAACTACACTGCTCCAGTAGACAAGCTGGTAGTGAGCTAGTCTATCAGCACCGAGGTTGCGCGATCGAATCCCACCAGAGACAGAAAAAAAATAAAAAATAAAATAAGTAAAAGAAAATAAGTAAAATAAAATAAGAAAAAATAGAAAAAAAAATTTTTTTTTCTTTATTGAAAGTATTCATGTTTAAGGACTTTTTTCATGTGTTTCCAAAGACGTACATCCTTGCCACAAGATTTTAAGTCTTTGATTTTAAGTATATATTTCATGGAAATCTAAAGATCTTTGCGCCTTTCCGGTAAAGATGTTTTGTCTTTGGGCACAATCTGACCAATAAAAGTCTTTGCAACAAAGTGTATTTTCTTTGATTTTACGATTTATTTTTCTCAGTGTAAGATTTCTAAGGCAAAAGCCATATCGGGCATGATGTTCGTGTTTTATCAGTCTGTAAGGTGTTATACGGGTAAGTAAATCAATCATAATAACTTTTCCTTTCTTATTTCCTATTTCTTTTTTGGTACTTTTCAAACTAGAATTCGAGATAAAATTAACTTTGTAATACTTGAATCAAGCGCATTTTGAGATTGATTCAATCTTATTGTTACTTAAAATCATCTTGGGATTATTTCAAGTACTAAATAGGGATTGAATATGGATAATTTAAGTATTTTGGGATTAAAAATCCGTACATCAATCAATCTTTCTGTACTTGATTCAAGAAAATCCGAACACACCGAACTATTAATATCGCTTCGGATTGATTTGAGTACGAATGGATTAATTTTTCTTTTGATTTTTTTTTTCAACTAAAAATGCAAAAACTAGAAATGCTCTTGTTTGTCAACTTCCATGCTTCGTTCGCTTAGCTCCATATAATTTTTTCATAAAAAAATATATTTCTGTGCATTGTGAAAATTTTTTTTCCATGGACTTATGCTCTTGCCGCAAAGACTAGTCAAATCAATAAAATATGCAATTATAAAATAAAAGGTTTCCAACTAACCTCGCCAGACCAAAAGGTTCGTAACAAAATTTGAATTCATGCTGGCCAAAATAAATTTATTTTCATAAAGATGTCAGATTCCTTATTTAATTATTTGATAATCCAGCAGTACTCGTCTGTCCATTGGTACGGGCCTTTATAGGGAAAATTTTTTTTAAACAACGAAGTGTTTTGTTATGACAAATTGTCCGATTTAATAAAAATTGCACCTGTGCTTCAAATTAGTATTTCCTGGAGCCATGAACAATTCTCAGACTGTCTAGCTAAGCGTGTTTTTCGCAAAAAACGTTTCTTAACTTTCCCGATTTAGTCATTATGTTCCCGAAGCTTCATACCAGTATACGACCGTCTAGCAATGTTTGTTGTTTGCAAAAAATTGTTTCCAAAATACAGTGTTAAATATGGATAAAATGAGTTTATTAGTTTGTTTATTCTCCATT
Source organism: Pollenia labialis (assembly GCA_949318255.1). NCBI lineage: Eukaryota > Metazoa > Arthropoda > Insecta > Diptera > Polleniidae > Pollenia > Pollenia labialis. The sequence goes on from OX439139.1 coordinate 15,105,666, forward strand.
TCGAATAAGAGTTGCTTATAGTTTCAAAAATTTCTTACCCTTTTCAATTGATTCTCACCAAAATTCTCTTATGCACAAATAAAATTTATCATAAATACAAATTTGCACATACATTCATTCCTCTACCCGTATAATGGTGAGATAAAACAAAAGATAAGCCGAAGCAGCGAAAACGATAACAGCCTTTTGCAAGAGAAACAAATAGGAAAATGAGAAAAAAAAAATAGCGAATTCAAAAGAAAACATTTTTATCAACAGTTTACATGAGATTCACTCACTCACACACATGTCAAGATGAAAAAAAAAATAACAACAATATAAAGACAATAGCTTAAGAACAAATACAAGTGTCTAGATGAAGGAACAAAGGAAATACGAAAATAAAATAAAAGATGAATTTAAAAACAAAGGGAAAAAAGTTTACATGTATGAATACTTGCAATACTCACCTTCTTTCAACGTTGTTTATATTTTCCTTTTAATTTTTTTTTTTTGGCTTGTTTTTATTGTGGAAAAAGGAAACGGAAACATGTAAGCCAAACGTGTATACACAGAGGAGCTGTTAAAAAAAAAAAAACATTAAAAACAAAATATTTACACAACAACAAACATTCACATATCCTCATCAAATTTGCACTCGTACACAGACTGATACACATGTGGTGCCAGTTACATACAATCTTACTACACATACACATACTCATAAGAAATTTGTACAGAGTTGGACAGGGTATTAGAAACGCAAGACATAATTAATAATTCAAATGCCATTACTGTTTCCTAAAAAAATTATTTTTTCTATTTTTATAAACCACATTTAATCCATTTTCCCTTGATTTTTATTTTACATTCTTTCCATACATTTTCCTATCCCCTCCACTGTTTTATCCATTTGAATACAAATAATGTTTATTTCATCTCTGTGTTTGTGTGTTTATCTTGTTTTGTAACCGAAAAAACATGAATTTATCTCCTGTTTAAACGACCAAAAATGTATTTCAGCTTGCGTGTTTTTTACTCAAGGATATCGAAGGATTAATTCTTAAGAAAAAAAGAAACTGCTTAAAATAATCGCACACACACACGCATTAACGTTCTCGCACATTTGAAATAAAGACAAGTAAGTTATTGTTGCAGCACTATAATTTTCAAGGATATTCAACACTTTGATTTTTAATACTTGTTCATTTTACTTTTTGTTTACCGACACTTTTTCTTCGTTCTTCAGTTTTAATGTTATTTTAATGACACTTTAGTGCAAACGAGTAAAAATGTATTTGTTTTAAATATTTGTTGTTTTGTTTTAAATATATTGACACATATTTACTCATCAACAACAAAAAAAAAACGAGAATCTTGCAGTTGGTCTTTTTTTTCATTTTGATTATTTTTTAAATTATTTCTTATTTAGTTCGTGTTTAGTTGTTTAACTTGAATTTAAACTCCTCAACTCATAGAAAAATGCATCTTCATATTGGCGATGACCTAACATCAGTATTGTCACATTAATGTTATTACAAATGGCATCAATGAGGCAAAGCGCGACATCAAACCAATGACGAACGTCATCATTAAATTTTGTCATATTTTTTGCCGCAGCATCTTTGCTAAGACTTCAGTCACATCAATTCAATGCCATAAATTATTTTTCTCAGCATAATTATCATGGTTAAAAAGTAAAATAAGAAGCAAAAATTCCCATATTCTATTTGTTTACATTAAAATTGGGCATGCTGCTAGTGTCTTATCATTAAGAGTCCTCCTGTAAACAAAGGGCGGAATACAATAAAAGTAAAACAAACATGTGTTACGGATAATATAGATAATTATATTCTCTCACTTTGATTTAAGTCGATCAAGGTTGTGTTGGAAATCGAAAAAGTAAAACGCAAGAATTTGGAAGTTGTTTTTTAAAACACTTTTAATCCATTTTTTTTTTAAATTTTGTTATGAAATTCTGTTAAATAAAGAAATATTTGTATAATATTTTTTAAAAAATTCTTTTATGGCGGAAATCTTATTAAAAAACAACTTTAAATTTCTTGCGTTTTACGTTTTCAATTTGCAGCATTTTAATAACAGTTTGCCATTAAACTGAGCCAAATGTGTCCTTTTTCCGATGTTACGATGTTCCGATATTTTTTTATCAAAATGACTGTAAGTCGCCATTTAGTTGATGCCGATGTGTCATCCCATTTATGACATAATTTCACCTGATGACAATTTGACCAAGTGACGTTTAGGCTGACATAACAATGATGAAAAGGGACATGGTGTCTAAAACAAAGACACTTGTCATAGTATTGATGTGAAAATACATAAGTGTTTTGACGCCCTTTCTATCGGTGTAGTAAAGATTTTAAACCAAATCTAAATTCGGTTCATAATTAGATCAAGTTTATCTTTTATTTCAGAGTTCATTTTCTTGTTTAAGTTCAGGTTAAAGTTAAGGTTAAGCCTTGGTTTCTTGTTCCAGCCCTAGTTCACCCAGTAAAAACTTCGTCTACAAAATAATGTGTTAAGTAATCAGAAAAACATAAGAGCACTACTTACAATTCTACTGAAAGAACCAATGAATTTTATATGGGATGTCCCAAAAATAATGCATTCAAAAGTAAGTCATTTTTTTGTTTACATTAATACATCCAGAAGAAAGTAGTTATAGAAGTTGTTATAGATGTAGTTATAGAAGAAGGCTACTAAATAATGAGTTAAAGAAGCTATTCATTTTGCAAAAGTAAGCGAAGTTTTTACTGGGCAGAGTCTAGTTTAGTTTAGCGTTCAAGTGTTTCAGCTTAGATTTTTGTTAAGGCTATAGTTCAGGTGTGTGTATAAGCTTAAGTTCAGGGGCCTATTTCTGGCACTCGTAATCGAGTACATTCTCGATTCGAAAGCAATTTAATATTTAATTTTTCCAGGCAATACTGAATGAATCGAAATTATTTTTTCAGTTTTGTGAAACTCAAATTAATGCTTTACATACGAGAAAGTACTCGATCACGACTGCCAGAATTTGGCCCCAGATCAACATTATTTAAAATTCTACTTAAAGTTCTAGTTCGAGCTCTTAGTTTCTACCTGTTTTTAGAAAATATTGAAAACAACAATAACAAACGAAAATTTGTTTTTGTTTTTAATATAATTTCTCACTTACTCACTCTCTACTTAAAAGCAGGCAGTTAGTTATGTACTAGTTTCCGTTCTTGTTTATATTTTAGCTCAGTAAGTTTCGATTTCAAGTCGATTGTCAAAAATTAGATTTTCTTTGATTTTGTTTACTTTCTTCTTGTTTGCCTCTTCACGTTCATTTGCAAAGAATTTCTGTTGTTACAACAAATTCATAGCAAAAAGTGAAATAAATCACAATAAATTTTGAAAATCAGAAATGTGGGATAGAAAAATAAAAAACAATAAAAATCTGGAAATGGATTGCAAATTTTTACTAATTTGAGGTCGCTGGTTTCGGATCTACATTTTTCTCTATCAGCTCTACTTTTCGAGATTTACCGTTATGTCCGAAATTAAGGCACTTTCACTACATATATTCGAATAACTTAAAAACGGTTGACTATATACAGTTAAAAAAGAAATCCGAAACTGGGCAACAGTATTATCTGTAAGCCGTGCTTATATAGTTTTTTAATATGCCCTGTAGTTTCAGAAAAATCGGTGAGTTTTTGAAAAAAAGGAAAATTAAAAAAAAATTTTTTTTTGTTTTTTAAAAATTCATAAAAAATAAAAATGCAACAAAAATCACAGTTTTGGTCTAAAAATATTTAGCTCAACATAATTTCGAATGAAATGAGGTTTGTCTCATTGTCATCGGTGCACAACTTTTGATTTAATCACAATTTACTGAGAAAACTGAATATCGATATCAAATGTATTCCCTTAAAAAAGGGACAGTTTAAATTTTTAATAAGCATTAGGTTAAAATACGAAGTCAGTTTGTTGGAAAAATAAGAGTTTTCGTCAATTTCTTATTTGGCGTATGAGCAATATTTCATTATTAATTATTAAGTATACTTATTACTAAATCAGTTGAGTTAAATTCAACTATAAAACAAGTGAGAAGGTGTAATCGGTCAAGCCCGACAGTATGATACCCTACAGCACAGTATTCAAAATCAAATTTTTTGCGAGGGAATGGTTTTATGAATAGGGATCTATCTTTGTTTTAAATTTTATTAAAATCTGTTAGATAGTTTCGGAGAAGGAGCAATTGCCTTCTATCTCCCCTCGTAGTCCATATAAATATAGATCTATCTATGTTTTAAATATGGATAAGCCGATAGCCTTAGTTTCTAGTGCTTTAGCTTTAAGATTAATTGTAATTGAAATTATAATAAATATCTAAATAAATAATTAAATAAATATGGATCTATTTATGTTTTAAATTTCATTAAAATTAGTTTGAAAGTTGGCAAAAAGACCGTATTTCGGAAAGGAGCTTGTATGGGACCGATTCCCCCTATTTTCAATACGCTTGATCCTTATGCTAATTAGAACCTGTGTAACAAATTATCTTTGCGTACAATGTTACATCGATAGCCAGTAGGGTATTCAATTTATCGATGTTTTGCATTAATCGATTAAACGTGCGACTAATTATTCGAGGTTAAAAATTTAATCGAATAATTATCGAACAATTAAAAATATTATTCGGTTAGTCGAAAAATGTTAATTTTATCTAGTTTAGAAGTTTAAAAATAAGACCAAGAATAATATTTTTTAACATAAAAATTTTCATAAAAAAAAATAGTAACAACAATTTAACAAAAGGTACTTTATGTAATAAAAGATGACAACTTTTTAAATTAAAAAAGCAGCATCAAAATCTTAGCAAATCTTCTAAAATTATTCTTAAGATTATAATCTTTCAAAAAGAGTAGACAGTTGTAAAGTCTGTGTTTCAAATGATTTATTTCTTTAGTTTTGATGAAACTTGGTTTAGAAAAGAATCTTTCACTTATTGCTGACGTTGGGGAGATTGAAAGTAAAGCGTTTAAAAGGATTTCCAATTTCTTTTTCTTGTCTTTTCTAAAAATTGGTAGTCTACCATTATACCACTTGAATCTCTTTTTAATTTTTTAACAATTTCAAATATTTAAATGGATTTGTTAAGGTTTGGTAGAAGGTTCCTCTTCTTCATCTGAATCATTGTGGTAAAAGTCTGAACTAAATATTCTTAAATAAATTATTCCCAAACTCTATTGCTTCAGTCTTTGTATGTACTATACTATATTTTGAAAAATTGTTATCCGAAGGAAATGTTGCTAAGTTAAGGATCAATAAAAGGGCATTAAAAATATACAGGCTTGTTTTTTACATAAAAGAAAAAAGCAAATACTGTGAAAAAACAAATTTTCGATTTATCGACAAAAGTTATTCGAATTATTTGTTAATCGAAAATAAGCTATTTAAAATTATTCGAACATTTAATAATCCACAATTAATCTAATAACCAGCCAGCTTGCCATCCGGACGGACATCCTTAGATTCACTCAGAAGGTGATTCTGAGTCGATTGGTATACGGTGGGCAAAGCACCCATATTTAATGGTGTTACAACACATCGAGTTGACAAATGTGCAGATTAATCGGTTTTTTTGCAGTTTTTTTAAAGTGCAAAGCAGTCTCGCAGATTTTTACAGTTTTTTTTAGTCAATGCAGTTTTTCAGTTTTATTCGGATGAAACGGAGAAGCACTTAATTACAAGAATGATAAACAAATATTTATTTAAATAAAACGATTTTATAGCTTGCACTTTCTTTTAAAAGCAACAGTTGTACATTTATTCTAAAGCAACAAAAGACATGCCGCCTTATTCGCCAAAAGATTTAAGTTTTATAAAAGGTTTATTAAAAAAATTCGTTTTAATTTTTACGAATAAGAACAGGGCTTAAAAAACTGCAGTCGAACCCAAAAACTGTCGAACAAAAAACGAAAAATTGTCTTCAATTTTTCACTTATTGATTTGGTTTGACAGGCACTGTTTACATTAAATAAATCAGAAGGAAATGTAAAAGTTTTTTTTTTTGGCCAATGATAAATGAGGAAGTGGAAGAAATGGCAGTTTTTCTACTTTGACTGCAGTTTTAAACGCTGAATAAGAAGACCAATAGAAATTAAATTAGGTACTTTTTTAGGTTCGAGTTTAGGTACTAAAACATCACCTGCTCGAAATTCTTGCTGAGATACCAGTTCACGCGTCACCTTTAATATTAATTTCCTTTCTGGTTCATTCATGTTCAGGTTTAAGTTTAAGGCAATGATTAAGTAAGATTGAGATTAAATTCGAGTTTAGGTTCAAGGTACGGTACAACTTCAAATTTCAGTTCAGGCTTAAATTCGGATTTTAGTTTAGGTTCTAGTACAGTTAAGAGTTTATGTCTGCAACAAGAAATTAAGAATAGCCCCCATATAAATTGCTTTTCGAATAGGGTCGTTGTGTCTTCTATCAATTTTATTTTAATGAAATTTAAAACATAGAAAAATCCTTCTAGAATACTGTGGGATACTGTGGTGCAGGGTTTCCCCGACTATACTTTCTTACTTGTTGGTTTTATTTGTGTGTGTTTTATTTAAATGCTGTTGAGAGGATGTTAATTAATTTTTGACAGCAGTTAAAGCAATCTTATGGATATTATTGTTGGTCCTTTAATGCTTAATCGATAAACAATAGTATTTCGTTTAACACTTGATATGATCAGCTGCACTACACCCTGGGGTAAATAAGGCTCATCTTATTGTGGTCCATCGAATATAAGACCCAGTCAATAAAAAAATTTACAGATCCCAAGAGAACTTTACTGTTTCTTGCGATCGTTGATGAACAGAAATCCTATCTGGACCCAAGGAAGTCAGTAGCACTCCATGGCACGCCACCGGACAGACTCTTGGTTCGGGCCTTCTTTTTCCTTCAGGAAGATTGTCTTTGTAAAAGTTCAGGTTATCGTTGAAAATATACTTTCGGATCACTTGGGGTTTACTAACCAAAGTCGCGGAAAGGGACATCCTGAAAACCCCACTAAAGAGCTGATTTTCCACCACTTTTGGGAGAGTTTGACCTGAGGGACAGATTATCCATAGTTTTCCAAAAGAAACAGAGCTCAGTTAGCTGCAGTTCTAAGGTAAGGGCTCGAGCGGTTGATAAACGACTCTTTTTCACAGCTCCTAAGCTGCACTTTTTTCAAACTAATCAAGTAAAGCAAGACATTTTTGTATTAGGAAAAGTATTTGTTACACTTTTTTGTTCAATGGTTAAGTGAGAATAAAAATAGGAGATGTTTGACCTTAAAATGTTTTTTTTGAAACTCATAAAAGACTAAAACAATATGAAAAGAAAATGCAATTTTCTATGAATCGCGTATTTTTAAGTTATACACCTAATACTTGCAGTTCAGTTAAGGTTCTAGCTTTAAACTAGTTCCCGTTTTTGTTTAGACTCTCCAGTTTGACACAACATTAAAGTTCTAAATTAAAAAGTAGTTACACTTTGATTTAAAAAATACTTCTACTTGATAATGTTTTTTTCTTCTGAAATATATTGTTAATATTTTAAGACAAATTAATGTTTTTAAGGTAATAAATTTGTAGATATTTCCCCTTTTTATGTCTATCTTTTTTAATGCTTCAGTTTTTTATTTGAATATTTCTTATAATTGTAAATTTTTATATATTTTTTACTCATTAGCGTCGTCTAATGACTTTAAGTAATTTTGTAATAAATAATTTAGTACTTAACAGTGATAAAATACTAAACACCTGCTGCCCACTGTAAGTGATTAAACTCATTTTGCAAATAATTTTAAAACAAAAATTTGCAATAACAACACAGATTGTTGATTTCAAATTAATTTATAGAAAACAATTTACGTTCAAACAAATCGTTATTAATTATGAATTTGAATGCAAAAACTTTTAATACAGAATATTTTTCATTTCATTCCAGGCAGTTTATTTTTGATAAACAGATGAGAAAAACAAGTCATGAATAGCAGATTTAAGGCTGTATAAAATTATGAAGAAAGTTAATAGACACTGAAGCCATTTGATTTTAATTACCTGTGAAATTATTATGCAAGCTCTATGACATCACAGCAATGTTGTCAGAAAAATAAAAAATGAATGAAAACTCCAATTTTTTTCCACACTCGAAAATGTCCCCTTTTTTTCACCAAGCCCCCCAAATTTTTTACATAAATTTTATTAAAAATATATATTTATATAAAGATTTGCTTATCTATAAAATTTAAAATTTGCAAAAGAATGATTGAAAAAATGTGATTTCTGGCAAGACTGACTCACAACAATCCTTCAAACTGATCAACTCTGAAAGCATTTGAAACATTATTGGGGTGCTGAGCATTGTTAGCTCCACTTTTTTTACAAGAACAAAAAAGGGCCGATGTTGATTTTCAATAAAACACAAATTATTTAGGAAATTATTGTAATTTTTTTTTATTATGTTAACATTGGTATGGTTCAATTATGTATGGAACAACATTTGGGCCAAATGGCCGCCTCGACCTCAGCGGCTCACCTCCATCCAATGATGCAAATTTTCGAAGACGCTGAGGCATATTTGAGGTTCTACTCCGTTAATGATCCAAATTATCACATCTTTTAGCTCTTGAATTGTTGCTGGCTTATCGACGTACACCTTTTCTTTCAAATAAACCCAAAGAAAGAAGTCCAACGGTGTCAAGTCACATGATCTTTGCGGCCAATTGCCATCGCCGCCACGTGAGGCAACACGGCCATTGCATTTGTCACGAAAAAGAGCCATTGTTTCGTGAGCTGTTTGCAAGTGGCACTGTCCTGTTGAAACCAATTCGGGCTATAAAAAGTTCGTTATCATCTCACGATAACGAACACCATTCACAGTAACTTGTTGACTGGCCTGATTTTGGAAAAAAAATTTGGCCCGCTGATGCCGCCAGCCAAAAACCGCACCAAACTGTCACTTTTTGTGGGTGCATTGGTTTTTCGACAATCACTCTTGGATTATCATACGCCCAAATGCGGAAATTTTGCTTATCGACGAATCCTCTGAAAATGTGCCTCATCACAGAAGATGATTTTCTTCGAAAATTGCCAAGCGCCAACCGAACTATGAGAATCATTTGTCATCTCGTATTTTTAGTTTGGTAACGAACGAGTTTTGCAACTCACCTACTTACATGCAACATTGTTGATTGTCAAAACAACTGTTAGGTTTTACAAGAAAAATAAATTCTAAACATTTAAATGCAATTTATAAATTGATCATATAAAATAGATTTTTTCTTCTCCTCAAACATTTTCAAGAATTTAGATAGGGCCTTTTACGTTTTAGGTGACGAAATGCTTGCAGAGTGCTGACCACTAAATGTGTAATTGTTACGTGGTTAACACGCATGCAAAATAGTCATCTATGCTGGCTCTTAAACACCAACAAATTTGACACACACCCACATACACTCACACACTCTAGCATATCCAGCAAGCATTTGGGTGAGCATTTTCTGTGAAAATCAGCTAAATGAATCTTTTTAGATGACTTTCGGTGATTTAAATAGTATTTAAGACTTGAGCGATTAGAAAAGGATATACATATGTATTATGAGCTCATATGCGGTCATTATTCTCTAAAAGCTAAATCCTTCCTGCTGGCATTCTGTAACATAATCGACTCTTTTAGGAATCAGCTTCAATAGCAAAGCAGACGCATACGAGCTAATTTTCGATCATAAATGATACTGTCGTTGTAAGAAAATGGTATCCTACCGATAAATCACCTCAAAGAGTCATTTTTTATACAACTTTCTGATTCCTTTTTGAGCATATGAATGAAGCATATGAGTCATTCCATGTCAGACCGAACACCTTTTTTACACCACCTGTTCCGATTTTCTTTAAATTTGCCAGACGTATTCAACATAAAAAAAATATTTTACACGTGTTTCGGGAAAAAAATTAAAAATTTTTTTTTAAAAAGTTATTTGCATTTGAAAATCGTGAAAAATCTTCCGACATGACAACATTTAAACTAATGTTTTTATAAAACTAGTGAATGAATTTTGAAGTTCAATACCTTATTTTAAAGGTATTTAAACCTTCTTTTTAAAAAAAATATTAGTTTTTAAAAATTATTTTTTTTATTATTAAAATTTGGTTTTTTTACTTAATTTCTGTTTTCCACAATCTTCGAACAAGTCGAAAAATCTGAAAAAATATTTTCTTAAAGGTTAATATATTCTTAACATTCCCTCAAAATTTCAGAGTGGAGGTCGAATGGATTCTATTTTTTTACGATTTTTTCCATTGCAGCACCACAAAAAATTACATTTTGTATATAAACATTTTGTGTGTGTAGTGTGTTCTGGTCTGGATCGGTTCTCATAGCCCATGGGCTCGTTGTTCTAGGGTTAGGGGATAAACTTCCTGTCGAAACACAATCGCTGTCAATTATTGGCATTTTATTTAGTTTTAGTCGACAATGACCACAAATTCTAAGACTTCCATTTAAGTTTAGTTTTTTTATGTTTGACAACATTAAACGGATTGCAACAAAATCTGTAATTCGGTTTCATTATTTTAATTTACTTAACAATTTTTTATTCCCTCTGAAAGCACTGAACTGAGATAAACGAAATTTTCTTGTAAACTAAAGATCACCTGCAACATTGCTTTTTTTTAAATAGAACATCCCAAAAATTTATAACGGCAAAATAGAAAAAGCAAAACAAACAAATCTCCAGAACAATATGAATTTTGATTAAATATTTACTTAAGTATCAAATTTTGTGTGTTTTTGAATACATACACACAAGGTATATTTACACAAGGTAGACTCATTTGGGAGTGTAGACATGCTGCTCTATAAAAATAACCGAGTGGAACGGAATTGTCAAAATTGTCTTCATATAAATTTAACGCACACATGTACAAATTTTGGCTCATATACACGGATTTTGACATTGGTGTTCCAACTTAGGTAAACAGCTGACAAACATATGGGCCAACGAGTTTACCTTGTGTAAATATACCTTGCATACACACATACATACATGCGTTGACATTTTCGTTTACATGCTTGAAAAAAAAATGTTTATATACAAAATGTAATTTTTTTGTGGTGCAGCAATGGAAAAAATCGTAAAAAAATAGAATCCATTCGACCTCCACTCTGAAATTTTGAGGGAATGTTAAGAATATATTAACCTTTAAGAAAATATTTTTTTCAGATTTTTCGACTGGTTCGAAGATTGTGGAAAACAGAAATTAAGTAAAAAAGCCAAATTTTAATAATAAAAAAAAATTAATTTATAAAAAATAATATTTTTTTTAAAAAGAAGAAGAACTTCAAAATCCATTAACTAGTTTTATAAAAACATTAGATTAAATGTTGTCATGTCGGAAGATTTTCACGATTTTGACGATTTTCAAATGCAAATAACTTTTTAAAAAAAATTTTTTAATTTTTTTCCCGAAACACGTGTAAAATATTTTTTAATGAAGACTTCGTTCTCAAATTTTGAAAGACATCGGAGACATCAAAGTCAATTTTTAGCAAAAATCGTACGGTTTGACATGGAATGACTCATATGTGAGTCCTTTGCCAATCGCTCTAGTGATAAATCATTATTTTTATTATTACCCAAATGCTAGCTGGGTATTAGTTAAATACTAACTGAAAATATATCTAAATGAAGGTGTGAATAAAATATCAATTATAAATTAGATTTAAATCAAACACTTTTCACTCGGAATCTATTTATTTAGCTAAACCCAATTCCGACAAATAAATATCACTCCCTCCAACTATTGTTAAGTACAAATCGAATTTCACAATTGGATTTTATTTGTTTCTTTTTTTTTTTTAAATTTAATATTCCAAAATGATTCGTAATGGTCAACCAGACTCATTAAGTTGTGGTAATTTTTTGAAAAATGTTCCACAAGTATTACGTAATCATTTTCCTGTAATTTATTTTATTGTTTTTATTTCAATATTTTTTGTTAACAAATATTCAACTTTATTTCTGGTACTGGTGGCTGTTTCTATGGTTTTGAGTAAAAATTTTGACCCATTTTTTTTGTATGTGTGTATGTGAAAAAGCAGTAGCTTCAGCAGCTTCAAATGATGATGATGATAATGATGATAATAATGAGAATGTGAAATGTTAATTTTGCTAATGTGTTACATAAACATAAATGAATAAATAATTTATTTATATTTTTAATAAATAAATCTATCTTTTTGTATGCGCTGCTGCTGTTATCTATTTATTTGTTTCTGTTTTAATAAATAACAACTCATTTGTAATAATTACAGTTTGTATTTTATTTGAGTATGAAACAGATACTTATGGGCTAAATAAGTATATTCAAACAATATGCAGACATTAATATGCCAGCAACAATCAAAGCCAAAAGTATGCAAGCATGAAGAACAATTGAAGTGGAAACTTATCTCGAAATTGCTGCTGATCAGTGGGCCAGTAGATGGCTTGTCCGCTCGCTATCACATAAAGTCCTATTTTGGAAATTGCGGATCCTTTGGTGTTATAAGTAGTGACTCCCAGTAGATATGTTTAGCGTTGTAATCACCAGCATCCAGAAAACAGGGGCCAAGTGATATTTGTAAGGGTCGTTACATTTTAAGGGCCGATGTTGAATGTGAACCACACCTAAACGTCAAGCTTTTTTCAGCATTTCATCTGACATTTCTCAATTTCAGACTAACTCAATTTGTACCATGGAAAGTTACACATTCGAGCAAAGCGTTAAAGTTATTCAGACTCATTATGAAAATGGTGGTCCAAATCAGAATGCATGTCGAGCACTTCGAGATTTTTTCGGTTTAATCGTCAAAATTTGAGCAAACCGGGTCGGTAGGAGATGTGAAAACATCAGTTCATGCTCGTGCAACTCGAACTGCAAAAAATATTGCTGCTGTTCGCGATAGTGAGGCTGAAAAGCCGTCCACCTCAACTCGTCGTCGTTCCCAACAATTGCACCTCTCACGCTCGACTTTGATGATCATTATGCATAAAGACTTGCATTTACACTCTAACAAGGTGCAAACAAGGACTAAAGAACTAAAGCCTCTTGACCATTCCGAACGTCGTCAATGGTCAGAATGGTGGCAAGAAATGGCAACAGAGGATGATAAATTTTCGAAGAAAATCATCTTCAGTTATGAGGCACATTTTCACCTCAGTGGATTCGTCAATAAGCAGAATTGCCGCATTTGGGCAAATTATAATGCAAGAGTGATTGTCGAAAGTCCACTGCACCCACAAACAGTGACTTTTTGGTGCGATTTATGGGCTGGCGGTACTATTGGGCCGTATTTTTTCCAATATGAGGCCGGTCAACAAGTTACTGTGAATGATGTTCGCTATCGTGAGATGATAATGAACTTTTTATGGCCCGAATTGGAAGATATGGATGTGGACGATATGGGGTTTCAACAGTACGGTGCCACTTGCCAAACAGCTAACGAAACAATGGCTCTTTTGCGCGGCCAATTCAATGGCCGTGGTGTCGATGTCAATTGCCCGCCGAGATCATGCGGAACATTAGCGTAATAAATATTATCGTAATAAAAAGAAATGACAACAATATCGAAAATAATTTTTGTTTTATTCAAAATCAACATCGTCCCTTAAAATTTAGCCACCCTTTATAAACGATATAGTGATTAAATTTCTAGGTTTCAATTAAACTTTCAATGAAAATGCTTGTTGCTTAAATGCAAAGGTAGTCCTCATGAAAATCAGAGGAAATGCTCGATTCAAAGTATTGTTGAAACCGCCTTGCCTATAGAAGCTTTACCTCGAGGTGACTTAGTGCCTATTTCACCAATTGTATTTAAAAATCAATTTTTGCTTTTCATGTTAAAACAAAAACAAAATTATATGAAAACCTTTATTTAAATATGAATTGATATGTTAATACAGTTGGTGGAATTGGCCCTTAAACTCATAGAAAAATGCGTCTTCATATTGATGATGCCGTAACATTAGAATTGTGACGTCAATGTTATTACAAATGGCATCAATTAGGCAAAAAGTGGCATCAATCCAATGCCGCAAGACATTATAAAATGTTGTCATATTTTATGCGTCATCTACACTACACATTTTGTATATTTTTAACAGAATGTTTTTTCTTTAACCAATATTTTTGTTTTTAGACACATTTTTAAAACATGCATTGAAGGCATTGCATTGACGTACATTCGTGTTCAAACCAATTAAAACTTTTAAACAATATAAAACATTCATATTGCTGACAGGTAATCTTTACATTTGGCATCATCATCAAAAAGAATGAGGGCGAAAAGAGTAAAATGTAAAATAAAGCATACACGTGTGTATGTAAAAGTTTGTTGCCAAACCAACAACATCCTGAACTGCTTTCCACCAGACATTTTGGCGAAAATGCTAGCTGCGAACACGGCAGTAAGGCTTAGGGCTACTTAAATACGGTTTGAGATAAATTGGCGCATGGATGTTGATCCCGGCTTCACCATAAGCATTTTGGATAATATTGTTCACATTCCCGCGAATGTGATTCAGATATTCATTGACGGGTCAAGACACTTTGCGGTGATGGCTCTGGCATACTCTCCGAGCAGCTTAACTGGAGTATTTCTGTTAGGCTGACGGATCACTGTAGTGCCATTCAGGCCGAAATAATGGTCATCTACACAGCCGCGAGGCACATTCGGTATATTGAAATATCTGGCAGGGATATTCACATTATTCCCGATAGCAAAGCCGCAATAAGATCCCTGGAGAATGTGTTCATCACATCCAAAATTGTCCAAGAATGCCGGATGTCTCTGGAGGAGATAGCGAGACATTCTGTGGTTACCCTTAATTGGGTCACCGGACACGGGGAAATACATGGAAACTGTATGCCGGACTCGTTGGCGCATGCAGGCACCACTTTGAATCGAAATGATTGAACATACGATTTAGGTGTTTCCCTTCCAAGGAGTAAACAACCTATTGCACGAAAGTGTCATATTGCTGCCTGTGGGGAAGCCAGGAAAATCTGGCCCATCATAGATGAAAAATGGACTAGGCGGGTATTACAGCTGTACGGACATCACCTGAAAAACCTTATTGCGGTTATAACTGGCCACTGGCCCATTGGGAGGCTCGACGAGGAGGAGGAAGAGTCAACGGAACATCTTCTTTGTCATTGCCCGGCATTCGGAGATCTAAGACTAAGACAGTTTGGTCGAAGAACCCTTGGAGACAAAACTTGTCTCTGTAATATTGATTTAAATAGGATCCACTCTTTTATTGAATCGATTTGGTGGCTGAGTGAGAATTTGCAGCCAGGTAACATAGGACCCTTGGGAGACGTTGTGATATGGTAACACAACGGGAACTAATTAATGGACTCACGTGAGCTGTGATACCGGCTGCCAGTGGAACCTAACATTACCTAACAACAACACTGCAAGAACAAAAATATTCGTCGTATTTATTACTTCCATGTTCAAAAGCTCCCATATTCTATTTGTTTAAATTATTTAGTTGAATAAATAAAATTTTCAAAGTAGAATGATTACGAAATCGAGCTTGCTGCTGGGTTCTTATAATTGAGAGTTTTCTTATAATTGAGAGTACAACAAAAGTGAAACAAACATGTGTAACTGGTAAGTAAATAATAATATTCTTTCACTTTAAATCAGCAGTGGGGGCTGGTTTGCCTGGATTACGAAGTTTTTTGGTGTTCTACATTTATTCATCGTCTTTTTTTTTACCAGTGGTGCGATTCACTAACTTTTAACGATCCGACAATCGTTATATTTGTCAATTTAAAAAAAAAAAACGATAAGCACAAAAGAGAATAAAATAAAAACAAATGAAATTGTTCTTAACCCCCCGTGTAACACATGTTTTTTCATTCAAAATACATTGAAAAAGGTCTGGCCAGACTCAAAAGTAAGACAAAGGGTTAATTTGTGGTTTTACATTTTTTTTCCTGAATTTTACAATTAGAATTTTGTTTTTGTTCCTAATTTGGTTATTTTGTAGATTTTTAATTTAGGATTTTGTTTTTGTTCATGCATACACATACATATGAATATATCATTGAATGTATGTAAGTTATTTAAAACATACAATAGATTTTATCGATTAAATAAACACAACCTAAATTATTGTCGCTTAAATATCGGCAAAAAATTGCTTAAAGTAACAGCTGACTTTTAACGACAGCGGATATCGTTAAAAATTTTACTGAATAGCATATTCGATAAATTGTCGTTATATTTATGTTAACGATTCGATTATCGTTATAAAAGTTAGTGAATCGCACTACAGAGCTGCTAAAAATGCAAAAATTTACGTATTGAGAAAATCCCCAAAACATACCATACACTTGTTTTATTATACTACTGTTTTAACTTAAAAAAAGTAGGTTTAAAATAGAGAAAATATATAAAAATATTTTTTTTAGCAGTCAAAACAAGAAGAAATAACAATATTTACATTGAAATCAGAATGTGAAAAATTTACCGTATAGCACGTGTTTGTGTGATGTTGTTTTCGCTCATTTACTGCTGTCCACAAACTGAAAATCTTGAATTAATTGTTTCATGCATAAAAAGTAACAAAGGCAACCCGAAAAACAAATACAACAGAACGAAAGAAATAAAATTGTATTCAGTTGCTTAATAAATTTCAACAAAGCAGGAGTGTTGCGCATGTTGTTTTTTTTTTGGCAAATTTTGCAATTTCGTGGTGGTACACTGAAAATATATTTATTGTGTTATGATCAAGCTGTGCTAATGTAATTTTTTTCAGCTTATTTTAAAAACTTTTCAGCAATCATGTGGGATGATGAATTATACACAGAAAAAATGGAAAATCGACTTTAATTAAACAATTCGTTCAGACAATTTAACTAATTTTGCCCCTGCAAAGGAATTGATCATATCAATTAACGGATTTGTATTTTCGAGTCATGGGACACAAATTTAGTCAATTAAAAAATTAATTGCATAAACAAAAAATACACCACATATACACAAACATTTAATTTTATGGGTTTTAATTAAAAAAATTAATTGCAACAAACAAAAAATTAATTGAATAATTAATGTACACCAATTATTTATTTAATTGAATAATTTTTTGCAAAAATTTTTTCTGTGTATAATAATCAAGTTTTTTACTTTATTCCTTTTTTTGTTGCATATTTGCATATAAATAGTACACATTTTGAAGTTTTTGCTCACGGTATTTTCGATTTCAGGTGACCATATGCATATATATATTTTACGATTAATGAAAACTTGATGAATTAAATAATAATAACAATATTTTTACTGAACGTTTTTTAATTTTTTTTTTTTGGTTTGCATATTTAAATACAGTTTGAAAAACTTTTCAAAAATTTCTTTAAGTGTAAATCAACTTATTTACTCGCTTTTACTTAATGTTCTCTATCTGCCCTTCGCTGCTTTAAATTAAGTCAACCCCAATCACTCAATTAAATAACAGTTTGTCATTTAACTGAGCATAATGAGTCCCTTCTCCCATGTTACTGAGTCATTGCACTGATGATATTTTTTATTAAACTGACTTCTATTCTATGATGCCGATGTGCTTCCACATTGAAGGCATTATTTCAACGGAATGCAACTTGGCCAAGTGATCTTTAGGCTGACATCAAAATGATGAAATGTGTTATGGGGTCAATAATGAAGAGACTTGTCTCAGTACTGATGTCAAATTACATTAGGGTTATGACGCCTTTTCTATAAGTAAAGCATTATAATCGTATCTAAACGGGAGGATTAACTGAAATATGTGCTAGAACTTGTCGTGAGAACTTAGTAAAGATCTTTTCCGGTACATCAACTAGAAACTGAAACTGGACTTAAACCTAAACGAAACAAGGTCCAAGCTAAACTGGCATTCAACGCAAGTTAATCTAGAACTGCTCTAACTTTACTTGAACTTAAATTGAAACTGTTACTTTATATCTTTTAAAACCCCAACATAGCCTATTAAGTCCAACTTTAATTGTTTCCCACTGTATTCATATTAATTTTAAATATATTCATTCTATATTTGAGGTTTATGTCATCAAGGATAATAAGGACGAGGATGATGAGTACAAAAATGTTTTATGATTATTATTTTGTATTTTTAATAATGTGTTAAATGTTTTAAATTATCAATAAAATTCTTTGGCATAAATTTATTAGCAGGCGAATGGAAAAAATAATGAAATGTCCATAAATTATTAAATATTTATTTTTAATTTCATTTCTGAATAAATAATTTTAATTAAATTCTTTATAAGTGTTTTGAAAATAGTATAAATAATTCAATAAATTTTTTTTAAAGAATTTTAAGGAAAATGTTTATCTAAGCCAATAATTTTTAAACCCCTTTTACGTAAATTCCTGCTCTTGGCCTTAAACTTCTCCCCTGTTTCTTTCTGTTGTATTGTTTGTAGTTTTTTGTTTTTGAAAAAATAGTTAATGCCATTTGAAAATGTTTTAAAACACTTAGAAATTTACAAAAAAAAAAAAAAGATGAACTATATGCGTTAAAATTCCATTTTAAGTAGTTTTAAATACTTAAAACAAAACTTTATATTTCCGTACAAATGTCTGTCCATCCGTCCATCTGCCAGCCTGCTTGTATTTTTTTCTTTTGAGTTTTGAGTTGCCCCAGCTTTTAAAGAAAAAGAGAAAAATAAATAAAATAGTTCTTAAGCCTTTGGGTTATAAGAGTATTTTGAATTACTTTGAAATTATTGTAGTTGTACTTTTCTACTTTTGTTGTTGTTGTTGTTGCTATTGTTTTATTTTAAAGTTTTACATCGAAAAGTTGTAGTGGGTCTTATTCTTTTGCCACTTCATCTCCCCGGTTGAATCTGTTGCAAAATATTTTTAAATGCATAAAACAATTTTTTTTTTTGGTTTTTATACTGAAATCCTGTTGCTAGTTTTTTTTTTGTTCTTATTTAAAGTTGTCTATGGTAATTTTTTGGTATGTGTATTGCATACTTAAAAATGCGGGGTTTACAATAAATTGCGTATTCTTGATACATGGTTTGTGTCTTAAATAACTTATATACACTTTTGGAGCGAAAATATCCGCCATTTATTTTCCCTTTATCATTAAATGAAATAGTGTTAGCAACAAAAAATTTTTTTTTCTTTTACTTAGTAGATGTCAGACGTTGTGCATTATTTGCGGGAAGTCTTGCTTTAAATTTTAAAATTAAAAAAAGATTAAAATTCAGAGAAATCCATTTAAAACACATCGATTGCTAACGTTGCGCTTTTGACAGGGAAGGTAAAAGACGCGACTATAATATGCTTAAGTTGGCTTAAGCAATTGTGCAAATACATGTGATTCATATGTGTCAAACCATTTTGTACTTAAGAAAACTTTTTGCTTAAGCAAAGTGCGAAACAGATCGCACTTTCCGCACGAAATGAAATATTTTTTGATTGAATTCTTGTTTTTTAAAGGCTTTTGAGAGGGGTTTTGTTAATTTTTAACAGTAGCTTAAGCCAGCTTATTCATATTCTAGTTGGGCCTAATGAATGCCAAAAAAGTTTGAAGATTATGAATAAGAGCCATGAAGATTGATGTCAAACTAAAGAAGACTAGTTTGTCATTGTACTTATG
Source organism: Pollenia labialis (assembly GCA_949318255.1). NCBI lineage: Eukaryota > Metazoa > Arthropoda > Insecta > Diptera > Polleniidae > Pollenia > Pollenia labialis. Next base: position 15,125,335 of record OX439139.1, read on the forward strand.
GCAGCAGCAGGATTTGTCTTAAAGTGAGAAAGTTGGTAAACAAGCGACTTAAAGCCAATAGACACTGATAGGCGAGTTTGCATAATGGAAGTGCTGCTTGAACGCCATAAAAAGCAGTAAGTTTTTAAGAAATCATTTGCGCAAGGCCCAACAATCAGAGGGCTCTCTGCCAGACATATTTGATAGGGAGATCGATTATTCGACTTTTTTCAAAAACCGGGTTTCGAATATGTATTTCGAATAGCTGCTATACTAACAAAAAAACCGTTACCAATAAATTGATCAATCTTAAGCTTTATTTTTAACAATTTATATTTATTTACGAAAACAGAATTTAATCCGAAAAATCGTCAATGCAGCTGCTTTGTGGTGATTCTTGAAACATGTAAATTCAACCCAGGTTCGAGCCCCTGCTCAGCGAAGAAAATTATCAATAAATTTTAATAAAATTCCAAGTCGTAAAAATCCTTCCTTCAGTAAAAATAATTTAATGAAAATTAAATTTATTGAACTCAATAACTCAATGACTAAAAAATAATAAAATAAAATAAAAAAAATAAAAAATATCAAAAATTCTGTACATTTTTACTTTTCTTCTTTTGAAATTTAAGAGCATTAAACATCGCCTTACTTATCGGTTATGAATTGACATCCCTTTGGCGTTTGCCAAAACTGTAGTTTTTCGTTATGTTTCATATGAATTTTTTTCTAAGAGCAAATGATAACGATTGGAAGCAGTTGTAATAGACTAAAGTGATTTAAACCAAACAAAAGATAATTAAAAAGATTGAATTAAAGCTAATAAAAAACTCAAAATGAGTTTTCTTGACCTAAAACCTTTTTGCCTAACGGCTTAAAGTTGCCATAATTTGAATCTTTCCATGAGTTTTCTCTGTGTTTTGCGTTACCGTTCTTAGTTGAGCTTTATTATGATTTTTGGTGACTTTTCTTAGAATTAAATGACTTTTTGGGCATTTATTTAAAGATTTATTTATTTTCTTTTAGATTTATTAATAGTTTTACGGCTTTAGTCATTTGTCATTTTTAAACTGATGTGACTTTTTTATGTTTTTTTTATAATTTAGAGACTTTTTTAACCCTCGGGTTACATAGAATCCTTTGTTCTTTGAACGTCGCTTTTTTAAACTGACAACTACGTTGAGATACAGGTTTTCTTATGATCATTCTATGTGACTCGGCCTTAAATAACATTTCAGTGTGATTTTTTAATTTTGTAATGAAATTTCTTATTTTATTTGTTTTTAATTTTAGCAAGTTCTACTTTTTCGGATACATTATACTTAAAAAATAAATAAAGAAAAGAGTTGATTTCATTAAGCCGATACATAAATTTTAGAACAATTTTTCCATATTCATGGATTAGAGTATGACCACTTAATTTTTTTTTTTTAATTTCAAACTAATTGTGTCTACAATAAAAGTACACCGCCTTTTAATCAGTCCCTCCTATAATTCTATTTCATCGTCTAGTTTAAGCAAAAAAAAAAAAAAAAACTTTCTACAATCAATGTCAAATTCCCTAAATATAAATATTGGTAAAGATTTTAGAAAAACCTATAAATTTTAAGTGTTTTTTTCTATTTCATCTCAATTACAGCCTCGAAATTTATCTTTATGTATCCTGCAAAGTTTACTTGTACTCGTAGCTGCCAATAAGTGTGCCTGTGTGTGTGTCTATGTGTGTGTATGTTTATGTGTTAAACTAACAAACTGCCATGAATACTCACATTCAAAACTCATTACTGCATTAATTAAGTTTTAATGGCTGACAAAATGTTGAAGAAAACGCTTAAGTGTCATCAACAGCAGTAACAACACTAACACCAGCAGCTCAATACTCAATAGAGAAAAAAGGGAACAGGAGTTGAAGCAGAAATAGAACCAGAATTGCCTTCATTATTTTCTGCTGTAGCAGGAGTAGAAAAGATAAAAGTTGTTGTAACATCAACTTCAACAGCCGTATCATTGAATTCCATTGTCTGAAATTAAAGTGTTGAAAATTTCACTTTTTTTTCCCCAAAAAGTAAATGAGAAAAGTTAAATTAAGCTCTAAGCGTTTTATGACACAAATCACATTGATTTGAAAGTGAGTGGGTGTTTGTGTGCTTGTGCTTGTGTTGGTGCTTAAAGCAATTGACCAATAAAACAGAAAAGAATAGAAGTAATGATAGAATTTTATAGCTGAATTTAATTTAAGTGGGATTTAGAAAATTAAAATTTAATCGACTTAAAATGTTATTTGAAATTTAGCAATAAATTGTTGGAGGCGTATGAGTGATTTTTAGAAGAAAAAAATCTTGGAATTTACAATAAGTCTACGCACGCAGTGGACTAATGTTGTCGAAGTACACATCTCTTCTTATCTCTTTTTACAGAATTTCATATTGCATTTTTAAATTTCAAACGCTGCATATCTTGTGGCAAGTCTATTGACAAGTGTAAATTTTTAACTTTTAAAACCACAAAATTATTAAAAATATTTTGCCGCAACCAACTAAAAAGCATGCAACCAAGAGAAGTCTATAAAGAATTGCAAGCCCCGTTTTGGGCAAAAATTTGGATTGTGCGACCTAAGCTAATGTGGAAACTCATTTTTAGCACACATTTTTTATTGTAAGAAGTGGAATAACGTTGTAAAGTACACTAGTTGTGATGCTTTCCGCAGTAGGAAATCGTTTCAACTGGCAACGCGATCTTGGATATGACACGTTTTTTTTATAAAAAAAAAAAATTAAATAGGATACATATTTACATTTAATATAAAATTTAAATTTCTTAATTTTTTGCATTAAAGTTTTTTTTATTATCGTTATTTTTTACAACTCAATAAAAAAAAAACGAGTAACGGCCAATTTCACCAAGTCCAGTTATATTTGTCAAAATGTACTGCTAACTGGAAGTTAAAGTATTAGTTAGTTTTAACTGAACTGGGTGAAATTGGACGTAAGAGAGCCAAATTCGGCTATGCCGAGTTATATAAACCCTTCACCGTGGTGCTAAAAAAGGCTACGTACACTTCTCCAATACCGCCCACATTTGTGTACCTAATTTGGAAAATGTTGGTTCTTCCGTTCTACAGATAAAAAGAAAATCGACGGACGTCGTTAAAACAAGTTTAAAAAAAAATTGAAATAAAAAAAAACAGATATACAGAAATACAGACAGACAGACGGACATAGTTAGGCCTACTGTACTGGACACGTACGTATTTGTTATGTGTAACAAAACTCAAACACTCAATTTACATGATGAATTTTATGACGTCCAATTTTAGACGTCATTTGTTATTTGATAGTAAGCGGTGTAGAGAAGAAAGAGGAAGAGAAAACAGAAATCATGTCTAATTTTCTACCCCCTATATTCTCTACACCGCTTGCTTACAAACAAAAAAATGACGTCCAAAATTGGACGTCATAAAATTCATCATGTAAATTGAGGGAAAAAAAGTCTAAGCAAAATGAAATTTAGGTGAAATTGTATTTTGGAAGTCAAAATTTTAAAGCAATTAAGCGTATGGCAATTAAACGTCGATTTTTGTTTAAAAATGGAAGAAGAAAATCCGTGATGTAAAACTTAAGGTAAATAAGTGTGAAAGGCATTTAAGAGGGTTATACTGTAGTTATCAGCCGTATTCATAAAAACTTTTTTATGATTAATTAACCATTTTTAAGCAAAAATTGCTAAAGTTGTATTCATAAACGAAAAAAAGTCTATTAAACCTTTAATAAAGCATTAATAAAGTAAGAAAATTTATTGTTGCATTTGCTCTTCTTTAAACCAAAAATAATAATAACATTTTATGTTATTATCTTTGTGAAATTTGTTGAAAACTAATGAAAAAATGTCTTATTTATTAATATGGACATGTTAAATACTTTTAAATAAATTTTTTTTTATTTAAGACAACCAAGTTAAAGTTATATGGTTAATTACAATTTATCACCATCCCTTAGGGGGCTCCCATACAAATATTGCGTTTTATGAAATTCTTAAATTAATTAAAATTTGTCGACATTTGCGAATAAAATCAAAAGTTGCAAACAGATTTTAATCATTTAAGGCTTGTTTTGTTTGTAGCTTCGTTTATGATAAGTCTGCAAAAAATTAGAAGCCTAGCTGCATTTTTTAATTTTGTATGAATTTTTTAAAAAAAAAAATTTCGAAATTTTGATAAAAAAATTATTTTTTTTTTCAAAAAAAATTATGTTTAAATAACGACTACTTATATTAGAAAAAGAGTTTTACTTTTCTGAAATGAAATTTTATTGCGGAATTTCGGTTTTTTCAATAAACTAAACCGTTTTTGAGTTACGAGAATATATGTTGTGCAACCTCCTCCATTTTCGAAATAACGGTATATCTCGCAAACCAGAGCCAATTTGAAAAAACCGCGGCCACCACTGGATTCAGCGTCTTCGAGTTATGTTAAGACGCCATGTGCCCCGCTTGTCTTTTTTTCAACTAGCATAGTGTTATTTAAGACATTTTTATATTATTTAATAGAATATGTTCAGGGGCAAATGCAGATACTCTCTTTCAAGGCCCATCTATCAGGTCTGCTTACTTGTACAAAAACAAAAAACGATTCTTTTTAGTTGTCAAAAATTTACTACCACATATACAAAGCAAAAAGAAAACACGTGTATGTGTCGCATACCATAAACGTATACATGCACATTTAAACAACTTTTGACAACTAAAAAGAACATAAACAATGATCATCAGGCTTCTTGCGCAGACCTTTTCAATGGGCCTTGCTCTCTTTAATTATTTATTAAATTGTTGCAACTACTGGGTTTTTCTTGTTTTAAACAACAAATTATTGTTCAAAAATATAAAAAAAAAATTGAATAAACAAATCATAATAATAGTGATGTTAATAAAAAGTAAACAAACTTTCAATTCGAATACTTTCTTATCGTATATTGAAAAAAGGTTCAAACAAAAGTGTTTATGATACCTTTCGGCAATATTTTGTTCAGAAACTAAAATAATATGTAGTTTTATTTGATAAGAGTAATTTTTAAGTTCTACAATTAAAAAAAAAATTATATATAGAATTTATTATTATTATTATTTAATTAAGCTTGAGGTCTCCTTTTTTAAAAAAATATTAAATTTATTGAACCAATATGTCGGCATTGCGTTGTGTGCCTTCTTCAGGGTATTTTTCTTAAATTTTAATAATAAATTTTGTTAAGGTCGAATAAAAGTCAATTTATATTATATACAGAATATCATGTGAACCGAATAGAAGTTTTAGGCATCACTAGCAATAAAATGGCAGCATAATGTAAAGAAAGTTGCCATACTTAAACATAAAATCGCTACAAACAGTTAAGAGTAAAAATGCCGTTAATGTACGTTTATGAATACAAATTTTTATAGGAGGTTCTTAAGCCAAAAAGCGTTTGATCGTTATTGCATACTATAAGCTTGAAATAAGAACTTTTTATGAATATGGCTGTATATATTTACAAATAAAATAATATTATTGTGACCTTTTTTAGTTAAACTGTCGATTTTTAATTTGATTTTTTTTTTGATATTTAGTTAGGCTTGAGTTCATCACATTTAATTTTCATTCAATTATTTTTACTGAAGACAGGAATTTTACAACATGAAATTAATTGAAATTTTTTGATAATTTTTATTCTTGGCTGTGCTGAGGCTCGCACCTGAGTTAAATTTACGTTTCATTGTGTCTACCCCTTGCACCACTGCGGTGCCTACCAGCCAATAGTCAAACATAAATGTTTAACCAATTGCCTTGGTGGTTCGAAATTTGCTGTAATTAATTATCATTTTTCAATTTAATTTACACGTTTCTTTTCTAGCTTTTCTTCTGTTTTTTCGTACTCTCTCTGCCAAGGCTTTGTCTTGGATACCTGAGTACATTTGTTAGTTATAAAAAGTAACGTTTCTAGGGTGGGCAAAAAGTAGCTAAAACCTGTTTAAAGCGAAAAAAAAATTTGGAAAGATAAAACTTAAGACTATGCACTAAACGTTAGATTGTTGATATGTTTACACAATTGACATCTAATATTTGGTGTAAGTTTCGAAATTCTTTGTTCTACCATATCGAGACTATGCACTAAACGTTAGATTGTTGATATGTTTACACAATTGACATCTAAAATTTGGTGTAAGTTTCGAAATTCTTTGTTCTACCATATCGATACAGTTAATAGAATGAAGCCGTTAAATATGAAAATACCAGTGTAGGTTATAAATCATGCCACACTGGAGCTACGTAATACACAATGGACATGAAGATGGCTTTAAAAATTATAATTTGTTGTATTGGCTGAGTGTTGACTTTCTATTTACAAAAGAGTACAAAAGTCTTGTAGTATAATTTATTTTGTTAATTACGTAGGATTTATGATGATCGCTGATATTTAGTTTTGAGTCCAGGATAATCCCTAGATATTTGATTAAGGAGTCCCAACTGATATTTGTGTTGTTAAAATACAGATCCCTTTTTGGAGGAAAGCAAGGTTTACGTCTTCGGGTTATATAAATTGCTTGGTTTACTTGAGAATTAATAAGGATATTCCATTTAAAATATACCTCTAAGCTAAGTAATGCAGTTTGGAGTCTGCTTATTATGTCGTCAGCCAGTACGGCATGACATAGAATCGCGCTGTCATCTGCAAATATTGACGATGAGCAATCAACCAAAGACTTTTTTTTATAACTCAACATTTTTTAAGACTCATAACTTTTCTTCTAAAATTAGTATTTGCTTGTTTGACTATTAAAGATTATTTATTTGATTTTTTGAATCTAAGCGTTTTTTTTGTCGTTTTTAGAATTTTTTTCACGGGATTTGTATAGAATTTTATTTATTTTTTATTGTTTAATAAATTTATTTATATCTTTCGTAAAGTTTTTTTTTTTCCTTTCCAAAACTACAAGTTTTTTTCTTAACGCAGTAGTTTAAGCGATTTTTTTTTTTTGTTTATGTCAACCGTTTTTTATTAAATCTTGGTAATCGGATTTTTTATAAATTTTGTTTTTTTTAATGATAATTGCTTTTTCAATGTAAACAGATTTTTTCTTATTAAAGAGAGTTTTCACAATTTTTGGCGTTTTTAATTCTATAAAATTTGGAATTTATTGCAAATAATAATGAACCTGAATATCCCTTTTTAATTCTGACCCAGCAAAAAACTTGAAAATTACACTTTTATTCTCTTAATCGGTTATTTCGTTTGTCCGCGTTTTCGTAAGAACTTAGAAAAAATTTTTTTTTGGTTTCACAAAATCAACAAATTGAATTAATTGAATTAGTTTTGAGGTCATTGTGTCCGTTTTACTTCTGATATATAAATTGGAAACTTTTTGTGCCCGTGGTTGGTGTAAAAACGTTTACAGAAACCATTTGAAAAAATATGCAAAAATATTGGTTTGAATATTCTGGCATTCAATTTTTAGTTATGATATTTTTCCCACTTTTTTTATGTTGCAAACTTTTGTTTCAAATTTCAAAAAAAAAAAAAAAAAAAGATGAAAACACACAAGAGTTGATAAAGGTTTTTTTAAACTTGTAACTAAAGTAACACGGGTTAAATAAATGTCTGCAGTTATTTTAACGAGGGTTGTTAAGATATTAGGGAAACGTAGTTCACTATAAAGTTAAGTTAATTTCATTACCAATATAATGTAAAATGATTAAATATCCATTGATTTGAAAAGTTTTAAAAAAATTTCCCGTCCTTATTGCCCCCACCTCGTATTCTATCATAATAAAATCTATAACAACCACACGCGTTTTAGATGAAATGAATTTCTCAATCCAACCAAAAAAAAAAACATGAAAAATAAATCACTTTGACCTGGAGTTGTTACTGCAGTAGGTGTTGTTGTTGTTGTTGTTGTTGTAGTGTTGTATATTCTCTTTCAGTTTTTGCCAGTTAAAGGAAAATATGTGCATTTTATGAAACACAGAACACATCCAGACTTCTAGTCGTATATGTATGTATATGTAGAGCCAAAGGACTCCTAAATTAATCTATATGCCAACTACATCAGACATAAGCATACGTACAAAAACTCTTCTTTAAATTGCAACTGCATTTGCAGTACGCTCTTCAATACCATCGAAATTTTAATGGCTGCGAAAGTTGCTGTTAGTAAGGAACACGGGTATGAGTAATTGTTACTGGATGGAAAACATTAGAACACACGGCATTTAGTTTTTTTCTTGTGTACCCTTTTTTTTTGAAAATTTTTCTCTCACCTATACACTTGCAGGATATTTCATGAATATTCATATATTTATTTTACCCTTTTTTTAAAGCGCTTTTTTTAATTAAAAAAAAGCAATCAAAGAAAAACGAACATTTCACTTTTAAAGTTGTGCGAACTACACTTTAATTTTGGCTTTAGAAGCAAATTTTATTTACTATAAAAACACATTTTAGCAAAAGTTTTTTATTGTCAAAAACCAAATTTTCTTCTTAAAGAAAATTTTAGCCAAATATATTTTATAAAGCAAAGTTTTCTATTAAAAACCAATTTTAGAAAGACTTTTAATAAAATTTCATATAAAAAGGATATTTAATCAGAATTTCCTTTTAGGAGTAGTTTTGGAAAAACTTCCTAAAAATAACAAATTTTTGTATATTTTACAAAAATTTTTTAATTGAGAAACTTAACAAAATTTTTTAGAAAAAGCTAATTGTGGTGACATTTCCTATAAAAAATTATTTAGGACAAAATGTCCTACAAAAAGCCAATTTTGTAAAAAAATTCCTATAAAAAGTAAATTTATACATCTCTCCTATAAATAGCAAATTTTGTAAAAATTTCCTATAAAAAGTTATATTTGTAAAAATTTCCTATTAAAAGTAAATTTATGAAATTTTCATATAATAAGCAAATTTTGCAAAAAGTTTCTTATAAAATCCAAATTTTTTACATTTACATTTTTAATCAGGCTTAAGTTCATCAAATTTAATTTTTCATTAAATTATTTTTATGAAGAAAGGAATTTTACAACATGAAAATCAATTAAAATTGTTATTGATAATCATTCATTCTTGACTGACCTGAGATTTTCTTATAAAAAGCAAATTTTATAAAAATTTCCTATAAAAAGCAAATTTTATAAAAATTTCTATAAAAAGCAAATTTTGTAAAAAAAATTCCTATAAAAAGCAAATTTTGTAAAAAAAATTTCCTATAAAAAGCAAATTTTGTAAAAATTTCCTATAAAAGGCAAATTTTGTAAAAATTTCCTATAAAATGCAAATTCTGTAAAAAATTTTCTATAAAAAACTAATTTTGTAACAATATTTCCTACAAAAGCCAATCTTGTAAAAATTTCCTAAAAAAACTTATTTTGTGAAAATTTTATATAAAAAGCAAATTTGTGTGAATTCTCAGAAAATTTGTTATAGCAAAATAAGTGAAAATTTCCTATAAAAAGTCATTATAAATAGAAAATTTTGTAAAATATTACTTTAAAAGGAAATTTTGAATAAATCTTGTAACAGTTTTATAAAAAAAGCAAATTGGTAAAAATTTCCTATAAAGAGTAAATTTCGTAAAAATTTTATTAATTTATATAAAAATTATATTAAAATTTCGTATAACAACCAAATTTTGCGAAAACTTAATATAAAAGAAAATTTTGTAAAAATTTCCTATAAAAGCAAATTTTGTAAAAATTGCTAATAGAAAGCAAATTTTGTGAGAATTTCCCATAGAAAATTTTGTGAAAATTTGCTACATAAAGCAAATGAAAATTTCCTATAGAAAGCAACTTTTGTGAAAATTTCCTATAATAGAAAGGATATTTAATGAAAATTTCCTATAAAAACAAATTTTATAAAAATTTCCTTTAAAAACAAATTTTAAAAAATTTCCTATAAAAAGCTATTTTCACAAAATTTGCTTTTTATAGAAAATTTTCATAAAATTTCCTTTAAAAACAAATTTAAAAAAATTTCCTATAAAAAGCTATTTTTATGAAAATTTTCTATAAAAAGCAAATTTTGTGAAAATTTCCTATAAAAAGCAAGTTTGGTAAAAATTTCCTACAGAAAGGAAATAAAAATTTCCTATAGAAAGCAAGTTTTGTAAAAATTTTCTAATCTATAAAGGAAATTTTATGAAAATTACCTAAATAAAAACCAAATTTTGTGAAAATTTCGTATAGAAAGCAAGTTTGGTAAAAATTTCCTAATAAAAGCTAATTTTGTAAAAATTTTCTATAAAATGCAAATTTGTGGAAATTTTCTGTAGAAAAGAAATGAAAATTTCCTATAAAAAGCAAATTTTGTAAAAATTTCCTATAAAAAGCAAATTTTATGAGAATTTCCTATAGAAAGCAAATTTTGTGAAAATTTCCTACATAAAGCAAATGAAAATTTCCTATAGCAAGAAACTTTTGTGAAAATTTTCTATAGTAGAAAGCAACTTTTTAAAAATTTCCTGTAATGAAAAGGAAATTTTATGAAAATTTCCCATAAAAAGCTATTTTTATAAAAATTTTCTATAACAAGCAAATTTTGTGAAAATTCCTATAAAAAGCAAGTTTGGTAAAAGTTTTCTATAAAAAGCTAATTTTCTGAAAATTTCCTACAGAAATCAAATGAAAATTTTCTATAGAAAGCAAACTTTGAAAAAATTTCCTATAAAAAGCAAATTTTGTAAAAGCTTTGTATAAATAGCAAACATACAAAGTTGTTAAAAAGTTACTTCAAATGAACATTTGGTACGAACAATATTTTTTTACAAATTTGAAAATTTTTGTAAACTTTTCTATGAAAAGAAAAGTTCGACAATTTATTATGAAAAGCCAATTTTTAAAAAATTCCCCTTAAAAAGCCATCATTTTTTTATAGTTTAAAAACGTGTAAATTGATTTAATTCCAAATTCTTGGGAAAATTTTAATTAAAAATTATTTTCGTGTAAAATAAAAATCCGTTGTCGTTCTTTAAATTTTTGTTTAAATATTAACAAACTTTTTTCTGTTTTAATTAACTGCAAATAGTTTTACCAACTTATACGGTCGTTTTGGCTTCAGTTTATTATGTTTGGTTTTGTCTTCTTTTTGTCAAAGTTTATGTTAAAGAAAAACCGCTAATAAAGCTAAATTGACTTAAACTGGAGAAAGAAAAAAAAATAAAAAAATTTTCTGTTAAACTCTCCTTTAAATAATATTAAGGATATAATTAAAGTTTTGTTAATGAATATTTTGCATAAAATTGACAGCAGGGTTTATGAATATGAATTTCCTATCAAATTTCTTGCTGTTTCTGAACTGTCGTTAATAGCTAATAAAGTTATCCAGTCGATGAATTTCTTAATTAACTTTTTATTGTATAGATTTTATTGCATCTTGGTGTAGTAAAAAGAACCAATTTATTAATTTTTATGTTCATTAGTTAGTTAATATCCTGCGAGAAATTTGTGTTAATTGGTCAAAACGACTGGTCCTGGGACTTGCGAAAATAGAACAAGTTCAAAAAGAAAGGACTGATGACCAGTGAAAGAAGAACCAATCCCTTAACTGGTTTATAAAGAACAAAGAGGTAGAAAAAGTAATGAATTACAGTACAATTTTAACTGGTGCTGTGACACATGTTTTGATAATTTCTAAAATTTGGATCTTAAATTTAATTCTAGGACTTGTTTCATTGAAATATAACTACATTGTATTGAAATATTACTACATTTAAGTAACTGGCACTAAGCACGTTTATTGAGAATAGATCTGTGACTGGTCAAATGGTGTCAATTGACCCCCTCCAATGACAACCCCATGTAAAAGTATTAGGTCTTATTCATATAAAGTGTTAGAACTAGAACCGGTCTCTACCACCAAAGACCTATCACGGGACTACTTTGGTGTCAGTTTGCTTTCCTCTAGGGTAACTTTACTTTCTCATAATATGGTTTATTAAAATTTTTCTCAGTTTAAAGTGTCTTTAGTTTTATATACAGTATCCCTTCACCAAGAAAGTACGCTTATATTGCCCACGTTTAACACACCACGTTATACTGGAGGGATAACTTCTATAAAAGGCAACTTTCCATCAGAAAATCAAGGCTCCCGCAAAGGCAATTATACTGAAGGACAGGTAGCCTCAACCTATAGTCTGACCTGCGCCTACTCACCGAACCCCATTGAATCCTTTGGCTCCAGATGACAAGGTATTCTGGGGAGTACCTAAGAAATCATGAGGTTTTCAGACGACCTGCCTTTTTGGATGTTTTCCGCATCCCAGGTCTTTAATTAAAGGCGAAATAACACCGAGATGATCCCTACAACCCAGAGGCTACTCGTTGCTTGTGTTCCAGCAGGGGGTATCCAACATCTGCCGCTGGTTTCAGGAAAAGTAACATCCGCTAAAATAGCAAAAGTACCCAGGGAGAATTTTAAGAAAATAAATTTTTTAAGGTTAAAAAATCAGCCTGTGGAGCGGACTATTAAAGGTCTCTCTCTTACCACGACTTCGGGTTTTTACCACAACCACTACATACCCCGGTGGGCATACTAAAAGGCAGTTAAGTCTAAAAAAATTTATAAGTCAAACTTTTGGTTAAGCCCCTGAAAGAAAGTAAGACAGAAAAATATATTGAAAGAGAGAGAAAGAAAAAGGCTTGCTGTTCTAGAGAAGCCAAAATCTGCATGCAAAAGTTTTTCCCTACCTCTGGCAACGCTCGTTAAGGATATAAATATGTAAACTATTGAAATTTATCTCATTTTATGTTTATATAAATTATTTTCACAACTCAATTGATAGTAAAACTCTAAACCAAATTTGTCTTTTTTTCCTATTTGACTTTATTTTGTTGATAATTTTTTCTTCTTCTTTATTGCACTATTGCCATTTCTTTTGAAGATCTCTTTAACTTCAACCGCATCATACTTTCATGACACTTAAAACAGCAACAACACCAACAGCCACCAGTGCAAAATGTTTACAATTTTCATGAGTAGAAAAATATTTTAATGAAAACTGTCAGATGCATCTAAAAACATGTAACTGAAAAATAGAAGTTTTCAGCAAAGAAATAAAGGGAAACCGAGGGAATCTGAAGGGTTCAAAAAAACCTCAGCTGAAATGGAAAAAGTAGCAAACAAAAAAAAAAAAAAAAAATTACACACAAAATGACAACCACAAGATAAAGACAATAAGATGGAAAACAGCCAACAAAAAAAGTTACAAATACAAAAAAAAAACACAAAACATTTAACAGGCAACAAGAGAAATAAATAAAAAGAAGCAAACAAAAATAGGAAAAATAAAATATAAAGTTACGCATAACGCGCTTAAACACTAACTCACATACAACAATGAACTACAAGGAGATAAATAGAAATAAAAGTAATCATGGCACAGTGGGATAAAGATTGTGAGATTTTTTTTGTAGTCTTAGTCTTAGCATGCAAACTAGATGTCGTACACACTAATAAAATCCATGCTTTATTTTACTAAATAAACCCAGTAAGAAACTTTAGTCGACCATATGCTACCCTACACCATATTATTAAATGTTAAATTTTTGAGAGTCTACCCTATTTGGGAACCATGGCAATCATGCACCCGCTGGAATAAAATTATGTTATGAGTTACTGATTCATATAAAAGTTCTTTATGCCGAATACTATTTCGATATCTTCGTTTAACTCTAGAGTTGCCAACATAAGATTTCGATACGACGCAGCAGTTATTGTCAAAGTTACTAGCGCCAAATTGCCAAATTTAATGTCAATACCATTATTTATATATTATTTATGACCACATAAACTCTATTCCGGAAAGAAGAAAGTAGAAAGTACATACATTAATTTTAGAGCAACAAAAAAAAATAAAATTTACGTTGCCCCTAAGCATAGTTAAACAATAAAGTCGGCTTTACTTTAAATTAAAAACCTGTTTTATAACTTGTCCACTTTAGTCAAAATAAAAGTACGGTTTAAGTTTAACCAGCTTAAAGTGGGTGCCTCACCAAATATAAAAAATATATTCATATAATCTGTAACAAGAGCAAACGAAGTGACGTCTCTAATCAGCTGCTATTATCAAAAAAAAAAACAATACCAAAGATTTATAATTTTTGGTTCAAGCCAGTGTTCGAAAATAAACAGAACATTATGTAGCGTTCGGCTCCCACACCCAGGCACGATATCTATTTTTTTAGTGTTTGTAGCGGTACTGTAGACGAACATTATATTTTAGTGTACTAATATTTTCCTTTTTTTACATTGATAAAGAAATAAACAAACAAACAAAAAAGCAAGAATATCTTGAGTGTGTTTTGTGTAACATAAAAAAAAATTACAAAACGTTTGTGTAAATATTTTTTGCAGGCTTTTTGTTTTTTTTTCGTATGTGTATTTTGTTTTTGTAATAAGAGTTTGGTTTTTTTTATCAGCCAATATGGAGCTAATCACAACTGAAATGAACAAACACTAATGAGCTGAACCGAACCCAACCAATTGTAGGGGAATGTAAGAAAAGATAAACTCACTGTTTATTGTTGGTGTTTTGTTTAAGCTTTGATATTGTTACAAATAGGACTTTGAGTGTTTAAAATTCTTATTCGCTTAATGGTTTTATTTGTATAATATTTTTAGCTTTTCTAAAATCTTTGGAAAAAGGTTTCCTGATGATCTGGACTAAGCAACCAGTTAAATGCGCATAGAAGCCAGCTTTCCCTCAACAATAAATTTTAGTGTTTTTATCAAATATGAAAAATTGGGAATTTAGCACGGCATACGGATATCGTATTAACGATGAACACAATGAAGTTTGTGGTTTTTTTTTAGAAAAAACCGAACGGAATAAAATGTTCTCATCTTTTTATTTATTGGCTGTTCAACGACTTCGAACGTTAACGTTCGCATAGAAAATTTGTATCAAAAACACTCAGTTTTAAAAATATTTTCCATATAAAATTCTAAACGAACGTTAACGTTCGAAATCGTTGAACAAGCAGTTAGTATACTTTTGTATACTTTGTAATATATTCTAAAAAAAAATAATCGTCATACAATTTTACAGAAGACATTTGAAATAGTATTTTTGCTCAGAAGTACATTTAGTATATTTTATTTTTTTAATGTTTTAATACACTTCACTTTTTAACTAAAAACTAAACGTTTTTTCTTATCAGTGGATTTTTACGTTTAATAGCAAAAATTTAAAGTCCCACCCACAAAACAAATAAAAAAAAAACGCGTATCAAAATTACAATTCAATCAAACGTTATGGATTTTTGACCGCCTTCTCGTGAAATGCTCCACTGTGCGGTGGTTGCTATATGATATTAAAGTATTATTGCCTTAAGTAACCTAAAAGTCTTTTAATTAAAAACAAAAAACAAAGTGCGGTGCTTTCATAAAAAAAACCGCGTACTTTAGCTTTTTCTTACCCATTGTGCACATTGTTCGCTTAAAAACAATCATGCATTTTTAAAATTATTTTTTTTATAATTTTGTTCCTTCATCATCATTGTCAACTTTTTTGCGATATTTGCAGCTGAGCACTCTTTAATTTTGGTTTCTATTATTGTGTTCTACTCAGCAGTACACCACGAGCAGCAGATTACGAATGCAATGCAACAAAAAGAAGTGACTTGTTTTTCAATTTACATTTTGTTGCACAACTTTTAAGGTTAAAAATGTGTAATGAACAAATGTATTTATTTAACAAACATTCTTTCTATCTTCCATTTTACATCTTAGCAGCCATTTTGAACGACTTACGTACATATTTATTTTGTAATTTTGGTTTAATATTTTAGTTCTTTTTAATTTTGAAACGAATAAGTAATTAAAAATATACTACAAACACATGACACAAAATGCAATAGAAACAGAAACTGTGGTAGCTGTTATGGTTTCATTTCTTTTTGAATTTGCACAAAATTTCTTCAAAATTAATATAAAATATTTTACATACATATTTTTAACGTCCCTATTTTATTTTATTTTTTTTTTTGTTAGTTTTCTTTTGGAAAGGGAATGAATGGTGGTTTGCTGCTGTGCATGTGTGGGTTTGAATTTTATTACTCTGTCATGTAAAGTTTTGCTCACAGAATCGTCGTTGTCGTATTTGTTTAGCAAATTTTGCATGTTAAAAAATTTTTCAATTTGAAGTTTCTTGTCAACATTTGTGGTTACTTTCACATGGTGGCTGGCTGGCTGTTTGTTGGTTGGTTGGTTTGTTTTCCACCAGCAATAACAAAAACCTTATCAACATTATCATGGCATACCTCTTATTTTGGTACAAGAAAATTAATATTTCATGATGTTTTTCTTCTCTTTTCACAGGGACAAAAAAAGAAACATAAAATATTCACAAATAAAATAACAAATATTTGTGCATTATAAAATAAATAGAAGAATAAAACAAAAACTAATAACGCATGTGAACAGTTTCACGGCAGTTTTAAATAGAAAATTAAATTATTTTGATGACATATTTGAATGTAATGAAAACAAGTCATGTTAAACTTACACAACTACGGACAATTTCAGCAAAATGCCACATAACGTTAACATAACATAATCCTAAACTAGAATCTAAACTAGGAACTGAACTAGCATCTGTAACAGAGCCAAAAGCTGAAATTTAAACTGAAGTAGAACATTAAATATGTGGTGTTAATAAACTAGAATTACAACTGAACTCGAACTTCAGTAAAACTGAAAAATAATGGACCAAACTCTTGCTAAAACTGGAACAATTTATTTCTTAAAAAACAAGTATAAAATAAGACTCGCGAGCACAATTTTTAAAACGAGAGAATTGATTCGAATTGTGCTCGCGAGTATAATTTTTTCCATCCCTGCTCAAAACTAATAAACAGTAGATTTGGCTTTCTTTCTTACGAGAGCAGCATAGTTACTGATACTGAACGAAAGAGAAAAAGAATCAAAAACTCACAATGGGCTTTTTTGGTTCAAAACACACAAAAAAAAATAAAAAGAAATTGATTTAAATTAAAAAAATTTGTGATATTAATTAAAATTAATTAAATTAGCACCAGTAAGCAAATTAATATTTGCAATTGAATAATTTTTGTGCCACAGCTTAAAAACTGCTGAACAATACTTGTTTAATAAACTTATTTTCATATTATTCGAATTAATAAATTCCCAGATTCTATTTGTTAAAATACTTTTTTAAATTCAATGATTTTCTTATTTCTCCAGTCAACCGGGTAACGTGTTCTATAATTCCATGATGTTCACGAAAATCAAATTGGTTGACTGGGATGATATTCCCGTCATTTGACTAAGAAACACTTTTTAATTGAAGTATATTTTCGAATAAAATATTCTATAGCCTCCAAAACTAGTCTACTAAGTTTGTAATTCCGTATGAATCTTTTTAATATTCATCTAAGGTCTAATAAAGTATATCGATTTAGCCAAGTCCGTCTGTCTGTCTGTCCGTCTATTTAAAACACCTTCAAAATAGAAAGATTCAAAAGAAGAAAACAGAAATGGTGTCAAATTGTTTCTAGTTATACTAAGCACTTTGGAATTGCTAGATGCAAAATTTATTTATTCATTTTAAATATGTCGATTGCGTCTTATGGCGGTCAGGAGGAAACGTCAATACTTATCGTTGGCTATGGACTGTACATACACAGAAAAAATAGAAAATCGACTTTAAATAAACAATTCGTTCAGACAATTAAATATTTAACTAATTTTGCCCCTGCAAAGGAATTGATCATATCAATTAACGGATTTATATTTTCGAGTCATGGGACACAAATTTAGTCAATTAAAAAATTAATTGCATAAACCAAAAAAATACACCACACATACACAAACATTTAATTTTACGGGTTTTGATTAAAAAAATTAAGTGCAGCAAACAAAAAATTAATTGAAAAATGATTGTACACCAATTAATTATTTAATTGAATAATTTTTTGCAAACATTTTTTCTGTGTAAAAGTCAAACAAAAAAAAATATTCTAAATGTTCTTCTGAGCTTAAGGACTATTCCAGGTGTCTTCAGTAGAATTGTATGGCGATTCTTTTCTTAGAATATATTAACCCTCTTAGCCCCGTTTTCACAACTTACCGATAGACTTTAATCGGCCTTCTAAAAAGTGTTCCCTTATTAAAACATCACTTTGACCTAAAGGGAGCGAAAAAGTCAATTAAGGTTCATCATACCTGGTAGGTTGAAGTAAAGTTGTAATAATGGAACACTTTTTATGCGGTCGATAAAATCCTACCTTTAGTATGTTGTCAAAACGGGCCAAATACTAATTTTAAGGGGTAATTTTTGTACGTTTTTTTTACTCCCACACAAAAGTATACTAAAACGGCACTTTAGAGGGTTAAAATGTTCGACGTGCAATGTATGTATGGTTTTCGAAAAATTTAAAAATTTCAAGGCCCGGAATTTCGAAAATTCGTTTTACATATATTGCACGAACCTTTGATCTTAGGCAGACCCCTAGTATTTAAGGGATTAATTTATTCTAAGCAAAGAATTGCCATACAATTCTACTGCAGACATCTGAAAAAGTATTTTAGCTCAGAAGTACATTTAGTATATTTTTTTTTGACTTGTACCAAACGCCTTTTAGAAAAATTCAAAAACTTTAGGGGCCCATATTGCGCGAACCCGAGCTAACTTTTCAAAATCCTTTGGCAGATTTGCTCTCCCAATAGTCTAGTTTCATTTCGCGTTGCAAGTATTGAGGCTGGCGGCGATGACGCGAATTTTGTTGCACTGTGTTATCAGCCTGTTATCTGATGCTACTATCCTGACATAAATCTCATTATACATATAAATCTATTGACTATTTTTTTCTTTTTAGAAAATTGTGTTGAAATGCTGAATGACTTTATTATTGTTAAATTTACATTGTTCGCCTGGCCTGCCTGTCAAATCTTTATGGGCAATTTTCCAAAAAAAAACCAAAGAAAAAATTACATTTGCTTTTATTTTTACATGCTCAAATACTTTTAGACAAAAATTAAAACATTTTCAATGTTTGTGCAAATCTACTGTTAAAATATTGTAAAAGTAAAGTTTTCAATTAAGTGCTTAAAATGAAATATCCGCTATGAATTCGAATTTAAAACCGAACAAATGTTTTAGGGTTTTGTAATGGTTTTTTTTTGTTTGAACTAAAACTCATTTTATTTTTTATACTAAGGACTTTATATTGAGTTGAAATAGGTTTTAACTTATGCAAACAAATATAACACTTGACTTTTACGAAAAACCACCTCACAGACGTTCTCTTTTGTACCACAAAACACTTGAACAATGAAATGAAAATCATTTACATGTCTAGCAGGCTTTAAAATAAAATTAAATAGATACAAAATATTATACATATTCTTTTTTATAGATTTGAAAAGGAGTTTATTTGGGCATTTGGTTTTAGAGTTGCAGTACTAAGCAGAATAAATTTTCATGAATAGATTTAACAAAAATAAAAAAACCTAAAACCAGAAATATAACAAAAATGTGTGTGTTCAACATGAGCGCACCAAAACCTGGCTATTATTTTGCCTCACTACTCAAACACGTAGAAATTACCGTAAAACGTTTTTGAGTGTGTGTGTGTGTGTGCGTGTGTACAAAGCAACAGTTTGGGGTAAAATAAAAAAGGATACTTTAGAAAATCTACAGTCTGTATTTAAATCTTCTATAACCTTTTAAAAAACGCTTATTTTGCTGATTTTTAAGTGCAATTTTAGAGATAACTTCCAACACTGCCTCCTTCATTTATGTTTCTATTATAATAAAAAAATTCTATAATTTTTGCGTTTCTTTATTTTCCTGTGACTATTGCATTTGTTTTTTATAATTTCAGTGATGTTTTTATAATTTTGGCGTTTTTGGGTTTTAAAATGTTTCAATTCTCTTCGTCAAAGTTCGGTCTAATGGCGGATCTCTGTAGGCGCAGTGCAGTTGCTATAACAGGGACTGGTGGCCTTTACTAAAGCAGTGTAGGTAAGATAGCTCATGTATGTGAAGTAAGCTCCGTCAGTTAGCTTCGTTTTCTTGACTATCAAGTTTCCTGTACACAAGCAACTTTTGTTAACATAGTTCGTACTCAAACACTGTTAAGACAACAGAATGGATGTTTTTTGGCAAAAATAAATAATTTGAGACAAAAATAAATTTAAAAATGGTAATTCAGAATAATTAATAAAATATTTATTTTTTATTTAAACAATTTGGCCCGGAAATGAATTACAATGAGATTTCTAACAAAAAAAAAGCCCTACTTTCAGAACCCGAAAATGGGTCAAAATCGAATTGGTGCTCTAATATGGACTAATAGGGTTGATAGTTTAGGTATTCTAGATTTCAGAACTATATAGTTTATATTCAGAATTTGTATAGATTTTTTGTAACAGAGCATAGCTGAAAGTGAATTTATGAGATTTCTAACAAAAAAAAGCCCTACTTTCAGAACCCGAAAATGGGTCAAAATCGAAATGGTGCTCTAATATGGACTAATAGGGTTGATAGTTTAGGTATTCTAGATTTCAGAAATATATAGTTTATATTCAGAATTTGTATAGATTTTTTGTAATAGAGCATAGCTGAAAGTGAATTTATGAGATTTCTAACAAAAAAAAGCCCTACTTTCAGAACCCGAAAATGGGTCAAAATCGAAATGGTGCTCTAATATGGACTAATAGGGTTGATAGTTTAGGTATTCTAGATTTCAGAACTATATAGTTTATATTCAGAATTTGTATAGATTTTTTGTAATAGAGCATAGCTGAAAGTGAATTTATGAGATTTCTAACAAAAAAAAGCCATACTTTCAGAACCCGAAAATAGGTCAAAATCGAAATGGTGCTCTAATATGGACTAATAGGGTTGATAGTTTAAGTATTCTAGATTTCAGAACTATATAGTATACTTTCAGCTATGCTCTATTACAAAAAATCTATACAAATTCTGAATATAAACTATATAGTTCTGAAATCTAGAATACCTAAACTATCAACCCTATTAGTCCATATTAGAGCACCATTTCGATTTTGACCTATTTTCGGGTTCTGAAAGTAGGGCTTTTTTTTGTTAGAAATCTCATAAATTCACTTTCAGCTATGCTCTGTTACAAAAAATCTATACAAATTCTGAATATAAACTATATAGTTCTGAAATCTAAAATACCTAAACTATCAACCCTATTAGTCCATATTAGAGCACCATTTCGATTTTGACCTATTTTCGGGTTCTGAAAGTAGGGCTTTTTTTTGTTAGAAATCTCATAAATTCACTTTCAGCTATGCTCTGTTACAAAAAATCTATACAAATTCTGAATATAAACTATATAGTTCTGAAATCTAGAATACCTAAACTATCAACCCTATTAGTCCATATTAGTCCATATTAGAGCACCATTTCGATTTTGACCCATTTTCGGGTTCTGAAAGTAGGGCTTTTTTTTGTTAGAAATCTCATAAATTCACTTTCAGCTATGCTCTGTTACAAAAAATCTATACAAATTCTGAATATAAACTATATAGTTCTGAAATCTAGAATACCTAAACTATCAACCCTATTAGTCCATATTAGAGCACCATTTCGATTTTGACCTATTTTCGGGTTCTGAAAGTAGGGCTTTTTTTTGTTAGAAATCTCATAAATTCACTTTCAGCTATGCTCTATTACAAAAAATCTATACAAATTCTGAATATAAACTATATAGTTCTGAAATCTAGAATACCTAAACTATCAACCCTATTAGTCCATATTAGAGCACCATTTCGATTTTGACCTATTTTCGGGTTCTGAAAGTAGGGCTTTTTTTTGTTAGAAATCTCATAAATTCACTTTCAGCTATGCTCTATTACAAAAAATCTATACAAATTCTGAATATAAACTATATATAGTTCTGAAATCTAGAATACCTAAACTATCAACCCTATTAGTCCATATTAGAGCACCATTTCGATTTTGACCTATTTTCGGGTTCTGAAAGTAGGGCTTTTTTTTGTTAGAAATCTCATAAATTCACTTTCAGCTATGCTCTGTTACAAAAAATCTATACAAATTCTGAATATAAACTATATAGTTCTGAAATCTAGAATACCTAAACTATCAACCCTATTAGTCCATATTAGAGCACCATTTCGATTTTGACCTATTTTCGGGTTCTGAAAGTATGGCTTTTTTTTGTTAGAAATCTCATAAATTCACTTTCAGCTATGCTCTGTTACAAAAAATCTATACAAATTCTGAATATAAACTATATATAGTTCTGAAATCTAGAATACCTAAACTATCAACCCTATTAGTCCATATTAGAGCACCATTTCGATTTTGACCTATTTTCGGGTTCTGAAAGTAGGGCTTTTTTTTGTTAGAAATCTCATAAATTCACTTTCAGCTATGCTCTATTACAAAAAATCTATACAAATTCTGAATATAAACTATATAGTTCTGAAATCTAGAATACCTAAACTATCAACCCTATTAGTCCATATTAGAGCACCATTTCGATTTTGACCTATTTTCGGGTTCTGAAAGTAGGGCTTTTTTTGTTAGAAATCTCATAAATTCACTTTCAGCTATGCTCTGTTACAAAAAATCTATACAAATTCTGAATATAAACTATATAGTTCTGAAATCTAGAATACCTAAACTATCAACCCTATTAGTCCATATTAGAGCACCATTTCGATTTTGACCTATTTTCGGGTTCTGAAAGTAGGGCTTTTTTTTGTTAGAAATCTCATAAATTCACTTTCAGCTATGCTCTATTACAAAAAATCTATACAAATTCTGAATATAAACTATATAGTTCTGAAATCTAGAATACCTAAACTATCAACCCTATTAGTCCATATTAGTCCATATTAGAGCACCATTTCGATTTTGACCCATTTTCGGGTTCTGAAAGTAGGGCTTTTTTTTGTTAGAAATCTCATAAATTCACATTCAGCTATGCTCTGTTACAAAAAATCTATACAAATTCTGAATATAAACTATATAGTTCTGAAATCTAAAATACCTAAACTATCAACCCTATTAGTCCATATTAGAGCACCATTTCGATTTTGACCTATTTTCGGGTTCTGAAAGTAGGGCTTTTTTTTGTTAGAAATCTCATAAATTCACTTTCAGCTATGCTCTATTACAAAAAATCTATACAAATTCTGAATATAAACTATATAGTTCTGAAATCTAGAATACCTAAACTATCAACCCTATTAGTCCATATTAGTCCATATTAGAGCACCATTTCGATTTTGACCCATTTTCGGGTTCTGAAAGTAGGGCTTTTTTTTGTTAGAAATCTCATAAATTCACATTCAGCTATGCTCTGTTACAAAAAATCTATACAAATTCTGAATATAAACTATATAGTTCTGAAATCTAAAATACCTAAACTATCAACCCTATTAGTCCATATTAGAGCACCATTTCGATTTTGACCTATTTTCGGGTTCTGAAAGTAGGGCTTTTTTTTGTTAGAAATCTCATAAATTCACTTTCAGCTATGCTCTATTACAAAAAATCTATACAAATTCTGAATATAAACTATATAGTTCTGAAATCTAGAATACCTAAACTATCAACCCTATTAGTCCATATTAGAGCACCATTTCGATTTTGACCTATTTTCGGGTTCTGAAAGTAGGGCTTTTTTTTGTTAGAAATCTCATAAATTCACTTTCAGCTATGCTCTATTACAAAAAATCTATACAAATTCTGAATATAAACTATATAGTTCTGAAATCTAGAATACCTAAACTATCAACCCTATTAGTCCATATTAGTCCATATTAGAGCACCATTTCGATTTTGACCCATTTTCGGGTTCTGAAAGTAGGGCTTTTTTTTGTTAGAAATCTCATAAATTCACATTCAGCTATGCTCTGTTACAAAAAATCTATACAAATTCTGAATATAAACTATATATAGTTCTGAAATCTAGAATACCTAAACTATCAACCCTATTAGTCCATATTAGAGCACCATTTCGATTTTGACCTATTTTCGGGTTCTGAAAGTAGGGCTTTTTTTTGTTAGAAATCTCATAAATTCACTTTCAGCTATGCTCTATTACAAAAAATCTATACAAATTCTGAATATAAACTATATAGTTCTGAAATCTAGAATACCTAAACTATCAACCCTATTAGTCCATATTAGAGCACCATTTCGATTTTGACCTATTTTCGGGTTCTGAAAGTAGGGCTTTTTTTTGTTAGAAATCTCATAAATTCACTTTCAGCTATGCTCTGTTACAAAAAATCTATACAAATTCTGAATATAAACTATATAGTTCTGAAATCTAGAATACCTAAACTATCAACCCTATTAGTCCATATTAGAGCACCATTTCGATTTTGACCCATTTTCGGGTTCTGAAAGTAGGGCTTTTTTTGTTAGAAATCTCATAAATTCACTTTCAGCTATGCTCTGTTACAAAAAATCTATACAAATTCTGAATATAAACTATATAGTTCTGAAATCTAGAATACCTAAACTATCAACCCTATTAGTCCATATTAGAGCACCATTTCGATTTTGACCCATTTTCGGGTTCTGAAAGTAGGGCTTTTTTTTGTTAGAAATCTCATTGTAATTCATTTCCGGGCCAAATTGTTTAAATAAAAAATAAATATTTTATTAATTATTCTGAATTACCATTTTTAAATTTATTTTTGTCTCAAATTATTTATTTTTGCCAAAAAACATCCATTCTGTTGTCTTAACAGTGTTTGAGTACGAACTATGTTAACACAAGTTGCTTGTGTACAGGAAACTTGATAGTCAAGAAAACGAAGCTAACTGACGGAGCTAACTTCACATACATAGATAGCTCTTGCTCCTGAACAAGAGGCGGGTGTTTATTTTTGCCCAGTTATACACTTTAATTGCTGCCTGTATATGTTGCATTATTTGTCACCCAGTGGTCATGATGATGATGATGAGGCCAAAACTGCAGGGGCTCATGTAAATCCTTTCTACTCATTGTCATCGTCAAACCCCCCCGCGGGGACATTCTAAGGATATTGCACATTTTTGTGTTACACCTGTTATTTGCCAGAAGTAAAAACTGGCAGGTCTTCCTTCATTCTAAGAAGTTGATAACGACTAGCCAGAGATCTTCATCCAGTACCGAGGGAACAATTAGCCCGTGGGACTCCGGCTTTGGTTTTGTTGTTGGTAAGGTTTCTTCAGGAATAACGCGGTCTCTGAAGCTAACACCCAAAATTGTGGTAAGGGAGGTCTCAAAAGTCAGCAGTAACGGCTGATTTACCTCCGACCTTTGGAGGATCTTCCTAGATTTTGTTGAAAATCTACTTGCCTTTCAGCAGCGGAGGTTAGATAACTCCTAAGCAAAGGGTCAAGTTGTTGAGAGCACAGTGGGCTTAGGCCGACACCGTACGTACTAACGTTAATCCCAAAACATCTCACACTTTTTCTTATGCCGGTTACTTTCAAAAGAAAACTATTTAAATAATACAATTTTATTTTCGGTGCCACTGTTTTGTTTCGGTATTTCTAATTATTTCTAATTAAAGTGGTTTTAGGAAAAAATAGTTTTTACTTTGATTTTCTGTTGTGTTTACAGAAGAAAAGTATTTTTTTGGAGGCCGGAGGCGTGGTTTTTTATTTAATTTAAGCGATTTTTTTTTACAATCTTTTGTATATAAATTTTTTTTTTATTAAAAATAAGATTATTTTTAAACAAGTGACATTTTTCAATTATATTGATTTTAAAAATTATGCAATTGTTGAAATTTTTTTCAAGCGATTTTTGTAAACTTAGTAAAATATGGCCGTGACGTAATGAATGACTTCCCGAGTTTTCTTTAGAGATTTCAACGTTTTTTTATATTCTGTGCTTGACAAATCCACAAATTTTCCTTAAATTTTTACCTTTAACCTCGACTTCATATTTGAATCCCTATAATTTAGCCATACACTGTTCACTTCAACACACTTCTATACTCTAGTGGCACACACTTCCACCGCACATGTTTGTAAGTAGAAGCTCTCATACAAATAACAACATTTAACACTTTTGCCGTCGGAAATAAGTGCGTACATTGTTGTTACATTTAACTATACAACTGCTGAACACACACCGATACCCGCATCCACACACACGCGCAAACACAGATATGAATACAACTACTGATACAAAAAATTATATAAACATTCACACAATGTTTAATGCATAACCGCCAATCGACATTTATACAACAATGAACATTTCAATTTGATTTGATTTCTCGGTGTATGTGTTAGCGGTAGTTGTTTGCGTATAAGTTTGTGAGTGTGGGTGTGTGTGTATGTGTATGTGTTTCTAAGTATGGGAACCTTGTATTTAAGTATTACATGTAGCAGTTTTTACTGTTGATGTTATGTAGTTTATATATTTTTTCTAAGCAAAAGGTTGTAAGTATGGATTTCCGTGCATAGTTTTAGTTTCCGGTTGTTAGTATTTATTTCTTTCGCTACTCTTATTTCCACCGCTCCCTTTTGCCCACCGTATATCGCAGTGTGGTACACAGTGGGGTTGCTTTATGAATTTTTCTACAATAACTAAACGAAGTAGTTCTAGATCACTGAAAGTTAGAATCGAGCATGAAATGCATTGAGTGAGTTAATAAATAATAATAAAAATTCCCAAATATCGGTCACGGCGACCACCCACCGCCTATGCAATTCCGATCGAGGGGTCCTAAATTTAAGGTATGTACATTAATTTAAACAAGTTTACCTCTTTAGTTTTTTTAATACAAATGATCACTACGAAATATTCAGGATATTCGGTGCATAACTTATAAAAGGTCAAATATTAAACGTCGTTCCAAAAATACTACTAAAACAGAAATTAATCATAACATTTTTAAAATACATAAAAAAAGCAAAAGCTGCAATTACTTAGATACACATAAATAATAACGACATAAATTTTTTTAAATAATATTTTTTTGCAAACACATTTATTTTTATCCCCATGCTTTTTTTTAAAAACTTTTTTTCTATCTTATCTCGACTAAAGATGTTTTGTCAAAATACCACAGATGACTTGTGTATAAAATGATAATCCTAAAAATCATATCCTTGAGCTCTTTCTTTGCTGCAATTGTTGTAATATTTTATAAATAACTGGCTTTTAAGTACACAGAAAAAATGTTTGCAAAAAATTATTCAATTAAATAATTAATTGGTGTACATTAATTATTCAATTAATTTTTTGTTTGCAGCAATTAATTTTTTTAATCAAAACCCATAAAATTAAATGTTTATGCAATTAATTTTTTAATTGACTAAATTTGTGTCCCATGACTCGAAAATACAAATCCGTTAATTGATATGATCAATTCCTTTGCAGGGGCAAAATTAGTAAAATATTTAATTGTCTGAACGAATTGTTTAATTAAAGTCGATTTTCTATTTTTTCTGTGTATGTTTGTATTTTTATTGCAATAATTCGTGAATTTTACCAAAAACTTTAATTTTCTTTCAGTTCCAGAAATGTTCTATAATACTTTTTTTTAATAGGAAGAGGACAATCTTTAAATTTTTTTTCATTGAAAATCAAATATACATACATATAAGTTAATTTTTAGAGGCTTTAAGTAGAGCTGGGATACTATCGATATTTATCGATAGTTCAGATTACACTATCGATACTATCGATATTACTATCGACTGAAGGTTTTTAATTGTGCAGGAAAACTTTAACTAGTTTTGTATCAGGCTACAGTTCGTTGTTTTTATCACTTTATTGAACGTATATTTAAGATGACAGTTTTTGAAAAATTGATAAGTACCTTTCTGAAGGAACCGAAGTCGCAGGGACTATAAGATATTTAATTGCAACTTTAGATAATTCTCTAAATTCGTTTTGATTCACAACATAAAAGTTAATCAATCTAGAGGACTTATCCTCTAACGGTCGTTCATTATTTTGTCCTATGCTCGCAATTGCTTGCATTTGAATTTGCATTTTTTTTTTACAACATTACAAACATATTTGACATTTCAGTCCCTATGTAAAAATTGTGCAAATTTCGACTTAAAGGCCTTTAATTAGCAGTAAAAAGCACATCCAAGCAATCCATACCACCTGTCATTCTTGTTGTTTGTCTTCATTGCTGAAATTCAGCGCGAATTAACAACAGCAAGTAAAAACTTGCGGCAAAAAACTGCTTTTTTTTAAATAATAATAATATCGATATTGGTATTTTTCCTATCGATATTTTCGATATTTTAAGATAATCGATAATATCGGGAGTACTATTGATAGTTTCCCAGCACTAGCTTAAAGATTTCGGCAAATAGTTTAACGGATTGTGATATTCCCAAATTTTTTTTTTTTTTTTGTAAAGAAATGCTTTATTTTTCAAATATATTTAAGTGAAATGGTACCATCAAGAAAATAATGCATATATGGGCCACTGCATTACTTGAAAATATCACCGTTTATAATTAATAATTTTTCTGAGTGATCGAAAAACAGAGTTTTTTACACCAAAACCCCACTGTGCCGCATTGCATTTGAAGTCTCTTGGACAAACAAAAGCTTCATAATGAAGTATGTGTGAAGTTTGTTTGGAAATGAACGAACACTGATTTGAAAATTAACATTTAAATATATAGATTTCAGTGTTTTTTTTTTTTGGAACAGCTGCAATTGCAAAATAACACACATCGTTTTAGTACATGTACCGGTTTTATTGCTAGTGAAAAAGAAATACAGCAGTTCTTATTTAAATAATAAAAAACTATTTTCTTTTTAAACCCATATACGGCCATTAGTAAATGCACTCTAGTCGGGTATGAAAATGTGTACTTGTTAACAGTTAAACGCTGCGCTTTACACATGTTTGTATTAAAATAACATTTCAAATTGAGAAAGGTCTGGCCAGACTCACGTGTAAGACGTAGGGTTGAGTAAACGTTGATTTTACTTTTCTTTTCTTAATTATTAGGTACTTTTACTTTAAGTCCAACTCTACACTTAAATTGACTTGTTAATTTACGCATTTCTTAACACGCAACGTTGTTATTTGAAAAACTTTCATAGACTCATAAAATTAATAAAACATTTTTATTTGTGTTTAAGGCAAATTTAAAATTAGACTAAAAGAGATTAAATTATAGAAAAACAGTTACCGGAAACTAAAAACAACTTAAATAGTCGAGAGAAAGAAAATTAAAGGCAAATAAAAAAACATATAAAAACAAGTAAGAAAGTGTAATTGGTAAATTTTCTAGGGCATAAGCAATATTAGATCCGCCAGAGCAAAATTATGTCATAAGGTTTAGATTCATGTAAAAGTTTCTTGTGCGAATATTCAGGCCTGTTCTGAAAATCATGTGATTCCAAATCGCGTGCTTTTACAATCACATGTGTGATTTTGTGGTGTTCGGAAAATCATACCGTTTGTGTGTTTTTCGGTGTGTTTTCGGCGAAAAAGAGAAAAACGAAAAACCACAATATCACTCTTGTGATTTGAAATCACTTGATTTGAATTAAAGTGATTTTCAGAACAGGCCTTATTACAAAGATATTGAGATGAATATCAATCTAGCTAGTCTAAAGATAGTCAACTCAAAATTGTTTAGTTCTTACCTTTTGGAATTCAATTAAATAAATAAATAAAACACACATAAAGTTATGATTTTGATTAAAATGTTTTATTGTTTTAATTATAAAGCTTGGACCTTGCCATTACATTCATTCAAATGACCGCGACTAGATTGGGTGCAGTATTTTTCTACCAATTTTTCGCACATTTTGGGCTTTGTCTCGGCGACAACTTGACGAATGTTGGGTTTCAAATGATGCAACGTTTGGCACGGTTTTTGACGTTGTCCAAAATAAAATGTCAAACAGCATTAAATCACATGGTCTTGGTGGCCAATTGACGTTGCCAATACGTGAAATTACGCGTTCCATATACTTCGTGTGCCATAAAGGCAAAATCGGTTGTTTTGTGTGGCTCGTGGCGCCGTCTTGTTAAAACCACATATCGTCCACTTCATAATCTTCAATTGCAGGCCAAAAAATGCCGGTTATCATACAACCATAGCGCCACTTTTTTGTAGTAAGTTTGAAATATTTTTAAGCGTTTCCGGTTGTTAAACGATCCACATTCGAAAATGTCAAACCTTTCACTTAATAAATGACACTTCAGATGAAAGGTATGTATTTAAAAGCTGATTGTATTGCCAGACCGGTGGTTTTAGGAACACTAAATGGATAACTGTGTATGAAAATAATGTCTTCTGAAACTCGATGAGAACATAATTAAGAACTGAAACTGATCAAACACTCAAACTACATTTTAATTGAAAATCTAGCTTTAAACCTGAACACAAGCTAAAATTTTAACCAGGACTAGCTAGAACTGTATTAGAACTGCACTAGAATTGAAGTAGAGTTAAACAGAAACTGAACTAGAACTAAATTCTAGCCGGAATTAAATTGAACTAGAACAAAGCTAGAACTTAGGTCTAATGGATCGATTACGGATGGCAACAGCACTGAGGTTAAGTTTCCAGCAGGGAAATTTGACTTTATATTTTAACATGAATTTGAATTCGCAGATCAACTTTAGTTCAGTTGACATCTGTAATCGGCCCATAACTTAACTAAAATCGAACCAAATGTCAAATAATGTAACTTAATCAATTTGGCCGATATTGGCTTACGATTATTTGTGAATAAATAAATAAATAAAAAAGAAACTGACCTAAAACCTAAACTTAAACTCAAACTAGAACCTGAGTTAGAACTTCAAGAAAGCCTTAACTGAAAACTAATATGAACTTAACCAAAAAATTTAATAAGAACTGAACCCAGTTATATGAATATTTATTATTTAATCAAATATCTTACAGTTTCTCTCCATTAATCTTCAAACTACAATACTTCACTTGCTCAGACATCTCAATTTTCATTTTAAATTCATTTATTTTCATTTAACGCTAAATAAAATATTTTCAAAGTTTGCATAAATTTCTTGTTCTTTTCTGCATTTGTTTTGAATCTGTATTTGCTTTTTTAATTTAAAAAAAAAACGAAAAATTTTACCAACTTCAAGCATAAATTTTCTTGAACAACCAAAAAAGTGATGCGGCAAAAATCTTAAGTTTACTTTGCGAAATATTTCGCCAACAAAAGGGAAACATTTTCAAAGCGAAAAGAAAAACTAAATTAAACTAAACACTTTATGCGGGGTGTTAAATAAAGTTTAAGATGAATTTTAAGCGATTCGGTGGAAGCAGAAGAAGGTTAAAAAGGAAAGTTACTATTGGGAATATCAGTGGATTACTCAAACAATCTGAATATGAATGAAAACGAGTACAGTGCTGACAGTTTAACTAAAATTGATTGATTTATGGGAATTATACACGACATGAGTGTGGCATATAAAAGGAGAATTTGGGAAAGTTTGCTTGAAGGAAAGTAAAGTAAAGAATCATAAATTTTTAATAATTATTGGCTTAATATTTTTAAAGAAAGTTAGAAGGGATATAAGAAAATGGATGTTAGAAAACTGCCAACATTTGATTAAAACTTATCAGAGAACTCTTTTTTGTTGCTTCATTTACAAACTCTTGGCGCAAATATTTTATCCTTTACAATTTTCTTATCATTTATTAAGTACTTTTTTTTTAATCCACTTTAACGTTATTCTTATATATATTTTATCTTGCAGTTACCTAAAATTTAACATCATGCAACATTTACTGTGTCTCACTAAAGCACTTAAAGTTTTTTGTGGGTAGAAACTAACAAGAAAAAAAAATAAACTAAAAGAGAACTTTGGCAAAAATCTTAAGTTTGCATATGTTGCACTACATTTACATGTGAAAAAATATCTCCCATGACTCCACAATCATTTTTTATTTAAAGTAAAAATTCCTGTTTTTCCCCTCACATCTTCTACCAGACATTTCCTGACATCATATTTCAACGCCAAAGTACACTTTTTATTCACTCACACACAATCACGCATCCACATGTATTTATATTAGTAGATCATATAACATTTCATTAAGGATTTGTGCATGCCAGCGAGAGTAATAATCCTGAAAAATTTATGTTGTATGTAGATGTTTGATTAATAATGCAAGATGTTGGAAAATATTTCCTTTTCTTGCCTTAGTTTTTTAAGTGCAATTTTTAAGCGTGAAGACAAGATTTTGGTGCAAAATATTGAATTAATAAACAGTTTAGCAAGTAAAGAGTTAAAACTGAAGAGTTGTGCAAAAAACAAAAAAAAAATTAAATGAGTTTAAAATAACTTATTTCAGAATAATTAAAGTATTTTAAGGACATTAAAAAAACTATACGACAAAGAAAATTAGCTTAGAACCAAAAAAGATCAAAAGCAGTACTAGGGGAGAACTAGAATTGAACTTAAAAGGAACTAAAACCGAAGTAGAATAACAGTAGAACAAAACTTAAAACTGGAATAGAACTAAAACAGACCTGGAAAATAACTAAAAAGAACTCGATGAGAACTAGAACAGAACTAGAACAAGAACTGAACTAGAACAGAACTAGAACAAAACTAGAACAGAACAAGAACAGAACTAGAAAAGAACTAGAACAGAACTAGAACAGAACTAGAACAGAACTAGAACTGAACTAGAACAGAACTAGAACAGAACTAGAACTGAACTAGAACAGAACTAGAACAAAACTAGTACAGAACTAGGAAAAAACTAAAACAGAACTAGAACAGAACTAGAACATAAGTAGAACAGAACTAAAAGAGAATGAGAACAAAACTAGGATATAACTAGAACAGAACTAAAACAGAACGAGAACAGAACTAGAACATAAGTAGAACAGAACTAAAAGAGAATGAGAACAAAACTAGGACATAACTAGAACAGAACTAAAACAGATCGAGAACAGAACTAGAACAGAACTAGAACAGAACTATAACTAAACTAGAACAGAACTAGAACAGAACTGGAACATAAGTAGAACAGAACTAGAACATAAATAAAAGAGAATGAGAACAAAACTAGGACATAACTAGAACAGAACTAAAACAGAACGAGAACAGAACTAGAACATAAGTAGAACAGAACTAAAAGAGAATGACAACAAAACTAGGACATAACTAGAACAGAACAAAAACAGATCGAGAACAGAAGTAGAACAGAACTAGAACAGAACTATAACTAAACTAGAACAGAACTAGAACAGAACTAGTGCAGAGCTAGAACAGAACTTGAACAGAACTAGAACAGAACTAGAACAGAACTAGAACAGAACTAGAACAGAACTAGAACAGAACTAGAACAGAACTAGAACAGAACTAGAACAGAACAGAACAGAACTAGAACAGAACTAGAAATTGCTTGATTTCCTCGAAATGCTCAATCATTTAATTTTAATTATTGATTAATTTTTAAATGCATGTATTTGAATCAATAATTAAGATGAACTGATTGTATAAACCAGTAAAACAGAAAGAATGCTAACGAAGGTGGTTACAGGCTGGAAAAAAAATTAACGGGGATTGCTTATAAAAGTGGAACATAACACGTAATAGGAAAAAACCAAATATAATAATTACTTGACATTTAATAAGATAATAAAAAGAAATACTGATATAAGTAACCATATATGGTTAGAGTTTACCATATTATTTTCCATTCTGACCATAATATGGGTACTTTCGTCCAAATTCTGAAATTTATTACCATATTCTGGTAAATTTTGAACACAATATGGTAAGTTTTTCCGTTATTTGGGCTAATATTGTACAAATTATGGTTAATTTTGAACAAATTATGGTTAATTTTGAACAAATTATGGTTAATTTTGAACATATTATGGTTAATTTTAAACAAATTATGGTTAATTTTGAACATATTATGGTTTACTTAGGGCATATCATTGCTAGTGTTAACCTTGTTATGGTCATATTTAACCATAGAACAATTACCTGCAAACATAAACATTGTTAAAATCCAACCATAGTTTGTTGCTCTTAGCATATGGTTACTTTCAATTATATTTTTTTTCCTGCGTGTATGCACGTAGAAATGACATTTTCCATTTCTGACACTAAGCAATTCGATAAAGTAACGATACAACAAATTTGTCTGCTCACAAGTGCATAAGCAAACATCATAATTTTCAAACGACGACCCATACGATAGAGTTTGCAAATTGAACAATTGTATTTTGTTGTAGTATTTATTTTATTTATTATTCATAATCCACCTTTATTTTCATTTGATATATTGCAGAATTTATCAAAAGATACTACAGAAACTAGAACTAGCACAGATTTATAAAAGACCTAGAAAAGCAATAACTGTAACAACTGAAAACGTGCCCTTCAAAAGACTCAAGTATTTTGTTATCCTTTCTGTATGCTTAAAAGCTTAAGGTCCTTTATGAAATATAAACAAAATGTTAAATATGTGTCTTTGATTTAATATAAAACACTCATACGCTTGTTTTTAAAACTTCTCCTACAAAGTCACGTAAGTGGTACAAAATTAAAAGTACTTTTTTTTATAAAAACTCAAATATGCTTAAAAATGTAAAATGAAGCCATTTAAGAAAATTCCCCTACTTATGCCTTTTTTAAAAATAAATTTATATTTTATAGTATTTAAAGTTTAAAAACTGCCATGACAATTAAGCTCATTCAGTTACGATATTTTGTAAAATTTTTATATAAAATACAAGTTTCCCTTCCGATACAAACTTATATACGTCCATACATATTAACTTGTTTAAATGTGTAAACTTATAAGGTTTGATATGTGTGAGTGAGTGATTGTACGTGTATGTTTGTGAGCTTTTATTCAAAAAAAAAAAAGAAAAAGAAAAGCATATGTTATACAATTCAACATATTACATGCCACATGTTAAACAGACCCAATTGGAGAGGTCATGTTTAACATTCATATGGTATTTATTATTATTAATCATTGTCATTATTATGATGACGACGGCGATGATGATGCGGATGACTACACGGATCATCATGATGAAAATCATTCATATTTTGGTGCCCTTTTTGCTATTTTGCAAACTGTTTTCTCGTTTTTTATTTTTTCAGGCCAGAGATTTTATAGAATTATTATGTAAGTTTATTCATTATATTTGTAGCATGAATTTAAATGGTAGAATTTAATTTAATGAGGGATTTCTGTAGTAACATATTAATGCACGATTTTGAATTTTTTATTTGTTCTTTTTGGGCGAGGGGTCAGAGGCAAATAAAAATGTTTTCATTTTTATATCCTATGAATTTGTAATTTGGGAATATGTGACCAATAGAAGTCATCACTCTTTTAAGAGCATTTAAAGAAGGTAAAAGGATCTGTTTGGATTTAATATTTCAAATAATTTAAAGTTTTAAAGGGATGAAAATGTGAAACAAATGCTATACAGTATTATTAGTATTATAGAATTGTCAAAATAATAAAACAAAATTGTAAAAAATTTTAATAGTATAAATTTAATTCAGTTACAATATTAATCTTAGGCCTATTATTCGTTATTGCTTTTACGTCAGATCGTGGGCTCATAGTGATTAATTTGTGAACGCACTATTTCACTGATTATCGAACTGTTACTTTCCTTTTTTTTTTAGTAAACTTAACATTTTCATCATGGTTAAGAACACAAACGAACAACGTATGCAAATTATTAAAATGTGCTATCGAAATTCGGAGTCTCCATTTTCATTATGTGATGCATGAGAGAACGGATTGGTCGAAGTAACAAAAATATCGCTGCTGTTCAGGCGTCCGTAGCAAACGATCCAAATCAGTCGATTCTGTGGCATTCTCAAGAACTGGGCATCTTCAAGACCACATTATGGCGAATTTTACTTAAGGATCTTAGTTTATTCCCATACCAAGCAGACTCAAGAATTGAAGCCGATGGACCATTTGGATCAATTGGTTCGTCAATAAGCAAACTATGCGTTATTGGTGTGGTGAAAACCCACAAATGATTAATGAATCATCACTTCATCTACAAAAAATAACAGCTTGGTGCGGTTTGCATGCTGGCGGCATAATAAGGCCATATTTTTTCGTCGACAAAAATTATCGTCAAGTGACTTAAAATGGCGAACGTTATCGCTCCATGATAACCGATTATTTTTGGCCCGAATTAGAAAACATGGACTGGATTTATTGAAGAGTAAGTTTGATGTGCGTGTCATCTCAAGAAATGGACCAGTCAATTGGCCGTCTCGTTCGTGCAATTTAACGCCTCTAGACTTTTTTCTTTGGGGCCACGTCAACTCATGGTCTATGCGACGTCAACGTTGAAAGATCTCAGAGCCAACACTGAACGCAAAATAGGGGACGTTACGGCCGAAATGTATGACCGAGTCATCGAAAATTGGTTCCAATGAATCGACCGCTGCCGACGTGACCGCGGTGGCCATATGAACGGAGTTGAGCTTCATTCATAAATGTTTTGATTGTATTTCAAGTCCTTCATAAAGTTTAAGTTTGCAATTTATTTAACAAAAAAGTTGTCAAGTCCTTACTGGAAAACCTGTTATTTATATTCTGGGTCCTTCTGGGTCCTTCTGAGTAGCAATGTTGCATTAGAGATATCTGTCTGCTCGTGTGTCCGTTGAAAGGTAGTTTCAGAAGACCCCAAATACAATGGGGACCAGGTGTTTATATATTTATGTTACAATTAGTCCGGCATTTTTTGCTATTCAACTTCAGCCTGATCGGTCTACAAATGGCTGAGATATGAGCAAAAATCCACGATTGCCTCTAATTTTATCCAGCAACCCCTTGTTTTTTTATCCATATCTCGAGAACGCAAAACATCTTGGTTATGAATATAGAAAGTGGGCGTGTCACTTCCTATACAAAGACATTATAGATTTGTGTATATCTGTAGAACGGCTAGAGCCAAAGTTTTAAAATTAAGAACAAGTCCACAATAGACAACATTCGACAATATTTAGGCGAGAGAGAAGAGGTAGCCGTGACACCAAGAAGATTTATTTATATCGAACGCACGATAGGAGAACAATTTTCCAAATTCGGTACACATAGCTGGATTATTAAGAAGGCGTGGCACATTCCATATAAAGACATTACAGATTTCTATGCATCTGGAGAACGGAAAGAGCCGAAGTTTTCAAATTCAGTACCAGCATCTTTGTTATCAATACACAACATCCAAAATAATATGGGAGGAATCAGGAAAATGGGCGTGGCTTCTCTCGTACAAAGACATTATTGACTTATGTAGATCTGTAAAACAGCAATAGCCAAAGTCTCCAAATAAGGTTCAAGGATCTTAGTTATCAATGGACAAAATCTTATTAAATGTGGGCGATGTGGAGAAGTAGGCGTAGCACCAAATATATATATTTATATCTTAAGAACGGCAAGAGAAAATTGTCCCAATTCGATACACAAAGCTGGGTTATCAATAAACAATCTACCAAAAAAAATGAGGGGCTTAGAGAAGTGGGTGTGGCACCTCTCGTAAAAAAACATTATAGATTTCTGTATATCTGGGGAACGCAAATAGCCAAGGATTACGAAGTAGGTACAAACATCTCGACCATTAAAACCAAAACATCCGACAAAATGTAGGTGGGATTAGGGAAGTGCGCGTGGCACAAAACAGATCTATTTATATCTAAAGACCGGTATTTAAATAACTTTTTGTTCCAACCACACCATAATGAAGGGAAATAAAGTATTCTTTTTTTTATTATTTCTTTTAAATGTGTAGAATTTTTTAAAACATTTAGTTCAGATTAGTTCAGCCTTAGTTAGGTTATAGTTTAGTTCTAGTTCATATTTCTTTTACTTTTTGTAAATGCCAAACGTAAAACATTATTTGGCATGGAAGATTTTAATAAAATGGAAGTAATAATAAATAATAAATCCCCCATATACCTTTCATTACATTTTTAAACAAGTAGTTATCCTTAAAATATTAAAATTACTTTTAAATCTCCCCTCTTCAATGTCGTTTTAATGCAGTGTCTTATTTGCTTTAAAGTTAATTTTCTCCACCCGAAATACAAGCATAATTCTTCACTTTCGGCCATTGACAGCTCACGTTTCACTTGTTTCCATTTTGAATGTCTGTCAGTTTTAGGCATGAAAAAAAAACACAACATACTTTCAATTTTAAGTAACAAACTTAAATGGAATTAATCTAAAAATTTGGACAAAGAAAATACGAGTTTTTTTTAATACATGCTACAATGATGGGAAAGGAAAAAATGAAATATTAGGGAGCCAACACCATTTCCAAGCTAAAAGTTAACAAAACGACAAATCTCTGAGAAATATTTTTTATTGTAAAAAAAAGTAAATATTTTTTAAAAAAAATATCTTTTTAGTTTTTTTTTTTTTTGGGTACTAAACTTTTTATTTTTTTTTTATCTAAATTTTAGTTAATTTAAACTAAATTGGATGAAGTTAAGCCTGATTTAAAAAACCGCATTTGAATTAAAAAAAAAACAAAAACTGTTTAACAATGTTTCGTTTAAATGTGCTAAATTCCCATTTCATACTATTGATTAGGCCAGACGTCAGGAAACTTCACCCAAAGATTCTGTTAAGCGAGTAAGAATTATAAACCCCAGTTTTACTTGTAACAGTATCAAAATTTTAACAAAAACAACAATAATTAACAGTAAGTTTATCTTTTTTTTAATTAACCACAAAAAATTAAATTGTTGTAAACCTATGGCACAAGCTCTTTATGTTAACAGTCGTCCTTCAAGATATTCCAAAGTTCAGCAGAATACGACAAAAGCCAAATGTACTTAGAATTTTTCTTGAATACAAGTACTAAAAACGATATCAACAGTTTGCAAAAGAGACAGAAACACGTAATAACTCTCACGTTAATTTGATTTTAAAAGTGTTATTCAGATAACAAAAACAATTTTCGTAAATTTTGTTTTTGTTTTCATGTAAATGATCACCCTTCGACGCGTTCTAAAGAATATTCACAAATTAATAACAGAAAATTTAAGTCAACCAAAAATAACATAAATAAAATGATTGATGTCTGAATATAGACTGCCAGACAGCTGCCCCTTTGGCTGAGAGCATTCTGACGATAAAAACTATGATGATGAGAACGTGGTTGTTATCGAAACAGCGTTCGGGTCAAAGTTTGACATTTTGCCCATACAGGTGTTCTTTTTCATCCATGTAACTTATTTTCTACAGCTATTTCATCAATCTTTTGAAAACAAATTTGTTTGTTTTATTAAAAAATTTTTTAAAAATTTTTCTAAATATAAACTGCGACTGCGAGTTGCTTATGTACAAAAAAAAAATTATTTCTAACTCTAGACGAGGGTTTTTAAATTTTTAAAATATGCAGCATTATTTTGAATTTTTTCCTAAAAGACCAGAACTAAATTAAAGGAAAATACATAAAAACACATTCCGGATAAAAAAAAAAACATTTTTTTTCAAAAGATTCATCAAATCTAAACTACTTGGGACAAATGTTGCTAACACCAATAGGTAATAAGTTATATAAATGAGAAAAAAAAATTAAAAATAAGTTTTAAATTTAAAAGAAGAAAAAAAAATTTTTCAAAAGAAAAAAACTAAAACGTACTTAAAACAATCCTCAATACGATTTTTTTCGAAACTCAATACCGGAATTTTTTAAAATAAGTCCAAAATTCTTAAACCAATTAACCCTCCGTCTTACACATGTTTTTATTTTCACATTCGTAACGCATGAGTCTAGCCAGACCCAACAAACTTTTGAATACACATTTATAATTTAAATTCATATTTTCAAATTTTATTTAAATTATAAATGTTTATAATATAACATTTAGTTAAAAAAATTGGTTTTATTTATTCAAAAGATTGTTGGGTCTGGCTAGACTCATGCGTTACGAATGTGAAATTAAAAAACATGTGTAATAGGGAGGGTTAAATTGTAGAGCTTGATGGAGCTAATAGTTTGTGTGCTTAATAAAAATAAATAAATAATAGATAATTTAACAAAAAAATAATAAAAAACAGCAAGAAAGAAAGTTAAAAATACGTCATCTTCTATACAAAATATATATGTTCTGGTCAGACCACGTGTGTTACGAATGTGATGTGTGCAGTAAAATATTGGAACAAGTTTCCTTATATATCCTTTCCAGGTTATATTTTTCAGCTTTTTATAGTAAACTAAATTTTAGAAGGGTACCTGAAATTTCAAGTCCCTACCTTTGTTTTAAATATACTAAAATAACATTTAAAATCGAAAAAGGTCTGGCCAGACTCATTAGTGAGACGAAGGGTTAAAAAAATTTAACTTTTCGTTGGTAGTGCCACTCTGAGAGTTAAATTACAAATTAAACGGTTTAATCTCATTTAACTTATTAAAGCTCGTTGCGGACACTACAACAACACCAAACAAGTATTGAGAACATTTGCTTCTCATTTAGTTTATATTTTCAGTTATAAATAAATGTATATACGTAAAGTTTTTAAAGTAAAATCCATATCAGGAATGATGCTTGTGTTTTATAATTTAGATTCTGTAAGATGTAAAACGGGTAAGTACAATTCTGGCATAAGTATTTTGGCGAAATAAAAATCAAGAAATTTTACGTTTGATTTTTAAACGGCTTTGTTAAAAATTCTGGTTTATTTATAATGTATGCAAACTTAAAAATAAGCAAACAATTATTATTTTATAGAAGCTTAAAAACGTAAAAATTAACGATTTTTATTACGTCAAAATACTTATGCCGACTAGTGTAAAACATTTATAATAAATATTTCCTTTAATTTCACTTATGGTTTATTTTAAGTAAGAATTCGGGATTGAATCAACTTTATAATACTTGAATCAAGCGCATTTTGAAATTGGTTCAATCTTAGTGTTACTTAAAATACATAATCTCATTTTTGGATTATTTCAATTAGGAATTCGGGATTTAAGTTCGCAATTGAAAATTCGTACTTGAATCAATCTTTCTGTTCTTGATTCAAGAAAAGCCGTACTCACCATACTACTTATACCGCTTCAGATTTGATTTGAGTACGAAGGGATTGATTTTTCTTTTGAGTGTATTAAATATATTAAGTTTTACTCGACGGGAAAGAATTCGAGAGCTCCAGATGGATTTTAGGAGGTCAAAGGTTTACCTATCTTTTGCAATGCGGTTATTAATATCGTCTTTAGAACCACCCGACTGTGTTATAATGCTATTTAAGTAGCAGATAGAGGACACATCTTCCAACTCGTGGGGGTTTATGGAAAATTTTCCTGTCTTGTTTCATTGATCCGCAATGTTTTTCTCCTTCCGATATTTATCTTAAGGCCAGCTACTTCTGCATTATTAGCTAGTTTTTGCAGCTTATCTGCCATACCGTCAAAGTTGTGCATCATAATTAAGATATCGTCTGCATAATCTAGATCACTTAAGCTTTCATTCCGAGCCCACCTTATACCTCTACCATCCTGCATTGCTACGGCCATTAAGGTGTCGAAGACAATGTTGAAGAGAAGAGGTGATGAGTGGCACAACCTTGGGGTACACCAATGCCTACTGCGATTTGCTTGCTTAGTTTCCTTTCATGCAGGAATTCGCAAGATTAACAGGTATGTGATGAAAATCGATCGATTTCAAAACGAACGTTTTTAAAAGGTGTGATGAATTTCGAGGAATTTTAAAATCCACTTCTGACTTAAAGGATAAAGTTTTTGTTCAGAATACATTTCAGTTAACGTATTAAATATAAAATTTAAAAGAATAAAGACTGAAAATAGATGGAATATGAATTTAAAATCCATTTTAAAAGATACTGAAAACGATATTTTCGGTTTCAAATCGTTTCGTTTTTAAAATCAATTTCCATCACATACCTGTAAGACTTTATTAATAAGGTTAATGAGTTGAGCTGGGACACCTTTGCACGACAACGCACTTCACATGACGTTGTGATCCAAAGTGTCAAAAGCTTTCATCAAAATTTGGATTAAAAAGAAATATATATTTTTTGCGAAAAACGTATTGTTTTATTAATAAAGTATCTTGTTGTGGCAAAAGTATCTTTTATGAAAATAAA
Organism: Pollenia labialis; assembly: GCA_949318255.1. Lineage (NCBI taxonomy): Eukaryota > Metazoa > Arthropoda > Insecta > Diptera > Polleniidae > Pollenia > Pollenia labialis. Next base: position 15,167,404 of record OX439139.1, read on the forward strand.
CTTTTTGCTTCAAAAGTAACTTTTTGTGAAAAAGTAACTTTTTGTGAAAAAGTACCTTTTTGCGAAAAAGGTATAGTTTTAAGAAAAAAGTATCTTGCTGTAATTTTTTGAGACGAAAGTTTCTTTTTGTGAAAAATAACTTTTTGTACAAAAGTATCTTTTTTTTAAAAAGGTATTTTTTTAAGAAAAAAGGGATCTTTTTGTGAAAAAAGTATTTTTTGAGGAAAAAGTATCTCTTGGTAAAAAACTTTTTTTTTTGAGAAAAAAAGTATCTTTGTGTGAAAATTTATCTTTTTGTGAAAAAAGAATCTTTTTGTGAAAAAAGAATCTTTTTGTGAAAAAAGTATTTTTGTTTTGAAAAAAGTATCTTTTTGTGAAAAAAGTATCTGTTCATGAACACATAACTTGTGCTATATTTTTGTTTTGTATTATTTAATTCAAGTTGCTTGTTCATCTTTAAAATTATTATTGTTTAATTCCTTTATTTATTTATCTCTTATACTTTTTTACTCAAACTAAATATTTATGTAAACAAGTTCTGTATATTATGATCCATATTGATGGTAGCTGGCAGTTTTCTCTAGCGGTTGTGTAAGTCATCCAAATTCGACAGCAAATAAAGTCAGTCTAGAAAGTAAATAAAAACTATATATTTCTTCTGTTGAAATAAATCCAGAAATGTTTTATTTCTCAAATGTATCTTTTTGTGAAAGAAGTACCTTATTGTAAAAAACAACATCGAAAAAAATGTATCTTTCTTTTGCAAAATGTATCTTTTTCGGGAAACAGTATAATTTTTTGTTTTTTCAAATGATGCTTCATCTTTAAATAAGAATAATAGCTTGAAGAAGAAAGTCGAATTATATACATTGAAAACCCATTGTCTAAATATTTAACATGTTTGACATTTCTTAACATCGTGCACTTACTTTGTGGCTCTGTAAAATATATGTATGTATAGAATATAAATACTGGACATTTGGTACGCTGAAATGGTCTTAAAACTTTTTTTTTTGAATGCAGAGGAACAGATCCATTTGGTGTAGAACTTTTAATGTTCTATAAATTATTATTTTTTTTTTTTTTTGGTTTTTACATTTCTTAGTTTTTAGTTTTCGTCTTACTGTTGTCTATTTACTTGTTATTTTTTGTTTGTTCTAGTTTTATTTTTTATTTTGTGTTCTTTCTCATTTTGAAGCATAAAATTGACAAACACTGACATCTTGAAAATGATAAGAACACAATAAGACAATACAAAAACAATAATTTACAATTTTGCTAAGAATCCTTATAGATTGAAGATGAAAACAAATACAATTGAAAAGTATTCTTCTTCATACTTTTATTTGTATGATGGGGAGATATCAGTTAACCAACCGAGCAAATGCGATAACGTATCATTATAAACCATCAGAGAATTCGAATCGCAAAAAAGGGCATAAACGAATGGGGAGAATTTTTAAAAGGGCGTATTAGGGAGTCTAAAATAATCTTCCAAATAGCAAAGAATTTGTAATATGATCTTTCTAAAACATGTTCATATAACAACTAAAAGAACCTACACAGAAAAAATAACAAAAGTTATTAAGTAAAATTTGTTAAATCTTTTTAATAATTTTAACAATTTCTTTAATTAACATGTTTGTAAATTGTCATTTTAACAATTTTTTTTAAGAAAATAAATCAAAAAGAAGAACCATAAAAAAAATTCTTTTTTTTCCATTTTAAATCTTTAAAAGAATGAACGATGTGGCGATTGTTCTGAAATTTTACCAATCTATACGGTCAGTTAACTTATTATTTAATTATTCTTAAATAAATTTTAACGGGTTTTCTATAAATACTAGCTTTCCAAATAATACTATTAATGATGGCAAGATTCCGTTTTGTGTTGATGGCAGAAATTCGCATGCAGGACTTTGTTTGTTCCTTAATCAGATATAATGGTTTTTGTGATGTAATTTTTTATGAATTTCACTAAAACGTTAATAAAAACAACTTTTAAATGCATCTTTAATTTCAATTTAGTTAGTAACAAAGTATTTTGTTATTATGCCAATTTAGTAATAAAAATTTATATTTAATTGTTAACAAATATTTTATTCATTATTACAAACTCATTGTTAAAAATATTTGTTGATTTTTAACAATTTTCATTAACAAAATAGTTTTTTGTATTTACAAATTCGGTTGTTGGTGCCTTTTCATTTAAAAAGTTAATTGTATTGACGAATATGGTATTCAATATGACAATTGATTTGTCGTAATTTTTTTCTGTGTATGATTTTTCATTTAAAATTAAAAAAATAATATTATAATATAAATCTACAATATGGATCTTAAACCCTATAAAGTATATCCGACCTGGTTCTTTATGAGTAGCGAAATAGATTTTACACGCAGAGAAAAACATGTTTTATTAGGGTCACAACAACAAAACTATTTTGAAAGAAACTAATTTAACCATAATATGGTTGTCGGTGACAATGATTCGGTTAAATTAAACATAATATGGTTACAATTTTTTTAAAAATAGTTTTGTTGTTTTTTTTCTCTGGGTGTACATATTAAACATATAACGAAAAGACGTTTGGGAACAATGATTTTGTCCTCTATGGTGTAACAAATACCGGCTGCGCTTACTGAAGCGTCTCGGCATAGCCGGCATTCGGCCGGGTGCAAGGATTTTCTCCTCTATGTTCTAACAAGTACCTGCTTGGCTAATAAAGCTCCTAAAATCTGCCTTGTCTCCGAACGAAGGCCGACTACGCAGATACGCTTAAGTTACCGAAGACGGTATTTGCTATTAATACTATAGAAAAGAAAATCCTTGCGCACGGCCAAAGGTCGGCTATGAAGAAAATCTTTAGTTAGCGAAGCTGGTATTTGTTATACCATAGAGGAGAAAATCCTTTTGCCCGGCCAAAGGCCGCGTCATAACGTCCACGGATGTTATGACACTGCTCTGATAAACACTGTGACACTTTTTACACTGGACGTTATGACATGCCACAGAAATTCTGCCTAATCGGTCCACAAATGGCTGAGATATGAGAAAAAAGCACGACTCCCTCTATTTTTATCCATAGATCTTTGTTATTGTTTTTTTTTTAATTATTTTTATGCATATGGGTAATTCCAAAGTGTTGAACGTGACAGTCGTACGCATCAAAAATGCAATAACATTTTACACAACAAATGTTTTTAAGTCCTTTTAACCATTAAATTATAGCACTTAGAAAGCATCGTTATCTATGCTAAAGTTTATGGAGGGCGCGATTCCAGGTCAAAGATAATGGCAAAAGAAGTAGCGGTTCGAACGGGAAAAAAATAGAAGTAGTTTTTGTGGCCATGTATAAAAAGGCGCAATTCAGCGAAACCTGTCACAATTTTTTAGTCAAACTACTTTCAGCATTTTACGTAGCAATGTAACATTAAAATGTCTTTGGTTTGATTCCAAAATCTTCTGAATTTTTTTTTAAGCCATCATCTGGGTCGATACGTGACATTTCGAACGTGAAATTTTTTCCATGATAATTTAATGGAATAATGATTAAAACAAAATAAAAATTTACCGTTAATCCGTATAAAATATTACTCTTCGAACTCTTTCTTAGATTACAGACCATGTAAGAAAATTTTTTTGGAATAATTTTTATCAAATAAGTATCAACTCTTTTAAGGTAGACAATATTAATGAAAACATATAATAAAATATTCTCACAAATAAGAAACTAAGTTTGCACAACTTTGCAGTCTGATTGTTCATCTAAGTGGACAAATTTATGGGTAAATTTATAAAATTAGACAAATCTAAATATTTATCTATAACAATATCGTAAAATACTCAGCTTTTAATAACTTTTAAATTTTCGGTCGCGGTGGACCTTTTGACGGAAATGCCCATATCTGGAGAATGGCAAAAACATACGTTTCCAAATTAAGTACAAAATGTGGGTGGGAGTGGAGAAGTGGGTGTAGCACAAAATAGATTTATTTATATCTAAAGAACTAGAAGAGAATAATTGTCCAAATTTGGTACACATAGCTGGGTTATCAATACACAACATCCAACAAAATATTGGCGGGATTAGAGGAGTGGGCGTGGGCATGATTTTTAAATTAGGCTTAAGTTCAACAAATTTAATTATCATTAAATTATTATAAGTGAAAGAAAGAATTTACAACATGAAATAAATTGAAAATTTTTTTTGATAATTTTATTCCTGACAGATCACGGGGATTGAACTCGGGTCGATAATACAAGTTTCGAGTATAACCGAGTATAAAATCATCAGAATTTTTGCCGTTTACCGTTTGCGACACTGCAGTGGGCCCTTTTAAAAAACAACCCATGTCTTTTATCCCTCTTAACGAATAACGAAAAACTAAAAATTCTCTACAATCCAATTCATTGACTTGGAAGTAATTTGCTGTTCTAAAATAGTACACAAAAAAAGTCACTTACACATATTTTCACTCACAAACACATACACAACAAATCAATACAAATACAAATGCGATAGTAGATCACCACTCATTGTGTGTTAAACAAGTAACAATTTCATTTTGAATTCTGTTTTTTTCCTTCGATTTCTGTTCATTTCAATTTCTTTATTTTTGTGGTCAAATGTCTCTTTGCTGGTGTCAACGATTTTATTCTTATTGTTCGTTTGTCTTGGCTGCTTTTGCAAACAATTCAAGCACATGCATGTTGTGTCTTGTTTATGACAAAATTGGCTTCTTATTATTTCTTATATTATTTATTTTTTATATTTGTTTTTCTATTTGTATAAGAATTTATTTCAAAGAGCTTTTTATTTTGTTTTTTTTTTTTTTTGGATGGGGATACTTATTTAATGCGGGTCAATTTATAAGTTAATAATCATAAAGACTTTATGATTATTCTTTTGTTGACGTGTTTAGAAAGATAAAAATAAAAATTAAGAGGAAAACAAGAGCTCCAAGGATCAGAGGTACCGAGTGTAAGAAAGAAATCCAGAGACAATGAAAATATGTTTTAAAACAAGTTTGAATGCCATGTTTGGCAGGGCCAAAGATTATAATAAAAACCCATTAAGAAATAGAATAATATAAGTTGCATCGGGCTTTTAAAAAGGGTTTTTTAGTTTTAGAAAACTAATTACAAGAAATTGTAGTACACGTTACGGGTTAGGGTAATTATTAAGGTTTTTCTGGAGTACAATTTACAATGGACTAAGGCAGGGTTCACAATTATTTTGTGTGGATCATATCGCGTTCCTTCGAAAAACGAATAAATAAATAAACGGATTCAAGCAACCACTACACTTAGTCGTAGTTTCCTTCGAAGAGGCCTTTGGCCGCTTAAACCATCAAGGAATATGAAAAGCCCCCGAAAGAAAAGGAGTTCACAACAAAGTTGTTAATCTATTAAAAACACACAGTACACCGTTAAAGTGTAGAATTCTCCATAATGGCACATTCTCGAAACCAATCGATATTGTTGTCGAAGTTTGACAGGGATGTATCCTTTCCCCTCTTATATCTTTGGTGGTGAATGAAGCGTTACCCCACTCAATTAACGAGGTGACGCCAATGGGGATATCCTATAAATTTTTCGCCTTGATTTCCCGCAGACAGAGTCATATGCACGGCAAGATAATCAGCTAACAGATGTGGAAAATATTTATATGAGCACCACAACTACCACGTGACCCCGAAAGAATCCAAAATAAATAATACTGAAAGACAAAACCACTTTCCGTGAGAAGTATAATATCGTTGTTCTTAAACAATTGTCAGTCCGGTGCCAACTCACCGGACGCTTCTGAGTCCCGTGGTACCAGATAACATCTCTGGTCAGGAGCACTTTATTGTGTTTCTGAGTTAATGCAGGTCTATAGACTATGGCAGCTGGAAAGATCATAAATAAGATTCGATTGGAAAATCGATATTACCCAATAGTTTAAATGCTTTAACTGTACTTAAGTGTTCTGTACGAAAGATATAATGAAAATTAAACGCTAATTGTGTTTGTTTAGTAAATCAGTAGTAAATGGATTTAAGAAAGTAAGGAATTGCTAAAAACTAATTTTTTATGTTTTTCTTTTAACTTTAAAGCAATTATTTTTTTAAGGATATTTATATCTTTTAAATGTTTATAATTTATTATTAGAATCCAAAACTTGGATTCTAATAAAATGAACTTGGTTAGATATTTTACCGAGTAAAGAAAGGGTTTTTATAATCAATATATTTTTTGTATGTATTTTTATGGTTGGTGCATGTCAACATAATTCCTGTATCAGTTTTTTCTTACAAAAAGTTTTCTTATACAGAATAGTTTTTATATTGACACATATGAAAAAAGACACGATTCTCTTGAAATATATTTTTAAACGTGTTTTTTCTTTAACGACATGTTCTTAAATCCGTTATCTTCTGCCCCTTAAAAATCCTTTTTCTGTTTTTGATCTTTGTACACAATAAAAATACTGTACTAATCCAACTCAACAGAAAATTGAAAAACCATAAACAGTGTTGTGATCAGTTCAGCACATTAATTATGGTTCGTTTCAGTTGTGCTTAGTGCCATTTTGGCTGGTAAAGACGCCAAAAAAAAATTCTACCAAAAACAAAATACATACATACATTTTTTTTAACAAAAAAAAAAATTTTTTTCAAACACAAAACTACTTATATGCCAGACTTGGGGAATTCATTTGGGGATTGAGGATTTAATAAAAATAATCGGGGATTTTGCACATTTTTAATATATTTTCCCTTCTTTTATTATTTACGCTTATTTCTCTTTGTTTCGTATATAAAATATGAAAATAGTAGCAAAACTTTTATCTTATTCTTATCAACAACTTATACGATGTAAAGGCACCTAATCAATATTAATATTTTTGTTAAGTGTGTAATTATGCTTAAAATTATTCTTGAGTGAGTGTTTTAAAAAAGAATCTTTAACCGTTGAAAACACATACAATTTTTGATTTTTTAAAGACAATTTTCAAGCAATTATGTCTTCACCAAATAGAGGTAAATATGAAAGACAATATAATAAAGTTGGTGAAAATATGTATTTTTATTGTTGATTTTAGGGATGGCTTAAACCGATTGAACAAGCACCAAATAAATTGACTCATTCGTCTTCAAAAACATTGTTCTGCTTGTAATTCCTCACAGGAATCGCATAAAAAGGATTTAAAGAAACATGCCGAAACCAGTCGCTACAAACAAAATAAAATAATTTTTTATACCAAAAATTTTTATGTGGGGATTTCTTATTAAAATTTTTCTTAATATATTAAAAAAAATCTAAAATTTGGTCAGAAAAATAAATCAAAAAAGAAATATTAACTTTTTAGGTTATTTTTTTTTTGTAATTTGGGGATTTTTTTGTAACATTTTGGGGACAAGGAAAAAAAGCACCTGGCAGCCCTGGTATTTAGCAATGATCCTCACTTGTATTGTTGTTGTTGCAACAATACTAGTGAGAAGCGTTGTTAAAATTTTTCGTTTCCTCTTTCCTTCAACAGTGTGAAAAACACTATAGAACATTAAAATATACAGGACCACTACAATCGTAGTGTTTTATAAAGAAAAACAGAACACTATATAATGTTTGTTGCTTTCGTTGAAAATAGTTATTAACCTTATTAAGGGTTGTGTTTTAAAACACAAACACTAAAAAATAAGTATCGTTTCTGGGTGCGTGGTACCGTACGCTAAATAACGGTCGGTTTATAAAAGAAATTTTTTTCTGCTGGGTGTATTTTTTGAAATTTGGGGACTTCAACCTTTTTTGCAGCAAAAAAAAAAATATAGAAATAAAATGTTTTTTCACTTGGATCTTTTTTGCTTCACAGACTTGGGAGTTTTGGAAAAGAATTAATTGTTTTGATACAATAACTACAAAACTGCTTTAAATATAGATTTTTTACAGGTCATAGACTATGACTTTTAGGATACTTTGCCATCATTAAGTCCATTTTACAAAAATGTGGACTAAAGTTATTTTTGCAGTATACCAAGAATTAGTATATTTGTTTAACCTAAACAGATATGATAGAATGTGGTGATTCGTGACACATGTAAATTCAACCCGAGTTCGATCCCCACCTCAGTCAAGATTATCAAAAAATTATCAAAAGTTTTAATAAGTGAATTTCATGTTATAAAATTCTTTCCTTCAGTAAAAATAATTTTATGAAAATTAAATTCGCCTAACTAAAAATATAAAAAAAAAACTAAACTGATATCTTTTGTTTACAATATGCCTCTCTAAAGTCCACAAATAATGAATCCCTGTTACAGTAAACAATGGCAGCCCTGATTTTTTCCAAACATAGCAATACAAAAATCAAAAAATTCTATTAAATGAAGATAAATTGTCATTAACTTGAGTTTTATTAATTGTTTGATATACAACGCTTATGTTAGATATCATCTCTAATCTTATTACCATTGTCAGTTTCAATTTGAAAAGCTACAAATAAAAGGTTTATATTTCATGTTTTATCGTTGAATATAAAACAATGCAAAGAAGAGGGTTTGAATTGGCAAAACGTGAAAAGCATAGGAAGATTTTTTTTTACAAATCTTTCTATAAAATATTTATCTCTTTGCTGGTTATTTACATTAAAAAAAATTATGATTAATTTAAGCCTTATAAATATTTGCAAAACACTTAATGAATGTAATTAAAAAATTTAATTTTCAGAGTCTGATATTTTCCAAACTACAAGATATGAAAAATGTTTAAAAAATTCTGCATGGTTTAAATTTGTGATACTTTGCGATACTACGTTTATGAAATCAGCCAATAATACACAAAATATATGGCGTATTAGTACAGTGACCATATTTAAAAAAAAAAATTAACAAAAAAATAAAAATAAAAAATATACGAAATAAAAAAATCCTCGAAAACATGGTTGATTTTACATTTTTCGGTAGTGATTTTACTTCGTAGTTGATTGATGTAAATTTAACATGATCTCACAATAACTTGCTAACAACATTGTTTTCTTTTAAAATAACTATAATTCATGTTAACTTATCATTCCCGCAAAGTTAAAGCAAAATGACATTCATATTCAAATAACAATCCGAATCACATTGAACGAAAGTTATTTCAAGTTGAAACAACGTGAATTTCATGTAAGATCAAATTGGTTTGAGTTTGAAATAACCGTAATTAATTTAATAAATATTCTAAACACTTACCCGAGGAACCAGACAGAGAGAGAGAGAATATAATTATTTATTTTCCTGTAAACACACGTTTAACTTTTTTGTTTTTCCTTTTGTTTACAGAAGCACTCACAATTAAAAGACATCAGCAGAATGGCCCGATAGGGTTTTCGTCATCATTCGACTTTGAAAATTTTATGTATTATTTAACTCAATAATTTTAACAAAAAGAATACGGGAATTTTTTTCTTTTTATAAATAATTTTAAACATGAAGAAAAAAAATTTATGTTGTTCTTTTTAAAGTGTTGTTATTGTTTCTATACAAAACAAATAAAACAGGATTGTATGGATTCAATATTGAACAATGTTATTTTAACATTTTTCGTTTGAAATTGATATGAAACAATTGGGGGATTCACAAGGTAGTCATAAAGTTGTAAAGTCATATGTCTTAAAATTATTTCATGGTTTTTAATGTACAGTTATGGCGATTAAATGAACACCGCATTAAAATTTTTGTTTTGTTTAAAACACAGCAATATTTTATTTAAACAGTTGTAAAATATTATTTACGATATTATGACAACATGACTTAATAGAACACCTTGTGAATCCCCCCAATGATAATTTTAAATAATGACCATACTTTTGCAGAAATTTACTATGATTTTCAATCAACATTGTGCAATGTTAATTTAATATTGATATTTTATTCTGTGTATTGTAACCACATTAATAAGATTTTCTAGTCCATCATTTACCAAAGCTTCTATTGCATGGCCATGGCGACCATATAAATTAAACTTCCCTAAATCAGCAATTTATAGTTTATTTGTATATCCGTTTCAATTTTTTAAGAATTTTAAGTAATTAATTTTGTTATTAATTCTCTTTTTTCCTTTTATGAAAAACAACTACAAACTTTTAAACATTCCAAAAATAATGTTCGAGAATAATTCTGTCACTTATTTTTGTTGTGTGGAGTGGCAGGAGAATTTCAATCAAAATTTTTCTTTTATTTACTGGTCGTTGTTGTTGTTTTTTTTTATCTTTTTCTTTTTTATCCTGTGTAAAAGCCATGCAAATGCATTTTGTGATTTTCATTAACAAACTTTGGCAAAAATCCAAATAAATTTTTTTTATCTAACATTTAGTTTGTCACTCCCTCTTCGCTTTTCAGCACTGCCATCCATTTGAACAGTGGTCCCTCCAAAGAGTGTTCACTTGCACAAAGCGTTATATTTGTCTTAATTGAAGACTCGTAAGAGAAAAACTAAAAACTAAAACTAAATTTTAAGAGAGTTTTATTGATATTTGTTTAAATTAATTGTAAATAAACGACAAAGTTCGTGCGCCCAGTTGTAGGAATGTTTAACACTGACTTTAAGAGAGCACAATAAAGCACGTGATAAAGACCTTCTTGATGGAAAGCTAGAATCCTGCAGATAAAAATTTATGACTGACTGTCCTACTTAAGGTTTTTAAAGAGTGTTGATAATTTTTACTATGCTTTTGTGCAAATAGCCGATTAATTTCTTGGACTTAGTTCTATGTTCTGACTAATTGAATGCTATTGGGTGTATACATTAAAAAATCCGGAGTTTTGGCTTTTTTTAAAATTCATATAATACAGGTTTATTGTTCTTAGCGCCAAAATAGTCGTTAGTTTTCTTTAGGCCAAGAACGATTTATGACAATTTCTGAAAAACGGTTCCAAAAATAAAGCGTATTCCAGGGAGTGCATTTTGCGTGCATCAAAACAATTCTAAGCTGTGCAGGGTAAACCTGGATCGGGTATAATTTAAAATTTCTATACCACTTTTTTCTAAAAAGTTAAACCCAGTCTAGCAACATTTGGAATTTTTGTCGTTTTTCGGACAGTTCCAGCTTCTTACAGGTCCCCAAAGATCATAACAAATAAAACACTTCTGTTCCCACCAAATACACAACAGTTTCTTGGCAACATTGAAGATCGTTTTTGGCGTTGATTCAGCTGATTGGACGGTCGGTGTTTAAATACGATTTCTTACGCTTTTTGTTCATCGCCTGTAATAAATCGCTGCAAAAAATAATTTTCTTATGACGTTGAACATGCAAAAAAATTTTTCAACGTCTTTCGCCTTCGATGCTTGTTTTTCTTTGCTTTTGAATGAATCCTGTGGCATGAGTGGCTCCTAATTATTTTGCAAGTTATTTTTGAGTTTCATCACCTTTCAGCTAATTTGGCTGAATTGAGCGGTATTTGCCTCTCGCTTTAAATGCATTTCTTTTTAACCGCACAAATCATCTCTTGCGCGCTGAAGTCAGGAAAAACAGAGTTAAAGTAATAAGAGTATAACATTCAATATTCCTTGTTTAATAGCTGAAAAGTGACTCACTGCAGCCGTGGAAAAGATTTGAATGAATAGCCGCCCTAGGGCTTACCACCGACTGGCAAAAAATTCGTTTACCAACAGCACCCAAGTGTGAACGCAACCAACAATCCCAGGCACCATCTATGGAATAGTAATACCATCTAGCGATGATTTTCCCTCAGGAAAAACTCTCCCTCCCACAAGTGGTGGGAATCAGTCCTTTAGAGGGATTTTCAGAACATCACTTCCCTCGATTTGGGTAAGAAGCCACAACCATCACCTGATCCCCGACAGTACCCTGTCAGTGGACAGGCTAAACTTCCGCAAATTCAATTATTCGGAAAGACATTAAGCATTTGCTGCAAGAAACATACTCAGGGATGACTTAACCAATAATCAGTCCAATACCATTCCACCTTGGTCAACAGACACCCATGATACCTGATCAGCCGCGTTTTTACGAGATCGTGAAGATCTTCAAGAGATCTGTCCCACTACTATAGTTAATCAAAGCAGCTACTGTTGAATATCAATAGCCTCTAGGAATCCCTCCACAGGCTAAACTTTCCCACAAGGATAAGAAATAAGCCTTCCATGTGAACGTTTGCCTTCCCGCGGATTTTGGCTAAAACCACACTCCAAGAGTATACAAGCGGAGACATCAAAAATAGTCAGACTGGTGTGCATGCTCACCGGGGGCTACTGACTCCCGTGGAACCAGAAAAAAAGTATTTTGAGGTGACTTTGAAATCGTATTAAATTTTTTGGACCCCAAAGAACACCGTCATTTGGATATTCCCAAGCTGCTTTAAAACTACGACACTTAAGAGGCGCAAACCATTCACCAGGAGGAACTAAAGATGATGGTTCTCGTATTCTCCTTGTTGTAAACTTAAATCTCCTTCGTGCTATTTCTGTGTAAATCAGCTTCGATCAACCCCGTGCGCCATTACAAAGAAGAGGGAACACTTCTGTTTAAAGCATTTGTTTTTTTTTCTGTATGAGTTTTTGTATTTTTCTTTCAGTTCTTACCGAATCTAAAAATAATCCGTCTTGTTCACTAGCAGGAAATGAAGGTTTTTTTATTATTCTTTTTGAAATGTACATGCATTTGTGAGAGATCTAGAGAGTATATGAGTGCATGTGTTAGTGTATTTGTGGAGACTTGCAATAGTAGTGGCTTTTGGAAGACTGTAGTGACCTCAAAAATTTTAATCTGCTAGGAGTGCCAACTTTGGTTGCACTTCTTCTTTTATTTCCTCCTAGAAGATAATAATGATTGTTTAAGTTGCTATTGTAGTTGTAAAACTTATTCTTGAGGTTGTGTTTTCTCCTGGCAGGATTTGCACAGGTCGTAACATGTTTGATTATTGTTTAACGCACATATGTAAGTCAGTTTATAGCCCTGAAAGGAAAGTCTTTTAGATTTAAACTTAAGAACTTAATAATAACAATTTCGAGGTTTAAAGAAAATTTCGGCATAAGAATATTTTTTTTTTGTTTTTGGTTTTAAGTTTCTTTTTTGTAATTTTTTTTTTATTAATTTCTATATGTATGTCCCTTTCCTTATGGAAAAGTATAAAAAAAGTGATTTGTTTTGTTCGCATCACAACAAATGCTTACAACGGAAGGAAGAAGATTTAAAATGAAAAACTGAAAAGAAAATCATAAAAGAAAACTTTTTATTTTGCAAATTCTTGGCAAAGAAACGAATATTGATAGAAAAAAGACAATGATATGTACAATATTATTCAAATAGTTTGAATAAAATAAATTTTTTCTTTTTTATTTTTGTGTTAGAGGAGATAAAAGTTTAACCCGTATAAACTCTGGATGATTATACCAATCACTGAAATATTTTTCAGAAAAAAAAAGTTTCAGGCATTGAACCATTAAATTTGTTTGGAAAGAAAAAAAATTGTCGATTAGTTGGGTGTGAAAAGAAAAAATAAATTAAATTGAAAAAAATTATAATACTTTTTTAGGGAGCTCCATTGGGCCTGTTGGTAGTGAAATAGTCTATCAGTGCTAGGCATGAGGCTTTAAAACCCGCCAGAAACTCTGCTGTATTTTAGTACAAGTGGCTAAAAGGGTACATTGCTCGTTCAAATAACAAAGTCAGAATATAATTTATAATTGTATTTATGTCATTTAATAAATAAAAATAAATAGCGTTAAAACTCCATCACAAAATGGGTTAAAATTACTTTGATAATTAACTGGCAAGTGCACAGCTTAAAAAACTGAACTGGCAACATGCTTTACTTATTGATTTTCTTGCGAAAACAATAAAGCAAGTTGTTTTTGTTGTTATTTTTTTACCTACTTACAACTACAATAAATGTTAGAAGTATTTCAACTCAATGTTTATTGTTTTTGTTTAAGCTATTTTCAAAATAATGGTATATCTCGAAAACAACGGTTAGCACCATTGGATTCAGAGTACCCGAATTATGTTAAAACGCCATGTACCCGGCTTGTCTAATTAAACTAGGGGTTTTTTGTTTTTATTATACACCCAGCGGTAACAAGAATGAGTAAAGAAGCCTAATAGAAGGTTTTATTTAGCAGACACAAGTCCTCCTCGCCGCATTCCAAACATATTAATTTTTTACACAGGTTGTCTTCGCGAGCAAGCTCTTCGAAACTGCCTTTAATAACAACATCGTTCCCTTCCCAGAGAAGGGACTAACGAAGGTCACTAAAAAAACAATAAAACTGAAATACTTCCATTCTCCTTTGTTAAAGAAGGGAGTAGCGAATGTGTGCTGAATATTTTGGAAGGTCTTTCAAAAATAAATGTTCACCTTGTAGAAGGCATACTACTGAAGGCAGGATATCATACGAAGCGAATCTTTTAGAATGGAGTAAAGAGACATCCAAAAAGGCCTGACACTTGCGGTGACTTTCAATATTTACCGCTTGGCATGTATCAATTAATACAAATTTATATATGATTTTGTTTCCTATAAAAAATTAGTTTAGTATATTAAAATCAAAAGCGATATTGCGACAGGTTTCAGAATCGTTAGCCTGAAAAATATTACTGTCTTAGAGCGATTTAAAATAATATAGTTATCTTGAATATTGGAGAACAAAAGGCAGGGCGTTATTTATGGGAGTGGAAATAATTTTAAAACGCTTGTGTAATGGCTACCAGCTTCTTCATCGATGTAATAAGTTTTGTTGCTTTCCGAAGAGATATAATAAAGTTATGGGACTTGAGCCGAAATCTCCCACCAAGTCAATTGGTGCATACGGGTAATTGTAAAACCCCGTGGTGAAGCGCTGAGATTTCGCAATCCCCAAGGGCATTTCATAGATTATTTAATATGGCTTAGAATCTAGATAACTTGGTAGAATAGAAGTCAGCATTGAATAGGATTAAAAAGTTAATCGGATTGAAGAAAGGTGGCTTGAAAGGCATCTCTAATACAAACCGATTACATAAAGTTATGGCTTCTTTATGGCTGACCCTGCCTACAATTTAAAAACGCTCCAACTTGCTGGACAATGTTTAAGGTGGTTTTATCCCTGAGGCAGGGAAAACATTTCACACTTAACCAAAAAACTACAGGCCGGTTAGCATGGCCCTAAGCAAACATTAGTGTTGTAATACCACACGATTTACATTGAGCATTTAACGACATTTACGGCCTTTAAAATAAAAATCCATGGAATACCAATCATAAAGTTTTTTTTACAAAATCACTTACATATTGTGTAGATATGGGCTCAATCAAAAAAGAAACGCATGTATTTAAGGCAAATTGGAAATTATATTTATTTATTACTTCATCTTAAGGCCAGCGCATAAACAATGTTTTTTGTTTTTTTTTTATTTGATGTAAAGATCCGTTTTCTGATTTTAGGTAAATCGAAAAAAGCGGGCGGGGCAAAATGTTCTTTCCGTAAAAACCTAAGTTGGACCATGGCGATCATTTTAAAGAAAAAATCGTCCAAATCGGTCAAGCCGTTCTCAAATTATGCGCTTAATAGATAAAGTGGGCGTAAAAGTAGGCGTAGTAATTTTATCTTCCGATAAAAACGTAAAATGGATTAATACGAACAGTTAAAAGAATAAGTAGTCAAATCGATGAAGGAATTTTTTTTATTTTAGGTAAATTTAAAAAAGTGGGCGTAAAAGTGGGCGGGACAAAATTTTTTTTTCCGTAAAAACATAAGTTGCACCATGGCGATCATTTTAAAGAAAAAATCGTCCAAATCGGTCAAGCCGTTCTCAATTTATGCGCGTAATAGAAAAAATGGGCGTAAAAGTAGGCGTGGTAAATTTTTCTTTCGATGAAAACTTAAAATGGATCAATACGAACGTTTGAAGGAAAAATTTGTCAAATCGATGGAGCCGTTTTCTGGTTTTTTGTAATTCGAAGAAAGTGGGCGTAAAAGTGGGCGGGGCAAAATTTTCTTTTCGTATAAATCTAAGTTGGACCATGGCGATCATTTTAAAGAAAAAATCGTCCAAATTATATAGATGTCATTGATGGTGCAATATGAAAATTGGATTTTACCACGCCCCTCCGCCCACAGACCGAAAATCAAAAATCAGACTTCACAGTGTCACCCGCCTGAATATTCTGAAGATTCCCTGAAAATTTCATACGTTACATACCTACATACATACACACATACACACATCCTATTTTCTATATATAGATAGGGTATGCAAATTTGAGTTAACATCGGTCAATGGAAATCGCTACAGGGCGATGATCCGAAGCTTTTATGTGATTACAACAGGATACTGCCTCTTGCCACACAGCAAGAGAAACAATGGGTTTTTTAAAAGAAAATTCGAAAGTTGCAATATTTTTTGAAGAGGAGGAGTGTATTTAACACCAAGATAACACCATTAGGCTATTTTTTAAGGGCAACTTTCAATCTAAATTGCACAGCAATAATCCCACAATAGTTCAAGAGTTTAAAAACAACATCATCGAGCAGATATCAAACATTGATAACAGTTTATTAGAAAACGTGATTACGAACCAAACCAAGTACGGAACCAATTTGTAATAAACTTAAATAAAAATATTTTTAAAAGCTCAAAAAAAAATTTGTTTTTATTAAAATAAAAATGATACCTTCATTTTTGTACACCCTTTATGTATCGCTGTTTAGCATTAAAACGCGCAAATATCATTAAAAGCCCAAAAATAATGCAAAATCGTTAAATTGCAAACATTTTTGAAGTTATGAAAAATATGCTGATATAAAATCTATAAAAAAAAACCCAATTTGGCTGTTGAAAATTTTTTTGTAATAAATATTTGTGAACATTTTCATACAAGCAATTGTAAAGCGTTATAATTTATTGTTGTCCAAAGTACTTAAAACACTTATTTGATTTAATTTATTCTCTTGTTCAAACCAGTTTTCTCAAACTCTTAATCCAATCCACAAATATATATTTAGGGTCATTTTATTGTTTGATGGTTAAAAATTAAAATGAAGCCGCATTATTTGGCTTATTTTTTTTAATGTCCACTGCATTTTGTGTCAGCAATTTGTCGGTGTGTTTTTCTGTATTTTATTAGAATGTTTTTCGTTTCATATTTCTATTTCGTCACTTGATTTTTATGCCCTCCACAACTAGTTTGGAAGAGGGCATACTAAGTTTGTCATTTCGTATGGGATTTTTTTTAGGATTTTTATCTAAGACTCCATAAAGTATATACATATGTTTTCTGGGTCCTTGAGTCGGTGTTTCATGTCGATTTAGAATTGTCCGACTGTTCGTTGAAATCGCGTTCACTTTCCAAAGACTAAAAAGAAAAGATTTTAAATTGATTCTGGTTCTCCTAAGCACTTTGGGATTGAGCTAAAAACCCATATGTGGACCAACCATCCAGCAAAATTGATTTATTAAAATCCCGCTCTTAAAATATTCAAACTCTCAGTGGAGGGTCTCGAAGATTCGGCTCAGCCGAATATATCACTTTTACTTGTTATTTTATTCTTTTTTTTTTTTTTTAATTTTGCTTTTCTCTCTTTTAAGCAATAAATATTTTATTTTAAATAAATATTTAATGTTTGCCTTGTTCTGTATATTTTGTATTCGAATTTTCAGTATTCAGTGATACTCTGGTTCTAGAACTCGTTTATTTTGCTTCGTTCTTATTTCCTTTCAACATGTCTGAGTGGCCATTTAATATTGAAATATTTGTTTTAAAATTTTTTTCTTTTGATTTTTTGTTTTCATTTTTCTTTTCTATGGCTTTTGATAGCTCATACAATTCTGTTTGTCTTGGTATTTTGGAAATTTTTCTATGCCAAAAAAAAAACAAGAAAAAAGCCAGTTCCATACTTTGTGTAATAAATTTTCTAATGGTGCTGCAATATGTTGGCGATTTTTTTTATTTTGTATAGTGAAGATATACATGGTTAAAGTAAATTGCATTAGGGGAGCTCCATATTCAGAAATTAACTGCAAAATATTTTGACATTCATGCAACAACTTAAACAGAAAACATTTAATTTAATTTTGAAAAATTCCTTTTGAATAAAACTAAGTAGCCATATAAAACACCCCCCATATGGCTCATTTTCTGCAACAAGGCTATAAGTATAAAATTGCAAACTTTTACTTAATATCATTAATGCATTGATTTAGGTGTTTTATAAAATAATAATTATTTCCCATTAACACATTATTAACTAAACTCTTGAGAGAAAAATAAAATTTTCTTATTCCAATAAAAATTTTGAAGTAGTTTTTTGTAAAACTAATATTTTTGAGTTATGACGATGTTTGAGCAAATGAGCGTTTTAAGAAAAAAAAAAACAAATAAATTCTTTTAATTTTTAATCAACATAAAACTTAAAATGTTTCTGACAGTATTCTAACTGGTTAATTTAACCAAATTTCTAAATATATTCCCATTTTTGAGAAATTCTTTCTTTCTGTACAAAACTCCCACTACAAAATTTGTTAATACTTTTAATAACTTTCAAAAAAAAGACAATTCGTTAAACGCTAAGTAAAGAAATTTCGGGTCACATAAAACTTGTTAACCATATGAAATACCCCTTATTTGTATTTGAAAGGAAAAACGATGATATCCTTTAATTTTTTTAAAAACAATATTTAAGATTAAAAACGAAATAATAACCCCAAAAATCATTTCGTTTTAAAAAAAAAAACTTAATTTCTCTCCCTCATGACGAAACTCCCCCTATAAAACTCAATATCTTGATGTTGTTCTTTAAGTATTGTTGCATATTTCTAGGTTGCTGGGGTACTTTTGAGTGTCTGAATTCGTGTGTGCTTTTATAACGACTCATGTTTCTTTAAGTGTATTTGTCTTATATTGTAATATTTCTTTATATGTCAGCAGAAGGATTTAACAACACTTGCACATTTGAAAGGGCGTTAATATTCCACAATGAATACGCTGAATTTAGAAATACTTATTTTAAGAAAAATTGCAGCCAAATAAATTTATTTATAAAACAGTCAAACAAGCGAAATCGAATAGAAGTGACCTTGAATATTGATTTTAAGAGAAAATTATCTTTACGGGAAAGTTCAAAATTTTGGCAAAAATTATTTATAGAGCAGTTCAAGTAGAATTTATCGTTTGTTTTTTGATTTTAACAATTTTTTGTGCATTTAGACAAATTTGTACTCAAGCAAATTTTTGGATTATGAATTTTTGCTCTTTACACTAAATTTTCAATGACCAACGATAGCCCCCATAAGATTCCGGGAAGATTACGCTTGTGTTTAGTCGAACAAGGAGAGTCAGGATCTCCTCTTTGACAAACAAAAACACGAACAAAACATTGAAGGATTGTAAGTCTCCCAAGAGTACAGACGAATGCAATTCGTCCCGCATCGCTCCAAGTATCTGGGAGGGAGCAATTTATGTTTGGACAGTATTAAAGAAACCTCTTCTGAGACCTTTTGCCCCACAAGCAGTTTATTGCACTTTTCAATTATATATTTGTGTTTGTTCTTTAATTAAATTTCCAGCAAAAACTACTTTTTTATTAAAGAAAATTTTTTAGTTGTTCCTATTTTTCGGGGTTTATTAATTTTAGTTTTTTTTTTCTTTGCGAACGATCTTTTCTAATTTTCCATTTTATAAATTGAAATTTGTTTTGCAATTTTTTCGAATTTAATGATATAAGCGATTGAAACAGGTGTGATTGCAGACCAATGTGTCTCAGTTAATGAAGTTGTTTAAATGATTGAAAAAGTGCAAAACAATATACCAGCTGAAATTTCAAGCTTTGGCAGGTGGCGTGTATATAAGCGATTTTTTTCGTATGTTTTGAAAAATGTAATTTTTTTGAAATTGAAATAGCAATTTTCCGCAAAATGAAGCTTGTTTCAGAATCTTTAATATAAGCGATTTTTTCTCTCCGCAATAAATTTCTATTATATAATTTATTTATATTTTAAATTTTGTGTAATTTTTTTTGCGATTTAGGAATAATTGGAAATTGCTATAATTTTTAACTTTTGTATTAATCATTTTTACTTTGGCGTTTTGACGAATAAACCGATTGTTAATTATTTTACAGCCTCTTTCAAGATATAAACATATATTGCCGATATTGCTTGAAATTAAAGCGATAATTTTTTTTTAGGTTTGTTTGACTTTTTTATGTTTGACGATTTTTTCACATTTAAACGATTTTTTTTATTGTGAATTTTCCGACTTATGATTTTTGTCAAATCTAGCAAAATTTTAATTTTTTTATAACCCAAAGTCTTGCATTTAGAATAACTTTTAAAGTTAATAATAAAAAAAACAATAATAATATTTAATCGGATTTTACATAATTTTATACACTTGCAAATATATTTTCAAGTATTCAATTTGCCCCCTAATTTTCATCTCCTTATAATTATTAAAAAATGGACATATAATGGGAGAAACATTCATCCCAACTCTTTCCTACCAATTTCATCTGTTTAATCATTTAATTAAATCAACAATTTTAATAAACCAGTAATTACATATTAATAGCAGCTGACAGCATTCATCTGTCTCACGTTTTTAATTCTCAGCATTTTACTTAATTAACTTTGTTGTTTTGACTGTATTTCAATCAATTTCTTAAAAAAAATGGTCAACTCGATTTCATTGCAATACAATTAAATCTCTCTCAATAATTTATCAATCATCTGCAATGAAGCGTATCAGTGAACTTTTCGAAAAACATTTTTTAACCCTGGACGTCGAACCGTCGAAGCTCACTTACACTTTATCATATAATTTGTTTATGTGTATTCAAATAATGTTCTATTTTCAACAACGTTACCTGATGATGAAAGCTTTAAAAAATAAATAAAACACAACAAATTTTTAAATTCGAATCAAAGTTTGAGAGAGAAGAAGAACTATTATTTTTTATATATTATTTTAGGTTATTTTATTTTATATTATTTTATTTTATATTATTTTATTTAATTTTATTTTATTTTATATTATTTTATTTTATTTTATTTTATTTTATTTTATATTATATTATTTTATTTTATTTTATTTTATTTTATTTTATTTTATTTAATTTTATTTTATTTTATTTTATTTTATTTTATTTTATTTTATTTTATTTTATTTTATTTTATTTTAAATTATTTTATTTTATTTTATATTATTTTATTTTATATTATTTTATTTTATTTTATTTTATATTATTTTATATTATTTTATTTTATATTATTTTATTTTATATTATTTTATTTAATTTTATATTATTTTATTTTATTTTATTTTATATTATTTTATTTTATTTTGTTTTATATTATTTTATTTTATATTATTTTAATTTAATTTATTTTATTTTATTTTATTTTATTTTATTTTATTATATTTTATTTTATTTTATATTATTTTATTGTATTTTATTTTATTTTATTTTATTTTATTTTATTTTATTTTATTTTATTTTATTTTATTTTATTTTTTAATAAAATGCTTAGCTAAAATTTTTTTGTTGATTTTTTAATTTAAAAATCTTTCCGCTAGATTTTTTTTTAAAAGTTCGTCGATTCAACGTAGAATAACCTTTTAGGGTTAACATGTTTTGCTTTACATAATTATTATGATTGTTGTAAGTTTGGGGATTGACCTACCTGCATTCATATTTTCTTAATCAATACTAAAAACAACAATGCATAAGGAAGAGTGATAAGTTCGGCTGTGACGAATCGTTGATACCCTCCAGCGGGAGTTTGAATATTTCAGGTGTGTGCTTTATATGGGATCTATTAACTTTAAACCAAACTATATAAAACTTGACCGAACAGTATTATAATTCGTTGCCTAATTTAAGCTAAATATCATGATTTGCTTTGGAAATATTATTAGGCGTGTTACAGTTATTGTCATGAGGTGATTTTATATAAGACTTATCGTAGATGATGGATCGTTCATAACAAAGTTGGGTAGAGTGATTGCTAATCTTATAAAATTATGTTATTTGATAGTGGTAAATTATAGACCGATCTTCACTAAATGGTCAGACAGACAGGCATTGCTATATTCACCTAGAATTATTCAAGAACCCAAAATATACATAATTTATGGATTCTTATATGAATACTAAAATCGTTTCACACGGAATGAGAAACTTAATTCACTATTATCCACCACTAGATATGGAGGGTATATGAATGCATACAGTGTTCTGCGTTTAATTTAATGAAAACATACAAGAAAAAACACAATAATTGACAATGTCCTGAAAAGATCAATGAAATATTCAAACACAGACACACAGATCCATTCACAAAATAAACTCCCAAGTAAACAGCAATAAAAAATAAGAACAAGGCAAAAAACTGCTTTTTCTTAATTCCACAATTTTAATTTTATACAACCAAACAAACAAACAGAACCGCCCACCCACCACTTAGTCAACATGTTAGCAATTACACTTAAGTGGTGAAAGTATGTGAGTGCATAACTGTATGTTTATGAGAGAGTGTGTGTTTGTTTATGCTTTCGAGGTGAGTATGAGAGAATTATGCATGTCTGGGGCCTGTTTCGAGTTAATATCAAGTGCAATTTCATTTGTTTACCTGGGTAGAATTTTTTAATTTAAAAATAACTGTTTTTTTTCTTTTGCTGTTGTTGTTGTATTTTTTAACCAGCTCTAAAAATAATTATAAATTTACATATGTTTTCTTTTTAACTGCTGCTACTATTCTTTTTATTATTTTTATTAAAAATATGTATTTTACATATTATATGTACGTAATACAAATTTTACTCATTAAAAATTACAATTCAAGCTTGAATATTTTGTAGCTGTTGAGGTTTTTTGTCTGCGCGCGAGTTAAAACAATAATGCAGTGAGAGCAAAAAGTGTATAAGAGAGCAAATTTACGTAAAACTTTTTTTGTATAAAAAACAATTTTTACCGAAATATTTTATGAACATCAAATTTTAAGCAAAATTTGTCGGTGCCTTTTTTGGCTTAATAAAATATTTTGACTATTTTCTTGCTGATAAAAGATGTTACTTTGTATGGTAAAAAGCTTCACTTTTTTCGGGATGCAAAAAGAAAAACTTTCTTTTGAGTAAAGCAAAGAGTGGTTTTTAATTGGGTTGAACATTTTTACTTTTGTTGAGTGGAGAAACCAAGATTTTCTCGGGGTGCAAAAATAAAATTTCAAATTTTTGTAATAAGGTGTAATTTTTTCTTGGGTAAGAACTTATTGCACTTGATCATTAAGAGGATATTTACTAAAATTATTTATTTTTTCACTTTTTGTAAAAACATCGACACGTAATATTAATATCTACCTGCTGTTAAAATATTGTGCCGTTTCAAAATTCTTTTTCATTTGCCTTTAATATTAAATGAAAAATTGTTGTGCTTCTACTGAAAATTTTTAAGTTTTGAGTTTTTATTCTCTTTGTAATCAAATGCAATATATAATTTTTTTGCAGACAAAAAAGTCAGACCTTTCTTTTCGGTGAGAAAAAGTGGTACAAATCGTTAAGTGTAAGAAAGCAGGGCTGTGGAGTCGTACAAAAATAATTCTAACTCAGACTTAAACAGCTGAATTTGTTTAAAGTCTTACTCCGACAGCCGCCGTGTAATGACTTTTAAGACAAAAATTAAATTAGCTTCAAAACTTTTTCATACAATTGTAAAAGTAATTTCATTATAAAATAGCTCCCAGCCCTTTCGGTTTTATTTAATATTTTTTTTTTAAGTTATTTAATTGTTTTGACTGAAAGATTTTTCATAATAAAATAATACCCAAATGAAATAAGTCGCAAAAAATATAACATATGAGTGATTTTGTTTTATTTTGATTTTCGGTATTATTTTATTTGCTGTGGAAGTATTTAATTTTTGTGGCAGGCATTTAGTTTTCAATTATTTGCAATTTCTAAGTGCCCAAAAGTGAAGCAACAATTCGGAGCTGCATTGACAAGTTTTATTTAAAAAGGAATGTTTATTTACTCAAGTACTAATTTTTTAAAAAATTATCGAAAACAAATTTCGTTATTTATAAAATTTCTGGATTTAGAATTATTCGATTAATCGATAAATTTTATTCGTTTAAGCGAATAAGTAAAAATTGCCAAATATCGATTAATCATTTAATCAAACAAAAATAAAACCCAATTAATTGAACACCCTAATATATATTCAGCCAAATTTCCTGTAAATAGTGACATTTACAGTGTTGCTAATTGCCTTCAATTTCTCTGTGTATCCTTAAGGGCCAGTTATTCCTTTGCATACACAATTTACTTTTTATAGTTTTTACCTCAGGTGAATTTGGTATATTTAAGTTTATCATTCTGTTTGTAATTCCTACAATTTTATTATTAGAACATAAAAAATGTAAGTATATATTTTGCATCCTAATAGCGGTGTAGTTTTAGCGATTTCCGACCATCCGCGTGTTTTTGGGTGAAATGGGATTTCCAAAGACGACAGTTATGATAAGGGCTAGATTGTATTATGTATATTAGTTTATATTAGCTAAAGCCCAAAAAAATTGGCATTCAAATTCAGATCGGGCTACAATTGGCTGACATATTGGCAATATATCATCACTACTTTTACCCATAAAATAAATCATCACTACTTTAAAGTTTTATCCAAAAATTCCTAACTTTTACCCATAAAGTATTTCACGTTTTGAAATCTGCTTACAATTTATGAACTTTTTTTTTTTACTTTTATCTTAGGCGTAATAGGAAACTATTAATAGTAAAGACAAAAGACAAATAGTTAACGAACTCTTCTTTTTTTCCTGAAATAATGATTTTGTACCTGTATTATTAAAATGTACCTAAAAACTTTTTATATAAAAGATTTGTTTGGAGAACAAATTCGCAAACAAATGTAGAACAAGGGTTTTGACCATGAATCAAATAAACAAGATTGCGCATTGCGCAGGTCCGTTATTTTTGTGTGTGACGAAACAATAGACTTTGTGTGTGTTCATTTGTGTGTGTCTTACATTTTTTACAACAAACACTCATATTTAGTCTATGATGACGTAGATGCGCAGTAGAAATTTTTTTTTGTACGGCTGAGTGCG
Source organism: Pollenia labialis (assembly GCA_949318255.1). NCBI lineage: Eukaryota > Metazoa > Arthropoda > Insecta > Diptera > Polleniidae > Pollenia > Pollenia labialis. Next base: position 15,192,492 of record OX439139.1, read on the forward strand.
CAATCTTGTTTTTTTGATTCATGGGTTTTGACCATAGAAGATTTACTATAACGAAGCTCTCGAAAGAAATAAAAAATGATATCTCAAAATTTCATACGAGTAAAGTTGCGGCAATAATTTTAACACGTTCCTAACAAACACAATCATTGAGTTAGGTGTAGGCATTTTGTCTCTCTCTCTCTCTCTCTCTCTCTCTCTCTTGCTCACTCTCTCTCTTTCCCTTGTAGTCCTTTATGATTTTGGCAAAATAGCGATCACAAGACAACAATTAGTTCGTTCAATTTTGACGTAAAGACTTTCCGTATAAACCGTTTTTATAGTATTGGAAATAAAATTATTGGAACATATTTTACCAACTCCCTCCCCACTTAAGAGTTCCACCGAAATAGGGGTATTTTCATAAATAAAACAGCAAGCGAAAAAAGCAAATCATATTTAAAGTACTTAAAATTCGGCAAAGACGAATATATCATCCTTCCTTGTTTTTTTTTACTTAAAAGCAACTTTTGTATTCCTCTCGCCGCTTCACGTACTCATGTTCATGTTAATTTTTATTATTATAATTATTTTTTTTTTTTTGGTACATTGTACATGCCTGAAATGATTCTTCACCAGTTTTGTTTTTGAAGTCTTCTCCTAGTGGCACTTTTTTGTATCCAGCCAGCATCCTTTTTATTCGAGTTAAATAAACCCGAAATCATGTGCACTGCACATTAATTTCATGACGCTTCCGCCGGCATTTTTCCTTCTACCCTTCATACAAACTTTCTTTCATTACTTCAGTTTTGCATTAACTTTTTTTTGCGCCTTTTTGCCTTTAACATAAGTGGTTAATGGTGCAACAACATGTTGGCCAGGCTTGAAGGGAGCAAACGTAAGTAAATGACAACAAAAAAAAAAGGGAAAAAATAAACGAATAAAAAATGAAATAATGAATATGATTTTAAAACAAATTTTACAGAAGGCGAAACAAAACAATAAAAACGTGAATTAAAGTGAATTGGCAACAAACGTGTAAAAGATGACTTAAAGAGAAAATCCAGCCAGCAGCAAGAGTTAAGACCAGAGGCCAGGGAAAGCAACAGCAGCTACAGCCTGCTGCATAAAAACATCAGTAATATTTATATGCAACCATTGAAATGAAGTCGTCATCAACTCAACATGATTATGCCACAATGACACAATGAGTGTGTTATATGTTTGCATTAGTGTGTGAGTGTGAGTGTAAGCAAACAGTATAAGTGACATTTTAACTGTATAATAAACCAAAAATCGTCATTATCATCAACATCAGCACACCAGCCATCACTTGTAATACACAACAACTCATGTGCGCTCATGTCTGTGTTGTTTGAATGTATGAAACAACTTCCAATTTACACATTGTGGCATGTTACATGTTCACTACAACTGCTTCTATTGTTGTTGTTATTCGAATGTTTATTTACACCCACTCTAAGTCTCACTCTTTATTTTTCACTTCTTTTCTCTCCAACACTTTAACAGACAATCATTTTTGTTGTAATGGAGATGTGAATAATGACGATGATGATGATGATGATGATGATGATGATGTGTATCATGCTGTTATTGTGATGTTAATGATGATTTTGTTGCATTGATGCAGGCAGTAAAGTCATTTTGCAACTTCTTGAGCATTTTTTTTATATTGTAGTGCTGTTGTTTTCTAAACAATCCCTGCAGTTCTCGAAATTTGTCATGAAATATTTTTTTTTCTTCATCAGTGTCCATGTTTTGTTATTTGAAACAAACAGCTGTTTTTCTCACTAAAAATTACTCGCCAATTTACAGAAAAAGTCTATCTGTAACATTTTTGTGAGAAAAGTTTACGCTTTGAATTGTCAAATAAACTCACGAATAAAAATGGGGTGGAAAATATTGTAGCACTAAAAAACAATTCAAAATGCAAAATACAAAGAATAATAATAAAAGTATTTTGTTCTTGGCACATTTTTTTATTGTTTAATTATTTTGCCTTCAACATTTTTATAAAATAAACGAATGTTTTCAAAGATCGTTTGGAAATAACAAACATTAAAGTCTCACTTTACATTATTTGGTATAGCCGACGGTTGTATTTTCGCCGCCGTCGTTGGAAAATTGTCAATTTTAGTAAATTTTTGTAGGCCTCAACGATATGTGTACAGGCGTTCTTAACGTCTGCAATGTCATATCGGCTTCGAGTACAATGTTATGACACTTATAACGTAACGACTTAATCTCGTTTGAAAGTTTTTGACAGGAGTTACAGACACTCTTTTCCCGCGAAGCTCTACGCTAATCTGCAGAAAAGAAACCAGAGTCTCTGGCGGGAATCGAACCCGCAACCTCGGCGCTGAAAGACTAGTTCACTACCAACTAGCCTACCGAGGAACGATGATATATTTTGTTTCACATCTTTTCGATGCGAGAAGTTCTCATTACAGTTACAGAACATGGGCACTGGTTGGAAAAAATTTTTGTGTGATTGAATTATTTTTTTTTTTTTTGGGAAAATGTTTTTTTCTGACCATTTTTATACCCTCCAAAATTTGTTGTAAAGAGAAAATACTTAGTTTGTCATTTCGTGTGAAACTTTTTTAATATCCATCTAAGGCCCCATAAAGTATGTACATTAGGGCGGGTCGATTTGTATGGATGAAAAAAAATTAAAAATCGTATAGCAAGAACGTAATCTACATAAAATTCTACGAAAATTCTCCGAAGAAACCATGGGTCTAAAACAAAATCCTAGTCCGCGCCTCTCGACTTGAATTTTTTTTTACTTGATTGAAAATTTTTTTAATGTAAAAAAAGTTTTGATTGTAAAAAATATAAAGTGCAAAAGAATAACCTTACTAAACCATTTTATTAAAAAAATTCGATTTCTTTTTGGAAAAAGCTATTTTTTTAAAAAAAATTTTTTTTTCCAAGGCGGGCAGCCAAATTTTCAAGTCGAGAGGCGCGGATTAGGATTTTGTTTTAGACCCATGGTTACTTCGGAGAATTTTCTTAGAATTTCATGTAGATTACGTTTTTGCTTTACGATTTAAAAAAAAAAATCGACCCGCCCTAATTTACATAGTCTGGATCCTTGATTAATATAAAGTTGATTTAGCCAAACTCTCTCGCTCTCGAAAAACTCAAAAGAAAACTGCAATTTTGGTTTCTAGCGATCCTAAGCCGTTTGGGATTAAAACACAGCTAAATCGGCTCAGTACGACAGAAGTTATTAGTCCAAAAAACTAACATAAATTGTGGAGGAATGCACATATTGATATGAGATTTTGCTTACATTCGTTCTGTATGACTAGAAATTTCGTGAAAATCGGTCCATAATTTACCATAAGCCCCCATATTAAGCCCACTCTCAGAAAAAAAAAATTTTGAACGCGTAAAGTCGTAAAATTTTTTTGCTCAAAAGTGACTTTTCTGTAATAAAAGTGCAGGAAGTTCATGAACTGCCGACTTGCATTAATTCTAAATGCAGCTGTGCAAAACGTTTTAGTATGAGTATGAAATTGTGTGTGCGTAAATTTTTCCCTTGTGCTTGTGTGTCTGTGTGTGTGTGCAATTGTAGTGGTCGTGGCAGTAGCACTTCATTTATATATAATAAACATGAGTTAAAGCTTTTTGTAAAGAACAACTGACCTATAAGTGTTTTGACTGTCTGCTGATGAGTGTGTGCATGTCATCAACATCAAATACAAGTAAATTCATATGCATTTACTAACACATGACATGAAACATCATTGCGCTTTTTAGTACATACAATAGAGGCGTGGAAAAGGTAAAATGTTATAAAACTGCTAAAGTCATAGAATGATTAAAATCATAGTTGCAAAATAAAAAAGTAAAGAGCTTGGGCTTTCTGGGATGTTGTAAAAAGGTTATATAAATTATATTTGTAATAACATTTTATCATCTGAACTGTAAAACAGGAGTGCTTGTAGTAAATTAAAATATTAAGCTTTGCTTTCAAATCCACTGTTCATTGCAGAGTCATGTCTTTAGACATTTTTATTGTTAATTTTCTATTGCTTTTGCTGACTTTATTTGCCACAAAGATATAAAAAGGCATTACTTGATTTCTATTTTTGAGAAAACTCATCATGTTTTCTCATGTCATTTTCCTCATAATCACATTACACTATGGTTGTTGTTAAATGTAAAAGTATTAGACGTTGTAAAATTGACAAAAGGATTTCATTTATTTTAAAAAATTTAACGAGTTTTATTCAAAAAGACTAGTTAATAATATTACTTGTCGCTTTTGTGCTTAAAGCAAAAGAACAGCTTTAAGAATTTGTCGGGGAAACTGTAAAAATATAGAAAAAATTAAAAAAAAAAACATAAATTAGAACAAACAAACCTTTTTTTAAAAGCAGTTTTTTTTTAATTAAAAAAAATTAATTTAAAATTTTCTCATCCTAAATTTTATGCACGTCTTTAACTCAACTGTATTAACTGAATTCAACTTTGTTAAACCCAACAACAATAACAACGACACGGAAGAGCAACAACATACTAAGAAAAAAGAAATACTAAAAAAAAATTTTTTTAAATTGTAGTCATAAATAATCTAGAGCAGAAAATGAACACAGCACAAAACTGCAACAAAAATGTTCTCTAACATGTTTCTTCAAACAGTGAAAATCCTTTTTACAATCATGTTTTTGTTCTTACTGTAACACGACGACACTTCCTGAGTTAATTTTATGTTCCATAAAAAAGGCACACACTAAATAACACTAACACACACACACACAAACAAACATTTAGTATACACATAAGCAACAAAGAAAATATTGCAGAACTAACTGCAACAACAACAACGACAGCAGCAACAACAGCATAACAGAAAAGTTTTCTTGGCAAACAACCTTGAACTGTTTTTATGTTCAATATTTCTCTTTTTTGCTTTTTTCCGTCCGTTAGAGGGAGATTTTTTCGCTTGTTCTTCGGTTCATTGTTGTTTGGCTGGTTGGTTTGTATGAGCTGTTGTTGGAGATTTTCCTTGCCATTTAGTTGTTGTTAAAAATGAAAATTTTGTTTTATTTACATAGTTTAGCTCATTTTAGTTTTATTTAGCCCATTTTTCAGTTATTAATTAAGCATTATGTCATGTTAACAGGAAGCGCAAGGAGGCAAAAGAACGAACACAAATAACCTTAAAAAAATACACAACTTTGAATGGAAACTATCGTCAATGACAGGGATGGATTTGCTAAGATTTCACAAAAAATCACAACTTTTCACAACAATCCACATTATAAGAAGCCATAGTTTTTTTTGCAAAATACGGCTTTTTATTAAAGATCCTATTTTCTATAAAAAAAATTAAATTTTTACAAAAAGTCCCCATTATTCACAGTAAGTCAGATTTTTGCCAAGGCAGTTCTAAACCAGTTAGAGTGATAGATTCGACTGAGCCGAATCTTTAATACCCTCCACCGACAGTTAGAATATTTCAGGAGATTTAGATGGGAATTTTAGTCAACGAAATTTGACTGTGTGATTTCTAGTCTTATAAAACTGTGACAGACCGAATTATATTATAACCGCATTATTTGTTACGTTTCTACGCGTTATTAAGTGTTTTCCGAGAGTGGGTTTGTATGGGCCTATGGTAAGTTATGGACGACCGATCATTACGAAATTTCGTGGTATAATTTCTATTCATATGAGAACGAATTTTTTTCGAGTTGTGGTTCCACACTTAGATTCGTTAGTCTTATCTAATTGAACCGATTTTGCTGTATTTCAATACCCAACTGTAAGTTTGGGAAAAAGTAATCACCCAATGTTCTTTTGCTGTATTTTTTTTAATGGAAAAATTTGGTTGATTTAATCCATTAGAATTTATTTCATGAAGTTGAGAAAATGATATCGGCCGCAAGTGGCCACCGCCAGGGTTACTGTTTATATTCTCTCATTTTGTGACATTTTTCGTCACTCTTGCCAGAACTTCAGGCGACAGGTTCTCGCATTCCTGGCAAATAATCTCCCTAAGGGCTCTAATAGTCTGAGGCTTGTTGACGTAAGCCCGCGGCTTCCAAAAACCCTATGTACCGGTTCACACACGTCAAGTTTGACTCGTCAAGTCTAGAGCTTTTAGGAGAGAAGGGAAAAGAGAATGCCATCTCTTAAGAAAAAGTCTGTTATGGTTAGATTGATTGATCTGGCCAGCACAAATCACCAAAATCAGAAATTAAAAGGCCCGGTAATGCTTATCGCAGAATATTGGTTGTGGCTCGAGCAGTGTACACAGTTGGGTTATCCTGTTGAAACCACATGTTCTCCAGTCCCAATGCACCCAATTGAAGAAGAAAAAAATTCGGTTATCATGGCTATGTAGCGCGCGCCTTCGTCGTTTTGCCCGCGGCGTTATCAAAAAAAAAACAGCCTTGGGAAAATCTCGTGTTGTCCCAGTCTCTTTAAGGAGATTGGCCAAACGTCGCGGTGTTTGGCCAGTTGGTGTCGTACGGCCAGGAAATCTGCGATGAAATTCACGCTGTACCATCACAACTGACGAAAAAAAATGGAAACAATTATTCATGGTTTGTCAATTTGTATTCTGCGCTTATTAACTTCACAAATGTCTAAACCAAATTGACTTTTGAAGCCATTTGCAAAAGTTATAGCGCTTTCCAATAGGGTGATTACTTTTGCACCACTTTGTAGAAACAATCTGACACCAATATTGTTCTTTTCTTTTGAGTTTTTCGAAAGTGAGCGTGTGTTTAACCGACGGAGAGGCAGGCGGACATGGCTATATCTTCACTTCAAATTACTCAAGGACCCGGAATACATACACTTTATGGGGTCCTTGATAAATATTAAAACATTTTCACATGGAATAACAAGTTTACTATAACCCTGTGAAGAGGTTGCAGAGTTGCACATAAATAAATAAAATAAAAATTGATTTCAATTAAAATATTTGTGATATTAATTAAAAAATTAATTAAATTTGCAGCAGTAATTATTAATCAATTAAATATTTGTTGATATTAACAACATTTTCTGCAGTAATAACGTTGTTATGAGTAAACGTTGAATTCAATTGATTAAATTTTTAATTTAAACTGATTTCGTTTTTAATTAATGCTGTAATTGAAAAAAATTTGAGAATGGTTTCTGTGTGTGGAGGGTATATACAAGAGACTTTCAACTTAGTGCCTGACTTTTTGTTAAAAAGTAACTTTTAAGTGGAAAAGGATAGTTTGCTAAAATAGTGACTGCTTGGTGGAAAAGTGACTTCTTGAAAACGATGAAACTTTAGATAAAATTTTTAAGCCTTTGTAAATAAAGTACTTTTTTTTAAAAATGAAAAGACGGTATGCATCTAAACAGTTTCGTTTTTCCATCTCTGTTTTATATTTTTATAATTATGTTCTTAGTTAAAACCTCTAGTGGCTGCAAAAATATTCTTGCAGTCGTGGCAGTGTATATTAATAATATACTTTTTTTTGTTGCTGTTTTTGTTTTATGCTTCATTTACGACTGACAGCAATGACACTCTTTTCATTTCACATACACTTTCACACCCATTTCCTAAGCCCCCTAACGAATGATACCCACACACACACAATGAATTCACCGAAAAAGTTTTAAGTTTCCTTTGCATACTTTTCTATTTACTTTTAGTTGCAACTACTCCTTTTTCATCTTTATTTTGTAGTTACTTTTGTTGTAGTTGCTGTAATTGTGTAAATTCGTTGGTCCACAAAAGTTTCGTTTCTTTCGTTAAAAATATACTGACAGCCTCATGATAAATGAATAAAAATGCAACGAGAACATGATCTTTAAAATGTTTTCTCGCATATCGATTTTTTTTTCTACTTTGGTTTTTTTTACTGTCTCCCATTTCCTTTTCACGAAATTGTTGAATATTTTCGTACAAGAAGAATTTTTGCAAAAGTGACAGTGGGTTAATTTAACTGTTGAGGCGAGTTCTGAAAATGGCTTTTTGGTATAAAAAAAGTGAATTTTTTATGGAAAATTTACTTCTTGTTAACCTTTTTTTTTTATCAAAAAAGAGAAATTTTGGTTTTGTTTTTAAAAACATGACTTTTGTGGTAACAGCATTTTTTGTTTTTGTAAAATCTTTGATGAAACAAATGTAACCTTTTTTATGTCAACATTTTTTTGATTAATTTTTTGTTTTTCTAAAGTGTTCAAATTATTTTTTGTTCGTTCCCATTGTGCAACCACAATTCGTGTTTTTTTTTTTTTTTAATTTTGGTATTATTTTCGTTTTTCTATTTCTTGTTCTTCATCTTTCAAAACATATTTTGCATGACTTTGGGTTTCTAAGTAGTTTACATGCTTCATTACGACGACTGGTGTACAATGACAAGAACAACAGTGTAGAAAATTGTTTCAGCACTAACAACAACAACAAAAACAACAACAACATCAGCTATAACAAAAAAATTTTTGTAATTTTTTTCTTTAATGGTACTTGAAAAAAAATTCCACAGACTTTAACCCCAACTGCTTCTTACAAATTGGCATCACCTTGAGTGTAAAGTAGCGAAGGGAAAAATTCTGCAGGAACGACAACGAGAGAAAAATTGTCACGTTTTCCCTAATAAAATGGAAAATTTTTCTAAATGCATACAGAATATAAGATGCACAAAAGTAAATGTATATAAAGATAAGTATGACAGTATGTATTTAAGTGTGTGTGTGTGTGTGTGTGTGTGTGTGTGTGTATGAAGGTGTGTGTTGCTTAAAGCTTAAATTGAGGCTAAAAATAGTGACACTACATTAAGCTCCAGTAGAAACCACCCACCGAAAACACTACTTTTTTCCCTTAAAATAGTATTTGCCATTAAAGCAAGTTGTGTTTTTGTTGCATACCGGAGCGACTTAAATGAAAGACAATAAGTGTTGTCTAGTTTTAGGAGTTTTTTCTTTAGTCACCTGCATTTACTTAAGTTTGTGTGTTCTGCTCTAGTGCTGGCATCCCTTGTTAATTTTTTATTTTTTTTTGCATTTGCATTAGAATATTCTGTTGCATTTCACTATTCGTTAGAAAATTATTAAGTTTTAAGAAAGTTACATAACCTCCGTCCTTCGTCATGTTGCCTTTTTAAAAGATCATTAGAAGTCCATTAGTCATTAGAAGTTATGGCAGACACAAACACTCTTACACACATACAGACACAGTCAGTCAAACACTTTATTGCTGGTTGCATTGGATGGCACCAACTTAAAACGAGAGCAAACTTAAAGTGCAACACGATGGGAGGAGGAGAGTTGAGCTAAAAAGGTACAACATTTTGAACTTTGTTGTGAACTTAAGTTAAATAGTTGTAGCACGAGTACTTTGGTACTTATGCTCACTTGCTTAATTTTCAGTTTTCATTTAGTGCAGGCTGAGTAGGCTGGTAAAATTATGGAAGGAGGGAAGGGGGTGAAATGGGACATTGTTAAATGATGAGATTTAAAGGAATTCAATTACTACAAAGACTTAAAATTTCAAAGGTTGTCTTAACCAGAAATGTATGTGATATATTGAGGGAATAGAATTATTGCAAGACAGCTTTATAAATTGAAATCAGATTCATTGGGCACATTCGAAAAATAATAAAATCGGTTAATACAATAAATAAAAATATCTTATAAAAATAAACAATTTACACAAAACACGATTTTGTTAAAATTGTGGTTAAAGGCTGACAATAGATAAAACTGTGACTTTTTGGTATGATTGTGACTTTTGGTGAACACGCAACCTTTTGGTGAAAAGCAGACTTTTTTATTATTATTAATTTTAGAAAAACCCCTGAGTTTTCTATATATACTTTTTTTTGTAAATAAATTGATTTTTTTTTTCATTAGAAAGTGGATTAAAACCCATAAACATTTCGATTAACCACAAAAAACTAATTGCTGTAAAGCTATAGCTCGAGCTCTTCAAGTTGTACAAAGCAAGTTTAACAGAAAACAACAAAAATGAAAACATAAAAACCAATTTACTTACGTATTCAAGAAATATTCTTGACAAACGTACAAATAATCAGAAGTGAGGAAGAAACATGTTAAAATTAAAAATAGATAATGAATTACAGCCAAATTTTGATCCACCAAAAATACAAAATCGCAGTTGCGGAAAGGGTAAAATTGAAAAAAAACTCTGATGATAAGAGTGTGGTTAGTGCCGGTTCACACACGTCAAGTTTGACTCGTCAAGTCTTGAGCTTTCAGGAGAGAAGGGAAAAGAGAATACCATTTCATTTCCCCTCTCTCCTAAAATACTCAAGTCTTGACGAGTCAAACTTGACGTGTGTGAACCGGCACTTATTCTCGAAACAAGAACGTTCCACCAGAGTTCAATTCCTCGCTCCGTAAAAAAAAAAAAAATTATCAATAAATTTCAATAAATTCATTTCGTGTTGCAACATTTCTGTAAAATAAAAATTAAATTTTATGAACTTGAGCCCGATTTAAAATAATATCAAATTTGGATTAAAATAAAATAAGCAGTTCGATTAAACACAGAGAAAAAGGTTTTTTTAAATTAAAATGTGACTTTTTAAGAAGTACTTTTCAAGGAAATTTTTTCGGCTTAAACTTGGCTTTTAATTTAAATTGCGATTGTTTGGTTATATAAAGTAACTTTTTGAAGAAGGAGTGAGTTTTTTTTATAAAATTAAGCAGATCGTCAGGAAAAATAAAAGATTTCTTATTAACCTTCATAAGGTCTTCGGGTCAAATATGACCCATTTTGCAATTATAATTGAATTTTTTTCAAAAGTGAGTGGTTGATATTTTTAATATTTTATGACTTTTCTTTCATTTCAAATGTCAACAACTACGTTAAATTTTTGAAAAAAAAATATTGGCAAATAAATATCTATAAAATTTTTTGCACTTAAGGTCTTTGAGTCATATTTGACCTGGAGAAAAACTCTTGAATTTTTGTTACGCACAATTATGTTAAATGTTTCTTTGAGCTTTGACAGCACTACAATCTGTCTCTTTTCATCATACTTGCTGAACATTTTATTTGTATAAAAACTGGGATTCCCCGGGTAAATACCCAAGCAATGTCTTTCTTATTTGCTTATAACAATAAAGCTTTCAGTCATTGTACAAACAAAAAACTAGTAGGACGCATCAAAGCTAGAAATTGTTGTTTCTGTACTTATTGTAGAAAAATGAATAAGAGTGAACTAGAAATTATGCTAAATACATTGTCGGAAGAAGAAGAAAAGTGGTGAAACACGATACCTATTTCAAGGAACCTCTTGCGAAATAGACATGGAAGACTCCGAACGGAGAACATAATTAGCATGACGCCTGGATTGACCCATTATTCTAGTTCAAGAATAACAACGGAAGAGATTTCCAGTTTTCAATTGTTTTTTTCCACCTCCTGTGATGAACATTATTTTGAAGTATACTAATAATGAAGGTAAGCGTGTATTTGGTGTTGATTGGATTGAAGTTGACGACACCGAAATGTTCGCATTTATTGGTTCACTTTAGTTAGCTGAAGTGTATCGATCAAACAATGAAAGTACGGAACGTTTGTGGGATTCTGAGAAAGGAAGACCTATTTTTAGAGCAATCATGCCGTTAAAAAGATTCAAAAATCTTTCGAGAGTAATAAGATTTGCAAAAAAGATACCCGCACAAGCTTGCGCCGCGAGCTTTGCAATCTGTGTGTTGAAATTCTGCCCAAACTTTACAATCCATCTCAAGACGTAACAATTGATGAGCAGCTAGGAGCATTCAGATGAAGATGCCCCTTGCGGCAGTATATACCATCAAAACCAGCGTAGTATGGTATACAATTTTCTGTTCTGTGCGATTCGTTCACTAGCTATGCCTGGAATAAACAACCGAATACAGGTTAGGAAATTGGAGCAATGCCTGAAAGAAACAAAGGAATGCGTTTAGTTTTTGATTTGACAGTTGGTCTGAAAGGCCATAATGTGACTGCAGACAATTTTTTTACATCCTACCAATTGGGACAAAAATTGCTAGAGAAGCAAATTACTTTACCAGGAACTTTACGTAAAAACAAAATCGAATTGCCACCAGTGCTTTTGGCAACTAAAGGCAGAGCTGTATTCTCATCATTTTTTTGTTTCACCAAGGATACTTCCCTCCTTTCATATATTCCTAAAAAAAAAAGTCTGTGAATCTTCTCAGCAGGAGTAGATACGCTGGATCAGGTTGTGTCATGTTATTCTTGCAAAAGGAATACCAATCGATGGCAACAAGTTGTATTTGGTAACATACTAGATATATCAGCTTAGAACACTTTTATATTATTCACATCAGCAAACCATGTCTGGAATGAAAACTTTTTGCCAAACGGCGACATTTTTTAGAACATTTAGGTTGTCAACTTGCCACGCCCCATATAAAACAGTGAAAACCATTACCTAGAGCCCAATTTTCGCAAGAAATTGCAAATAAACCGCGCGCAGTTGCTGAGCAGAAACAACACGCGTCATGTTCAAATAAAACCAAGGAAAGAATGTATGAACCAGTAAAGAATTCGTGCTAAAGGAGTCGTTGCGAATTATGTCTAAAAACAGAAAACAAACCCCACTTGTATGCTGCACTTGTAAGAACTTTGTATGTAAACAGCACTCTAATACAATTAGTTTGTGTACCCAATGCCACAAACCCCGCGTACCCTAGTTTGGAGTGGCAGCGAACCCTAAATGGCCGGCGTCCGTATCAGGTACTAGGAGGAATAACGACGAATGATCAAGTTAATTCCTTTTAAACGCTCCTCCACTTACGGTACCCTCACCGTGGGCGGCTGGTTACCATGACATGTTTCGATCACAAACATGTCATGGTAACCAGCCGCCTGGGTTCGAATCTCAGGTCAGTCAAGAATGAATGATTATCAATAACAATTTTAATTAATTTTCATGTTGTAAAATTCCTTTCTTCATAAAAATAATTTAATGAAAATTAAATTTGATGAACTTAAGCCTGATTAAAATATAAAAAATTTTTAATTTAACTTTTTTTTTTAATGTGTATTTTGTTTTAGTGCCATATTTTGGGAAAAGATAAAGTTTTATTTTAAATCAATTCATAAACGATTTGTATAATATAAATATACTGTTCTGCAAAAGATTAAAGAACACCCAAATTATAAAAACAAAAAATATTCTATCTGACTTCTGCAGGTTTTAATTGATTTATTTCAACAGGCTGAAGAAATTTCTTCAACTTTATCGCATCACAACTTTAACTGACTACTGTTAAAAATCGAAACTGGGAATTATTTCCTTCCGAAGGTTACTTTATATTATATTTAACATTTTTTTATTTTTCGAATTTATTCTATGAGCTAAACTTCAGTTATGTATTTTATAAAGCTTTTTTGTAATAGTCCTATTCCTTCAATTTTTCAGAAATGACTTTATACACTACCATAGAATTAATTCGAAAAATAAAAAATGTTGAATATTTCATAAAAATCTTTACATTTATTTAAATGATTTTATTCTTTCAAGTCTCTCTCCCCTTCATTTTCTCCGTCATTACTTAACTCGTTAAATGCTTATAGAACAACAACAACAAGTACAAAAGTTTTATAATTGAAATTCATAACGTAAATTTTTAAAGTGCATAAAGTTTTGAACCGGCTACCAAACTAAAGGGCAAAACTACTTTACAACCTCTAAAAAAAATTAAAAAAAAACAGAAAAGAAAATAAGAAAAAAATTTTATTAAATACAAATAACAACACAAAACTATAATTAAACAAAATATTCACTGTAATTTTTAATTATTTAAAAAGAAAAAAAAAATACAACTTCACAATTTTTACAAATTTAGTTTTTCAATTGCTGGGAAAATGGTTTAAATATTTAAGGCTTTTATTTATTTTCTGGTGTTATTTTGTCATTTTTAAACATATACATATGTTTTTATTCTTTTAGAAAAAAATCTAAAACGTTCTAGCCCATCTGTTTGTTACAACCAGCGAGAACAACCCAACTTGAAAAAAAACCTCAAAACTTAACGCTTGAACGATTTGCGACATTTAAACAAAAATTGTTGTTATATTTAACTCAATGTGTTGTTGTTATAAAGTGTAGTATGTGGCAATATTATTATTGTAATATATTTTAAAGGGAGGTGGGTGTTTTGCTTCACTAACTGGCTGAATTCCATCCCCCACCATCCATCCATCCAACAACCAACCAACCAGTTGAACTCTTAAGCCAGACGGTTTAGACTGTTTCGATTTGTTTCAAAAGAATTGAATCGGGAAAAGTATAAATAAATAAACTTTTTTTTAGGCACGTTAAATATTTCGCAGATTCATTGTATTGGAATTGTGTTGTCGCTGTAACGCAACCACACAGTGCTCTGTCCCGTGCGAAAAACTAAAGATAAATAAAGTGCTTTAAATAATTTTGTAATATATATTTTTGTAAGGAAAACGAAGCAATTTAAATAGATTTGTAAGTTGAGTTCATAATTTTCAGTTTTTTTTTTTACAGTGAAGGGCACAAAAGTCAAACCATTTTTAAGCTTAACTATTAAATAAAAGAACGACTTTATTATTTATTCTACTAAAAAAAATTGCAAAAAATTCATTTCTAAGATTTTAGAAACCTCTTGACGTGTTTCACAAATGAATATCACTTTGGAAGATGTTATGTATTTTATAGTAAAGTCGATTTGATTCTATAAAAGCAATAAAAGACTGAAATCGGAAAAAAACTAAAAATCGAAATTAAAAAAAAAATGGAATGGAACCAAATATACAACAGACCTTTGACGCATTACTTTCGAAACACTTATTCATTTTGCGAGCCTTGTAATTGTAAAAGCCTTCCGGCCTGGTTTCTTTCCTGCAGACAAGCGTAGAGCTTCGCTGGATTAGGTTAGGGAATTAAAAAAAAATATTACAGGTAGGCATGTCCTTGCACCATACGCAACAAAATTTACAACTTTTGCTAAATTCTGATTACAAATGTTGTTAAAAATTTAATTTTTTTATTTCTGATTGTATGGGAGGCAGTCATATCCTTGCACCGATTGTTCTCAAACTTAAATATTTCCTCAACTTAGACATAAAGAATCAGTATACGCAATTTCATCTTTCTACAATGACTCCTCTAGTTTTGATGATTTCCTATATGGAGACTAAGCACTGTGCGCCGTCCATGCATCGATGAACACACACGCATTAAAAGCGAAATGTATTTACAAACAAAATTTTTGTTGGAATAAAAAAAAAAAATTTTATACAAAATCATTAACGGAAATGTTTATTTTTAGTGGGCATAAAAACAATTATGCGATATCGAATGTTCTGTTTAATGTTTTTTGAAGTTTTTATGGAAATTCTGTAAATTTTTTAGAATATGATTTTTTTTTTCTTTGTTAAAATGCTTGAATAAAATTTGCCCGAGAATGTGGAAAATTTGTTCAAATAAATTTTAAGGGGGAGCTTAAGCGACTAGTTCCCTTTTGATATTTGCCAACCACATTGGCGAAATTCATAAATAAAATACTGAAAAGAGTTTAAAAAGGCTTTCAACAGGCAAATAACTTATGTATAGAAATGTTTAAAAACGTAAGTGATTTATTAATTGATCATTGAACAAACAAAGACAACAGAGAAAATTTAACCCTGTTCCAGACATCAGTTTCCATCAAAAGTAAAAAGAAAATTTAGCTTGAAGAAGATAACTGTTGTTCCGGTAGTCGCTGTTCACACAATGAAAGTTGTCTTTCAAAATCTCTGAGTTTAAAATTGAATTTTTTCTCCCCCTCACATTTCCCACTTTTAAGCAATACATTTCTGCCACATCAACGTAGTATTCTTAGTATTCTCCCTTACAAACCTGCCGTAACACTTGTTATTTTTTCTTTTGTAAAACTTGTTAAGAGTTTCTTCACTTCACTTTACTGCATGTCTTATTGCGTGACGCATAATTGTGCGCTTAGTTTTATAAATGTATCATAAGTGCTTCGCAAAATGGTAACATTTTGTATTGGGACTTTTATAGTGTTACATTTATTTTACCAAAGCGAGCATTTTTTTCTAAAGACCGCACTTTTTCGAACAAAAATTTTGCACTTCCTTCTGTTCGTTTAATGGCAATAAGAACAAAAACTCTAATTTTTGTATTTAACATAAAAAACTTTTATTTTTTTTTTAGAAATTTGTGATTTGTTTTTTTTTTATTTCATCACATTTTATGTAAAAATCGCTCTTTTAGTACTGAAGTGTCACTGGAAAAAAATCGAATTTTTTTTATAAATTTTTTTCTTAATTGTTGCATATTTTTTATTTTAGCGACTTTCTCTTTGAAAAAAAATAAAATAAGTATTTATTTTAAGCAGATTTCGTGTATTGATAAGAAAGCAATGTGTACTGAAGATAAATAGGATTTTATTTTATGGTGAAATAAACAGGTGGCAGCACTAGGCAAAATGACGTTGTTTGGCTCTTTCATTGTTTGTCTAGGTTTATGTCAAAGTTTTGTTTATGTTTTCAAAAAGTCCACGTTTTGTGCTGTGATTATTGTATTTTAATAAATTTTTTAATAAATTTTAAATTAAAATAAATAAGATATTGACCATAATTAAATAAAAATTGGCTAAAAATTTATTTATTTCATTACGACACGCTTTGATTTTTGCTTAAAGTATTTTTTGACGTAAACGGTGATATAATTTCCATTTTTGTTGTAATGTTTTATTT
This sequence comes from Pollenia labialis, assembly GCA_949318255.1. Taxonomy (NCBI): domain Eukaryota; kingdom Metazoa; phylum Arthropoda; class Insecta; order Diptera; family Polleniidae; genus Pollenia; species Pollenia labialis. Next base: position 15,209,206 of record OX439139.1, read on the forward strand.
GTTGCCGTAACGATGCCACCTGCTTATTCCACCGTGATTTATATAGTCTTTGTTTGGGAGATGCCATGCCTACTTTTTCAATTGAATCTTCATTTAAACTGATGTTGTGTATTAATATAAATTATTAGTTGTTTTTGTTTGGCTGCAGGTTCACGTAAAAAAAAAAAAAATAAAAAATAAAAATTCGTGATATTTTTGTTTTTTATATTTTTATTATGTTCCCAATATTTCAGTTAGCATCGCTAACCATCTTTAGGGGTCTGTAAACAATTAAAAAATATAATAACACAAAACTTCACAATAACACTTGTGGGCTGCCAGAAATTTTCAGCAAAAAATCTTAATTTCACCAAAAAAAAATCTTATTTTTGAAGAAAAAATCTTATTTTTGGAAAAAAGTAGTTTTTTATTATAAATAATAAAAACAATTCACATTTTATTAAATACATAAATTAAACAAAAAAAAAACATCACAAAAAATTTAATTTCTTATACTAAATTGTATTATTTAGTTTAAAAATTTTTAAATGGGAACAAAGAAGGTTTTTTTTAAAAACAAAAAATCTTGTTTTCGGGGAAAAAATCTTAAAATCTTTTTTCGGTTAAAAAATCTTAAAAAATAAGGTAAAATCTTACTTCTGGCAGCGCTGCTTGTGCCACTTCCTATTAGATTTTCTTAACTAAATCTAAGCTCTTTGTACAAAAGTGTAATTCTTTAACTGTTACAGTACTCTATATAAATATTTCTATATTGCCTTTGTAACAAATTAATATTGTCAATTTATCGTTTAATTCACTTGATTCAACGTTTAATTCACTTGATTAAATTTTTAATTAAAACGGATTTTATTTTTGATTGAGCTTCTACTGGTGCAAAATTTTGTTCAGTGTACTGTTGTCAATGTTTGACATCTGCTCGATAATGTTGGTTTTAAGCTCTTGAACTGTTGTGGGATTATTGTTGTACAGTTTCGATTTCAAAAACCTCTTCAAAAATAGTCTAAAAATGTCTAAGCACACGATCTTGATGCCCACATCACTTCACCTCTATGAGAAATAATTTTCGAAATTTTCTATAAAAAGATCCATTGTTTTCTCTTGCTGTGTGGCAAGTGGCAATATCCTGTTGAAACTACATATTCTCTACGTCTAAATCCTAAATTTTCCGCCACAAAAAGTTTCGGATCATCTTCCTGTTGCGGTTTTTATTAACCAATGATAGCAGAAATTTGGACACCTTTTTGTTATATTTTTCTGAACCATTTTTTAACTTTTAGTGACTTTTTTTTTTCTTTCAAGCCTAAATAGATAAGAAAAAAAAAAAGTTCAACCATTGTAGAAAGAAATCGTTAATTGTCTTTTTATTTAAACATCACACATTTACTGAACCGTTAAATTATATATTCAAATATGTACAACAACTTCTTAAATAATATACACATGTACATTAGGGTGATAACTTTTTGCAATTTTTGCGAATATGAAATTCTTTATCGCATATCCCATGAAACAATATTAAGAAATGATGTGTAACTTTTTCGCGATCGTTAAAAAAGTTTATGCACCAAACGCGATGAAGTTTTAAGTTTAAATTTTTTCCTTAGTGTACAAAATTAACATTTAATAAAAAAATTTTAAGTATTTTCTAATAATTTCATGAATATAACCAGGTCTTACCATTTGTACGGACAAAGGGCGCACAAAAAAATCACGATATTATGACTCTATTTCGCTGTTTTTTTTTATAAATTAAATTATAATGTCAAATGATAGATTTTGTGATTGATGAGTTGTTTGGCAGATACTATATGAAGCAAAAGAAAAAAAAATACCTTTGTAGGTAAAAGATGCACAACATATTTGTCCATTATGTAAATAAACCTGCACATTAAACTTAAAATTTGTTTTATTAAACCCAAAAAATTAGCTTTACATTTTTGTTAAACAGTTACTTATATAATATATTTACAATATATAGCATATATAAACAATAAATGTACCATACACATAATAGTATGTAAATTAAAACAAAAAATTTTTTTTGAGGAGCTTATGACATTGCATTTGGTGCGGAAACTTTTTTGACCAAAAACTCCAAAAAATATTATTTTAATTATCAATACTAAATTGCCCAGCTCGCGGTCGGATGAAGACATTTTGTCCAAAAAATGTTATTACCCTATTGTACATATCCTCACCTAAAACGTAAAAGGCCTCAACTAACAAAAAATCGGAATCTTTCCACCAACATTGGCTATTTTATTGACAAAAAACGAACGGCCCTATATACAAAAGATTATATGATAAACGCTTAAAGACCTAACGAACAGTTTGTATAAAATGCAACATTGTTAATTTTCAAAACAACTGGTAGGTTTTACAAGAAAAATTAATTATAAACATTTTAATCCAATTTATCATTTTATAGTTTTTTCTTCTTCTGTAAAATTTTCAAAATGTTAGATAGGGCCTTTTGCGTTTAAGGTGACGATATGTAGGTACTACAAACAAAAACATAATTATCAAATAATGTATGTACATATGTATGTGTGTATATTCAAAACTCTTAAATACTATTCTCTATTAACAATATTTTATAACATTTACTTTAATTCTACTTTCCGAAAATTTCACTTAAAACACAACCTTTTCTTATTTTAATAAGAAATAATTATTAATCGAGTCAACCAACCATAAAAATGTCATTTACAATTGCCTCGTAAAGAAATGTTTACAAGCTATTTTGTCAACATGTTGCTAAGCAACAAGCAGAATAAAAAACATGAAAAGAGGCACAAGGTTAATGCATTTACAAATGTTAAAAATGTGTTTATAAGAAAACCGGTTTCACTCAAACAAATAAATGAGAATGCCAGAGTTTTTGTTTTTAGTGGGTGTTTGTGATCAAAAGTAAACAACAACAAACATGTGCTACTTTTCCAAACAACAAAAAAAAAAACAAAACAAACACAAGCAAATATATAAACACAACATGTTTGAGTTGCAAGCTGCAACATGCAAAATGCATACAAAAGAGAGTAAATGCAATATTGGGTATTTTTTTCTAAAGAGATATTCTCTGTTATGATATTAATAAAAAGAGTTTCTCTACAACGCAAAGACTGTTTTTATGTTTTTGTGACATTAAGAGTGTTTTAATTAAAGTTTTACAATAAAAATGCATTAAAGAATTTAACATACATACATACATACATATTTTTCCTTGAAATTGAATAAAAAAGTTTATTTTCCGGAAAACTAATGAGAAGAATTTTCTTATTATTCAAATTTAGAACACCTTGCATATAAAAAGGTTTGAACAAAGTCTGAATTTGGATTAAAATTTATTTTTTTAAATAATTTTATTAAAACTTTCATTAGGAATTTTTCTTTCTTTTTTCATTGTGAATAATGTCTGGTGTTTTTTGTTTTTAATGTGTTTTAGTGGTAGTAGTTTATGATTTCAGTATGATTCAGTTTCATAAATTTTACTTATGTATGTATACCGGTTTCTTTTATTGCCGTAACAAGATTTGTATGAGACAAAAGCCGGTGCTTCACTATCAATTCAGCCGTACGATTTGGCAAAAAAATAGTGCGTGCTCATGAATTTTGACCTAAAAATGAAATTGAGTGGAAGATATTTTGGACAAGTCTATGCGACTTGCAAATGTTTTTAACAATTTTCATAAGATGATAGATTCTATGCGATCAGAGTTGGCATTTCTTGTAAAGAAGTTGAGTCCTATGATTGTGCATATTTTTGATGTGATGAAACAGATTTTGCAAATAAAAGTCTGTTCCATTTTCGTGCTATTTAACCGTACAATTATGTAGATAGTGAATACTGGATTTAGGGCCAGTTCAAGTAATTTTTTAAACTGACCTAGAATGTTTGTTGACGAATATATGTAATTTCTAAATTATTTATACATATTGTAGTTTTCCCTAGTCAATAATTTTGAAGTCTAGTGAATTTTTTTATGGAAACATACCGAAAGCAACCTTTAGAAAGCGCTCTGAAGATTCCCAATTAAGTAGCACGTTGACGAGTAGACTCAGAAGGATCCGTCTGGACACTTTTTCGTAAAAATTGATCGAACGCAAACAAAATATAAACATTTGTATTAAAGTTATTTTCGGAAATACAAAATTTTTTTTATTTATTATTCATTTTTGTTGTGTGCTAAATTCCCAATTATTATTCTTGATAAATGCACTGAAATTAATTGTTTTGGGACAAGCTGGTTAGTCCCTATACGCATTTCACTGGTTGGTTAGGTCGGATCATCTGGAAACCTTTTTCTAAAAACTTTGGTAAAACTAAAGATTTTATAAAAATAAAACTGTAAAGCGAATGAGAATTACAAAAACTCAAGACTTATTTTCTACGGTATTTAAGCTTAAACAAAACACCAATAATAAAAAGTTAATTTATTTCTTACTTTCCCTATTACAATTAAATAATAACTGTCAATGTTATATTTAAGTTAAGTTGCTTATAGCTCAGCTGTTTATTAAACAGCCGTTCTTACTTTCAATAGTAAATTTCTCGAGACCATTTGTTGCATAAATGTTAAACCATAAAATCTGCATCATGTCCAAAGTCTACATATTGAAAATTGATTTAAACCAGCATATGGACGGGCGAACATTGTAAAGCAAACTCCTAAATGCTTGCCGACGCTTACAGAAAACAACAAACAGATTGACATTATTTTATTTAACTCGTCCAACTTTGCTAAGACTAATAGATGTTTTATAAGTTTAGTTATTTTTTCTATATATTATTTACAAATCTTTTTATTAAGCATACAAAATTCCCCTGTCTCTCAAAATTTCTCTTTTATACTATCGAAAATTCCATAACATGTTCTTGTTTCATCACTGTTTGCAAACAATTTAAATTTCGTTCCATTTCGTTTAAATCCTTTTAAGCTTGAACCTATCACAAGTTTTTTAAAAACTCTTGCTTTATCTCTCTTTTATCACCAAGCACTTGGTTTATCACACTCTCTCTCGCTCTCTGTGATTGCGAGGGTGTTTTATTTTCCAACTCATTTCATGCAATAAAAACAAACAAAACTCCAATATGGAAAAGCAACAACATAAAATTAAGTGAGACTTAATTCCGTTTTGTTTACATTGTAAATTCCTCTTTAATTTGTAGTTGTTGCTCTTATTATTTTGTATTGGTGAGTACGTGTTTTATTCATTTTTATTTGTTTGTGCTTGTGTTTTATTTTTGTAATTTGCTGTTTCTGTTCAAGTTTGTTCTTTTTTCGCCATAAAATGCCTCAACATTTCCAAAACGAAAGTTTCAGTTCAGTTCATATCGGGTTTTCATACGGGTTAGTGGTTTATTAACAAGTTAAACGCCAAAACGCTAACGGGTTTTATTTTTTCATTAAATTAATAATTAAAAGCCAGCTAAAAAAACCAAAAAATAGTAACAACAACAAAATCATGCACACAAAATTTCTGGAAATAATTAAAAAAAATTGAATAAAAGAAAAGTTCGTTTTAGATTAAAAGTGTTAATAAAAAACAAAATCTTTACTTGGCTTGAAACGAAAGCGTTTTCAAAGGTCCTTAAGGCCACAATTTTACACGAGAAAATTGAGATTTTAATGGTGTCGGCTTACAGAGCAAAAATTTTTAATTAAAGGAATTTTATTGTTAAAAAAATGTGAAGAATAATAAAATAAAAAATTTATTAAGAAAAAAAAAATTTTAAAAATTTAGATAAATAAAATTTTGAAAAAATCTTTAAAATTTAAGCTAATTTTTGTTAATGTAATAAAATAAATTTTCTAAAAGTTTTTTCACTAAATTAAAATCTACGACAAAGTGTTACTGTTGAAAAAAGTTTTTATTCCCTGACCTGGTGAAATACAATTGGATTTGTTATAGTTAAAACAACAAATAACAACAAAAATTGTTTTAAAAAAGGTAATATTTTTTCTAATTCTAATCATTATAAACAACAATGGCTATATTATTAAGTTTTAGTTAACGCCTAAACGTATACTTTACTTTTTGAATTAAAAAAAACAAAAAAAATTGTGTCAAATACAAAAGAGAGTTCATTATAAAATCCTTTAACACGTTTTTGAATAATGTAGTATGTATTTTGTTAAAAAGGACGTAATTTAAAGACGGTATAAAATATTTTAAGTAAATTAGTATGTATTAAGCCTAATAATACCTTTGCAATATTTTAATTATAAGCTAACGCCTAAAAGTTTACTTTGCGTTTTATAATAAAGCAAAAATTGTAGTTTCTATAAAAAGGGGAGTAAATTTTGAATAAAATTTTTTTATTTTGTGTAATTATTATTGCCAGTGTTTTGTTTTCCAAATTGGTGTATCCAGTCCAATACTTTTGTAATATTTCAAATTGTTAATTTTACGAAGGCTTTTGTGATATAGAAATAACAAAGATTTTAACGTTTGATTCCAAGCTTGTGCAGTTTTTTATGATTTTTACAAAATTATAGATAATTCTGTAGAAATAAATTCAACTAAATTAATTTTAAAATATGCCAGCCAAAAAACCACATTATTTGGTACCACCGCCTAAAAATATGCTACTGTCATTAACATAAAACATAAATTCGAAAAAATATTCTTTGATTAAGTCGTTAGGCCGGCAATCCCGGAAAATTATTTTATTTAACAGTTTGTTTAAAATTCTTTGGGAAATCAAGAACTATATTTGAAACACTTAGAACTTAAAGAACGTATTTAAAAAAAGTAATAATGATTTGTTTAAGTAGTTGACTTTATAAAAAAAGACCACTTTAATAAATCTTTATAAGAAAATTTAAAACTCTAACAAAAATGCCAGTATTTTGCAAACAAAATAGTCGTAACGTTTATGGTTTTGTCTTATAAAATGAGCAGCTTTATTATTTTCAAGAAAAGTTAAAGTATAAAGTTAAAGTATTTTTTTTTCAAAATTGGAGAAAATTTAGATTAACTGCAGGCTGTAAAGCGGCAATATTACCCGAAAAGGTTTTTTAAGAGGTTTAGAAAAAATATCAAGAAATAAGTGCATAGCACAGTAGATAATGGATATAAGAATATCTCATATAGGAAAAAAACGCTTATAAGAAAGTATGGCAGAAACACCATTGCGGCATTTACGAGGTAGTAATAAAGTCATATGTTTTCAAAAACTAACAAGGAACAAATACGAGTGCTGTGAGCCACCGCTACAACATAGATTTCCACTCAGTTTTTATGACAAAACAATAAATACAACAGAAAAAGTATTTAAGGACGATTTGTATATAAAGAACAAAAATGTTTTTTTTAAACTATTTATTATAAAATATTAGGATGTTATGACAATATGACTTTAAAGCACACCTTGTGAATGTCCCACATGCCATTTTCAATACAAACAGTAATCTGCATAAGCAAAACGCTTATAAGAAACAAACTGATGCTTGCAAAATGTAGCCAGCCATAAACTACTATAAGGAAAAAATACATTTTTTTAAATTTATTTTATCTTGTTTTCTTTTGCGTAAAATTCCACGCGAAATAAGTGCAGTTTACATTATTTCGCAGTTGTAAAAAATGTTGGCAGAAACATTTCGGAACTTTTTACAAAATGAACGGAGTACAACTGTATAGATATTAATTCATAGATATTCCGCATCAGTTTTTTTTCATATCGATGGTTTTCTTCCGCAACCTCGTAATTCAAAAACAACTATTTTTCAGGAGAGACAAAATACTTTTTTTTTACCGAATATTTGAAACTTTTTGCTATATATTTTTTTATAATCCAAGCATTAGGAAAAATTCCGATATTCTGCAAACAAAAAAAAAATGTAAGGCGGTATTTACTGATTACTTTTTCGGTTAAAACAAATAATCTTAAAAAATCGTGTTACGTGGTTGCGGAAGAAAACCATCGATATGAGTTTTAGCAGCATTTCACGTGAAATGTTGAACAGAGATTTCGGGAAATTCGAATGTTTAGGGTGTAAAAAGGGTAAAAAACGGGAAATTCCACTAACCTCATATCTCCTAAGCTAAAAGAGATGCAAAATAAGTTAATGCTTACTGTTGCTAATTTAAAAAAATAAGCACACAAGTGCCTGGTAGGTACTTTGTTTTAAATTCGGCCCTTTTGAGGAGTGGACAAGCAAAACCTGTATTTTGGATCTTTTAAACCAATAAACATAGATATGGAGGGCTCAGAGCTGAAGCGCATCAAGTCAAAAAAGAAAATTTGAAAATATATTGAGTTTGAGTAAGTAAATTGCCATTGATTACTGCAGCCACTGACTTGGGTTTATTACCGTCACCTTACGAACGAAACTGTTTTTGATTTACCCCATTACAGAACTGGATTGAGTTAAATTTTGCGGAGATTTTCGCACCAGATTTCAAATACATATACGTGAGCCCTCCATATGCAGATAATACCAAATTTGCAATTGATCTAAATAATACAAATATTAATTTGGTCCTTTTTCAAAATGCAACCGCAGGGCTCAAAATTGTATTTTTTTTCCAAAATATTTTACTGCATTTATTGACAAATACGGAGAAAAAAAGAGTTAAAAAAGGAAATTAAATTTCTTTCTTATAATTTTCCGTTCTACATCTGGAACTTTTTTAATTTTCTATAATATAAACCTAAAAAACATAAAATTCAAGGTGCAGGACCTTAGTGAATGAGAACCTATAAGAGAAAAAATGTTGGTCCTTTTTTGTTAAAACCTAGAAACATAAACTTTGGCATATGAATAAGCCAACGAAAGAAAGGGAGACGCTTACGATATAACGGATTAAATGCTAGTTAAATATAAAGTTAAAGTCAATTTGATTTATTTAATGTTATTTTTCGATTTTTTTAAATGCTTTAAAATGTTTAATGGGACATTATTTCATAGAATCGAAAATTTGATACAACTTACCTGGCCACATTGCTTTCGTGGCTTCGGCTTAGCAAACAAAATCTGCAACGGAAAGCAGAGAAATTGTGTTAGATAGAAAAAACGTCTCAAAACAATTTTAATAATGATAAAAAAATAAATATGTATTCATGAAGAAATTTTATTTCATTACAGTGGAATAAACTTTATCAAAACATTTTAAAGTTTGAATGATCGTATTATATTTTTGAAACTTGCAGCTGAAATGTAATATTTTTTGTTCTAAACTGGAAAAGGATATATGCCTTGCTATTTTATTGTATGCCACAATTATAATTTTTTGATATGTATTGCAGACTACCGAACACATTGTCTTGGAAATAATTAAATATTAGATTAGTTGAGAAAAGTGATCATTTTATTCTCAAATATTTTGTTTTAATTTTCTTTTTTATGTCATATGAACTAAATAACAATTAACTTATAAATCCATTATATGTAATTGATAAACAAATTTTAAATTAAATTCATATTTTAATTATTCCTATAAGTAGTCTGTATAAAATTAAAAAGTTACTCTTCCTAAAGATATGCTGCAAAAACTTTTAGTGAAATACAAATATTGATAAAATTTTCAACAATTTCTTTTTCATTTACTTTAACAATTAATAAACAAACTCGCTATAAAATACAAAAAAATTATGAAATTTGTAATTGTTTACCCTAAAAGTATACTTTAGTAAACATATTAGCTTAAACATATGTTATAAAAAGTTAAAATTTTTAAAAGGACAGATAAATTCTTTTCAAACAGCAGCCTAAGAGATGATCAACAGAAAAATTCGCTGTAATATCTATAGATTAACGCCTGTATTTATAAAAAAATTTTAAACTTAATAGAGGTTTACAAAACAAATTTTGTATGAAAATTCTCCTTAATAGAAGTTTGCTAAATTTAATAATCGTTTATAAATACGGGGGTTAATCTCTAAAAATGTAAATATATGAACAGCAAATTTAATAAAGATGAATTTTGAAAATGAAAAATGACACTAATTGAGTAATTTAATTAAATACATCCTTTACAAGTCATGTATTTCGGCAAAAATTTACAGTATTTAAAGTGTATCAAAGGAAATTTAGAAATCGTTGATCACTTCTTGTGTATTTTTAAATTTCGCAAGTGTTTAGTTCGGAAATTATCTAAAATTTCCTTTTTCTAAAACAAACTTAATATTTGATGTAATAAAATTTCCCTTAAAATATGCTTTTAGTAACAGCACACTCTGTGGTGGATGACAAACAATGTATTTAACAACCGCCCCCGAGTGTGGTTGCAATTTGAGTGCCTAGTCCGGCAAGATTATGCACTCGTCCCTTCTTTAGGAGCTGGAGCTATCTGCTTTTGAAAACATGATACCGCTAACCAATAGTCAGTATGGTGTCGTGTGGCCTGAGGTAACATACTACCGTATAAAGGATCTCTTCTGGTCAGCCGAGATCGTTATAGATCGCTAAAATCTCCTGGGAGCTGTCCATTTTTGATTTTTTTGGAGCCCCAGGTATTGACGATATCTGATTTCCCTGGGGGATGTAACACCAAAAGGTTAAATATCCTTAAGATGGTCCCTACAAGCCCCGGGGAGCTGGTTTACAAACCACGGGGCGCTGCTTTTTTAACAATTAAATAAATATTTTTCATTACTTATGTTTCGTAAAAAGACTACTCTTTTGAAAGCCTACAGTTTAATTGAATGTAAATTTACTCAAAGCTTGACCTTAACGCATGTAAAATCTAAAAAATATTTGTCTTTTTTAAAGCATTTGTAATAAATACTTTTGTACATTTCGATTTTTCTAATTAACTTAAAACTTTTTTAAAAAAATTTTTACCTTAGTGAACATTTTAAATATTTAAATTTGCTTATCTTGCGCTTAAAAGTATACTTTAAAAAAGAGTATTGTTTTAATTTTTTTATTTGCTTTTTCAAATTAATTGAAATGTTTAGCCAAATTTTGTTTACTTTCAAGTAGACTTTAAGCATTTTCCTTATGCATAGATCCTTCTATTAAAACCCATATAGAAATATATATACATATATATATATATATGCATACATATGTATATTTATATATAAAAGCAAAGTGCACCAGCCTTAAAGTGTGCTTTAAAAATAATGAGTCTAAAAGAAAATAAAACAAACTTAACAGAAAAATCAAATAAAATAAAATGCTTACACAAGAAACTGGTGTTAAAATCTTGTCTCCAATATTTTGTTTAAAAAAAGTTCTTGTTTACTTTTGTCAAATAACCTGCATAAGCCTGTTCTTTTCGTTTGTCTCGTTTTACTTGTGCCCCCCTTAAATAAGATTCTTAAAATTTTATGGTGTTTGTTTGTGCTCTCTTTTACGTGTAGTAGTGTTTTGAGAACTCTTGTTTAAATATATGTGTGTGTGTGTGTGTGTGTGGGTGTGTGTGCGAGGAAATGTGTAGTAGTATCAGTTCTTTTTTCTTGAGTAAATTTACTGCACAACTAAAATACTTTGACATAGTTTTTCTACTGCAGCTTCTTGCTTTTGTGCGTTTTTTTTTTGCTAAATATTGTATTGTTGGTGTTGTTTTTTTTTTGCTTTCATTTAAATCCTCGTTATATTTGTATCAGTCTCTATAGCTTTACATCCATTTCCGGCAAAGTGAATGAAGCTTTTGTAGGAGACACCCCTGGGTATGTGGGTACTACGGGGTCTACTACCATGAACAGCTAAAAGTATGCAAACATTTGTCGGTGTAATGTTCATGTTGTTCTAAAAGTATGGCAGAGTTCAAGGAGCATTCTTGTTTTTTGGTTTCATGGTTACTACTTTTATTTTTATTTATATAGTTTAAGTTTTTTTTCTTTTATTTTTGTTTTTCCATTAAATGTTTTTTTTTTGTCTTCTCTTAATTCAGCTTGAATTTGTTTTGTGGGTATATTTTTTTCCCCAATTTTATTTTATTCAGTTTCTGCGACATTTAGGATTTAATGCTTGGTTGCTTTAGTTAAAAACTTTTCGTAAATACTGGCATTTTAAACTTATTCACTCATGCTATTCTTAGACAATTGTATGGACAACATTTTGCAGAGGACGGAAAATGTTAATAGAAATTTTTGTGGAATTTAAAGAACCCAGCGAGTAAACTTACAAAATTCTTAGAATACAATAGAAATTTCATCACATTTTCTGCGAAGAAAACTATTTTCTAAGATTCCTAATACTTTTGAAAACTATTTTAAGAAATTAAAAAATGTTGCCAATCTTTAGAAATAAAAAACTGTCATAAGAAATTGCTTATAAAATTTTCAACTACTGCATACTTTTATGTGTTAAGCAAAAAAAATACTATTGCCTGTTTTTTAGGAATAAAAAACTTGCATTACAAATTCTTTAAGAAATTTTACCTGGTTTAAGTATTAAATGAAAAATAAAAGATATTTTCAAATAAATTAGCAATTTTTAACAAGTTTTCTAAAAAAATTATCTTAAGTTCTACATACATACATTTATGTGTTGATGTTAACTAACTTGTTACCTTGAAAATGTTAAACCAATTTAATATAGAATTTATGAAAATTTTAAAAAGGTTTGTTGACTTCAGACGTGCATTTGACACATTACAACACAGGGCGATATGGGAACCTCTAAGATGCAAAGGAGTTCCCGAGAAGGTAATAAATCTCATTAAGGAGCTAAACAACAACGAATTTCGTTGAATACTCCAATAGGGTTCAGCAAGCAAATCCATCAAAGTAAACAAAGGTATTTTTCAAGGATGTATGTCTTCTATCCAACCGCTTCTCTAATATGCAATCCAAAACTCAAGCCTTTGCTTGAAATCAATGCGCATAAATTCTTTATGCAACACCAACTTCCAGCTTTCGGGCCAACCCATTGACGATGGTGAAATTGTTGGTTATGTGAAGAGTATAATTTCAAAAAGAGGAGGCAGCAAACAAGATATACAAAATAGACTTTGTAAGCAAAAGCAAGCGTATGGCATGCTTAATAAATTCTGGATTTTGAAAAATATCTATAAAATCGTGAAATCTGTGCTCCTGTGTGGCTGTGAAACCAGGAATATTTCAAGTCGTGAAAAGAGTTGTATACAATCATTGGTTACCCCCGGTTTCTAAGACTTATACACAGGTTATTCTGGCGTCCCACCATATCAAATATGGAGTTGTAAAATTTATCCAATCAAATTCCTTTTCAAATTTTACAACAATAGCATTATTTGTTACGTTTTTGGGCCAGCTTAAATATTTTTCGAGAGTAGACTTTATATGGGGCCTACTGTAAATTATGAGCCGCTCTTCATGAAATATAGCAATGTAATATCTAGTCTTATGGAAATACGAGAGACCAAGTTTCACAACAATATTTAACATTTTTCGAGAGGGGTCTTGATATGCTGTCTATGGTAAATTATAGAGAGATTTTCAAAAATTCACAACTTCGTCAGCTCATTATTGGTTTGACTTACCGATAATTTTTAAAAACATCGAGTTAGGTTTGGGTTAAATATATTTTGAATTTTCCCTTTCTGAAACCAAAATTAGTTTCATGAAATTGTTTTATGATTTCTATTAAATATTTTAATTTTGTTATGTTTTGTTTCGCTCTACACGCAACTGCTTAGAGATTGCAGCAAATTCCTTATAAAATAACGTACAAAATGAAATTTACTCTTGCAGCAACAAGAAAATAAATTTCACTTTTACTTTGCTTCATTGCCGTGAGAAACAAAGTAGTTAAAGCGAAAGCTAACGAAATGACAACAAGAAAATAAAGTTCACTCTTGCTTTGCTTCATTGCCGTGAAAAAAATAGACGAAACAAGAGCAAAATTTAATAACAACAACTCAATACACAGCAGTAAGCAAACGTATGCAGCACAGAAAGCTACTTTTTACAATTAAATTTAGAAATGTTGCGTATGCGGCACAATACCATTATTTTCACTTTCAATAGAATGCTATTAACTTCTAACTTCATTAATGAAATTTCACAATAAATTTCTTTTAAAAATATGCAGCAAGCAGTGTTAAAAATACAAAAAAAAAAAAATAATTGGGTGTTTTTCAGAAAACTTCGTGTAAACCATCATTTCCATTTTTCTTCACTTCGACTTTTTGGCATATGCGCCAAACTAACGATGAGCTAACGACTTATCGTAGAGGGATAAAAATGTTTGAAAATAGTTTTTCTATTTTTTAGAAGTGAAAAAAAAATTATTCTGAAAAAATTTTTCTGGATTTTAAATAATACATGATTTTTTAAGTAAATAATATAAAAATAATACAAAATTTTTAATTAACAAGATTTTGTTTGTCGTGCTTAATTCCCAATTTTTAATCTTGATTAATACACTGAAATTTATTATTGATGTGTTCAGGTATTCCTATGCGAATTTCACTGGTTGCTTAGGCGAGATCATCTGGAAACTTTATCCAAAGATTTTTAGAAAAACTAAAGATATTATACAAATTATACAAACTGTTAAGCGAATAAGAATTATAAGCAATAGTTTAACTTGTAACAATATCAAAACTTAAAGAAAAACAACAACAATAAACAGTGAGTTTATCTCTTCATACATTCCCCAATACCATAATATAATAATTGAAGTGCTGGTAAGAATTGACTCATGAAGGACCTATTAATTTAACATTAAATTTCAGATAATTTTTTGTAAGGGTTGTGGCAGGACTTGTAAGGATCGTTTATAAATATAATGTATAGGTTTTCAGGATTCAAAAGGACATTTTGTAAAGAATTAAGGATTAATTATTTTGCTATAACAGAATTCAAATACTGACAGAATAAAATGCTTATTGTCATTTAATAACTATTAAAAATAATCTGGATAACTTAAAAGAAGACATACTAACCTTCTAATTTTGACATGGATTTAAGCGAAATGTGGACAAAATACCGAAATTGTTTGCAAAACTTTTATATTCAATAATCGAATGATTTCAAAAAGAACAATAGTATTTATTGCAATATCTAATCTACTTAATAATTATTATTACATATTTCAATTGCGAATTTATTAAATTTTTTTTCTTATTTTATAATAATTGGAGCTGTTTTGCATAAATTATAGAAGAAGTAGAAAAAAGGATATATGAAGGGTTCATCTATTTTTTGGTCGATTAAAATCAAATTTTATTTTTGTAACGACAACATAATACTACATTCATTTTTGTAGTTTGGTAAAATTGTTTGCATGTTAAATGGAGTTATAAGCCGATTCATTAAAGATTTTGATATTTCATTAAAACTTATATTCAGTAGATTTTTGTATGATTTTTTTAAGTTTTAATTATAATTGAAAGAATATATGAATAGATCTTTTTGTTCAAAGCAAAATGTAAAGAAAATCCAGCAGATATATTGCTATTATTTTAAGACGTTCATTCTTGTAAGTATTTTTATATCAGTAATACGTTAAAACAGCATAGCATCTTAAAGTCCACTTATTTTTCTGCTTAATAAAAACTCTTAAATTTTTCTTTAAACCGAGTTGTATCACTAATTATTTGAAAATGTGAATTTTTACAAAGAAAGTTAAAAAAAGGATATATGGAAAGCTTTTTAATTATTCAATAAGTTTTTATAAAATTTATTTTTGATAAAGATTTTCAAACAAGACATTCAATCTCAAAATTTCAAGCAATTTGAATAATCCTGGCGCTTGGAAGCCAACGAAAAACTATTTTTATCTTAACATGCTTTCATTAATATATTTGAATGCCTTTATTTTATGCTTACTGGGCTATCTTCTATACTTTTTTTATTTAGTATCTTGTTACCGATGAAGTCAACTCAATTTCAACTCAAGTCAACTAGACTCTGTCATTTTTTCATGCTTTCTTTTTTGTTTATCCATTCAGTTGTTTTCGGTCCGTCTGTAGCGCTCTAACAAAGTATCTACACACATGTTCGTTAATAAATAATTGGAAGGTTTCGTTTTTCCTAAACATGACAATTTTCATGGTTATTAGAGCTAAAATTGATTTAAAAACAATATCCAACATACACACAACCACATTAGATTTAAGCTATTGTTGTTAAACTAAATGAAATCTAAAATAATTTTCGTTCTTCATTTTAGTCCTGAATGGCAAAAGTTGATGGCACAAATTAAATAATACATATTAATAATAATTTGGTAAAATTTATAACTTTCAATAGAAGATATACATAAAAGAAAATGATATATTTTAGAGGCAAAATTAACTCGTAAATAAAAAAGTTTTAGAAAAGAAGTCGAATTTACGATTCATCAAGACAATAAAATTGTTCCGTCTTTATTTTGTGTTTTATGTCTATGGGTTTTGGTATTTTCATGTTAATATTGCCAAGATATTTATTTTGTTGAAATTCAAAATTTTTTTTTCTCTATTTTTTATGTAAATTTTTAAATTTGAATGGTTTGGCAATAATGTTGCAACGAAACTTGACAAATAAATATGTATAAAAATTATTAACAACAAAATTTTTAATTATTGAGAGAAATTGAAGATTATCAACCTGATAGCAACCCAGACAGAAATTGTGACTCTTAACAAAAATAAAGTATTACAGTACCATTATAAAAACAAAATTAAGAACTTTTGTCAAATGTGGTGTCATCACAGTACTAATAAAAACAAGTAAGAATGCTACATTCGGCTTTGCCGAATCTTGAATACCCTCCACCGACTCACACTGGGTTATTGGGTATCAAAACTGTGGATTAATTAAAAAATTAATTTTGAAATAACACTCGAATACTTAATAACCATAGAAACTAGACATAATTCTGCGTCACTGACCGAAAAAATAACGGCTCTAAGTTGTATAGTGCAGCTGTATTGTGTTTTCGAATTTACACTTTCATTCTTTGTTCGCTTGCGCTCGCTGTAAAATTGATATTTAAAGTTTGTCAAAGTGTTTTTCGATAAAAAAAACTTCAAGTGAAATTTAAATCTGAGTATGCAGCCTTCAACTTCAGGTATTGAATTATTTTTCAGATACAAGTATTACAGCAAAAAAAGTGATTTAATATTTTAAATTACTTTTTTTGTTCAAAGTCCCCAAAATGTGCATATTTGGAGTATATAGTTGGACATATAGTTAATTATCGGACTAGATATGGCCCTGATTTTTTTTTTAAATTTTGCGGATTGTAGACGATGTTTCTGCAAAAAATTGAGCTGCGCTTTTGTGGCATTTTTGATTAATTCTACTTTTTGTTCATAATGTCAGTGGTCAAAAATGATAAATTTCCACGCATGTTTTGTGTTGCTGGTGTTTTGTGTATCTGTTTTGTTATTGATATTTATTACTTGTTTTGTGTTGTTGTTGTATTACTGATTTGTGATGGTTTATTATTTGTTTTGTGTTGTTGTTTCCGAGTGTTTGCCTTCCAGTTTTGGAGTATTAGATACTTTATTTTTTTCGATAGACAATGTTAGTTTTGTCCCAGTGAATGTCAATTTAATTGTGAAAAGCTAAATGGAAAAATATTTCCACTTTAAAAGTAAAAAAATGT
Organism: Pollenia labialis; assembly: GCA_949318255.1. Classification (NCBI taxonomy): domain Eukaryota; kingdom Metazoa; phylum Arthropoda; class Insecta; order Diptera; family Polleniidae; genus Pollenia; species Pollenia labialis. The sequence continues at coordinate 15,226,683 of OX439139.1, forward strand.
TTTACCTATTTTGTTAGGGATAAGTTCAAGCACACGTTTCTTCACTCGTCAACATCTATACAACCTAATGCAAACCTCAGGATTCCAGCATTTTGAAGATAAGTGCAACTATTTAAATGAAGAAATAAAGAAGCGTACTGAACCATCAAAGAAAGATATTCCTATTTTCAATGCCACAATAAATCGTTTTATCTCCGAATTTAAAACCCGATGGTCAAGATGTCATAGAAAAGAAGAACGTTTCTTTAAAACCCATCGGAATTGGCTAGACTCTTCTATTTTTTTTTTTTTTTGTACTAAACAGCTAAAACGATGTCGCTGAAAAACCTGTATCATCGATATCTTGCTAACTAAGCGAGTTATCGATAACTTCATTTTAGTTTTCCGCCTAATTTAAGAAGTTCGAAAAACAAAATTATTTGGTCCAGTAAAACGCTGAAAAGTTATCGATTTGTTTAAAACTTCAAAGTCAGATATCTCGATAACGAGTTATCGATAATTCTTACTTAATTTTTTCGGTTTATTTTGAGGTATTCTCTAAGAAAATAAAACGTTAAAAAGTTATCGATTTTTTTAAACTTCAACTCCAGATATCTCGATAACTAAACGAGTTATCGATAATTTTTATATAATTTTTTCGGCTTATTTTGAAGTGTTCTAAACAAAAATTATCAGTTTAAGAGGCCTCGGAATTAATCCACAGTTTTGGTACAAAATACCCCAGTGTGCGACTGTTAGAATATTAAGGCGTGGTCAATTAATTAGTAATTTATTGTTATAAAAACTAGCGCCAGTATTTAATTTGTTGCGGTTTAGACCTACATACGTTTGTTAAATTATTGACCGACAGTCATAAAGCTTTATGCGTTTATTTCTAGGCATATTAAAGTTAACAGTTTTGGCCCAACTAAAATTATTTTCGAAATGGGAACTTTTATTGGAACCAAGATTTTTCTTAAGAAATTTGTCTCCAATTGAAAAATATCAGTCTTAAGAAAAAGCTTTTCAATTTTGAAATTTTAGTCTTAATTAAATTATCTATTTAATTTTAGGAAATTGCTTTCAAAGTTTTTGTCTCCAATTTGCAAAGATTTTACTTTAGAATGGCTTCCTTAACTTGAAGACAGTTGTCTAATAAAATATGTCATCGGTTTGGAGAAAGTTTTCTTATCAAATATCTTTCTAAAGGGCTAATGTAACTATCCTATTCTTTTTAGAACTTTTTTGAATTAAGGATGTCACTAATTTGCAAAGACTTCTCTGCAGAAATATGATTGTCACCAATTTAAAAATGTTTTTCTTAAGAGAAATATCTTTCATTTTGACGACTTTGTGTTAAGGAGATTTCTTTCGTAGTACTTGTCTCCAATTTGAAAAGATTTTTCTAAAGAATGACGCCTGTAGTTTGAAGACACTTCTTTAATGTAACATGTCTCCAATTTGGAGACATTTTTCTAATTTACTGTATCTCTTATGTAAAGTATGTGCCCAACATAAAGATATTTCTTATAAGAAATATGTTTCTAATAAGGAAAAAAATTTTCGAATCAAATATTTTGTATGTATGTCTTCAATTCAGACACATTTCTCTAACAAAATATATCTCCAGTTTGAAAATAGTTTTCTTATGAACTAATTCTCCAATTTGGAATATATTGTTTTAAGGGTTTGCGATAAACGTGCTGTAGTCAGTGCTGCAGAGCCAGTGTTTGGATTCCTTTTACTGCCTTAGATGTTCTTGAAATATTAGTGGTTCACTTGTACTCCGACACTCCTCCATTATGATTTCGGATTTGCATCAAAAAGTCCTCTATGCAGATGTGTTACTTTAAGACGAGAGACATTAAGACGTCTCTGATCAGTGGTTGCAGTTTATGCAAATGCTTGACTGGGTACTCAACTTAACGAGTAAATTTGGTGTTTTACCCCACTCTCCTACTTAAGCCCCAAAATTAAAATTCAATAAACTTACGTTGGGCTTCAGGGATTTTTCATAAATCAGTGTCAAGTTTGGGGAGACTTTCTTTATTTATAATGACGACAATTAAGTAGTTTTCTAGTATTTTTTTAAAATATATTTTCAAAGTTTTCTTTAGGCTTATTTTTATGTAAATATTTCTTATTCGCTTTATTTATTTTATTTTCCAAATCACTTAATTCTGAAACTATTAGTAGCTTAAGCCAGCCAACCATGACAGATTCAATTAGATTTGGTTCATTTTCGCTTTAAATAATTCAGCAATCAAACAAGATTTTAACATTTTTCTTAAAAAAAAAAATAAATAAAACAATCCTAATAACTTAAGCCACCTTCTCCCTTCCCTCTCCTGCCCTTTTCAGCAGAGTATTCCAACTCTATTCTTGCCCCACCCTTGATAATTAATTTAATAATTTCATGATAATTTAACTTGCCGCCACTGTGATTGTAACAGTGTTAGTGACTGAGGCGTTGGTGGTAGTGGTGGTAGTATTTTAAATAGTTGAATTTAAATGTCTGCCTGAATAAAGAGAGTTAAAGTGAGTGAGCCTGATTTCAAGCGGAAACGGAAATACGCTGTGTAGTTGTTATAGTTCATATTATTGCTGTTGTTGTTTTCGTTGGTAGGCAGCTTAATATTCATTACATTTTCATTATTATTATGTTAATTCGATAAGGGATTTTTAGGTTTTCCCTTGCTCTCCCCTTCTTTAGTTTCAGTTTTGACATTAAAAAACAGTACTGCGGCGTATTACTGGGGCAATTTATGCCTTTTTTATTTTTATTTTTTTTTAAAGAAATAAAGAATTGTTTTCCCTTTAAAGCAGTTGAATGTATATTAAACGCTGTTTCTGTGTACGTCAATTTAGATTTTCTATAAACGCTGCTGTTTTCAGTTTTATTTTCGTTTTACTTTTGAATTTTTCCTTTCAAGTGCCTTCATACGCTAAAAAACGGGAAAAAATCAAAAATGTTGTCGTAGAGCAGTGAAAGAAATGAAATAAATAGATTTTTTTAAGCATCATACTTGAGTTAATTTGAAAATCTTTTCATTTATTTTATTTCACTTCTGTTTCTGTTATTTTTTTTTTTTTTAGTTAAATTTTTTATTCAGTATTGTGGTGATAATGTATTACTTTAGATACAAAAATCATTCTGTATCCAATATTTTCCTTTTTTAACGTTATCTTTGTGTTTTCCTTTTGTTAAGATTACGTTTAGAAAGGCTGAAAAAATGTTAATTTTTTTAATTTAAAAGTATTTGCATCAGAGATAATAATGAATTAAGTAAATAAAAGCGAACTTGCTTATATAGAAATATTTATTCATTTAAATAAAAAACAAATTCAAGTGGTTTTCATTTTTATTTTGTGGCCTGTAAATAATCGATAGTAATTAGGGCGAGATCATAAATTTAAATGAAAAAAAAAAATAAAGAAAAAAAGTAAATTGTTGTTACAACAAATTGAAGGCACTCTATTCTAAAAACTTCCCTTTAAAAAAGGAAAAAGGAAATACTTTATAAAAAATTTTTAAAATTGGAAACATATTTTTCTAGAAATATTTCTTTCAATTTGTCTAAAATTTCGTTAATTAAATAACAACAAATTAAGACATATTTTTTCCTAGTACAATTTCTAAAAATAAAGACATATTTCTCTAAGAAAGTCTTCACATTTTATTTTAAAAAAATTACGTCTGGTTCTTTAAAATGCGTCTCAAGAAAAATTTTTTTTAAATTGAAGTCATATTTCTATAGAAATTTTTCTAAAGCCGCCTTCTAAACAGACCCATAAAATAGAACCATGTCCACAATTTCAGTCAGAAACTGTGCTTCAGTTCTTTCAAAGAAAGTCTCTAAATAAGAATTAGATGATCAACTTAGGCCACTATATTAGGAAAAGTGTCTCCAAATTGGGCACAATTTTAATTAAAATCTCTTCGAATAAAGTACAGTAATTCTTAGAAAAATGTCTGCAATTTGAAAACTCTCCTTTACTTCGAATAATATTTTCATATTAAGCACATTTTTGTGTTTTTAAGTATCATGTCTCCAAATAAGATGCATTCTTTTTTTGAAAAATTTCTATATCTCGACAGATTCTTCTTTTGAAAAGTATTTTTTATGAAAAATGCTTGCAAACTGAATACATTCTGTTATTGAAAAGTTCCTCCAAACTAGACACATTGATCTTAAGAAAACGGATTCGAAATGGCTAACATTTTTCCTGCGAAATGTGCCAACAAATCGAGCATAATTTTCTTTAAGAAACCAGTATTCGAAAATAAACAGTACATTATTTAGCGTTCGGCTCATACACCCAAGAACGGTATCACTCTTTACGTTCGTAACTTTTTTCAAGAAAGTGCTGAACATTATATACTGTTCAGTTTTTCGTTAAAAAAGAGAACAATTGTAGTGATACTCTACACAAGCATTATATTTTAATGTTCTATAATGTTTCTTCTTTAACACTGATAAAGAAACGAACAATCAAACAAATTTTAGCAACGACCGCAGCATGAACAGCTTGTGTGTGTATTGTGTAAAATTATTACATAAAAAGCCAGAAATTTTTGTTTTTTTCGAATGTGTATTTTGTTTTTGTAAAAAAATTTTGTTTTTTTACCAGCCAAAAGCGACGAACATTAATGAGCTAAACCGAACACAATGAAGTTTGTGGTTTAAAAAACCCCGTACGGAATTAAATGTTCTCATCTTTTGTTGAGTTGGATAAAAACAGTATTATTTTTGTGTTCGAAAGATGACAAACAGGGAAACGATATTTTTTTACTGCCAATTTCACGATGTCACTCGAACGCTTTCGTTCGCACAAATTACATGTTAAACAAATTTTGAGAGTTTGTTTTACATGTATTTTGTGCAGTTAATGATTTTCTACACAAACACTATTAGCGTTTGTGTTTTCTACAAATCTACCGAATCGAACATTTGGGACCCATGTTTAGTGTTTATTTATGAACACTGTAAGAAACTCTATCTAAATAAGGCCAGTTTTTCTAAACAAAATATCTTCAAATTGGTCACACTTTTTTTTAGAAAGTGTCCCCAAACAAAACACATTTTTCTCTAGAAATGTGTTTTAAAATTAAAAAAAAGAACATTCAATTTCAGCAACATTCGAATAATGTTGTCAACTTTAACACATTTTTTGTTGTTTTATGAAAAATATCTCGAAATACAACACATTCTCTTTCAGGAACACTTTTACAAATTCTTTTTTAAAAAACTATCCCCAAATTGGTCACACTTTTCTTTAGAAAGTGCCTCAAAACGAAACACATTTTTTATAGAAAAGTGCTTCCGTATCGTTAAAAAATGTCTCCAATTTAAGAAACGCACTATTCTTTCGAATAGTTTTTTCAAATAGAACACCCTTTTTGTTGTTTTATGCAAAATGTTTCCAAATTAAACGCATTCTTATTTACAAACACATTTTCAAATGGGACACATTCTTCTTAAAAAATTGTAAATTAAAAAATTGAAAAGTGTTTTCAAGTTGGTTAATATTTTTTCTTAGAGAAATGTCTCCACATAGAAAACACTTCTTTTGAATAATATTGTTATAAATGAAACACATTTTCCTTTTGAAAAATATTTCCTAGTTTAAAATTCTTTAAGTTAACACATTTCTAATTAGAAAAATAATATTGAAATAACCTTTTGGTATAGAAAAATTAAACATATTAAAATCATACATTTAAAAATATTTTGCAAACTTTTAACTAAGTTAATGCAGAATTATTTGTACATGTTTCGAATGGCCTTCTTTGCCATATTGGGAAAACGGATAAATTGAAATATGTTGAAATAAACTTTTAAAAATTTAATTTCTTTTTTCTTTTAAAAACTATAAATTTTAAATAGAAAATAAATGCTTTTCAAGAATGTAATAAAAAAAGAGAGAGAAAAAAATTTACAAAATATATTAGAATTTTTATTGCAACATTTTATTTAAGGTACATCTTCAGCAGCAACAACAACACCAAATAAAGGAGATGAATATAAATATTTCATTTTTTGCAATATTTCTATTTTTATGTTCACATTTTATTGCATATAAAGTCATAAATAATACACAGTACCTCTAACTCTCCATTTCCTCTCTCTCTTTCTCTTTATCCCTCACACAAACTTTCCATCACTATTTCTCTATTTCTTTGTTACAGTACAAACACTATAAAATCTAAAAAGGAACCCAAAATACATTTAAACATTTTAAAGGCAAGAAATAGCAAAAAAAAAGTACCAGCTTCTCTCGCATATAAAGGGATTCAGGGAGTTGTACTAAAATTGCAAGGAGGCCATAGAACGGGGAGAACATTTTGAAATTGTAGCAGAATTAAAAAAATATTAAATAAATACTATTATACCGCATAATAAAAATGAATAAAATGTGCAATATATGGTTGAAATATACTTATGTTTTTTTTTCTTGACATATAAAAGTTTCCCAAAGAAAGTAAATGAAAAGCTAGAAAAAAATATTAACAAATTTAAGCTAAAAATTTAACTTTGTTCCATAGATTTTCTAAAAATGAAGATCAAATTAAATAAAAAAAATTACTCCTGCATTTGCAATCCGTTTGAAAAACTAGATATTAAATTAATCTCTAAAACAAATAACGTTATTGAAATTTGGCTGTGGAAAAATTGTTATCTTATAAAATTAATGACATTTAAATTTATCTTAAGAAATATTTACGGTCTTGAGATTTGAAAATTAAATTTTTCTCAAGAAAATTTTTAATATCGAAAATTTTCTTTAGAAAATTTAAAGATATTGAGACTTCCTCTAGAATATTAAAGATAGATTGAATAGTCTCACGATGTTGTAATTTTTTTTTTAAATCTACAATGTAGATAAATTCAAAATCGTTAATTTTTCTTGAAAAAAATATTAAAATATTCTAAAGAAAAATTTACAAACTTGATTTCGTTGTTTAAGTCTTCCTTTAAAACATTTACAATTTACAATTATTTTCTAAAAAATTTTACGATATTGAAATTAGTCTCTAGTAAATTTAAATTCTTTGATTGTCCATTAAATATTAAAATTTGTTCTCTAAACGATTAGCAATATGAGATTTTTCTCAAAAAAAAGTTTACGATACTAGCTAGGATTATTCTCTAAAGCAATTAACGATATTTAAAGTTTTCTTAAACAAATTACGATTTTGAAATTTTCTCTAACAAAATTTATAACATTGAACGTTTTGCTAAGGAAAAATATTATTTTACGATATTCAAATTTTTTACTCCAAAAAGTTACGATTAAAAATTTATTCTTTAGAAAAATTAACGATGCAAAATTTTTGTATAGAAAAATAAATGTATGCCAATAAGATTAGTGAATATTTATCATACTAAAATGTTTTTCTTAAAAAAAATTACGATATAAAAAAGTTAAGGAATTTGAAATTTTTTCTAAAAAATTTACGATATTGATATTTTTCTCTAAAAAGAGTTAACAATAAAGTATTTACGATATTAAAATTTTTCTTAAGAAATATCTACGATATTGCTATTTTTCATTAAAAAAAATTTTTAAATATAAATATATTTTTTCTAGTGGCAGATATTTAGATTTTTTTATAATAAAATTTACGATATTTAAATTTTTTTCTATAGAAATTTACTTTAATTGAAAAGTTTTTCTTGAAATGTTATTGTCATTCAATATATGCGACATTGAGATTTATCTGTAATAAAATTTACTGTTTAATTTTTTATAGAAACTAAAAGTTTGTTTGCAACACAAAATTTATGATATTGATATTTTTCTATAATAAAATTTACGGTATTCAAAATTAAGATTGAAAAATTCTTCTTCAAAAGAATAAATATGTTTCTTTAGAAAATTAACGATATACATATATTGCCATTTTCTTTAATAAAAATTACGATATTAAAATATTTCTCTTTAATCCCAAAAATTACTTTAATAATTTCTCTTTAACTTTAAAAGATATTTAAATTTTTCTATAATAAAATTTTCGATATTAAAATATATCTTTGCAGAAATTTGCTAAATTGGAAATTTTTCTAAAAACTATCGGCCCTGTTCTGTAAACCGAATCGTTTTTAAAAACGAGAAATTTCTAAAACCGAATAAATCGCTTTTTGGTGTTCTGCAAATTACTCGTATTGATATGATTCGAAATTAGGGTCGAATTTTTAGTTAATCGTCAAAGTCAGCTGTTGATTAAAAAATTCATAATTTGTAAATAAAAAGAAAGATATAAAAATGCCCGGAGTGTTTGTGTTAAGCTACAATTCCATAAAAAAACGTAAAATACGCCAATTAAACATTTAATTTTGCCGCGTTCAAAAATTGTTTGTGGTTTATTTTGCCAAAACATATGTTCTACAATTCTAGAGTTGCCAGACAAATTATTGTATTTTATTGCTAAATAATGGTGTGTAATGAAAGAACATTCAAGGTAATTGAACCTTCAGATATATTTGGTCTTTATATTTATCGCAAATATTAAAAATTTAATTTATTATAATATACAAATACTGAGTTTGTACTAGACAAACTTTGACAGCTACATATTCACAAACAGTGGTGACTCTACTTTTTCGAAAAAGAGACAAAATGCTGATCGCCATTTTAAAAATAAATTGTGTTTTTGCAAAATACTTGTGATTTACGCAATTATTTTATTTTAAATAAGTTTTTTTGAATTACAATTTAATTTAGTTATAAATTTGTCATAAAAATTTAATGTATAATGTTTACTATTATTACAAGAGTATTGTTTTTGCAAATGCCTTTTACATTCTCTTTAAAAAAAGTGTTTTGTTCATTAAACTTTTTTTGTCACTTTTAAAGCAAAAATATGCAAAAGTTTTAGGTTGTTTTTAAAATATATTTTTTTCAAATTCAAATATATCAAAATGCATGAAATTTTAATAGAATAAATTAAAAAGACTTCATATTTTATATTGCACTTGTTTTTTTGTTATTTTTGTAGTCATTTATTAAAATAATTACACATTCGATTTCCTTTCGACTAGGTTTGTTTACTCGGTTTCAAAACGAGAAAAATTATGTGAATTCGGTTTACAGAACACCAAAAAATGTGAATTCGTTTTAAAACGAGAAATTTTCTCGAATTCGGTTTACAGAACAGGGCCGTATATTGAGATTTTTATATAAAAATATTTAGTATATAGACAATTTTATTAATTAAATTTAGGTTTTTGATATTTTCCTGTTTTAAATAAATTTATAATTATGTCTTTTATAGAAAAATTTTGGCTACTAAATTTTTTTCTTTACAAAAATTTACGATACCCAGATTTTTTTATAATAAAATATAAGATATTTAAAATTTTCCATTTTAAAATTTACGATATTAAAATTATTCTTGATAAGAATTTGCATTTCAAAATTTGTCTGTAAAAAACTTTACGATATAACAATTTTTACAGGAGTAAAATAATATTTTTGTTTGTTTTTTATTAACTTAAGACATAAAGGTCCGTTTTCACAACTAACCGATTGCTAAAGTTTTGATTTTATCGGGCGCATAAAAAGTGTTCCATCATTAAAACTTTACCCTAACCTAAAGTGAGCGATAAGGTAACGGAAAACCCATACTAACTGTTAGGTTGACAAGTTGTAATAACGGAACACTTTCGGTAAATTGTGAAAACGGGCCTATGATTTTTTTATAAAAAATTTGCGATATAACATTTTTCTTTACAGAAATTAACTTTATTTCAAAATGTTTTCTAGAAATGGATGAATATCGATATTAATATTTTTCCTATAGAAAATAACTTTATTTTAGATTTCTTCCTGAAACGATATTGAGATTTTTCTATTATAAAATTTATGATATAGAGATGTTTGTGTTATTGAATTTACTGTATTGAGATTTTCCTGTTATAAAGTTTTTTTTAAAGAAAAATTAAGAAAATTAAAAAAATTTGGAGTAAGATTAAAGTTATTGGGGATTTTCTGTAAAGAAATTTACGATATTAAGGTTTTTCTTTAATGATATTCACGGAATTCAGATATGTCCATAACAATAATTTATCTTTTAAATTTGTTATCTAGCATAATTTATGGTATTAAAATTTAAAAAAAAAAAGCTAAAATTTATGTTCTAGGCAAAATTTTACGATATAAACTTTTTTTAGAGAAAAATACAGGAAAAATGTAATAACACCACTTTTATCATTTAATGCATTCGTAAATATTTAAAATATTTCAAAAATCATGGAAGTGTGTTTCCACATGAGGGTAAATGCCTTGGAGCCTCCTCTAGTTACTCAATAATATTTTTATCTCTTTGCTAAATGTATAAAGCACACATACATATAAATGTATGTATGTTTATATTTGACTGCATTTCTGTGTATATAGAATACATTTAGAGTTCGTTAAACTGTTTATTTTTCGAAAAATTGTAGTTTTTAGTTTTTATTTTGAAAATTGTACAGAGATTTCAGAGTTGTTCCACAAATTTTAATTTTCCTTTATTTCTAAATCAGTAAAACAAAAAAAAAAAACTTTTGAAAAATTACATACGTTAAGTTGTTTGTTGGTACTTTACTGAATATTTTTTCATTAGTTTTTGCTTTTTTTTAATTTTTGTTTCTGCTTTTAGTTTAGCTTTTTGCTCATTTATTGCCTGATGAGTAGCCAAGCATAACGCCACCAATGTTTGCTATATATGGGTCTACTATACGGAATCTATTGTTTTCAGTTTTACTAGTTAGTAAACTGTAGGTTAGTGTAAACGTTTTCTGATACATACATACTTATATACATTTAACATATGTACATTTAGTGTATGTGGAAACACATCCACTGCATTGTGTTGTTGCTGTTGTTGTTTATAACCCTAAAACAATTGTTGTTTAGACCGTAAAACACACAGCAAAACTTTCATTCTCTTTTTTTTTTTTAAATATCCCCCGCTTAAATCAACGCAAAAATGGCTAATGATTCTAGAAGTTTTAGTTTTAGTTTTTTCTTTTGCGGTTTTTGTTTAAGATAACAAAAACTTTTTTACTAAAAACACTATTTGTTTAGACGCATAAACATGTTTGCCTTCAGGCTGTAATGAAACCATAATGCAACAATAAAATTTTACAAAAATGTTTAAAAACAAATTTTATGTAAGAAATCAAATTGCTTTATTTCTACAAAACAGAGTGTCCATTAAAAAATTTTTATTCAAACCAATCCAGTTTTTAAAAATCAATTGTTTCTACAAAAATATTAAAATGTTTTAAGTACCGTAAGTTTTCTTCAATTAAAATTTCAATATCGTTAATTTTCTAAGAAACTTTTAGTAATGAAAATTTTCTATGGAAAAGTTTTAAGAAAATTTCATTATCATAAAATTCTTTTAAAATCGCAAATTTTTTTTAAATAAATTTAATAGCTTTAATTTGTCTTCAACAAAATTATAATTTTGTATGTTACTCTTTTTGGAAAGTTTTATTATCGTAATTTTTTCTTTTGCGGAAATTAGTATTGCTTTAGAAAAATTTCAGTATCTTATTCAGAAAACTTTTAATGTATCTTATGGAAAATTTTTATTTAAAAATTTTAATATCCTAAAATTTTGTTTTAGAAAAATTTCCTTAAAGAAAAAGTTCAAGGTCGTTGAATTTTCTACAGAAGAAATTTAATGACACAAAATTTTTTTTTAGAAAACCGGTCACAAAGTAAAATTTTCGCATAAGTGTTTCAAAATTGTTAAATTTTTAATAAAAAACTTTTTATATCGTAAAATTTTTTATATGAAACATAAAATATCATCCAGTTTTTAAGGAAAACATTTAAGATCATAAATTCTTTAATACAATACTTTTAAAATCGTAAAATTTTTATAGAAAATTATTAATATCATAAAGTTTTAAGTAGACAATTTTCAATGTAGCGTAAATTCATATTAACGTTTATGATATTTTTCTATAATTTATGATTTTATATACAAATTATAAGTTTGGAAATTTTCTATAGAAATTTCTATTATAGTACTATATTTAAAAAAAATTCCAATAAAAATTCTTTAAAGAATTTATGTATATCGTAAAATTTTATATAAAAAACTATCAATACCACATATACCAAAATATTTAATATCGCAACAATTTTTATAAAACATTTCCAATATCGTATAACTAATTAAAATTCTCTATTACTAAAATTTAAAATTTAAAAATTGAATATATAAAATTTTAATATCACAAAATTTTCTGTTGAAAACTTTCAATTCATTATAATATCGTAAAATTCCCTATAGTCAACTGTAAATAACGTAACATTTGCTTTTAATATCGAATAAATAAAAATGTATGTTAATGAATTTTTCATGACTATATGATATATGTACAGGGTGGCCCAAAATTACCGAAGGGGTTTGAATTGCTTATAACTTTTTTATTATAATTTTTTTCTTTTCTTTTCAGTATGTTGTAAAGAAGACTTCGGTAATTTAAAATGGAGCAGTAATCAATTGCACAACGTGCCCAAATTGTTGAGCTTTATTTTTCAAATCAACGATCCATTATTTTGACTCAGCGTGTATATCGCAACGAAGCACATTTCCAATTAAGTGGGTTCGTTAATAAGCAAAACTGCAGGATACGGGCTACGGAAAATCCGAGAGTAGTTAAACAGCGAGAATAACAGCCACCTAAGTGTAAGATTTGGTGCGGTGTTTCATCGAAATGGATAATTGGTCCTTAATTTTTTAAAAATCAACACGGGTTCTATAGAAAAATTTACTTTAGTGATATTTTTATTAGAAAAATTTACGTAACTGATATTTTCAGTGATATTTTTTCATAGAAAAATTTACGTTATTGATATTTTTAGTGATATTTTTGTATAGCAAAATTTATTTTAGTGAAACAGATTTTCTATAGAAACATTTACTTTAGTGATATTTTTATATAGAAAATATTACGTAACTGATATTTTCAGAGATATTTTTTTATAGAAAAATTTTGCGCTACTGACATTTTTATTGATATTTTTGTATAGGAAAATTTACCTTAGTGATAAAGTTGTTCCATAGAAAAATTTACGTTACTGATATTTTTGTACAAGAAATTGACTTTAGTTATAAAGTTATTCTATAGAAAAGTTTACTTTGGTGATATTTTTCTATAGAACAATTTACTGAAGTGATATTTTTCTATACAGAAATTTACTTAAGTGATAGTTCTCTACAGAAAATTTTACTTCAGTGATATTTTTAGTAATAATTTTCTATAACAAAATTTACTTTAGTGATATTTTTTTATAGAAAAATTTACGTTACTGATATTTTTAGTGAAATTTTTGTATAGAAAAATTTACTTAAGTAATAATTTTCTATAAAACATTTACGTTAGTAAAAGTTTTTTTTTAGAAATATTTACGTTAGTGATAGTTTTCATAGAAATATTTACGTTAGTGATAGTTTTCTATAGACAAAATTACGTTAGTGATACATTTAAAAAAATTATTGTTACTTGAATGACTTGCTAATTCGTATTCAATTAATTTAATTAGATTTTCCTAATTTCCTTATTTTCTGACTTAAACGATTATTCTTTTAACTTCGCGGAAGAAATAGTTAAAACACTTTTTTAACTTTTTTTCTGTTCTAAGAGGAATTTACGACGGAAAAGTACTTTAAAATCTTTTCATGTCAAACAAAAGAATTCAAAACACAACTCTAAATTATTTTAAGGATCATGTACATGTAAGTGTTTCTTGGAATAATTGTTTGTATACATTGTACATTCGTAATACCTACGTATAAAACGATATAATTATAAATATATGTAAATATATTTGTATATGAGTATGTTAATACTTCTAAGATGAATCATAATAATCTTTCGACAATTTTTAAATCAAAAATTCAATTTTTGCCTTCAATGAAATTCTTTTATGTGGCATATTGTATTAGATTTTATTAAAAAGTATTTTTAAATGACGTATGTATGTACATATTTCTGTGTGTGTGTCTATATGTCTGTCTTACTTCAAAATTGTAGACAGTAAGTGGCTTTTGTTATGAAGTTTTTATTGAAACCATTTCAAAAACATTTTATATCTTTCAAATACGAAAATTTTAATGCATAAACCTGTCATATAATTCAAAAAATTGTTTTTGTTTTCGAACAAAGAAGAAAAAGTAGTGAATTGTGAGTATAATGGATTTTGTTTTTGATTAAAAGAAGAATTTTAAGTGTTTTTCAGGGATTTTTAAAATTATTGGTTATTTAAGAGGCTTAGTCTTTTAAGAGGTTCTATGGTTAAGAAGATTGAAGTATTTAAATACCGGAATTAACGATAATAAAGAATTAATTCAATAGTTCAAGTTGTTTTCTATTTCCAACAGAAAGCATTTATTCTTTTTTTTTTTTTTTGTTAAGAAATTAAGAAAATAAAAAAAAGCTTTTATAACTTGTCAATGCTTTTATTGAGTATTGTTTAATATATTTAATAGAATTTTTCAACAGCTGTTAAATTTATTTTACAATAATTAATTTAGCTTAAATAAAGGCTTTTTTTAAGCCCGATACAACTTACGAACGATCTCTCCTACAGCGCTAACTCTTTTACATTTTTGGCCGGTACGCTCTGAAAATTCATCATGAATACATTCACGCTTTAACTACCGAATTAACTTTGAAATTAAGTAATCGATTTGCGTAATTTATAAACACCTAATTGACTTAAATTCCGCAGGTCTCATTTCTGGCTTAACAGGTTTTTCATTAAACAAAATTGCTGCATATGGAGTGACACCAATTCACAGCAAAGCAATACATCCTGATCCTACTACATAAAAAAATTAAGCTTAAGTTTAATAAAGATCGCTACCGCACCAAGATCAATTCTTTTTTACATACACACCACCGTAGTAGAGAGGATATTATACGTTTGTGCTGATGTGGATAACACCTAGACCCACTTTTAAGTATACCGGTCGACTCGGAAACAATTTTTTAATTGATCTAACGTTATTCGTTCTTCCGGCTGGCTGGGTGTTCATGTTAACCATGTGCGTTAACTACAGATCGCAATGTTTGAGATAATTTTAGGAACATATCGATACCTCAATGTTATAAAGTCATAACGGAGAATATGTCGATTTTGCGTTAGTAAAACTGATAATACACAAAAACACAAGAACCAGAACTGGCCCCCGAGGTCGTGTAATGAAGTATCTTTATACTCTTTCTTGTAGGGTCGTAAAAACCCGCAGATCTGTGCAGATAAAAAAAACCAGATTTGTGAAAAAGATTTTCATGAGCCCTACACTCAGAGAAAAACATGCTTAAATATGGTCACCTCCAACAAAACTATTTTTAAAGAATATTTTCAAAAATTAAACATAATTAATTTTACCATATAATTGTCACCGACAACCATATTATGGTTAAATTAGTCCTCCATCAAGAAGCCACAACCATATTATGGTTCCCTCTAACATATTATGGTTAAATAGGACAATAATTTCTTCTTAAACTAACAAAAGTATGTTCCTCTTTTCCAAGAGCAACATGCTATGGTTGAAAATCACCATTTTATAATAAGTGTTGAACATATTTTAGTTATTATTAACCAAAACATGTTTGGAGCAACCATAATATGATTGTGGCTTCTTGATGGATAACTAATTTAATCATAATATGGTTGACAGTGACAGCAATATGGTTAAATTTAACATAATACGTTAAAAGTTTTCTTTAAAAATTGTTTTGTTGGAGAAGACTATATTTAAACATGTTTTCTCTGTGTGTGCCATATGGCCTTATCTCATGGTGGATCTCAACCACAGCGTTTAGCAACCGCCCCCGATTGTAAGAGACACAATCACATACAGGTAGCCATTTTATTGTATAATCTGGCTAGATTTAACACTAGCCCTTTTTAAAGAGCTGCAGCTATCGAACCTTCGCTGCTTTTAGATAAATGCAAGCGGTTTTTGCTGAGTACCAACGGCAGCTGGGGAAAATCCTTTCTGAGACCAAAGATTTCCATATTTTGTATAAAATCTGCTCTAGTGATATTTTCATGATCCCCCTTCCCGCGACTTTGGTTAGTAAACCACAACCACCACATAAATTCTGTTAGCGGATAGGCGAAACTTCCGCAAAGACAATCTCCTTGAAACACAGGAAGCATTTCCTGCGAGAAGCATACTAACGGAGGCCTCCACCAATAGTCAGTCCGGTACCGTGATACCGGGGCATAATTTATGCGCTAAATTTGACAAAAAGGATGCGCTCCACAGAGAAAAGTAACGGTATGAAATTTTGACAAAAATCTTAAGTCAAGATAAGTTAGTAAAAAAGTTAAAAAAAACGCGTTGAAAAAATAATTTTTTTTTAAATAATCAAATAAACCAAATTAAACAACAATTTCGTTTATAATACAAAATTTTTAAAAACGTGAACAAAAATGGTTTTTGTATGAAAATTCGTATGATAAACAACATTTTTTCAACTTTTTAAATTTGACTTAAGATGTTTTTCTCAATATGCCACAGATTTATTATGTGTCATTTTAATAGTATTTTACTTCTGCTGCAGTTACAATAAATCCGTCAACTTTTTTATAACACTGGACCTATAAAAGCCAATTACCTTCCAATTTGTTACACAAATTAATTAATAGCATTAAAATGTCCTTTTTTCTAACACCGGACAGAATTAAGAAAACCTCTCTTAATAAAACAAAAAAAAAATTTATAAACAAATAAAGTTAAACATCAGCACTTTATTTTAATGTGTGTTTAATTAACAAAATTTGTAAACAACTGTAATAATATCATCTCGCATTTGTTAATAAATTAAATTAGAAATTCATTATTTTATAACGACCAAAAAAAAGGGGGGAAACAACAAAATATTTGAAAGCGAAGCCAATAATAAACAAGTAAGAAAGTATATAATGATATGATACCCTACACCATAGTATTTAAAACCCAATTTTCGAGTGTGAGGCCTTTTATGGATCCATGGGCAATTAAGGATCCGCCAGGGCAAACTTATGTTATGAGTTTAGCATTCATCTGTTTGAGATTTGTTGGACTTTAAGTGATGTAGACAACACCCTTTTTTAAACCGTAGACCTCTCTAACTGCATTAGACACTTTTGATAATACAAACAATAAAAAAGAATCCGTTGTGACAAACTTTTCTGCAATTGATCTTATTGTCGGCTTAATATGTAAACCAGCTTAAAACACTTTTTAAGTAAATTAAAATTTTGATGCCGTGTGGTAGAGAAAGATACGTTTTTTTCTTCAATTTGAAAAAATCAGTTGCGCTGAAATGGGCGTGCAGGGAACTCGAGTTTGCATTTCATTTGTTAACAATTAAACCAAAATAATTGTGATAATTCCAATTCATTGTTGTATACAAATTAGTTTGCGAGGCGCGTGGGAAACGACTGAAACAGGTTTAAACCAATAATTTAAAAAGGGGTGCGTTGCGGTTTCATTTGACCGTCTGTTCTGCGCCTTATTGTCTCAAAGATCAAGCCTATTCAAACTGTCGAGAATTCACCCAAATCTTAATCTTTTCATAATACAATTTTCTTTCCAGAACAGCGCCTTTGAGTCCATAAACCTTCTTTTCAAGAAATTAGACCCAAAATTACGATCTGTACTTTGCGCGCAAGATTTATATGGACAGTCAACCAGTCACCCGGACGGACGTCCGGTAAACAAACATCAACACAAACTAATAATACCCTCTCCATTATTATGCAGTGGGTATAATTAAATGCTGGCGCTTACCCTGTCCACTTTATTCATTTTTTTTGCTATTATTGCTCCACTGTTGTTTACTGGTTTAATTTTTTTCACAATTTCTTTTTTTTTCATAATAAGTCAATTTAAAAGCTAATTGTCCCAAAAAAACCACATTATTATGCAACAACAACATGAATAGAGGAACCAAAAAAATAGCAAAATAAACAAAAAAAATTTAGAAAATAATAAAAACAAAAGTAACCGTTAATAAACACTAATAATACTTAAAACAAATCTGCAAGTTGGGGTAAAAATCACTTCCACCCGCACACAATTCAAATGGTGAAACCAAAAAGCTCTCGTTTTCCTCTCTGCTTCCCCTAAAAGTTTGTTTTGGGTTCTATACCATGATTATGAGTATGATAATTAGGAAGGGAAGTGGAAGGGGGAGATGTCCTAAATAACAACAAAACAATAATAATGATAATGATAACGGGAAAAATATTAAAAAGGGTATAATAACGAGAAAAATCACCAGGGGATGAGTGAAAGCGACACTGAAACAAAGCAAAATCGTATATACAATATGAACGATTTAACACAAACGGAATAAAATATCAATAACAATAATGTTATATTTTCCATATTAAAAATATATTTAAATGAAACAATAACTGTAATAGATATTTGTCTTGGTTTAAATGTCTTTCGTTGCCATTTTCGTAGAATAGACAACTATAACTTGTGTATATTTTATTAATATATTGAAAGTTATATTCTTATAAAAACAGATAAAAATAACATAAATTTGTTTTTGAAAGAAACATTTTAAAAATCGGAACTTTTCTAAAGAAAAAATTTAACAAAGTTAATTTTTCAAACTAAAAATTTTAACAAAGTAAAATAAATGCAAACAATTTTTGTTTTTTTTTAAATATCAGTAATTTAAATATTTCTATATATATTATATATTTTTTAAAGAAAAATTTGCAATTTTATAACTTCTAGCCAAAATTTACAAAAAAAAATTTTTTTTTTTCAATTTTTTGATTCCTCAAGAAAAAATTTGAAAGAAATAATAAATATTATTATGACATTTTTCCTAAAAGAAAGTAAATTTCGTAAATTATTTTTAAAAAAATATTTAAGTATCGTTAATTAGTTTAAAGAAAGACTTTTAATTATCGTTTATTTTTCTAAGAAAAAAATATTAAATATCATAAATTAAAAAGAAAAAAAAATCTATAACGTAAATTTCTTATTAAATATCCTTAATTTTCCCATTAAAATTTAATTTAATTTTTCTCTTCTTATAAAAACTTTTCAATAACGAACATTTTTCTAAAAAAAAATTTTTATTAAAATTTTTAACTACCGTAACTTTTTCTTAACAAGAAAAACTATGTCGTATGGAAAAATTTTTTTGTTATCGTAAATTTTTTTTAAGAAAAAATTTTTATTTTTAACGAAGAAAATTTACGAATTTAATATTTTCCAATTTTAAATTTTTTAATATCGTATAACTTTAAAAAAAAATTTTAATTTTTAATAGATCTTAAATTTTTCTGCAGTAAAATTTATAAAATCTTAAATATAAAGTGTTTTTGAATATCGTTAATCTTTAAAAAAAAAAATAATATCGTAAAGTTTTTAAATAATAATTATTATTGTAGTGGGGAATGTAAAGAAAGATAAACTCACTGTTTATTGTTGGTGTTTTTGTTTAAACTTTGATATTGTTACAAGTAAAACTGTTTCTTATAATTCTTGTAAAATAAAAATTGAGAATTAAGCACGACAAACCAACCAAATCTTGTAAATGGAAAATTTTGTATTCCCAAAAATTACTTTGATAATTATAAAATTATGATAATATAATTTTGCAAAAATTTTCAAATATTGTAAGTTTTTTCTCAGGAAAAAAATCTAAGAAATATTTAAAAAATATTAAATTGTTTTTGTAAAAATGTTAATATATCATAATTTTTTTTAAAAAGACACAAGTATTCAAATTTAAAAAAAAAAAATTTAATGAAAAATGTAAAAAAGAATTCTATATTAGTTTGATCTATATACATTTTTCATATTATTGGAATGAGTATTCTAAGTCAAATTACAATCCTCAATATTTATATTTATATCTTTATTTATATTTATTTGTATTTATATGTATGTGTAATAAAATGTACTCACCGTGAGAAATAAATTCCCAGATTTTAGTTTGAATTATTAATAAAAAAAATTTACAATATTCATAGCTCTAGGCCTTTAAGAAACGAAATACGATATTATGGGTTTTCTTTAAAAAAATTTACGATGTCATAATTTTCTTTAAAAAATTTTAAATATGTAATTATAACTTTTTTTAGAAAAGTTCACGATATATATATCTTTTTTTAGATAGGCCTACGATATAATTATATTTCTTTAAAAATATTATCAGATTCATATTTTCCTACAGAAAAAATTTGCTATATTTATATAATTAATAAAAAAAAATTACGATTATTTTATATTTTTATTTAAAAACAACTATGAATTTTTTAAAATTTCATTTAAAAAATATAAGATATTATTATTTTTCAATATATAAATTTACTGTATTTTATAGTTTTCAAATGAAACATTTGCGATACTGAAACTTTTTAAAGAAAAATTAACGATCTTATTATTTTTCTATTAAAAAAATACTCAATATTAATATTTTTCTGTAGATAAATTTACGATTTTGAATTTATTTAAAGAAAAATTTACGATCTTAAAATTAAAATTGATTTTAAAATGTTGATATACATAAATGAATTTACGATATTGTTAGATTTAAATAGAACAATTTACGATTTTAAAGTTTTTTAAAGAAAAATGGTATTTTTCTTTTAAGAATTTTGCAATATTGCTACTTTTTATTTAAAAAATTTACGGTTTTTTCTTTTTTGTAGAACTTACTATTTTTTCCATAGAAAAATAGGGCGCAAATAATGTTTAAAATATTATAACTGTCACTGTTAATTAAAAAATTTTTGTTTGTTATAACAAATCATGACATTTCAAAGGGTGTAATCAAAAAAAGTAAAGATCATTCAATATTTCGTATTTGTCTTCGTAAAAATTCATTGCTGTACTTTTGTTATGTACTTTACTTCCTGTAGCGATCATTAGGAATTCAAATAAAACTTATTTAAGAGCAAACATATTTCAAAACAATAGTTGGCTTTATTCAGTATTTTTTTTATGTTTAGCGGTCTCTTTTCCCTCTCAATTCTTCTTAAACTTACAAATTCCTGCCAAAGTATTCACAAAACAGACAATATAATTCATAAACATATTACTTCAATTTTCTCGTTTATTCTTTCAAATAACAGACTCTTTTTTTAAATACGAACATATTTTTTGTTTTGTGTAAAAGACAAATGACTTTTAAATGCTTAAAGATACAATTAAATAATGAATGACATTAAAAATCTCTGTTTAGTATGCAACACAGTCTCTGCTTCAAACGCAGTCAAGACAGCATGAATGAGTTCTTTGATTCTTTGTCTTGTTGGGTTTTCGGTCATATTCCTTCAGCAAATTCATCTCCCGGCCAAAGCCAAATAAGGCCATTTAAAGACACATTCGTAATAAATTAAAATAACAAAACGAATGTGTATAAACAAAAAAGGCAAACAATTTGTGTGCAAATCAACCAACCATTAATGTTTGAAAGTTTTTATTTTTAGAGGCAGAAGTAATAAAATATGGAAAAAACATGTACGGCCATAAATACACAACATTTAAGAATAATAAGAAGAAAATAATTTAAAAATATATTTTATGCTCTACGTGCAGTTTTAGCAAAGAAAATACTTTTCATTTCAAATTTGGAATGCGCTAAAAGAAACAAAACAAATTTTTGTTTAATTTTTTTTATGGCTTTATTATACAGTCGAAATTTTATACCTTGTAGACAAAGGGTGAGTAAAAATTTTTCTATCACACATGCCGTTTTAAATCATTCGCATGGTCATGACTCATGACCAAGCATTGCTAATTCAGAACTATTGTACTTTTTTTAGTACGTTACCGTTATAATTTTTTTTATTTCGATAGGTATAAATGGTCAGTCAGTAACTTAGGCCCAGCATGTGGTCGGGGTCCACATTATACCCTCCAAATATTAAATTGTCTAGACAGCTCTATTTCGCTATGTCCAAGAAATATATGGATCCACCCGGTGGAAGCAGACCAATTCCTTGGGCATGATCTGGCAGAACTCCATGGCTAAATATTGTGTATTGTTTGTGATGTTAAAACAACAACATAACGGTTGTGCAAGCCTACATATACGATCCGTGAATTAAAAGAAAATTACCAGAATCGAATCGTTGTTTACTTTTTTCTACTTTCGTGAGTTTTTAATTTCTATTGATTTTCTATTTTCGATTTATTCGAATTTCGATAATTTTTTCAAAAGTTTTGAAAAGTTTTCAAAAGTTTTGGAAACATTTAAAAATGTTTATAACTTTTACATATTAGTAAATATGTACTTTTTTCGTCAGGATCTTTGCACATAAATTTCCCATTCAAGATCATGCCTGTTCTTCTTAGCGGAGAAGTCATACTAAAAATAAAGTCCTATAAAAATTGCCTTAAAATAATTTTTCAAATCGCCTAATATAACTAAGCAAAATTTATCGAAATTATTTATTTTGGTATCATGACTCTCGATATCGAATGAAATTTGTTGAATTTGAAATTATTGCATTCGATATCGAGTAACTCGACATTACATTTCTCGAGTTTTCAATCGAAACGTCAGTGTCTATCGTATGCAAAAAAATTCGATAGTTTATTCGATACGATAGTTCACTAACTTTACTGCATCTCTGTATGTCTTATTGCGTAGCGCATAATTGTGCGCATATTATTATAAATATTCCATTAGTGCTTCGCAAAATGCTAAAAATTGTTATTGGTACTCTAAAAAATCAATAAATGAAATATAAAAAAAAAAACAAATCAAAAGTGTTGGACTTTTAAGATCCACTGTAGTTTTTCTGCATTCTAACTTGGCTGACACCTTTTCATAACTTGAAATGAGAGTAGAAAATTTATTAAATTTTGGTTAAGATAGTTAAAAAAATAAGATGCAATTTTTAAGATTTTAATAACTTAAGAGTCTTATTTCTCCTTAGGTGTTAACAAATCTCCAAGCGTCGTAAAAAAATCACATAACGTTTGAAATTTAAGTTCTGTTTCTGCTTTTTATTCCCAGCTTGTTTCGTATTTCCCATAGTATAAATAGTACTAGGTATGTTCCTTATTCATGTAATGTCCAAATAATTTATTTGATTTTTGACGCTTGTTTTAATTTTTTCCATATTTCCTTTGGTTTGACGTTGCATGGGTTTTACAATTGGGAACAAAATGTCTAACAAATGTAAATTTTACTTATTCTACCATGTTACTTCCCGAAACACAATTTCCCTAAATGAAACGCAATTATACTCACTTGCCCATCCCTGACCATAGTGGAGTTGAAAAAATAACACTTGAATGCATTTATGTACACAAAAACTCTGTTCACAGTGGGTCTGATAAGTGCGTGAGTGTTTTTAAACTTGCTGTATCATAATCGTTTCGAAAAATCAATTCAATCGCTTCTCTTTGTTTTTAATAAATATTTTTGCTTGTTGTTGTTGCTGTCTTAACATTTAATATGCTATTGTGTTTGTTGTTTGTGCGTTTTTGTTGAATATTGTTGTTGCCGCCTTGACATTAAATATGTTTTTGTTATTATTGTTGTGGTTTGTGCGTTCAAGCAAATCTTGTTAATTTCCTCTTTTTCATAATTTAAGTTCTTTGAAGTTGATTTTTATTATTGTTGGCATACTGAGTAAATTAAGTTTATTAGAAAGGGGAAGTATACCCAAGTAAACAGGCGACAAAAGATTTTCTGCAAAAAATGTTTAAGCAACAATAAAATATCTGTAGAAAGGCGTCAGAAAATGGTCTTTAATTGTCTCTAAACTATAAAAATTTTCTACATAAAATTATAAGCGACACAAAATTTTCAATACACATTTTTTCGCTAAACTTAATTTGTTATTAATAGATTAATTTCGTTTTTAATAGAATATGTTAGGTCGCCTTGAATTTTCGATTGAAAATTGCTTGTCGCTTGAAGTTTTTGCTAGACCATTTTACCAACCGCCTAAAATTTTTAAGTACAATTTTTATGTCGCATTAAATTTGCTTAAAAAAAATTTTGTGTCGTCTTAAATGAGCCTAGACAATTTTGAGATGCCTTAAAGTTTTTCTTGAAAATGTTACATCTATGTATATGTTACTTGAAATATTATCTGGAAATTTCAGGATGCTTAAAAATTTCGTGTACCGTTAAATTCAACTGAAATATTTTCTGAACATTTTTCAAATCGACTTGAATTTTTACGTCGCAAATCATAGGCTCTGGACAATTTTGTGTCGCTTTAAATAAGTTCTACAAAATTTTGTGACGCTTTAATGGTTCATAAAAAAATTTTATGTTTTCTTTAATTTTTCCCTAGAAAATTTCGTGTAGATTTGAATTATTTAGGAAAAGTTTCAAGTCGCGGTTAATTTTCTGTAGACAATTTCATGACGCCTAATTATTTCTTTGAAAACTTTATGTCGCTTTGAATTTTCTGTAGAAAACTTCATAACGCTTTATTGTTAATCTTAAAACTGACTCGTTACTTAAAATATTTTCTGAAAACTTAATGTTGCTTTAAATATTTCCTATAAAATTTAGTGTTGCTTTGAATTTTTTATATAAAACTTCATTTCGCTTTGTATTTTATACAGATTGTTTCATGTCGCTTTGAATTTTCTATAGAAAATTGTAAATTGATTAAAAATTTCTTTAATTTGTTGCTTAAAATTTAATATTTTAATTGGCTATCCTTCCCCTTTCCTTGATAGCTTTGCTTTTACGTTCCGCTGTCTTTCGCTGTTGTCTGTTGTTTAGGCATTTGTTTTTCGATTAGCTTCATTTGTTCTTTTAAGTTGGGAAGATATAAATATGTTTGCCATTTGGGTTTGATTGCTGTTTCGTTGCGCAGCATGAAATGGGGGAAAAAATTAGACTTTTTGCATTTGTTTAGTAAATAATACCACAAATTATTTGTTTTATATTAAAGGGAATTTATTTCTTCCTCATTCGATTATATTTGTGTCCTCATTTTTTTTGGTTGGTTTCTTTTTTCTCACAAAGATGATGATTGTTTATTATCGTTATTATTGTATCTTTATTAATGTTTCTTGTTGCCTTTGTCTTATGCCTCAATTCAATATTTTTGATTAAATGTTGACTTGTGTTAACTTTTGTTATAGATTTCCATTTCTTTCGTTTGGTTTTTATTTCTTGTGGGTTTTGCATGATGATTTCAAAGTTTGATTAAAAATCGTAAAAGCATTGTTCGTTGCGGTTGATGGATTTTCGTTCGTTACGGTTTTTTGGGTGTTGATTTCGGCGAAATTATGATTGTTGATTTTTTTTTAATTTAACGCTAAATGAAGTAGATAAATTTAATAAATATTGATTGTTTTCTTGTTTTAAAGTTATTCAAGCAATAAAATCAATACTAAGCTAAAATAATTATAATGGACGGAAAAATGGTTATCAAAAGCTGATGCTAATTAAAATTAGCGTAAAAAATATTTGCAATTTTTGTTTTTCCTTCAATGTTTATTAAACTTCAACATTGATGTTTAGTTTTTATTTATGTGTTTGCTCCTATTCTAACCAGTTTTCAGAATTGTTTACTAAAGAAAAAAGAAATCACAAAAAGTCAAGGTGAAAATAGTGTGGAAATGAAAAGACACTTTAACACTCTTAATGAAAACTTAAAAAAAAAAAAAAAATGAGAGAAAAATTAACAAACAAAAAAAGTAAATGTGTGTCAATGTCTGTGAACTGGAACTGTTTGCAGAAAGCATACAGAAAAAAAAAAAACTGTGATTCATTACAATGTTGTTTCTTAACAGTGTAAAGCAAAACTGCTGCCAAATTGTGGCATTCGATATCGAACGAAATTACAATACAACTGAAATGGGAATTTCGATAGATATCGAATGCCGTAATTTGGCCCCTGGTCATAAAATACAAAAAAACTTTGAGACAATGAAGTTTAATCAAATTTTCAACAAAACATTTAGGGCGACAATAAAATTTTCTATAGAAAATTTAAGGCGACAATAAATTTTTAATAAGAAATTTGAAGCGACAATTAATTTTCTATAATATTCAAGGTAATAATAAAGGTTTAATTATAAAAATATAAGGCGACAATTAATTTATAATGCAACAATTCATTTTTTATAAAAAAATTAAGGCACTCATGAATTTCTATGTAAAATTCAAGGCGACAATGAATTGTAGAAGACAATTAGAAGACGGTCATAATTTGTTTTATATAAAATTTAAGATTACGCTGAATTTTCTAAGAAAGGCGACAATAAATTTCTATAAAAAATTCAAGGCGATACTAAACTTTTAATAAAAAATTTAATGCGACATTGAAGCTTCTATTAAAAATGTAAGGTGACAATGAATTTTAAATTAAATTTACGATAGCACTGAATTGTCTTTTAAAAATTTAAGGCAACAGTAATTTTTTTTTTAAATTCAATGCGTAATTAACTTTTAATAAAAAATTAAAGAAACTTATGAAATTTGTATATACAACTCAAGGCGATAGTGGATATTTTAGGCAAAAAATAAAAAATGAGGCGACAGTGAAATTAGTATGAACAAATCTAAGGCGACAATGAATTTTACATAAGAAATTTAAGCCACTTTTGAAATTTCTATTGAAAATTTAAGGCGATAATGAATTTCATATGAAAAATATAAGGCGACAATAATTTGTTTTACATAAAATTAAAGACGACTTTAAATTTTTCTAAAAAATGTTCATAAAAAATTTTGAGGCAACTTTAAAATTTTATATAAAAAATTCAAAAGATCTATAAATAAAAAAAATACTTTGATATTAATAAATATTCTCTAAAAATTGTTCTTTATCAAAATTAATGCGACAGTAAATTTTCTGTGGGAAACCTTAAGCGGCATTAAGTTTTCTATTAAATTTTAATGGCGTCTGTAAGCTTTATCAATCACTTTAACAATTTTTTTTTTTGCCAAAAATTAATGTACAGATACTTTCTTATATTTCGCAAATATTTTTACTTTCCACTGTAGTACTCTCATCATTACAAACATGCTTACCTCTGCATTTTCTACTGCCTGCATGCAGAGTTAAGTAGAAGCATAAAAAATGTCAAAGAAAAACACACACATTCACCCAAGAACAAAAACAAAAATATCTAAGGTTTTTAATTAGAAACTAGCAAAAAATACATTAGGAAAAGGTTTTAAGGCAAATAGCGTCTAGAAAGCGACAGCAAAAAAAAAGTTGGAAAAATCAAAACCAATATGAAAAAAAGGTTAGCAGGCAAACCCAGAAAAAGTCACAGCAACATTTTTTTTATAAAGACATGCAACATGATTGGGTATCGTATGCTTTTGTTTATTCTTACCTTTATGCATTACAATTTTAGTTACTTATGTAGTATAAAGTGGCACGTGATAATATTTTTTTTTTGTTGTCGCTTGTACATGAGAACAACATGCGGTAATAAATACAAACTTAAAGTAAAATTGTGTTAAACAATTGAAATAATAATAAAGGAGATAAAATATTATAAAACATTTAAAATTTAAAAAAAAATCTGGGAATTTATTTCTCATGGTGAGTAACATTTATTATATAAATTTTCATATTATTCGAATGTGTATTCTAAGTCAAATTAAAATTCTCTTTTATACTTTAATAGTTTTATTCCTTCAATATTTTCCAGGAATATTTTCTATGTACTATCAGAATTTTTTTGTTTGTATATTTCTGATAAGAGGCTTACCTTAGCTTTTGATGATTGTAATTTGAC
This sequence comes from Pollenia labialis, assembly GCA_949318255.1. NCBI lineage: Eukaryota > Metazoa > Arthropoda > Insecta > Diptera > Polleniidae > Pollenia > Pollenia labialis. The sequence continues at coordinate 15,254,386 of OX439139.1, forward strand.
TTAGAATACACATTAGAATAATATGAAAATTTATATTATAAAAAAATTAAAGCTATCGATATAATTTTTGCTATCGATAACTTTTCTTTGCTAGAAATAAAAAACCTAAATTTTCACGGCCACGGTGAATTTTCTGTGAAAACTCAAGAGTACAGTGAATTATTATATAAAATTAAAGAGGAAGACAATAATTTTTGTAAGAAGCGACAATATATTTTTACTAAAAAAATTTACAACAACCAAATATTTTCTGAAAAACATTTAAAGCGTCAATAGTTTTCTGTAAAAAATTCCAAGTGACAGCTTCTTTAAGTATCTCAAAGCAGCAGTCAATTTCCTTTTAAAAATATTTTCTAAAGATCATTCCAAGACACACAAAATTTTCTATAGAATATTTTAACCGACTGTAAATTTTTAAATAAAAATATCGAAACGTTGACATTAAGTTTTCTATTAAAGATTTTCACAAAACTCTCTGCAAACATTTTCAGACGATTAAAAATTTTTTTAGAGAAAAAACATGGCGACAAAACACAATAAAAAACAAATATACAAAATAAAAGACGACAAAAGCAATGAATGTATAACTTTTCTATAGATAAGAATTTGTTATCGATTACCTTTCTGCAGGTTAGATAAGTTATCTAAAATTCATTTATTATTTAGCAAAGATATTGATAAATTTGCTATAAATTAGCAAAGTTATCGAAATATTAACAAATCGATATTTTTTCTATAAAAACAAGTGAGGGGACAAAAAAAGTATAATCAAACTATAGTCGACGAAAAGAATTAATGGATAACTTTTCTATAGATAAAAATTTTTTATCGATTACCTTTCTGCAGATAAGAATAATTGTCGGTAATTTTTCTTTAAATTAACACAGATATCGACAACATTTCTTTAAATAAGCAAAGATATTGAAGACTTTAGTGTATATTGACAAGGTAATCGAAATTATTTCTATAGGCTTGCAAAAAATATTGTTAACTTTTCTTTTCCACAGGTAAATAAAGTTATGTATAACTTTCCTATCGATTAAAAAAGTTATCGATAACTTTTTTAGATTTTAAGACATTCAATTAATGAAGTTTTTATTTTAAAGTAAATACTCTATAATTTTCTTAAGTTTCACAAAGTTATCGATAATCGATAAGTTATCTATAGTTACTTAAGTGACGTTATAGTTTTCAAGCAATAAATCTATCGATGTTTATGTATAGATAAGTAAGTTTATCGAAAACTTTTCTGTAGATAAGTGACCTTGCGATAATATGGGATGAAATTTTTCGATATATTTTTATATTTTTTTGTGCTTTAATAACGAATTACAAACAATCTTTTAAATTTAGTTTTATTTATTAATAAAACGTTACAAAAAGAATTAAAATTTTTTTTCTAACTAAAATTACCAAGCACCCAGCCCGTTTTAGTGCAACCGACCAGAGTCTAAAGTTGAAACGTACTCGGAAATGCTCTTACTGATACAATCTCACCTACGAATACACAAGGAATTGTTAAGTTATCGATGAATTTTCTTTAAAAAAATAAAATTTTCTACTTAAAAACTAACTTGTGGCCTTGAATACTTTTATTAAGGAAGGTCAATCCCTTTATATATCTTAAATTAAAATTATCAATCATCATTAGTATTATCATTAAGACGACATATTTTACTCTACACAAACACACATACTTTCGTATGCATTATTTATATTGCATTAGTATGTTTAAAATTATATATGTGTATGTGTGTTAATATATATACACATATTATGTATATGTCCATATATATAGATAAATATATGTATGTATGCATGTATCTTTAAGGAAAGTATTGTTATATTTGGTGAATGACTTTTTCTTTGTTGGTTGGTTGGTTGTAAATTATTAAAACACGATTTGTTGTGACGTCAAGCGCAACACCAACCGCACATGAGCAACACAGCAATAAAGTCATCAAGCAATTAGTCGTTTCTTATCATATTCAATTATTTTTAACGCGACTTTTTACAATCCAAAAGATTGTAAAAGAAAAGTTAATAAATAACCAAGTTTTTGTTTGAAAGAAGAATGGATAACTGTCAAAGTGTCATGGTTTCACTGAGATCTTGTCATTTCAGCATTTCTCCCCCATTTCAGCGTTTTTGACTATAAATCGGGATATTGAAAAAAGTGAATATGAATATGCCATGTGTTAACTTTATTTTTTTTTTCATTGTGCCAAACGTGCGTGTATTCAATGTCTGTCTGGTTTGTCACATTTACTTATTAATTTCAACTCACTCATCATTTTTGTTTCGTTGGTGACTGTGACAATGAGAATGACGAGCATTTAACAATTAAGTCAAAAATCAATTAGCTGGGATTAATGCCACATAAAGGGTTCCTTAATTATTAATTTGCTTTGGTTTTTTGAGTTTTTAAACTTATTTTTAAATTTAAAAAACCTTAAGTGCTTTTTTTGTTTAAATTCTTCGGCGTTTTAAAAGAAAGTGCTTGAGTTTCTTTTGAAAAATGCTTAAGCTGATTACAGTTTGAGATAAATACAATATATGCCACATTGATATTTAAAAGTACTAATCAAAACGCACTTAGTATAAGCGTTTCTTTCATCAAATTGAACTCTAAGACGGTTAAATATTTCAATAAAAATCTTCTAGCTAAATAATCTATCAAATTTTAAACGATTAAAAAGATATTTTCTAACCTTTTTCTTAATTTCATGACTTTATAAAGGATTTTTTTTAGATTTCTAGGTGAGCCATCGTTGTATTTGCTTCTTGAAAGGTAAAACTTAAAACTAATAAAATCAAAAAAAAAAAATAATATAAAATGTTCGATAACTTTACTGTTCTATAGAGAAATTATTAATATCTTTATTAAAAAAAAGAGTCGAAAACTTTCTTATTATCTAACAACTTCACTTTTCTTTAGAAAAGTTATTGATTACTACGGTGACCATATTTTTCAAACGAAGAAAAAGAACATTTGAAAAATTAAAAATAGTATCAAGGTTTTTAGTAGGTTATAAGATAATTCAAAGAATATGATATAAGAAAGTAGAAATACTACTAATACATATACTTATTTTATTGTTTATAAAAAAATCAATTAAATATACCTAGAAATTTATAAAAAAAAAAATTATGTTAAAGTCGTTAAGGCAAAAAATTTAATAATTAAAAATAATTGGTATATTTCTGTAGAAGTATTTTTTTAAATGTGACTGTTTTTAAACAAAACTTAAAAAAATTTTCACAGTCTATTTCAAATTTACACTTTGTTATTAAAAGTTCTTAAGTAACCATTTTTAATTGGGACTTGCAAATAATCCAAAAATTGAAAGTAATCTTTTTGTTGGCGCACTAAAGGCCGGCAGATACAAACAAAATGTTAGAAGCCTTATTATATTTTTATCTTCAATATTTTATTCATTGAAGCAGCCAAAATGTTCCATCTATGTTTGATCTACTGATGTATCATCTTTTCTCCACTTCTCAAATCTACATTGATTTAAATCGTCAATACGGAATACTGCCTGCCAACTTAGTATGCCAAAATGGTTTTAATAACCAATGGTAAAAACACATTTTCTTTACGTGCAATTTATTTTAATTACAAGTCCTTTTAATTAAGAGCAGCCTCAGCTATTAAAATATGTTGTGACTCTAGACGACAAATATATTAATGGAATATAAAGGCTTGGCTATGTGCTAAAAGTAACCACAATCCAGCACATGGATCATCAAAAAAATTTTTGCAATATCATCGGGTTTCTCTGTTGAGATAGAAAATATTCTTTCAATGGAACGAACAACTTTAGAATTCGATCTAACGCTGGTTTTAATGTTAACCAGTGTGTTTTGCTGTATTATTGTTGACATTTTGGGAAAATAAAACTTATAGTTTTTGAGTTTAAAGAAGAAGTCATAATCTAACAAATGGACAATTTACTAAAAAAAAGACAATCTACCGTCTTTTTTTTTAATCTTAAAGGACGTCGTATCGAAAAAAACACTGTCTTCTCATAAAATGGACGAAAGGTCACCGTATTGATATTAAAACTTTTCTATATAAAAGTTACCGATTACTTTACTTTTCTATTCAAAAGTTATCGATAACTGTACGTTACAATTACATATGTATCGATAACGTTTCTCTCTTATTAAAAAGTTATCGATAATAATTTTCTATATAAAAGTTATTGATAGCTTTAATTTCTTATTAAAAAGTTATGAACAACTTTACTTTTCTATAGAAGATGCCTTTATTTTTCTATGGGAAAGTTATCGATACCCTACTTGTATAAAGGAAAGTTATCAATAACTTTATTTATATAACGGAAAAATTTTATAACTAAAATTTTTTATAAAAAAGTTATAGTTATCCATACTTTTTTTTAGAAACAACTTTACTTTTTATACAGAAGTTATCAATAACTTTACTTCTTTAATGAAAAGTTATCGATGACTTTTCTTATTTATGGAGAAGCTATCGATAACTTCACTTTTCTAGAGAAACATTATTAAAAATGATGCTTTCTATAGAAACATTATCGATAACTTTACTTTCAATAGAAAAATAATCGATAGCTTTACTTTCTATAAAAAAATTATCGATAACTTTACTTTCTATTAAAAAAATATCGATAACTTTACTTTTATTTAGAACTTATTAATAAACTGTTAAGAAAAGTTATCGATAACTTACTTTTTAGAAAAATTATCGATATATTTTCTTTTTTTTTAGAAAAATTATCGATAAATTTTCTTTTTATAGGAAAGTTATTGATAACTTTTCTTTTTATAGGAAAGTTATTGATAACTTTACTTTTTTAGAAGAGTTATCGATAACTTTATAACTTAACTTTTTTATAGAAAGGTTGTCGATAACTTCACTAATGTTCATGTGCTTAATTCAATTAATTTTGATTTTGTTTATGTGTGTATTTACAGAGGTGTGTAGGTTTTCTCATTATGTGGTCGTATAGTTTGACAAAAAAATAAACGGCTTAAAAATGGAATTCTTAAATTTTACGGCAGCATATAAACAAATATTCTTAAGTAGAAAAAAGCCTAAAATATTAAAGCCCTTACAATTTGATACTACGACTTTCTTAAGGCCCAACTATAATATGGCTATGTTAGCTTGAGCAGCTGTTCGAATACGTGTAAAAAACATGTGTTAAATCATATTTAAGTTAAGGAAACTTTGTGTTAAGTTTTAAGAATCTTTCATTTGCTTATGTAAAGTACGAAACTGATCGCACTTTCTGTACGGAATCAAATGTTGGTTGTTTTTAAAGCTTAAGCAAGCTTATGCATATTATAGTTGGTCCTTTAGGTTTTAATAAACGAACGGTATTAGTTGTGGCTTTTGTCTTATAATAAATCTTTATATGTGCAATTTCATATACGAAAATGCTATTCCTAATTCTTAATGTTTTGAATTGTTTCCTTCTGCAGATGCACTCAACCTTTAAGTGCATTCATTTACAACATCCAACATGTTTTATGAACACAAGTTGCTGCACAATCAAACACCTGCACACCATACCCCTACATAGCCACTTACGCTTGAATGCATTTACGAGATCATGATGAAACAAACAAAAAACCACAACCAATACCACTCATACTTGTTTTAAACAGGTGTACATCTCTTAATAAATACACAAGTATATAAATAGGCAGGAATATTTGTGTGTGTGTGTGTGTGTGTGTGTGTGTGTATGTAAGGTAGTGTACAACATAGCTACTGACTGAATTGGTGGCAACATTATCATTAAGCAGCACGTGCCGCTGATTTGGCTGCCATTCCTTTTAATGAATGTTCGTAAGATGTGTGAGTTTAGATAACATTAAATTATATCTCTAATTCTCTCCATCACCACCTATCACTCTCCCTCTCTCCCCTGCTTAGATAGAACACAGCAAAACTAATAAAAAAAAGAACGTGTATCTTTCGTGTGAATGTTTGTACTTCAGGCATTGTCGTACTTGTTTATTTTCACTTAAATCCAAACAAACAAACGAACAATCATTTGTATACCTGTACATTCTCGTACTCATTTACGGTGGCTGCCACTTTAATGGCAAAATGTATCAAGTGGCAATCAGCAGTGTTTACAATATATCTTCTAGTTATTGTTAGTGTTTATTTCTATCACTTGACAAATGTTAGTGTGTGAGAGCGATGATGATTTCATTTATTATTGTGGTGATGATATTTAAGTATTTTAAAGTAAAAGAACACAATCTTGACTAAGTAGATGGAAAAAGATATTCGATATAAAAGTTTTGAATAAGATTTTATCGAAATTCCGTTTTTAGCAACTGGTGAACTGAAACAGAATAAATAAATCTATCAGTGACTTTCCTTTAGTAAACAAAAGTTATCGATGGCTTTTCACAAAATCGAAAAATATTAAAGTGTAAAAAATATATTCTTCGAATAAAAATTAGTGTTTTAATTGAAATGTTTTAATCTGGCTAAAGTTTATCAAAGTTGATTTTCATTTAATAATTTTTATGAAGAAAGAATTTTACAACATGAAATTAATTACAATTTGTTTGATAATTTTCATTCTTGACTGACCAAGAGACCGAACCCACATTCATGGACAGGTCGATTTGCCATGTTTCGATAGTAACCACACCACCTCTGCAGAAATCTTTGCCGTTTAACACTCACCGCCACTATTCGAATATTTAAAAATTTCTACCGAAAACTGTATAGACCTTTTAAATAATCTTATTTTAAACTAAACCATCTATTCCTCCTACCTGCCTAGCTTATTATTAATTAAATTGTTTTCTAGTCTAGTTCTTAATATCGAAATCATTTACGTAACTTTCAATGTTTTACACATAAAAAATGACTTCAAAACTTTTTTCTTGTATTTCAACGAAATTTTCTTATTATTATTAAACAAACAAATTTTCTGAATATAAATTACATTCTCACTTCGGTTTTATTGTTATTTCTGAAAAATTTGTTTAACATTTTAAATTTTCTTTATTGTTGTTGTTTGTTTGTTCGTTGTATGTATTATTAAATAGAAAAACTTTTTCCATTTGCATTTGTTTATTGTCAATTGTAAGTCATGCTACGATAACAAACAACAACAACAAAAATCTAAACTGAAATTTTTTTTTAAATAAATGAAACTGTTGTTAAATATAAGTGTTGCCAGATAAGGAGTTTTTAACATTTACTAAAAAAAATTCGTTATTAAAAATCTTTTTTTTCTAAATTTGCGAATTTTCTCTGCAACTATTATGTTTGCTCAATTCAATGTCGGAAGAAAAAGACCAACTGGTCAGCTAAAAATGACTATAATGAATTGGAGACTGCTGTAAAATTTAGGAATGCTCGTAATGTCTGTGAAGAACACTCAAGCAGCAATTTTAATATATTACCAAGCAGCATGACTCATTTTAATGTATGAAAATTGGGTACAATACAAGAGAGTCGTTGAAAGACGATTTGCATGATCGAAATGCTGTTTAAAGGCCGTTATACACTATCCCACAAAGTAATTTCGAAAAGTGCTTCCCTGATCTAATTATTCTTTGAAAACTTTCAAAAAACAATAACAGCCTATCATGACAGAGTTGCATATTCGTAAATTACTAAAGACTTTGTGGGATAGTGTAGAACGGCCTTAAACAGCATTAATAACGTTTAAAAATTTATTCACTACTACAACCTAAAGCGAAATAAATCAAAAGTGTAACCCTGCTAGCGATGAAGACGAGCATCAATGGCGCTAAAAAAATAATCTTTATAAAACACGATCAGAAGGGATTACATTGATTCACTCTTTCTTACGGGCTGCTGAAGAAGTACCGACAACAGCTGATCCGTATAAGTCGGAAAAATTACCGTAATATACCAGTTAAAAACTATTTAAACAACAGTGGTTGGAAAAGTTCTGTTCACCCGCTTAATATTCCAGGCCTTGCTTCGACCGACCACAAGTTGGTTTGATCGATGCGGCAGGCTCTCACTGATATACGCCTCACATTACAACAGGGTATCAGAAATTGAGTTGGTTCGTCGTTAGCGGAAGCTGTTTTGTTGTTGACTTAAAGAGTCATAGCTTATAGCGGCCAGTATCTAAAATAAATTTATATGATAGAAATAATTTGCAAAAAGTTGTACAAATTTGGCAAAAATCCCAGACCAATATGTTGTAAAACGGACAGGACAATATCAGTGATAACTTTGATTTATCGCCAAACGTCAACAATGTCAATAGCATCAATAAAATTTAATTTCAAAAATTAGTTCATACAATTAAAAAATTAGTGACCAAATTAGAAATCTAAATTTTGAGATGCAGAATTTCAGGAAGTTTAAACTTTGAGTTGAAGATATAAGCGAACAATTTTCCGGCAACACTGTTGGAGATGGCTCGAGTTTAAAGAAAAAAAAAACACAAGTTTTGATTAAAAATTATGACAGCAAAATTGAAACAACCAAATTAAACAGCAAAACTAAAACTAACAAGAGTCTAAAGACACCTGTTTGTTGCCAACAGAAACAACAACGAAGAGCAGCAACAACAATGAGGTTGCTAAAACCCTACCATAACAACAAACAATAAAAATTGTTGGAAAAAAGTTAAATTTTTTTAACATTGACTTTAATACTTTTAAACAAAGAAATAAACAATGTTTTTTTGCCATATTGATGATGTTTATTTAAATAAAGTAGGAAAAACTCTATTGTTTGGAATTACTCGGGTAAGAGGTAAAAAGTGGGTGAATAAGCTTTGGAGAGAAAAAATATAAGTTCAAAGTCAGTTCACCATAAATAAAGAGTTGAAAAAACATATGTATATATGTTTATTCAACCATGAAGAATACACTAAATTACACAAACTCATGGTCAGTGTTTAAATTGCAATTTAAATGGAATAAATAATTAAAATATCAGTTTCTTTTCCACCAGCATAAAATTAATCCCTAATCACTCAAAATCTTTTAAAACATCAATATTTTTGTTACTAATTTATTCATATTACCGCTTACCGACATGGTGTTTTACATAATAAACACTAACCCCTTTTTGTTGCCACTAAACGGCCCGAATTGTAAGCTAAAATCAAAATATTAACAACCAATCACTAAACTATAATCAGATAAACATTAGAATGCAATTTATTTTCTACTTAAGAATAAGTCTCTCAACGGTCAGCTTCACTCATTTTGACTCCCAGCCGAAAACTTCTCTCCCTGCGAAATAATGATGATGCCACGAATTAACCAGTTTTTGATTACATTTAACATAAGCCATTATGAGGTCATTACAAATATACTTAATATGTTGTTCCAAATACACACACACAAGCATATACTTAAGCTTATATTTACATAAAGCGTATACAAAAACATATGTGCATAAACATAAATTTAAATAAGGATGATTCCAAAACAAAGAGCATCAATTAGTTTAGTAAATTATACAAAAATTATTGATAACTTGAACACTTTAAAAAAGCTCTGGCATTTCTTATTTTGTTAAAAAAAATATTAAAACTTTGTTGTTTAAAAATACCATCGATAACTTAACTTTTCTAAGAAAAATTTATCGATTACTTACTCTTTTGAAGAAAAGTTATCGATGACTTAAATGGTTTAAAGAAGAGCTTTCTTAATTATAACTTAAATTCTTTAAAAAAATCAGTAAATTTACTTTTCTAAAGTAAAGTAATTGATAACATTACGTTTTTCAACAAAGGTTATTAATTACTTTACGTTTTTTAAGAAAAGTTATCGCTAATTTAACTTTTTCATGGAAAAGTTATCGATCACTTAACTTCTCTTTAAAATAGTTGTAAATAACTTATCCTTTGTATAAATAATAGATAGCTTTACATTTTAAAAGAAAAGTAATCGATAACGGTTATCAATGACTTAACTTTTCTTTAGAAAAATTATCGATAATTTCACTTTTCTATTAAACAGATATCGATAACTTCTCTTTTTTATGGAAAAGTAATCGATTACTTCACTTTTCTATAGAAAAACTATCGATTACTTTACTTTTCTATAGAAAAGCTATCGACAACTTAATTTTGCAATTGAAAAGCTATCGATAACTTAAATTTTGTATAGAAAAATTATCAATAAATTAACTTTTCTATAAAAAAATGTCAATTATAAACCTTATTTATAGAAAAGTTATCGATAACTTATTTTTTGCAGTAAAAAAGTTATGTGTAAATTTATATTTCTATAGAAAAGTTATCGATAACTTCACATTTCTATAGAAAAGTTATCGAAAATTTAAAAAAATTCTGACTTTATAGTTCTATATTCGATAAGATGTCGATTAATATTTTACTTGTAAAAATATGTATAGAATTTTAATTACACTTCTAAGTTATTAGTTCATTAATAAATTTTTGCGATTTTTAATTATTCTTCTTTTGTTTCATGACTCCTGGTGTGCAAATTGTTGCTACGTTTTTTTTTTGTTGTCAATTTTGTTATTGTAATTACCCTTACAATATTTTTTTTTTGTTATTATTGTTTTACATTGCTGTTCAGCGAGCAAAAAAATAACACACACTTTTATCGTTTTCTACTGCGCAGAGGGTTTCTGAATGCAAGCTAACTTTTTTTCGTTTAGGGGAATGTTTGACATTTTTAAAACTTTATTTCGAAATTTAAACAGCGACTGGCTGATTTGGTTTTCACGGATCATTATGTCGAACTTAAAATCGAGGCTCAAATATTGTTCGTTTAACTCAAGTTTAAAAATATTTCGTAAAGAACTTTTTTTAACATTATTAAATTTTAAATAAGAACCTAAATTTTAAATTGAATAACTTTCGAACTTTTCCTGAATTTTTTTCCCAAAACATTTCTACCGAAAATTCCCGGGAACTTATTTTCGAATAGGAACCCTAACTTCCAGTGCACAATTTGTAATTGTTATTTTAGGGCGGTTTGTTCAACTGCTATAAATTAAAATGGTGTGTACGTACCTCCATTAAACAAGCACGAGTAGGTTTGCTCAGTGTAGTTGTTGTGCGCGAGTTGAGGAAATTGGGGTTTTGCAAGATTTTTGTTTTAACGGAATAGAGGATTTTGCAGAATACTTGTTATTACAGTTTTCCAAATGTCCAAATTTGAATGAATTACAAACTTGTAATTTGTAGCATTTTTTTTTGGCAATAAATTTCAATGTGTATTTAAATATTAGAGGTTATTGGAAATGAGAAATACTTGCCCTGTTCAAAATAGTATTTAGTTTTTTCTAATATTGAATTATTGCTCTAGGGGATAAAAGAGGGAAAATTGTTGAGCAATTAATGACTATGAAAACTTGCTTTAAATTGGTTTTAAAAGAGTCCAATCATAAAATGTTCGTTTTGATTTTTTCTATAACTTTACTCTTGTTTGAGTGCAATTAGGTGTGTTCAGATTCAAATGAACATGTTTTAATATGGAAATTGAGGTTTCTTATATTTGTTGTTGTTTTGTGTTGCCAACTGGCTGTATACAATACGACTTAAAATTTTATTAATTTTTGTTTATTTATATATTTTGTCTTTTTATTGCTTTTAGTCCAATTTCTTTTAACACTTTTTTCTTTAATTTCTTTAATTTTGCATTTTAATAAAATCTATTTGTATTGGATTTTATAAACAAATAAACAACGCTCACACACTCTCACAGACCCCCTTAAGTATGTACAAAAATTTAAAAAAAACATTCAACACATAAAAATTTCTCAACTACATGAATATTCGGAAATATTTCTGAATTTTGTCCAATTACAAAAATTTTTATTTAAATAACTACATGTTTGTGAATGTAAATGAATGTGTGTGTGTGTTTAACACACAATAATACAACACAGGTGAATTGCAAGTGAAATAAATTTTCGTTTATTGATAAAATTTACATTGATTATCACGCATTGTACAAATGTACAAGAGTGCAATTTGAACAGAAAATAACAAAAACGCCTTTCTGGTCCCAATATAGTTGAAGAAAATGTGATAATAGTTAAACAAAACCAATAACAACAACAATAAACACTTAACAATAAAATCCATTTCAGTTGTTTTTCTTTTTTTTTCCAAATTTATAAGAGAATGATGATCTTTGTGTATTGTTGTATGAGTAAGTGTATCAGTGTAGGTTTGTTCGTGTGCGTCAGGCTATTACGAATAGTTTGCACAAAAAAATTAATTCGCAAATAATTGTAATGTACGGTTAATATTAAAAATGGAACAGTGAAGCAAGAATAAAAAATTGTTTAAAATAGAAAACTATAATGAGTCGATTACGGATTGTTGTTGTCAGCAGCGAAAAAAGGCTACGTTCCTGATGTTAAAATATATATTAAAATTTTTTTTATATTTTAACATCAGCGGCGTTAACTGATTTCGACGCAAAAATCTATACTAATTTTAATAAATAGAAAACTTTTTGATAACTATATTTATCTAAAGAAAAGTAATCTATAACGTTATAGACACGTAATTAATATTTAAAATATAGATATGTTATCGATAGATATCCTTTTTAAAGAAAAGTTATCCATACCTTTACTAACCTTTAGATAAATTATCGATAATTTGGCTCTTCTACAGAAACGTTATCTGCCACGTAACTTTCTTAGAGAAACTATTTCGATAACGCAAAACTTTTTAAAGAAAAGTCATTAAATTTACAAAACTAATCGAAAATTTACATATCTAATAAAAAGTAATCAATAGTTTTACGAAGCAAAAAATATCTACATATATCAAAAAATATAATTGATAAATTTACTTTTTTATAGAAAACGTATTAAAACTTTTAGCTTTCATAGAGGAGTTATCGAATATTTTACTATTTTATAGAAGAATAGCATTACCTTAACTATTCTATAGAAAGTTTCAATTATGTACATACTTTGGTTTTTATACATAATTTATTAATAACTTGATATTCTAAAAAAAATTATCGATAACTTTGAAGTCATACATAATTTTATTAAGCTTTAGAGCAGTAATCGATAGCTTTACTTATTTATAGAAAAGTTATCGACAACTTTGTTTTTTTTTCTAGAAAAATTTCCGATAATTTTGCGTTTCTACAAAAAATTTTTAAGTTTGCTTTTCTTTTGAAAAGTGTTCGATTACTTTAAAAATATAGGAAAACGTTATCGATAACTTTGCCTTTTAATGAAAAATTTATTGCTAAGTTTGGTGTTTTTATGAAAATGAGTCGGTTACTTTAACGATCTGTGGAAGAGTTATCAATTACTTTACTACTCAATTACCAGTGAACACAAAACTTCTCGATCGTTGTATTTGTCTATATAAATTTTATTTATAACTTTACTATGGAAAATTGTCGATAATATCATTAATCTGTAGAAAAGTTCTCGCTAATTTTACTTATTAATAGAAAACTTGCTGCCAACTTTATTATTTAATAAAAAAGATATTGATAATTCTAAATAATAGTTATCGATAACTTCATGATAGAAAAATTACCAATTTGTAAATGATATTTTTTTTTTGCACAAACTCAAATCTGTTTGCTCACTGTTTTAAATTGCTCTCTTTAAATATGCCTCCCTTTTAACGATTTATGAAAAGTGTGTGTTTGTTTATTTTTGAATGGATGTGTGTCACTGTGTTTGTGTGTGTGTTTGAGTAATTTCGTAAATGAACTTTATTTATTTTATAAAACAGTGTCACTGTTTGGCTTGTGATAATTTGTTTTGTACTATTGTTTGTTGTTGTACTGATGTCGATATTGTTGCATTGCCGTTGATGTTGCTGCTGTTTATGGTTGTGTTGTTGTTGTTTTTGCCTACTTCTGTCAATATTGTTTGTATTTTTATTGCTGTTGGTGTTTCTGTTATTGTAAGCCCTGACAATGATGCATGTTGTTTTTGGGTTCGTTATGTGGGAAATTTATTTCCCATTGGAATTAATTATTTATTGACATCTTTGGGGAAATTACACATACACGCACACACAAAAACACATAAAAAGAGAAGTATAAACAATGAAGTACATTCATTCGAATGCGACTTCAATAGTAAATTTTGTAAAAATAATAAAAAAAAAGTTTTTCAAGTGAAACCAGAATAAATGGCAAATTGTTTGTAGGTTTGTTTTTGTGTGCGAATGTGTTATTATGTGTAAGCATTTCTGTATAAAGATGATTAAATTCAATTCAATAATAATGTTTATTTTAGTAAAAAAAAAACTCATCATCAGAGAAAAAATGTATCGTAATTTCATTGGGAAGCGTAATAAAACCACAAGCAAAAATATTTTTGTTGTTGCTGTTGTGCACAAGTACTTTAGTCTTCCGGTGACACTTTATTTTTAATTTATTTCATTTTTCCATTTTCTATATCCTTTTTTATTTTGTCGATGTTTTCTATAATCTTATTTGTGATTTACTATTTATTATTGGTGCTGTGGCTTTATCATAATGAAGAACTTTGGAAGACAAAAAGATTGCCAATAAAATTTGAAATTTCTTCCAGTTTTCCTGTATGTGACTTAAGAGCCGAGCATTTATGTCTTGTGTTGAATGCCTTTTAAATAAATACTAAAATTCAATAAAAAAAATTGCACACAACTTAAGAGAAAATTTTCTAGATAATGTTTCATAGTTTAAGAGAAATTTTTTGCCAAAAAGATAGTTTTTTTTTTTTTTGGAAATTAATATGTATAGTGTATTTATCAAATATGAAAAATTGGGTATTAAGAACGTCATACAGAAGAAGTCTTATTAATAATAAATATTGTGTTCCTAAAAATAACTTTAATAAAATTTATCTTGTTTGGAAAGTAATTTTCTATTGAAATATTCTTTAAAATGTAATTTTCTATAGAAAATGAAATATTCTACAAAAAATTTCTCCAGTTTTTCAACTAATTTCGCGTAGGAAATTTTCTTTTGTTTCAGCATAATTTATATACATAAATACATACATACAGTGTCGAAAAAGTAATAGAGACATTTAAAATGTATAAAAGTTTCTTAAATTTGAATGTTATTTTTTTAAAAATTAAAATAATTTTATTTACCTCCTCAAAACTCTGCTTTATAGAGTTCACAAGATTGGAGCAGGTATCCGGCGAAATTCTTGAACCTTTTGCCTGCCACATTAACTGCTTATTTGTCGCTTTAAACGTCCCATTTTAAAGAATTCCCTATATGACTTTTAGAAAAGAATTTAACAATAAGTTTTATCAATTAAAGTGCAATGAAAAATTTTCTACGACACGTTATTTTTTCCGACACTGTATATGTATGTAGATAGTTCGCCTAAAGTTATGTTGCATAAACTTTCACACACATTAAACAAAAATATTGTAACTGTGTCACTATCGCATCAACGTGACTTAATACTTTTTAGGATGCAGTTCCACTTTTACTTTTGTTGTTCATTTTTATGCAATTGTTTTTGATTTTGTGGACGTTGTTGTTGCATTCTCATATACTTTGCGACATTTTAGCCATGATGACGATGATGGCGATGATGATGCAAACAATTCAAAACAAAGTTATCTGTCTCTATTCAGTCATTTATTCATAAAATTCCCACTGTGTGTGTTTGGCTATGTGGAGAGGTGGGTAGATGATGGAATATATGGTGGGTGTATTAGTGTGAATAAATATATTCTGTTATCTTTGTTTCCTGCTGGGAATCACGTGTTGTTATTTGTACTTTTCTCAATGTTGCTCATTTGTTTTTCTAAATATCAAAATGTGTACTTTTGTATTAGTGTTAGTTGTTGCTCTAGTTATTTTCAATATTTTATGCATATTCAATGACAAATCATCAGTCTGTCTGCTTGCCAGTTTGGCTGACTGCTCGTATACCCCGTTTTTTTGTTAGGAAAAACATCAGCTCCCCGCTGTTGCTTTCGCTGGTTTTGTAGTCGCTGTTGTTCTACTAGTTCCGGTTCGTATAACTTGAATGTTGGTTTTTTTCCCCTTTTAATAGAATGTTTTTATGTCATAGGTTTCTAATGCTTTTTTGGAGAGCTATTTATTCTGGTTTATATGCAGGATTCTCAATTTGTTAAGTTTCGCTGAGTTTTTATTTAACAAAATTTAAAATTTCTGTTTTTCCTTAACAACAAACATTTTGTTCAAGCAATTAAGAAATTATATGCAGTTTTTATATGATCAAAATTCCTAAGCCTTGTCTTTCTTATGCAATTTTAAAAAACTATTTCTAATTAGTTTTTTAAGAACATTTTAGCCAATTTCCACTGTCATATTGTTCTGTTTCTTAGATTTATCAACAACATTTTCTTATAATGAAAATGTCATTTTCTATTTTAGCAACTTGTTATTTTACTTTGACTTATTTTGCATAAAATTATCTTTTGTTATTGAACATGACAGTACTTTGTTGTAAGTTGTTGTGTGTGCCTTTTAGGATTTATGTTGCATTCATACTTTGTTCTTTTTTTTAATAAAAATTTATAATTAACTTTTAATTAGAGCAAAACAACCACAATTTAATATTACAAAGAAAAAAAAAATTAAACTATTTGCAACTAACAGCCACAGAAAGCAGGCAAATGGTAAAAGAGAAAATTCAATTTAATTTTCTTAATTGCATGCCAACACACACACACACGCACATTTATATACATACATATACTTATTCTCCAGCGCACTCCCACCATTACAACCAACATATGCAATTATTAAATTTTGTTAGAAAAAAAGAGCCCAAGGATTTAGATGACACTCATATGAGTGTGTAAAGAAGTTTTTCCTAAAATAGAATATTTTATTTCCGAAACCTAGAGAACTGTCTAAAAGACATACAAACATGATTCACAATATTTCACAAAGTTCTTAAGCAAGACCAAGTCACACAAAACTAAGAAAATATATTTTAAATTAATTGAAAAAGAGATACACCCATTACAAAGTAAGTTTTCAATTACACTTGCACACATATTCTGCTCTTTTTAAGTTTTTTTTTTTTATAATATAAATTTATGTATTTGCAGTTTTCATGCAGGGAAAGTAAAAATATCCTTGCATATGAGAAGGAAAACAAGTTGTTTTGTTATTTGTATAGTTGTAGTTGCAAAGTTAGAGAAGCTTAAGTTATGTTTAGTACAACCACACAATTTATGCAATTTAAATCTAAATTTATTTTTGATATCTACACAACATTGAAACAATTATTTATTTGCTAAAACGCTGAGAAAAAAAAACTGGAGAGCACTTTTGTAAAGGTAAACAGAAAGTAGGGAGAAAGTAAAGTAAACAGGAGTTACAGAAATTCACAAATGACAAACCAAGACGTACTTCAACAAATTTTTCTTAAGTCCTGGCAATTTAATTATTTTTTTACGCTTGGAAAAAGTCATAAATTTTTAGTGAAAAATTTGCTTTTAATAAAATATATTCAGTGAAATTTTCCAAAAAAAAAAATCCCTTTTTAATACTACGAAAATTTACGGAAATTTCTATAAAAAATTGTTATTTTTTTTTTTTTTTTTTTTTTTTTTTTTTATTTATTTATTAATTGAATTGCTCCATACACAAGACTAAGAGTCTTATTTTGCAGCATGGAACTGAGAATATGTTAAACTTTAAATCATTACTTAATTAATAACTTAATAACTAACTACAATTTTTATATAAGTAATCAAAAAACAATTTAATTTAAACAATAAAACAATAAACAATAAAGAAAAAAAAAATCAAGATAATTTAATTTAAATATTTAAAAAAGCATAAAACAATATATTTTAATAATCAAAAATTTAGATAATTTTATATATTTTAATCTCAAGTAATTATGTTTCAAAGTGCTATGCTGAAAACAGTTTAAAAATATTTTCCCTGAATTTTCGTGCGTTACTTAAAAGTTGCATGCTATATGGTATAGAATTCCAGAGAGATACTGCGAATATGTAGAAATGCCACTCAGAAATTAAACTTTTATACCCGAACGATCTAATTCTTTTCCCTCTGCTTATGTCAGAAATACAAAGTTTACCGTACAAGTGCTCAGGTTTGTGGGTATATATTATCTTATGTAAAAAGACTAAAACTCTCATGTTCAGCAGATTATCTAAGGAAAGGCCATAAAGCCGAGATGAATACAAAGAAACACTAGAACGCCTTTTAAGTCCATACACGTACCGTACAATATTGTTAAACGCAACGTTCAATTTCGCCTTACTAATCGTATCAGATTTAGCAAATAGCTCACAGCCATACAGTAGCACTGGCATTAGATAAGTTTTAGCAAGAAGCATTCTTATTCTTAAAGGTGTACAATGCTGGGTCCGCCAAAGAGTTCTAATCATTGAAAAGGTGCGACCACAAGCATAGTTAATGTGGTTCGACCACGTGAGAGTGTCATTGAAAAATATTCCAAGATTATTGGAATAAAAGGAACTTTTTTAAAGAAAAAATCTCTTTAAGTCTTTTTATATAAAATTGTTACGTTACTGACTGACTGTTTCATCATCGCACAGCCTAAACGCCTGAAGCTAAAAACTTGAAATTTGGACCGGAGGTGGATGTCTCCAACTAAGACGGGATTTTTGGAAATTCGAATGCTTAGGGGGTAAAAAGGGTAAAAACGGGTAATTTCGATAACCTTATGTCTCCAAAACTAAAACAGATACAAAAAAACTGTAATGCTTATTGTTGTTCTTTAGAAAAATAAGCGGAGATATACTTTTTTGAAATTCGGCTCTTTTAGGGAGAAAACGGGTAAAACCTAAATTTTGGCACTTTTTTGTCACCCCATATATCTTTTGAACCAACAAACCTAAAGTAATACCACATTCGCAGTCTATCAAAAAAAAATAAATTTTATATCTTTCTTCAGCTTTTTGGTTTCACAACTGGTATTTTTTTAATTATCGTTAATATTGGAACTTAAAACATAAAATTTAACATGTAATGTCCTGAGTGGATACGTACCTATGAGGGAACTTTGTGGTTCTTTTTTTGTTCTTTAACTGGTACGTTTTTAATATCTGTAAGTATTAGACCTAGTAACATAAAATTCAAGATGCAATGTCAATGTAACATAAAATTCAAGATGCAATGTCCTGAGTGGATAAGAATCTATAAGAGGAAAATTGTTGGTACTTTAATGTATATGACCTGGTCCCTTTTGAATTTCCGTTAGTATTGGACCTATAAACTAAAAATTAAACATGCAAGGTCCTTAGTGAATAAGAATCTGTAAGAGGGATTTTTGGTACTTTTTTGTTCTTTAACTGGTACTTTTTATTAAGTTGGTACTTTTTTTAATTTATTACATGAATTATTAATACATGCCGACTCGTGAAGTTTAGTTTGTTTTGAAACATTAAACGGTTCAGTTCGAAACTAAAAATATTGGATACATTTTATTTAGTTGAATAAGTGTTTGTTTTTATTTGGATTTGCAATTAAAAGAACTCAAATACGTTCATTAATACAATTTTTAAAATTTTTTTTTCTGTACAAAAGAATCTCCTCATTAAAATAAATTATTTAAATGGGGAGATTCTCCTCATTAAAATAAAATAATTAAATGGGGAGATTTTTGTGGTAAGAGACGGTGATAAAACCACCATTGTGTCATCTTAAATAGACTTCGCGATGTCGTTATCCGGTCCTGGATGGATAGAACGGATTGGAGGGTGTTTACGGCGTTATGGCCCAGATTGGATGCAAAGGAAACCGAGGTTTTTGGATTGGATAGGAGTGGCCTCCGAACTCTAATAGGGGTTTATGCGAAGATGCTGAGGAGAAAGAGACGTACCATTGCCCTAGGATACAGGGACGAAAATGGCTGGGAAATAGGTTCCACGAATAACTGGGGAGTATCGCTGCATGTTATCTAGTCGATAAACTAGGTTTTGTCAGGGAAATCGGGGAATGTAGGGAGATAATCGTTCTCTGATATTGATCTGAACTATATCTATCAATTCTTTTCTTCCCTCTTTCTACTTCCTCTATATTGAAGGGATTTACAATTGATCGTTTCAGTCTCCGTGTGGTGGTGTGCTCTTGGGCGCATAACCCTTCTTAACCTAACCTAAATAAAATATTTTTTTTTAGAAAATTCTCTTTTAAACTACACAAATGTTTAATAAAAAGCCAGATTCCATATTTTAATACTTTTAAAAGATTCCTAATTGTTTTTTTTTTCACAAAAAAATAAAAAAAACTTTTGATTAACAATTTTTTTTTATCCATCTGGATTTCTTCATTTGGAAAAGGATATAAATAACTTCTAATCGGTTGTACCGATTTTCTTCAAACAAAGCTAAGAACACTATCGATTGGCATCTTTCAAACAAACAAAATAAAATCAGACAATCCGTTAATAAATGGAAATTACCTTTAATCAACAAAGATATTAATATGATATGGAAATAAAAAATAAAAAGTTTTTGGGTCTCTGTAAAAAACCGCGTTTTAAATAAAAGAGCATAGAAAACCAGTCGAACAAAAACACTCTTAAAAGAAAAAAGAAAGTTAAAGTGCTGTATTCGGCTTTGGCGAATGTTACACATCCTTCGCAATGATGCGATAAGAACAGAAAGTTATAAAATATCATTATTGTGATATAAATAAATCTATTGTGTGCCACGCCCACTTCTCCAATTCCGATCACATTTTTTCGGATGTTGTCTAATTATAACCAATATTCTTGAAGCTAATTTTAAAACATTAACCCTTTCTCTAGATATGTACATAGAAATCTATAATCTCTTTGTACGGGAGATGCCATACCCACTCCAGCCCTCATTTTTCCGGATATGAATGATAACCAAGATGCTGGTACCTATATTGGAAACTTTGGCTATTGCCGATCTCTAGATTTACAGAGATCTAAAACGTCTTTGTACGAGAAATGCCACGCCCACTTCTTCAAACCCGCCCATATTTTTTGAGAGGTTGTGTATTGTTAACCAAGCTCTGTGTACTAAAATTGGACAAGTTTTCCTTTACCGTCCTTTAGATATAAATAAATCTATATTGTACCACGTCCACTGTTCCAATACCGCCCATATTTGTTCAGATGTTGCCTAATGATAGCCAGGATGCTTTAACCTAGTTCGGAATCGTTGACTCTTGCTGTTCTCTAGATATACAGAAATCAACAATGTCTTTGGTTGGGATGTGGCACGCCTACTTCACCAACTGCGCCCACATTTTGTAGGATGTTGTGTATTGCTAACAAAGATGCTTGTACCTAAATTTACTCCAGTTACACAGAGAAGAAGGCGAACAGACGGACATTGTTACATCAACTTCGCGGTAAATGTATGTTTTTGTTATGTGTAAAAAATGCAAAGAAGTTTAAAAAATATAAAAAATAACTTATGCATTTTACTGTATTTTAGTAAAATTCATTTTAATTGTATTAATAAAGGTTGATGTTTTAATTTTATGTTAATAGATAAATCCCCTGAAGAAATGCACATAAAATTCACGAAACGTCGGGAAAAAAATAAATAAGAAACCTGAATTTCTATTAACATAAGCGGAGCTAGGCCAAATATATATATATGTATATAAATATATACATACATATGTACTTATAAATAAAAGAAAGAGGCCAAAATTATGCAAACATATAAATTTTTACGTTTGGTGAAGGGTATAAAAATGAAACAACAACATGGGATTTTATGACAAAAATTAGAGGCAGCTGTGGTTTTTGCTCATATCTCAGCCATTTAAGTGAATTTTAAAGCAAAATTTAACGGAGCATATGCAACATCAGCCAAGTCCTCCTAATATCTGGGGTCTTGGGAAAACACATTTCAACGGTCACACGTACAGACGGACGGACATCGTTAAATAAACTACGCTACTAATAAGTTCCAAGAATATATGTATATTCCTTTTAGTTGTAGAAATTACAAAAGGTATGACTAACTTAAATGCATGTGTATGAACATACGTATGTACATAAAAGTTAAAAACGAACACTGATTTTTTTCTTATGATAAACTTTTTCATTTGCCACTTTAAGCATTAAAAACTTTTAGCACCTTTAGAGTCTTGGTACTCATTCGAAATTGAATATTGAAGAATTTTATTTTTTCAGTGAATTTTTAAAAAATTGTTGACAAGTTTTTCAAAGTAATTTTTGTAGTTTGTAGTTTATGTACGTCATCGTTATGCATTTAGTGTCACTTACTTTAGCAGCTTAAATTTATTTCCATTTGTGCAGATATTTTTTTTACTTTGTTTTTTATTTGAATTTTCCTTTACGGTATATTTGAGTAATTTGTCACATTGGCTGAGTTTCACAGTTTTATTCTTGTTTTTTTTTCGTTGTGTTTCGTTGCTTTTAGCGTTCATTCACTTACCGGTCTTGCTACTGCTGCTCTGGTTGCAGTGAAAATGGAAAAAATTAGTTTCGCCTCCCCTGTCATAAGCGAGTTAGTCTTAGTGTATTTTAGTTTATTTGTAGCTGGTTTTTTATTATCTTTGTAACTGTCTCTCTCTCTCTCTCTCTTTATTTCTTCCTTATTCAATGTCTTTGCTAGTGAAATGTAATTTCAGAGTTAAATTAGTGATGGTTCGTATGGTAAAACTTTAAGCGCAACACGCCATTTTTTTGAAGTATTTTAATTTGCGTATTTCATTTTCAAGTGTCGTTTGTTTGGTTAAGAATTTGTGTGTTTTTGTGAATCTTAATTATTGGTGTCCTTAATTGCATTTGTATCCTGGGAAAGTTTTTTTCTTTCGTAGAAAACTTTTTTTAATCAAAATAAAACAGAAAATGGGTTTTTTTGTGGAAACAAATTAGAAAATCGGCGAAATCTTAAAGTAGATTTAGATTTTCAAGTTTTGTTTTGGAAACCTTCTATTCTAAAGGACGTTATTAAAAAAAGATATCATAAATTTTGTTTCTTTAATCTTAAGATTTGTTTAAGGTTTTAGAAAATTTCCTGATATTCCTCAATTAGGCTTGAGTTCATCAAATTTAATTTTTGAGTTTTTATTTTTTATTGCCTTGCCTCTTTTAGGAATTTTTTACAAATCGGAATTTCCAGTAAAATTTATTGATAATTTTTCCTGGCTAAGCTGGGATTTGAAAATTAAAAAAAATATGTTGTTGTTCTATAGAAAATTAGAAATTCCAATGATATGATAGAAATAACTTAAAAATTTGACAGAAAGCCCCCTAAAGTAGTCCAGGATATGGGTTATGTAATTAATTTGGCCACGAACAGGTGGATAAATTAGTGAGAATGGTATAAGCCTACGAATTCGGAATAGATTTTTTAACTTCTCAAAAGTACCAAGAAGAGCTTTATATGGAAATCTTAAGACTGCTAAAAAGGAGACGTAGCAAAATTAACATAATATTATCCACAAAAATAAGCAACAAAAAAGTGCATTTTCCACAAAAAAAAATCCCTTGGGGAAATTTGTATCTCCAATTATAAAAAAATCCCCTAATGGGGACAAATCCCTAATACTGAGATCACCGCTAAATATTTATGTTAAAGCTTTAACAGGCTTTCTTATTAAATGTTTTTTCGAACCGATTCGATTAACCATGTAATTTATAGAAACAATCAAAATTTTCGTCCCTTTTTATATCAAAAAATCATTTTAGTATAATGCCGTATTGTAGGAAATAAAACAATCTGAAAAAAGGAAACATTTAGTCTTTAAGATTACCTAAAGTGATCAACACTGACATACCCTTGTTAAACAATACGTGTGTACATTGATGAGAATTTATATATATTTTCTTAAGAACAAGCGGAAATATACATACATATGTACTCTTGTCTACTGGCTCGTCCTAGTAAAAGCGTTTTGTTTCTTTTTTATTTTAGTTAAGGAAAAAAAATCTTAATGTAGTTTTATTTTGCTTTGCAGATTGTTGGTTGGTGACGAAATAGTGAAGGGTAATAAAATTATATTGTATGTGTATTCGTGCACATTGTACATTTTTACACTGTATCGTACTTAACGAAGCGGAAAATTACGCAAATCAAAATCAATGTCAATGTAGAGACAGACAGGCGTTTTTTTTGAATCAGGACTAAGAAAGGACCAAATAATGTATTATTTTGTTTAATAAAAATTGAAGTGTTCTGGTACCTGAAATTAGATTTGATATTCAGTTGAGAGTTGAATGCCTTTTTCCTTAAAAAAAATCTTTGAAGGTACGTTGTTGTTAAAAACTCCCCACCGTGTAAGCTTTTATGTTTGTATGGGTTTACATTTTAAGTAGTTTAAGTAATTTAAAAGCTTCTTCCCTCATATGTGATGTTAACTTGCTTGTCCTTTATTTCCTTAAGTGAATGTTTTCATGTGTGTCTGTGTGTGTATGTGTTCGCTGGTTTTATTTGCGTTTAGTTTGCTTGTTTATTTTGATCATTTGTATCGTATTATCCTTTAATATTGGCATCATGACAACTGGATATTTACTACAAATTACGAATAATAATAATATTAACATACTACAAATATCTTTACAAACATAATACGCATACACTTAAACTTAATACAACAACAAAGCAAATACAAATACATTAACAATGACATAAGAAGGCTTAGAGCAAAGTTACAAAACCATAAAGGGAGAGGAGAGGTTCAAAAAAAAGGCTTTTATCTTTAAATAATTTATTTAAACATATTTAAACGTACACATTCAAGGATACACGATACAATTTGTGTCCCAGTTGGCCAGATTGCCGTTGAAGATATCGTCGTCAATGATGTTTACACGACTTGTCCCCTGTCGTTAAGGTTTTCTAGAAGACAATTTACAGGAAATCGTTGTCTTATAAGTTGGCTTATATTTAGCTCTATGTGGGACTGTATGAGCGACACTGTCTTATAAGTTGTCTTAAATATATAAATGCTATTGACGACAAAGTTTACTTGAATGCTATTTAATCACTTGCTTGGATTTCTTAAAAGTCTCATATTCTTTTTTTTAATTGTTAATTTAAATACCTAAAAATAATTTACAAATTAGCTCTAACCAGTAAGACCGAAAAATGCGGATGAAGTTATTCGCGGGCTGGAAAATGGATTACATGCAGTAAATATTTCACTGTCAACTTTAGGATTGCTTATAAGAGTCGAATATAAAACATATAACAGAAATTTAAATTCCGGATCGTGCCGTGCACGATTTTCGCGGACACTTGTTCAAAAATGTCGTTGACGATTTGTTCCTTCTGTCCCTCACATGTCGTGCAGGAATTAACATTATCGTGCATCCGTCTTCGAGGATGTCTTAAAGACGGGGCCAACTGGGTTAATAAGTATACACCTGAATGTGTATTTGTATTAAGAAAATCAAGACAGGAGAGGCTAAAATACACACGCACCTACACCTACACTTACTCGTGCATGTAAAATACCTTTCTATGCATGTTTTTATGCGTACATATGTATGTGTGCCTTAAATAAATATAAGCCCACTTGTGAAATTCAATCCATCCATTATCTAGTTATAATGGAAAAAATATCACTTCTTTGTGTAATAAATATAAAAATAAATAAATTGTATACCTTTTTTTTTTTTGTATTAAAAAGCCTACAAAACCATTTTCACCATTCTTCTTCTTTTTTCCAATAAATTTTCACAAAAAGAGACAACAAAATATAAATTTACGCACAAATTGCTAGTAAATGCAAATATCTACAAAGAAAAAAAAAATAGAAAATATATCCTTATCCTCTATTACGCACATTTGAATTCGAATATTCATAGAAATTCTATATGGATACATGTTAAATAATGCCGTAGCCCTGGGAATAATGAGTGTAACAGTCAGTCTGTGTAAGTATCTGTCTGTGGATCGGTTTGGGAGATTTTCAATGAAACCTAAAACAACAAACATTCATTAGAAAAAGGTTAAAAGAAAAAGCCCAAGTGTTGCTAGTTTGGTGAACGTTTTTTTTTTTTTTTAGCTAAGTGAATTTTTCTATAAACCTAAAGCCACGGATACAAATTCATACATTTATAGGGTGTTTTAATTTTTTATTATCATAACAGTTCAATGTTTTATATAACTTTTTACAAAAAGTAACATTTTACAAAAGTAGTTTATTACAAAAAGTACAAAAAAAGTACCTTTTTACAAAAAGTACCAAAAAGTACCTTTTACAAAAAGTACCTTTTTTACAAAAAGTACCAAGAAACTACCTTAAAAAAAATTAAAATAAATGTTCACGAAAGAAATTCTTTTTTACGAAAACACCTGACGAAAACAAAATAATTTATTACAACAAAAAACCTATGTATTTGAAATAGTACTTCTTTGAAAACACCTTCTACCAAAATGGTACAAATGTATATACATAAGCGATTTTCAAAAAACACTTTTTTTTAAACAGAACATTGGAATTTTACAAAAACAAGTCAGAGTGCTATATTCATTGAATCGTTGATGCACTCCACATATAATATAGCCGGATGGGACTTATGGTAACATATGGGCCGATATTCATTAAATTTGACGATGTGATTTATTGACAGATAAAAATATGACGAAGCGTTTTTCGTTACGGTTAGAAGAGAGTGGGCTTTATATGGGGCCTATTGTAAATTATGACCTGATCTTCACGAAAGTTGGCAGTGGTGCACACGAAAGCAATATTTATTACAATAGCGCCATTCGTTACGGTTTTAGACGTACTAAAGTATTTTTTTGAGAGTGGTGCATACGGAACCAATATTTTTTACAAAAGCGCCATTCGTTACGGTTTTAGACGTACTTAAGTATTTTTTTGAGAGTGGTCTTTATATAGGGCCTTTTGTAAATTTCTGCGAAATCTCATATCAATATGTATATTCCTCCACTATTAAGGCTGTATTTTATAACAAAACACTTTTTTTTGAACCGATTCTTCTGGATTTCAATACCAAACTGCTTAGGAGAACTAGAAATAATCTGATAGCAATATTGTTCTTCACACGTATTGAAAAACTTAGTATACCCTCATCTCAGCTAGTTGTGGTGGAGGGTATAAGAAAGTAACTTTTTTCACATACTGTTTTTTTTTGCCTAAACATGGATGTTTGTTTACCTTTAATATTAACAAAGAGAGTGTTTTATTTAAATATAAAAACAAAATACCTATTATTGTATACTTTTAGGCTTTTCTCTACTTATTTACCATAATGTTAAGAAATCGTCCCATTATCTATGATACACTTGTCCATAAATATACAATAATAATTTAAAAGGTGTTTGTTTTTTTAGTCATATGACTTTTAAAAATTTTCCATAGTCTTAATGCTAGAAGAGGCTCGAACATACAGCCTTATTTACCTTGGGGACAAAACATGAGACTTGCTTTCTAGTTTCACATTACTTTCGATTCTGTCGTTTCTTTATTTTTCTGTTTATTTGGCAAAAGGTTGACATCTTAATGTAAATATTTGTTGCCTTATTTGTATGTATGTAGATGTTAAAAAGGCAACACATACGCATTTATCAGAATTAGTGTAATTCTAGTCCTTTAGATTGGTCTATGTATAAGCAAGGATTTTTACTCAAGAGACACTTAAGGTGCTAAAATGTTTTCATGCGTAAATGATTGATAGATTTGAGTTAGACAGAAAAAAAAAAACAAATATTTGCTTGAAACTAAACTTAGACCTTTTAATAAGATTGACAAAAATTCTTATTTTTTTTAGTAGGTTTTATGGAAGGCAGAATAAATAAATGTTCGTTAAAAATTTGCTTTTATACCATACAATATGTAGAGATAGAAAAAATACCGATAAAAAAGGTAAAGAAAAGTGTTGTTTTATGATTGTCATGGAAATTTGTCTATCACATAAGTTGCTATAGATACATTTCCGTAAATGATATTTTTTATTTGTAAAAGGAAGGTCATGAAGATAAATGCGAGTCAAAGGTGATAAGAATACCTTCACAAGGGTAATGGATTTTTATGCTATGAACTTGCATATATTAATTTCGGATTATAGACTAAATCCAAAATCTATTATTTGTTATTGAAGAGATTTTGCCATTAATTTAGTAGTTATACAGATAGATAATATTGATATGGTATAAATAGGGCGTGGAATTTCATGAGCATAAAACATACAAAATTAAAAAATTAGCAAAATATAACCGACAGTGTACTTAATTAATTAATCCAAAACTCTCAATTGTCTTCCTTTCGTTTTTTATTTTATTCATTAATTTTTTTTAAAGCAAAATCTCTGTGTTTATTAAGTTTATTTGTTTTAAAACTTTCAGGATTCTTCTTCTCAGCCTGAAAATATACTATTTTATTGATTTTTACTTGCATAAGATTCTCTTGTTCATTTCTACTTCTTTTGTTTTCAAATTATAATGTTAAACATAAGCTACAATTTCATTATTAAATCATTTTGTTTCTGTTTGTATCTTTTGTGAGTGTGTGCTTTTGTTAGATTTTTATTTTATAATTTTGTTTATGGTGCCTTTAGATTTGTTTCCTCTTCACACATTTTCCATTAAATATCTCATAGTTTTTAATTTCTTTGCTGGCTTCTAAAGAATTTTTTCTATCTTGACGCTTCTGACAACTAGTACAGCTTAATGGCCAGTCCTTCCGTCCGTTTTTACTAGCGTTGTAGAAGTAAGTCAAAGTAGTGTTTTATTCTTCTCCCAAGATTTCTAAATATGTTTGTCAGTTTGTAGTTTGTTCCTTTTACTGGCAGTTTGTTCGTTGGCTTGATTGTTTGTTCTGCCGTTAGTTGGCCTACTTGTTTTGTAATTAAAATTAGCAATTTTTTTTTAAATAAGGCCTTTTAATTTGCTACGGAAAGGCAAACAAATTTTTTAATTTAATTCAACTCTTTCAAACACTCATACACAAACATTTAACCAAATCGTAAAGAATCAAGATTCTGTAGCAAAAACCCAACACAGCAGACCCAAAATCATCAACCGACGAAAGCAAAACCATTAAATAAATAAAAGAACAAATTCTAGTAGCAACCAACTAAAGTATAAACTAATTTTTCATTATGATCATAAAAAATAATTCATTTAATCCTTAAAAGTATGCTTCACTTTATAGAAACATAAAATGAAATAAAATTTTTATTTTAAAGGCAACGAAAGACAACGGAAAAAGACATTCAGTTTAAAGGAATAAACATATAAAGAAAGTGAATGGAAACAGGCATCAAGGACTTTCAGTAAGCTTTTTTTTATTTTATAATTTGGTTCTTGTTCAGTTCTAGTTAATTTCTGTTTCAGTTCTAATGCCTTTCTAGTTTAGTTTTAGCCCAGTTTTAATTCAGTTCTTGTTCAGCTCTAGTTCAGTTATACTTCAGTTCTAGTTCAGTTCTAACTCAATTACAGGTTACTTAAAAAAACAAAATCTGGTAAAAATCTCCTAATTTCTACTGCTATTTTTAAATATAGGGTATGTCAAATTCTATACAGTCCAATATGACACTCTTTTGTGTTCTTAACTGGATTTGGTGTGAACAAACTTAAGTTTTAACAGACTAAAGTTTCAACAGGAGATACAAAATTAAAAAAAAAAACTGTGAAAATTAAAATATTTGTACAACAAAATAAAATAAAACAGCATTCAAAGCAATTGAAATTTGCCAAAAACCACCTTTTGCTTTAAAACCCAACACAAGTCCATTAATTTGTTCACTCATTCAGTTGGTTTCTTGCGTTGCAAACCTTTAAATCCCCAACAAGTAACCATAATAAAAAAAGGCTAAAATTTACTTTCTTTACTTTAGTCTAAAAATTGTGGTGCGACGTTTGTGTTTTTGAAAAAGGTCTCTGAGGAAGTAAAATTAATATTAAGTGTTCTTAAGAGCCAACTCATTAGAGACTTGAATATGATGTGTTTCTTAACTTTACGTTTTTGTTGTTGTTGCTATTTTGCTTATTTTTCCCGAAAAGTCTAAGAGATGATTTTCATTTTATAATTTATTAACTGAGCATTAAAAAGAAGAAACTAAAATGCCAGGAAAAAAATTAACTTAACATCTTTAGAAGTAAAAAGATGTGAAAGAGAAAATCCTGTTAATAATTAAATAAAATTTATTAAGTTTTATTTAAACCTTAATTAATTTAAATTAATTGAATCAAATAAATTGCTTATTTTATTGGACTTCAAAGAATGATAGTAACGCATTAAGAAGGTCTTTTTTATTTTACAATTTTTGTTTCTGTCCCAGTTGCGTGTTTGAAATAAAAGATCTAGTTCAGTTCTACTTTAGCTCTGGTTCAGTTCTAGTTCAGCAAAATAACGGCCGAATGCTCGAAATGGCTTCGGTGGCATACCTCTATCCGATGGTCCACATTTTCAATGTCTTAAATGTGCCGAATTATCTCATCCTTTAGCTCTTGAATTATTCTTGGCTTGTCGACTCGTGGATTCTCTTTTGCCCAAATGCGGTAATTGTGCAGCTTGTTAACGAATCCACTGAGGCGAAAGTGTGACTCGTTTGTGAAAATGATTTTCTTTGTAAAGTTACCATTCACTTCTGTCTGTTCAACCAACCATTCGGCGTATTGACGATGCTTGGAATGTTCAGTAGGCTTAAGCTCTTGAGTCAATTGAACCTTCTAAGCGTATTAATTTTAATCTTTATTCAAATTTCGCATTATTGATGTTCGTGAGATGTTCAATTATCGTAGTGCGGCTCTTCTGCCACACTGTAGGGAACAACAGCAATATTTTCCGTGGAAAGAACAGTCCGAGCATGCATAGGTGTTTTTACATTTCCTACAGACCCGGTATGCTGAAAATAGCGCAAAATTCTTTCTATTTCGGACACATTTGGTCGAATATGCAGTAAAAAAAATCACGAAGTGACACCCATTTTCGTAAAAGGCTTTAACAATCTTAGCACGCTGCTGAATTGTGCACCTCTCCGTAATTAAATTTGTCAAACACTTAAACAATAATTGGCAAATTAAGTTTCATTTATTTCCATTTTTAAAGTTATCATTTATATGATTTAAAATCAGCTTTAAGATTGCTTTTTTATCTTTTAATAGTATTAAAATCCTTTTGTTTATTTAAAGATAAAGGGTTTTAAAATGTTTTTCATTTTATGTTAAGAAACTCCCTGAAGTTGTGCAATTTTTTCTTTTTTTTTTTTGTAAATTTTTCTAGAAAATCTTTTCATTTATATAACTGCAAAGTGTTCACAACTATATTATGGTGTGTATTTGCCTTAAAAAACATTTTATTTTTAAAGTTTTCTTCTTGTTTTCCTGATAAACACTAGATTTTTGTTTAGTGTTATATGTTTAAGATTTTATTTTTAGTTTAATTTTTTTTATTATTTGCTGAACTTTAGCAATGGCATCTTTTTTTGTGGTGAAGCAGCACCAGGTTCCTTCAAGCTGACTAAATTAATGCGTGTATTTATTTCAAGAGTGTACTTTTGGCCTTTCTTTTAGGCTATAAAAATTTACGTTTTGCCAGTTCACTTTTACGATTGCAATTGAAATACTATTTTAATTAATTAGAAAAAAAAAACTTTTTAATTTTCACCCTGGACAATGAAAAAAACATTTAAACTCTTAAACTAGACTAAAAAAGCTAATTAGGGGAAAAAAGCCTACAAGTGAGCTACACAAATTTTAAAATATTATACCACTCTGCGTTAAAGTGTAATTTACAATTGTTTGTTGTTGTCCTTAACAAAAGTGAGTAATTGGACACAACGAGCAGTATTAAAATAATTATTTATCACATTTTAATGTTAATTATCGCACACGAAAAACACACAAAATTATATTTAACTAACGTGTTGAAATTGCTACACCCCCGTAAGTATGCTTTACATTTGGTTCTTTAATTTGTATACGCATTATAATTAAATACGGCTACAATGGCCAACACAAAAATAAAAATTAGTTTATGTTTTTCTGCCTGGGAAATGTTTGGTCTGGAAAGCCTGTTTTAATTATTTATGTATGGTAAATTTTGACCTTAAATTTTTATTACATTTTATTTTATGTTCGTCATTATAAGTTTAAGGTTAAATGTATTTGATCTGGAACATTAAATTATAAAGGAAACCAGCATAAACAGAAATGAATAGACGAAAAATTATAGCAAACATTTAATGCTGGCTAATAATAATTTAATTTTATGGTTGGTATAATTTATAATTTTCTTCTTCCTTCTGGGACATTTTGGGTTTTCCTTTTTAAAAAAGAATGAATGTATAAATTATTGTATTATGCCTATTGAAATTGTATATGATCGTTTTAGGTTATTAAATTTATAGTTAAAATCCTTAAGGCAGAAAATAAAAATAATTATTTAAAATAGCCTAAAAGTATGCCAAGTATAAAGAAATGTTATTCAAAGCTGAAGGAGATGGATTAGAATCTTTAAGAATGGATTGCCATTATGAGTTTTGTTGTCTTATGGCTTAGATTTTACTTTTACCATTGGGACTTTTGTTTTCGCTTAAAAGAAAATTTATTTTAAAAATAGCACCTTATAAAAATGTATGACATTTAGCTTTTTTGAATACAAAAATAGTAAAAAATCAACAACCAAGATTACAGAAAAAAAATCGCTTAAGCCAGAAAATGTCGAGATAAATAAGGCAGGCAAAATATTAAAAAAGCTAATGACAAGTTATAAAAGTATGTCAATTTGCAAAACTTAATATGAATTCATAACAATCCTTGAAATCTTATCAAAGTTGCCAAAAATCATTGAAAATCGTCAAGCTCTCTTAAATCAATTAGTATTATATTTTTATTATTATTAAAATAAAAACGTTAAAATATAGATTTTTCAATTATCGTAACTCCTAACAGCTACAACAAATTAAAAAATCGCCAAAATAAAAATCGCCTTAATATAAACCCATTACATACGACCATGTCATGAAAATCGAAGTCACGTGTAATTGAATTATTGGCAAAATAAACGCAGCTTTTCCTGGTCTTAAAAGTAATTTAGGTAGAGAAAAGTGGTGCTCAAAGTATTGGGTATATAAAAGGAAATAATTTTATGAACTTTGAATACGGGAGAGTTTTCAAGATTTGTTCAATTTCAATTTCAGGAGATTTTGATTTCGATTTCAATTTAGTTTGATGAAGTTTAGCCTGATTAAAAAAATCAAAATTTGGATTAAAAATAATTAATATTTGATAAAGATCATAATATAAGCGAAATTTAGAGTTGTCTAGTAAATTTTACAAATGTTTAAAAATTGAAAATAAAACAAATCAGGAAAATTCGATAAGTCACAAAAAAAAAACTAAAATGCGATTAAGATAAATAGTCTAACCTTATAGAAATCGCTAATTCTATCAAAAATAAAAATTTAATAGAAAAGATTAAAATCGCTTATATCGAGTAAAAAGCAGACGTTTATTCTGGAAATAAGTTTGTATTGTATTTGAAAAATCGCTAATAATCCTGAAAAAAATGAATTAAATAAAAACTTTGCTTAAACTTGGTAACTCAGATAACTCATACTCTGGTTAAATTCACAAAATAATCTTTGAAATAACAAGAAATCCAAAGTTTAAAAAACGCGTATTAACCTAAAAATAATTAAAACTAAAAAAAAAAACAAGAAAACCCAAATAATTATAATATTAAAAATTTTAAATTAAAAAAAACGCTTAAACAAACTTCAAATTTGCTAATTTTTATGTTTACTAAAAAAAAATTGTCAAAAAACTGGAACATTTTTTGACTCAAATTCAAACTCAAACCTAAAACGAAACTGCCGTCGTTTAAGCAAATTTATAAATTTTTATCGAACTGAAGAAACATTTTTTATAAGTTAATTTCAAGTACAGCAATGTTTCTACTTTTAATTGATTTAATTTAAAATAATAATATCTTTTATAATTCCTTTAATTTAAACATTCTTCTAATTAAATCATGTCTTTGTATTTGTTTAGGTTATTTTCCGGCAAAAATGAGAATCTTACATTTCTATTGCATATTTTAGGGCTTGTAGAACTTTGAACAAAAGCTTGCATATCTTAAGGAGAATTTTTTCTTGTATTGTAAAGAAAAACATAGAAAAAGGAAAAAAGGTAAAGAAAATGATTTGACAATGCTAATTGTTCTTATTTACATTTTCATGTACAACAACTCATTTATGATACAAATGCCTCTTAGATGTGTTTTCGAAAACAAACCTTTTTAAAGCTTAAGTGAAAAGCAAATAGCAAAATGAACAGCAAAACGTGATGTTTTTCAGAAATTTCTCAATTGCTTCCTGGTAATAAAAAAAAAAATACTCAGCAAAAAACAAAATGTTAAAAAGAACTATAGAGATGTATGTATAAAAAAAAACAGAAAAGAATATGAATATTATTTAGAATTTGTTTAATATTTCTTTTAAGTAAATACACAAATTTTCAATTAATTTTGCTACAATTTACACAAGTAAAACAAAACCAAATTTCCAATAGAATTTTAAATAAATAAATAAATTGGTAGTAATTTTTCGAAAGAAAATATGTAATTTGAAAACCTTTTTAGATAACAAACGAAATTGTATTGATTTTATTAGATTTTTTCTGTATTCCAACTGTTTTTCTTTTTTTTTGCCCTAAAGTAAAAAAATAAATCAAATTAAAATTATATTAAAGAATACTTTCGGGCTTAGGTTATATTAACAAAAAAACGGCATATTTTTAGGCGTATACATTATAAAGTTGAATATTGGCTTTGAGTAGACCATAACTGGCTTAAAATGTAACTGATGATTGACATTGAAAAAAACAAAAAGCTGTTTAATCATTTATCATTCAATCTGCTTTTTTTCATAAAAGAGCAGTAGAAAAAACATGTTTTGTAAATTTCTTTTAAGTTTTTTTTTCTAAATTCTATGTTTTGATGAATTTCCTATTTTGCATATTTCCATATTTATATTAGAAAAGTGTCTGAAAGAAATTTTGTTTGTTTTATTTTTTTACAAGGGTCGTTTTTTCCTTTAAATCTTTTTTTCTTCTAAACTTATCCTCTCTGTGACATTTTAAAACCTTTAATGCTTCTCGTTAACAAGAAAAACAAGTAAAACCCGTAAAATGTTTTCTTCTTGAATTTTTTAAGATCTTTGTTTTTCTATTTTCTTAAAAAAATGTTCAAACCCCTAAACATTTTTCTGAAGTAAAACCAAACTTTAAAAACAACTTTTACGATCTCAAAAACTTTCCCCCTGTTATCATATGCCTTAAAGCCTGCATAATTTATAAAGAATTACAATAAAACAAAAAGTATACTTGCACTTCTAGTACAAAATCCTTTAGCATATTTTAAGGAGTACCATAAAATTTATGTAATCTTTTAACATTTACACCACTGAAACTATTTTTCAAAATGTTTTCATGTGTCGAAAAAAAGAGAAAAAAAATCTTTAGAAAAACAATCATTTAAATATTTACAAACAGCCAACAGAAGTTACCAAAAGGCCTTTTTTATGGGCAAACAAAAAAAAAGATAGATCGAGTCTCTAACTGAGCAGCTGGTACTCCAGGGTACAACTGACAAATTTGAAATTTTTTTGTTTTTAATAAAAAAAGGCAACATTTTCAATCAAATTTATATATTTTTTCACAAAGTGTTTGATTGTTAGTTAAATAAATTAAATTTTAAAGAAGAGTTAAATTCTTGATTAAACGTCTCAAATAAAGATTTTGATGACTTTTTTGTTAAGTTGAACGGGTATGCGGTTTAGAATAACCTTTTTACACCCTTCCCCTACAAAACTTAAAGTTATATATAAAGACTGTATAAGCAAAAGTGATAATAAGTCTTAGGGTGCGTTCAGACCCTACAAATATTTGACGAAAAAAATCAAAAGAGCTGTTTAGCTGTATTTTAAACAATTTACGCGAATATATGTTGTGCAACCTCCACCATTTTCGAAATAACGGTATATCTCGAACACAAGAGCTGACCTAAAAAAAAAACGGTTAGCACCATTGGATTCAGCGTAACCGAATTATGTTAAAACGCCAAATGCCCAGCTTGTCTAAAATGAGTATCAATTTCGAGCACAATGTAGTTAGTGAGATTTAACATTGTCTTAATATCACAAAATAAAATTTATTATACTGCTAGCCATAGTAATAAACTGTTTTTGATAAACTGTGGTATTATAAGCAAAATAAATATTGCAATTAAAAATAATTATTTTTAAGTTTGCTTTTTGGTTATGCTTTTTTCGTCAAATATTTGCCAAATGTGACCGTGGCTTTAGACATAAAAATATTAATAAGTTAAAATTGTTTTTTCTTTCCAGGTATGTCTATATTGACGTTTTTTTGAAGGCTTTTTTCAAATAAACAGGTAAAAACTTAAATTAAAAAAATCAACAAAAAAAAATTAATGTTTTCAACGATTTTTTCAAGTCAAACGGCCTTTAAATATGAACCTTGTTGTCAAGAGGTGGTGGAAGACACGAGGAAAGATACAAAAGTAAAATGTCACTTAAAATCGCCAAAATTATTTAAAATTTAAAAACATTCTAATTTAAAAAAAACATAATTCCTGATTCAAGAAAACTCTTAAATTTGGAATAAAGAGCTTATTTTAATAAAATCGTTCAAAAAATCTCCAAAATCAAATATAATTTACCAATATTTTACTTTTAGATTCCATATTCCGACGGCTTTTCACAACAAATTTTTCTGTCAGATTGTATGAAAAATGTGGTGTCATGTAGTTCTTTTAATTAAAATCAATTTGCTATGGGAAATAGTGCCGGCTTCTTTCATTGAATGACTTATAACTTTCATTGTTTTTTGTCAGATCTCCTTGATTTTATGTTTATTTTATTAAGCACAAAAATGTTTTTACGTGTATTCTCAAAAGAAACAATTAACAAAATTTTCTAAATTAGTAAAATTCATAATTTTACTTCATCTTTCTCAATTTTTCGAAAAAAAATTATTTGTATTTAATTTGGGTATATTCAACATTTTGGTGGTATTCAAAATCTATTGGATGACTTTCTTCCCCTTCATACACTGACATTCCACAAAATTATTAAATTTAGGGAATCAAAGTAATAGAAAAGGGAAAAAATTGCAGATTTGGGAATGGCTCTCTGCAAGGCAGCTTAATGCAATTTAAATTTTTAAAGAAAACAAGATTTACAAGTTAATATGAGCCAGAAGTATTTAAAAAGATTGCAAACGATTCGAGGCTGGTGTAGCCCTAGATTACCTTGATGTGGAAGCAATTCAGTTCCAGAATACATCCTGGATGATGAAACTGAAAACGAGAATGAATTTGAAAAACTGGAGAAAACAAGGAATAAACAATTAAGTTTTCTGCTGGAAGATTCCGTATCTACAACATACTGACATCTGCAAACTGTGAACCCTTAAGAAGGTCTATCCTTTGTGAAAATATTCTTGCTGCAATGACTGTACTTAGATTTTGGGCAGTAAGCTGCTTTATAGGTTTTTTATTTGACGATAAAAAAACGCAAAACATATTTTTAAAGATGAATAATAATCTGCATCAAAATTATGTACACGAGAGAATTATGCTTCATAACTCTAAGGAATCAATTTCTTTAATATTTTTCTTTAATCCATTGAAACATTTTATTACTGGAATGATTTTTTACAGATTTATTGAAGAAATTCCATTGCCACTAAGAAATTAAGCTTTTTGTGAAAATTCTCATTCAATTAATGGCAATTTAATATCATTTTGAAAAAAATCCAACTAATTGTTGTACATTACATCTTCTAAAAACGTGTTTTTAGTTAAATTTTTGGCAATAGACACGAAAATTTGTAAAAAGTAGTAAATTTTAGTGTTTCATAATATCAATGAAAAAATTCATATCGATAACGAAATAATGATACCCATTTAACTAGTAACTAACTAAAACAAACAACGACAAAAAAAAAACAAGAGTGAAAAATTCTCACATTCTTTTTCCTTTAATTGAAAATTTATATACACAAAATATACTTAATAAAATGCAACTAGTGCTGATGAGGGTCGTCGCGGGCTGTAAAATTAATTAAATAAAATTTACTTTAACGTCAGCTTATTTATGTAGATTATAACATGATGTAACAGGATTAAAAAAAAAATAAAATAATTGTAACAGGTATAAAAAAATTCACAACAAATTAAAACGGCCATTGAAAAACGGGGTAAAATGCAAAACCAAAACAATCATTAATTTAATAACAGATATCAGAACTATAAAATTTTGTAGTTAATTTAATGAATTTATGTAACTGAACAAATTGAAAATTTCATTTAAATAATGAAAAAAATTTCTTTAAACTTTTTACTCTTCATCATTATGTTAATGAAATATTTCATTAATGTGCTGACAAATAATCTCGGTCTTAATTAAATTGCTTGCATTAAATAAATGCAAAGTTGTCATCGATTTTATGAAACATAGATTGGATTTTAATGTAATTTTTCATTGGATTAATGACAAAATACCCCTGGATGAACAGTTGTGTGCTTTCCTGATTTCACTCAATACCTCAAAAATCACTACATATTAAATAAAAGTGGTGAAGTATTTGTGGATCAATCTTTTGGGTACAGGTTATAAGCGATTATAAAGTTATAAGGGCGTATAGTGTATTCCACAATATTAAGCTTCAGCAACAATATAAGCATGTGCTTCTACGTGCAGATCAAAAATAAATCATTTTAGGTCTTTAAATTGATGTAATCATAAAGAGGGTATTAATTTAAAATTTAAAAATATTCACTAAAATCAATACAGTTTTAAATTTTATATTAAAGACATATGAAAAAGAATTTTTAAACTAAACGTTTTATTACCAAAAAGTAGACAAAATGGACAAAATTATTTTTACAGCGGTTAGATATGAGATGCAAAAGAGTCAAAAAAGAAACATTTCGAGTTAATGACCTCTTTAAGATTAATTGCGTCATATTCATACGCTTTTCTACACATACCCGGCCCTAAGGGCCAGAAACATTGGAATATGATAAGAACCCTTTTGTTAAGGATATCATGAAATCACATACATATTTAATATTTTCCTTCCTAGATATATACATTTTAATATGCAGGAAATCTGGGTACGCTGTTGTTGAGATAAAGTTTAACATCAAAAGTACGTTTTCATAAAAAGGACCAGTTAATAAAGTTTGGTTTTTTCACAAACTGTACAGTTTTTAACTTTCCAAGACATTTGTGTAAACATTTTGCTGGTAAATGAAAACCATGCATAATTTAAGTTAAACAACAAAAAAAAAACCAAAACATGCGCCTAAACATAGACTTTAGTTTTATTCCAGTTATTTATTGCTACTTAACATATACAAGATAAGAATTTTAAAAAGATTTTTAACAAGAACTTTGCTTTACATTCGAGAAATAAGAATTTTGTAAAAGAAAATTAGACTTGACATTGACAAATTAGTCTAGAAATGAAGAAAAATAAAGTGCAGCATACAAACTCATACAAAATATCATTCAATTTTACTCCACGAGTGTGAGCGGTTGGAGAAACAAGAACGGTATTGAAAAACTTTTGGAAATTACAAATTCCCTCTGTAACATGTTAAATACGCTTTTTTCGTTTCTATTTTTTTTTTCTTTTGTACTTTTTGTGTAAAAAAGGAAATTAATTTTTTGTTTCAGTTATTTTCAAGCAATTGTATTTGATAGCAAAACCACTTAATTGACAAACTTCTAACAATCTAAAGTTTTCGCATTAATCACAAAATTTCGGCGTAAAAAACAAAAATAGAAAAAAAACTTTTTTCTAACAGACTTCGACAAAAATTTCTCAATGACAATGATTTTTATCACAAAAAGAAAAGGCAGAAATTAACAAAAGTTTTTCAACATTAACTGACAAACTCTAAAATATATTTTAGTTTTAAATACTAACGCTGGAAAATTATTGATAGACAGTTAAAGTTTTCCTGTCTCTTTCCCTGTCTTAATAAATGCTTTAGTAGTTAGTTCTCTTTTAAAATATCATTTAAGTAGTGTTGTGTTATTTAAAAGCCAGATTGAAAAAGTTTCGACGACACTTGTTACAGTGTTACACTATATAGTTTTTTTTTCTGTATTTCTTAACATTTGGTAGACTTTCTTTAGAGAACTAGAGTCAATTCTCTAAACTAAAAAGTTTAACTTAGTGACAAAAAATGACTTTACTTTGCTAAACAATGTTGCGACAACATCTGTTTTAAAAACATGTGTCAAATGTTAAGTTTTGGAAAAGTTATGTTTTTAAGCACAAGCACAAGAAAATTTAATGTTGTTTTGGCTTTTTTTATGTGGAATACATTTGATTAAAGGTACTTTTATGGCTACTTTTTTAAAAGTCCTTTTTAACCTTCCTTTTTGTTAAAAGTACGATTTTTATATGTACTTTTCAAGGAACTTTTTTTTAAGGTACTGTTTTTAAAGGATTTTTTTTTTGGTGTTTTTACGACGACACTTTTTGAAAAGTACCTCAGTAGTGGAGAGAGTATTATGCGTTTGTGATGATATGTGTATGTAACACTAAAAAATATTGGTCCAAGACCAAAATTTAAGTATACCGATCGACTTAGAATCGCATTCTGAGTCGATGTACGAGTTAAGTACGGGTCGCAGTTTTGAAGATAATTTAATGAAATGTGATACATTCGTTCACTTGCCAGAAAAAGGAGAACCAAGTATTTAACTGGTATATGAAGAGCAAAAAGGTAGAAAAAGTAATAAAAATTTGTACAGTCTGCACCGGTGGTGTTGCACAAATTTTTGGGACATTCTAAAATTTGGTTCTTAAATTTAGTTCTAGGGCTTGTTTTATAGAAATAATACTACATTGTAGTTACTAAAACTGATATAAAGGGTTAGAAATAGAACCGGTCTCTTCCTCCAAAGACCAAACATGGTGTCCGTTCGCTTCCCTCTAGGGTAAATATGGCCCCCATACAAATTTCTTTCCGTAAGAGAGTGTTTGTGCTAATAAGCTTTATTATTATGTTGGGATTTTTATTAAATTTGGCTCAAAAACATTTTTTTGTTAAAACTACAAAAGTCGACTTACTATATTTCTTTTTTGCACATGGGTCCCAAATGGGATCCACTTTCGAAAATTTGTCTTTTAGTACTGTGTTGTAGGGCATCATATGGTCGGGCTTAACCGTCTATACTTCCGAACTTGTTTTAAATGGTTATTTTTAAGAGTTAAGTTTTTTAAAAGATACTTTCCCTTTAAAAGTACGGTTTTGAGGAAAACTGCTTTAATGTCAAAGAGTACCTTTTTGCTAAAATGCATTTGCTTGTTAAAAAATTTTGTTTTAAGTACTTTTTTGCTAAAAAAAATCACTTGTTTTTGTAAAGTACTTTTCTGCTAAAAAATGTTTTTTTTATTTTAGTGGTACTTTTTGTTACATGATTTAATTATATTTAAATTAATTTTTTGTTTAATGATTTGTTTTCACTAAATGGATCTTTTTTGTGGAAAGGTTCTATTATATTTAAAAACTTTTTGTATAAAGTACTTTTTTTTTAAAAAAAACTTCTTTTTGGCAAAAATATAACCTTTTCGGAAAGATATTTCGTTTGTAAAAAGTTTTTTTTTTGTTATTTATATGTTTTTTTATGTTAAATGCATATTTTTTGGTTTAAAGGTACTTCGTACGTTTTTGTACATATTAAAGAACTTTTTTGACCAAAATCCTTTTCAATGATTTTTTTGAAAAAAGAAACATGGGCTCAATAAGATTTTTGTATAACGTGCTAAATTCCCAATTTTTCCATATTTGATAAATACACTGAAATTTTTCACTGGTTGCTTAGGCCAGATCGTCAGGAAACCTTATTCCAAAGATTTTAGAAA
The DNA here is from genome assembly GCA_949318255.1 of Pollenia labialis. NCBI lineage: Eukaryota > Metazoa > Arthropoda > Insecta > Diptera > Polleniidae > Pollenia > Pollenia labialis. The sequence goes on from OX439139.1 coordinate 15,296,196, forward strand.
ATCTAAAAATATTATGCAAGCAAAACCTCAAAGCGAATAAGAATTATAAACACTCAAAGTCTTACTTGTAACAATAGCAAAGCTTAAACAAAAACACCAACAATAAACAGTGAGTTTATCTTGTCTTACATTCTTCTTTGTAAAAAGGTTAAATCAGATTTTTGTGGGATTTTGTTCTCAAAGTTAGTTTCTCGACAAAATGGTACTTTTTTACTTTCGAGATGAAAGAGTTCTTTTTAAAACGCATATTTTAACTCTTAAGAGGAAATACTTTAAGAAAACTTATCTGATTCTAATACTGTAATTTATAAGATATTGTATCTTGTTGTATTAGAAATTCAAATTAATACATACAAATCCAAATACAAACAGCTCCCTACTTTAAATATTTACTTTTCTTTAAAAAAATGTTTTTGTAAAACCGGTCTTTTGGCAAAACGGTACTTTTTAAAAAATTATACTTTTTTTTAGAGCAGAGCTGGGTGTTTATTATGTGTAAAGTTACGTTTTGCCTGGGGTTTCTTTCTTATAAAGATACCGGTTTATGTATAAATATATTTTCTTTTTAAAAATATTTAAAATGTTTGTAATATTGTGCATTGTTAAAAGTTAGCACTTTCAAAGAAGCACTTTTTAAAAAAAAAATTGTCCACATTTTTGCTTAAAAATGGTACATTTTTAAATCAAAAAAATTAATTTTTTTTTGCTGTGATTTGTTTTTGTAAGAATTAATTCCCCAAATTGTTTAATTTCTTTCTTAATTCCAGTCTTTTACATTCATTAAATATTTAACCTATTGCTTTCAATTCCATTGATTGTTTTATTTTTAAGACATATTTAATTTGAAAATATATATATTACATTGACAGTATTCCCTTATTTCTGTGCGTCTCTTTTTCACTCTTACCTTTTCTTTGCGTCTAACTTGTTATTTTATCAAAAAAATTCTTAAAGAAGACAACAATTATTTTGCGCCCCCATAAGTATGCTTTTAAAAGTTTACCACAGTCATAAAGCATTATGAGAATGCTTAAATACAAAAATATTTTGAAATTTTGTTACAAACTAAAGAAAAAAATTAAAAAACCAACTTTTTAAAATTTCTAAAAATAAAAAAAAATTTTCTTGAAAAAAGTTTTTTAATAATTTTATTATTGAAGTCTTAAAACAAGGTGCTTGTCACATGTCCCAAACAAAAGTGAAAAAAAAACAACTAAAACTTTTACATTACTTTAATTCTTTGACATAAGAGGAGACGCGGGAATTTTCAAAATGTATCCCCTCCATCATTTGCCGTTTATTACAAAAGCATTTAAATGTGTCAATGTCAGGTTCACGGGATCCTGGCATTAGAACATAATTGGAAATATTGGCATGCCCTGTTATTTCTTTTAATTTTAATTTATTTTTAATAGTATTTGTTGTTGTTGTTTGTTATTTGTTGTTATTTGTTTTTGTGTTTAAATTTTTTTTGTCAATGTGTGTTATTGTATCGTTGTTAAGGGCAAAATGTGATAAGGTAAAAAAGTAAAGATATTTATTAAAAAAATTATCATTTAATTTCTTAGCAAAGACGGAGTTTTATTAAAAATCGACTATTTCTATTTTTGCAGCAAAATCAAAATTAACCACTCAGTAGATTTCTTAGGATCACTAAAGAGACATATATTTTACATTTATATTCATAAGCCATTTTAGTTTCCCAGAAAGCAAAAATAATACAAATCAAATTAAATGTTAACGTGTCCATTGAAACCCAAAAGCAAAGTTACTGTAATAAAATAAGTTAAATATAAATGTGTCTTTATTTAGAATTTTTAAATGAAAAAATAATTTATAAAACATTAAAAGAACAGAGCAATAGAAACTTTTGGAGTGAATTCTAGTTAAAAATGTTTATATATTTATCAAACTTCAAAGAGAAAATTAAAAAAAATAATCATAACATTAAAACTGACAAGGAAATATGTGGTGCCTATGGTTGAGGCTAAACATGTTTAAGTAAAATTATTGCCTATCTTCGGGGTGGTAAATTTCATAAAACTGGCAAGAGCTTTAAATATCATAAAATATCTATTGCCAATATTAAGGACACAACTGTTAAAGAGATATCTTTTTTTTATTGAGCGGTTAAAGCAAAAGTTTTCTAAAATACTTGATAAAAATTTTTAGAAAATGTTTTTCAAACTTTCTTTTACAGTACCATTCACTGATTCTCTGTTTAACTTAGTTTAAAAAAGGACATGCAAGCTCTGAATAAATCATATTTAAAGTCATATTTGTGTTTATACCATCACCTTATGAAACTAATACATAAACACCCTGTCTCTTTAAACAACACACACACATACTTGAATATGTAGAAAATTTCTCCTCATGTGGTGGCTTATAGCATGGGAATATAGTTAGAGCAACATGTTATTTAGAAATAAGCGTTGCAAAAATGTTAAACTATAACAATAACTATAAAAAAAGTAGAATGGATGTATATAATAATCCTTAAGTTAAATAACATTTATTATACTTACGTAAAAGAGTACACACAAGAATACACTAACCGGCAGTTCTAAAAATTAAACCCAAATATTTAAAGCAAAATCATTCAATTTAAAAAGTCGAAGTAGAGCTTTTAATTAACTTTGTTGGGTGTTTTTACCTGCTCTGCTCTGCTCTGCTCTGCTCTAACTTTAACTTTACTGAAACTCTACAATTTGTTTTGCCCTAATTTAGCTCTACTTAAACTCTACTTCAAGTTTAGTCTAATTCTACTAATACTATTCTTAATTCTTTATCTCATCGAAATCTACCGTAACTCGACATTAACATAACTAAATCTATCCCAAGCGGTACTAGTAGTGCGGTGAGTACGGATTTTCCTGAATCAAGTACTTAAAGATTGATTCAAGGATTGATTGATTCCATATTCAAACCCGATTTCGTACTTGAAATAATCCGAAAATGAGATTGATTTTGAGTATAACTAAGATTTAATCAAACTCAAAATGCTCTTGTTTCAAGTATTATAAAGTTGATTCTATCCTGAATTCGTGCTTGAAAAAAACCAAAAAAGAAATTAGAAAGAAAAAGTTATTATGATTGATTTACTTACCCGTTTTACACCCTACAGAATGATAAAACACCAACATCATGCCCGATATGGTTTTTACTTTAGAAATCTTATGTACATCTTTAACCAAAAATATAAACTAAATGAGAAGCAAGAGTTCTAATCAACTTTTTAACCCTTCTTGGTACACATGAGTCTGGCCAGACCTTTTTTCAATGTGTATAGAAAATCAAAACATGCGTAAGCCGGAGGGTTAAACACAACGAAAAGTTTAATATTTTTTTTTTAATTTGTTTTAAGAATTTTATACTTATTTAAAGAAATTTCGGGATTGATTTTTGGAAGTAATCCCATTTAGGATTGTCTTGAGTACGTTTTAGCGTTATTCGTACTTGAATTTTTGAGTACGACTCGTACTTAAAGTAATCATAAAAAGCTAGATTTATCCCGAGTGTTTTTCTTTCTGTGCACTCTTGCTCTTCCCAAGCACTTCTTAAAATTTAACTCAAGCTCTACTCCAACTGTACTTTACTCTACTTTAACTGTAACACTTTTCTTAATCTACTCTAACTCTACTTTAACTCTAGTCCTACTTTACTCTAACTCTACTCTAACTCTACTCTAACTCTACTCTAAATCTAATATAAATCTACTCTTAATCTGCTCCAAATCTACTCTAAATCTACTCCTACTCTACTCTAACTCTACTCTTACTACACTCTAACCCTAATCTAACTCTACTCTAACTATACTCCAACTCTACTCTGACTCTACTCTAACTCTACTCTAACACAACTCTAATTCTACGCTAACTTTACCGCAACTCTGCTCTGACTCTACTCTAACTCTACTCTAACTCTACTCTAAATCTAATATAAATCTACTCTAAATCTGCTCCAAATCTACTCTAAATCTACTCCAACTCTACTCTGACTCTACTCTAACTCTACTCTAACTTAACTCTAACTCTACTCTAACTCTACTCTAACTCTACTCTAACTCTACTCTAACTCTACTCTAACTATACTCTAACCCTAATCTAACTCTATTTTAACTATACTCCAACTCTGCTCTGACTCTACTCAAACTCTACTCTAACTCTACTCTAACTCTACTTTAATTCTTCTCTAACTCTACTCTAACTCTACTCTAACTCTACTCTAACTCTACTCTAACTCTACTCTAACTCTACTCTAACTCTACTCTAACTCTACTCTAACTCTACTCTAACTATACTCTAACCCTAATCTAACTCTATTTTAACTATACTCCAACTCTGCTCTGACTCTACTCAAACTCTACTCTAACTCTACTCTAACTCTACTTTAATTCTTCTCTAACTCTACTCTAACTCTACTCTAACTCTACTCTAACTCTACTCTAACTCTACTCTAACTCTACTCTAACTCTACTCTAACTCTACTCTAACTCTACTCTAACTCTACTCTAACTCTACTCTAACTCTACTCTAACTCTACTCTAACTCTACTCTAACTCTACTCTAACTCTACTCTAACTCTGCTCTAACTCTACTCTAACTCTACTCTAACTCTACTTTAACTCTACTCTAACTCTACTCCAACTCTAACTCTACTCTAACTCCACTCTAACTCTACTCTAACTCTACTCTAACTCTACTCTAACTTTACCGCAACTCTGCTCTGACTCCACTCTAACTCTACTCTAACTCTACTCTAACTCTACTCTAACTCTACTCTAACTCTACTCTAACTCTACTCTAACTCTACTCTAACTCTACTCTAACTCTACTCTAACTATACTCTAACCCTAATCTAACTCTATTTTAACTATACTCCAACTCTGCTCTGACTCTACTCAAACTCTACTCTAACTCTACTCTAACTCTACTTTAATTCTTCTCTAACTCTACTCTAACTCTACTCTAACTCTACTCTAACTCTACTCTAACTCTACTCTAACTCTACTCTAACTCTACTCTAACTCTACTCTAACTCTACTCTAACTCTACTCTAACTCTACTCTAACTCTACTCTAACTCTACTCTAACTCTACTCTAACTCTACTCTAACTCTACTCTAACTCTACTCTAACTCTACTCTAACTCTACTCTAACTCTACTCTAACTCTACTCTAACTCTACTCTAACTCTGCTCTAACTCTACTCTAACTCTACTCTAACTCTACTTTAACTCTACTCTAACTCTACTCCAACTCTAACTCTACTCTAACTCCACTCTAACTCTACTCTAACTCTACTCTAACTCTACTCTAACTCTACTCTACTCTACTCTACTCGAACTCTACTCTAACTCTACTATTAATTGTTCTGAGCTAAATATTTCTTAGCCGAGAAATGATTCCCAATGGTGTAATTTCAAAGTTAAAACATTTTCCGGATCTACCGGACATTTTCCATCTCACACCCGTTTCAGTTAAAAAAAAAAAAATTACATGAAAGTACTTTATATGAATATGGAATTGCGAATAGGGATAGTCAGTCATGCCATAATACAAATGTGACGTCCTGTGCTTTTTATTACTTGTATTGCAAAAAGGGTTTTTTACATTTTGCTCTTTTTTTATTTTGTATTTGTATTGCCATTTATTTCAACTGCTCTCCCTAGGAGACAAACTTATACTCACTCGCACATAATGATTTGAAATAGGTAGATATACGTAAAAGTTAGATATACGTACTTGCTTACATAACTACAAGGGGTGTGCATAATAAGCAATTGTTTAAACGTGACATATTAAAATTTTCTAACATCTAGACAATTTTAAATTGACTTTTTTCTTTTTTTTTTTTTTTTGCTTTAAACTAAGTGTTTAAATGGGTAATTTGAAATGTATTAAATTTGTTAAAATAATATTATACTTGAACAAAAAAAAATACAGTGCACGCTCGGTAATCGTGCACATGTATTTTTATGACCGTCCAGCTTTGAAATATCTCATGGCTTATTCAGAACATTTCGTTCATCATGGTAAACAATAATATAAAGAGAATTTTTAACCGATTGAATTTGATCCCTAGACTTTTTAGGAGCGTGATCCCTAGACTCAGAATTCAAGATCGCATTCGAGTCATTATATGGTTAAATATCTTGCACTGGCATATAATTCGCTTTCAATACGTTAGCGTTAGAGGTACTGTTGTGACTAGGCTGCAGTACTGGGCTTTTATTTTTGATAAGTTGATTTGTGGCCTGTATCACGGCGATCTGGTTTACTCTCGTCGGTGTGGAAGCACAAATGCTCTTTTTAAAAGCTTGCCCATTGGGCATATGAGCTGGAGGTAACTGTTATAAACGATTATTAAATTTACCAAACGTTTATTAAGGCAAATTTTCATACAAAATTTGTTTTGCAAACCTTTATTTAATTTCAAAAATTTTTATAAATACGGGCGTAAAACTATAAATATTGGTGTCTTTTAAGGAAAATTCTTCAGTTTTTAATTTTTGTACTACAAGACGTATGATTAATATTAATTTGTTTCTATTTAAAAAAAGTTAATCTGCCGTTTTCACAATACAAGTAATTAAATGTGTAATAAAATGTATATAAAAAATACAAAAAATACTGAAAAGCTCTCAGTTTTTTTAAATTTTACTACACGTTCTGGCCACGACCCATCTCAAACAACAATCTGTGGGTTGAAACACATCAAATAACGTTGTGTGTAGAAATGTAGAAAATAAGGTGGAAATAAGGTGGACATACACTCCGTAGGCCACTGTCTGATTTTGCCAGGAATGCTATCGAATGGAACCTGCAGGGGAGTCGCTGAAGAGGACGACCAGCACACATATGGCCTAGGCAAATTGATAGCGAAGCTAGAAAATGTATAAAAGCTGGAGAGTGAAATAAAAACTACTTGAATTGTAAAACCGCACATAATAAATAAAAAATTGTGTATTTTTACAAATTTTATTTTGTCTAAAATAAGTTTGTTGCAAAAACACACATGAAATATTTTTTAGAATGTAGAATTTTCTTTCTTTTAAATTGATCACAAAAGTAGCTTATATTTGCCTTATTATTTGAAATATTCTTATCCCTTATATATTTTTTTTAAATGAATTATCAAAATAATTTTCGTAGGAATACAAAATTTAATTAAATGATTTTTTTTATTCGTGCTTAAAATGAATTGTAAAAAGTTTTTAAATTTTGTGGCTTTAAAGAGAGAAATTTTTTTATTTAATTTCTTAATTTGGTTAACCAGGACGTTTGATGATTATTTTAATTTCTTATTGTCATTTCAATGACTTTTTTTGTTTTGTTGTTGTTGGTGTTTTCGCTAAGCTTTGATATCGTTGCATGTAAGACTTGAGTGTTTGTAATTTCCATACGTTTTACGGGTTAATTTCTCTAATATCTTTAGCTTTTCTAAAGTTTTTGGAAAAAGATTTCCTGGGGATCTTGCATAAGCAACAAGTGAAATGCGCATAAAAATAAATTGGGAAATCTTTTTAATAATAAATTTTGTATTTCCAAACAAAACTTTGAACTTTTTGTAATCTGTTTTGCCAGATTGTTGCAACTTAAGTTAACAAGTTATTTTATAAAGTCTTTCTTTAATTTGTCTCTTAAATGGTTTTTTTTTATTTTTATTTAAACAGAAATTTATTTTAAATGTTGCTTTAAAAACATTTACAAATTTCCCTAACTGTAGACAATAAAACAGCACATTTTATAAAAATTACAAAAATTTTCTTAGAAAACCAATAAAATGTTGCTTATATTAAAAAAAAAAAAAGAATCAGGTCATTCCACTTGATTTCCAAAACATTTGTCAAACAAAAAACTCCGAAGAAAACGAAACAAAAAACCACTGATATTTAACAAAAAATACAAAATTAAAACACAATATAAAAGCAATAAATAAAGAAAAGAGGAAAACCCTTAAAAATCCTAAGGAAAAGTAGAAAAATACACAAATATGTCCTGGTAGTTTTGCATTCCAGCCAAATGTCTAGTAGCAAGCAAATCTACCATATTTTTTTGAAAGATTTTTTGCAAAACTTTTTCTTGTTCGAAATAAAATTTTATGAAAAAATCAACAAAAAACGTTTTTCAAACTGTTGTTAAGTACAAAAAAAAAATTGATTGCTCGAAACAAAAGTAATAAAGAATCAGAGTTTAAACGACAAAATAAAGAATATTTGAAGAAAACAAAAACTTTATTTGCCCTCTGATTCTTTTTTCTTCAAAAGAAAAATTTGCCTTGCTTTAATTTAGATTACTACCTAAAATATTTTGTTTAGATCTTTAAGATAAGCCGAAACTATAATGGAAATAAAATACAGATATATTTACCAAAGTCTTATGAAAACAAATAGTTTTTGCTTAAGAAGTTGACTAAATCTCATAAGGAGTTTGGAAACAAAGAGAAAATGATTAACAACTAACAAATTATTTAAGGAAATTTATAGGTCTCTAAAGATAAAATTGTTTAAGATAAGGATGTATAATCTTATAGATATGTGTTAACAGTTATAAACCGGCTAAATAAACATGAAATTTACAAATTTATTCCGCAAATTTTATTTAGATATTTTCCAAAAAATATAAATTATCTAAAAGGTCTGTTTATAAAGCCTGAGTATCCCCTAAAACGAAAAACAAAAAGAATTAGATATTCTGCTAAATTAAACCCTTTTACGTAATTTCCTAATATTTCCGAACATCATAACGTATGATTATTATTAATTTTTGACCAATTTTACAAAATTTTGTGTAACTTTTAAACCAAACTATTTATTTCCAAAAATTTAAATTCAAACTTAAAACTAAGACTTTAAACTTAAAGCTGAGAGTAACAGTCACTAAACATTAACGTAAAAAAGTAAGACTAATCTATGTATTTCTTACATATTGAGACGTAACATATTACTGCTACCTATAATCGCTCTAATTGCTTTACATACAACAACATGAAGCAGTTGATTTGCAACGTTATTGTTACTCTTAGCTAAAGTCATAGTTCAGATTTAATTAGGTTTCTAATTAAAACTTTGGTTTAAGTTGAGGTACTTTTTTTTTGGATTGCAGTTCGACGTCAGATTTTAATTTTAGGTTTCTCCTGGAGGGTGGTTAAATGTTAAGGGCCGATGTTGATTTTGAATAAAACTCAAATTAATTTGGAAATTATTGTCATTTCTTTTTATTATGATAATATTCGTATGGTTCAATTATGTATGTAACAAACTATTGGCCATCTCCATTCTATGCCGTTAATGTGCCGAATGATCTCATCCTTTAGCTCTTGAATTGTTGCTAGCTTATCGACGTGCACCTCTTCTTTCAAGTAACCCCAACGAAAAAAGTCAAATGGTGTTAAATCCCATGCTCTTGGCGGCAAATTGACATCGCCAGCACGTGAGATAACACGGCTACTGAATTTGTCGAGCAAAAGAGCCATTGTTTTGTTAGCTGTGTGACAAGTGGCATCGTCCTGTTAAGCCCACATATCATCCACGTCCATATCGTTAAATTCAGGCCTTAAAAAGTTCGTTATCATCTCACGATAGCAAACACCATTCACAGTTACTGCCTAACATTCCTGATTTTGGAAAAATATGGCCCGATGATGACGCCAGCCCATAAACCGCAGCAAACAGAGACTTTTTGTGGGTGCATTGGTTTTTCGACAATCGCTCCTGGATTATCATTCGCCCAAATGCGGCAATTCTGCTTATTGACGAATCCACTGAGGTGAAAGTGTGCCTAATTAATGATGATGATTTTCTTAAAAAATTGATATTTCCACTGTTGCCATTTCTAGCCACAATTCTGACCACTGGCGACGTTTGGAATGGTCAAGAGGCTTTAGTTCTTATGTCAATTGCACCTTGTTAGCGTGAAAATGCAAGTCTTTATCCATAATGTTCATCAACGAAGAGCGTGAGAGGTGCAATTGTTGGCACGACGACGAGTTGAGGTGGACGGCTCTTCAGGCACACTATCGCGAACAGCAGCAATATGTTCTGTAGTACGAGCATGCACTGGGGTTTTCACATCTCCTACAGACCCGGTTTGCTCAAATTTTTTAACGATTTTTCCGATTGTAAGCACATTTGGCTGATTAAGTGGACCGAAAAAGGAGTGCACCATATGTATTATGATTTGAACGCCCATTTTCATAATAACCCTGAATACTTTTAACGCGTTGCCCGATTGTGTATCTTTCAATCGTTCAAATTGGGTTAGTCTGAAATTGAGAAATGTCAAGTGAAATGCAGCAACAAACTTGACGTTTAGATGTGGTTCACATTCAACATCGGCCCTTAAAATTTAACCACCCTTTTAAATGAGATTTTAGTTAAAATTTTATTTCAGGCTGTAATAGAAATTTTGATTTAAAGTTCAGTTTCTAGTTTAAGTTTTAATGATGGTTCCAGTTCAGGTTCTATTGGAAGTTCTAGTTTAGGTTTTAGATAAGCTGTTCGTTCATGGTTTATCTCAGGCTTATATGTTAAGTCTTTCGTCTACACAATAGTAGAGTCAATAGTCGTGTATATAAGTAGTCGTCTCTACAATCGACTCTACACTCAACTCTACATTCGAGTCTACAGTCTAGTCTATAGTAAAGTCTTATCAATTGAACCGACACATCTGTGTTAAAAAAGCCTATTCGAGTCCTTTTTGCTCTACTCTGGTTTAAAGTCAAGTCTGCAATCGCATCTATAGATGCTCCTACGTTTAAGTCTAAAGTCGATTCGTTATTCAATTCTTTTTTTTTTAATCTACAGACAAGTTTTTTTTTTTTTTTTGGAAGAGTCTACAGTCGAGTTTTTGCTACTTATGTATTTCTACAGTATATAATATAATCTATAGTCGCTTTTATATTCGAGTCAGTAATAAAGTCTAAGGATTAGCCTCGAGTTTAAAGTTGAAACTTTTGTCAAGTTTATAGATGAGTTTGTAGTTAATTTAGGAGATAACTAGCAGATAGCCTTTAGACGAGTATATTTTTGTGTCAGTAGTTGAGATTTAGTCGAGTCTATATTTTGGTCAGATCTTAAGTTGAGCTAAACTCTTTAATTAAACCTTAAGACGAGTTTTTTGGTAAAGTCTATTAACGAGCAAGATTCGATACGATAAGCAACTTTGCACTCGAGTTTGCAGTTTGCTCGAGTTGCTAGTACTGGCTTTAGTTTTGTTTCTACTTTTAGTTTCAGCTTGGATACGAAGTTTAACTTTAGGAATTATGTCAGATTCTACTTCAATCTAAAATTCCGATCTAATTTAAGTTGTTGTCGAGGTTCCAGTTGCGGTTTATTTAAGTTTATAGTCCAGCTCGTTTAAGTTAAAGCTTAGGTTTAAGTTAAAGTTTTGATTAACTTTCTGTTTCAGGATCTATATTAATTTTTATTTCAGGCTTAAATTCAGGTTTTAATTGCCGTTCTTGCGCACGTTCTAGTGCAGAATCTAGTTCAGGTTCTAGTTCAGGTTAAGACTATAATTCAAGCTTCTATTTATTTCTAATGAAGGTACTTCTTTAGACAATAATGCAGGTTCAAGTTTAATTTCAATCGCAAATCACAGTTCTGGTTCTACTTGAGGCTCTTTTTTTAAGTTCAAATTTTAGTTCGGTTCTAGCTCAGGTTCAATCTCAGTGTCAATTATCTTAGTTTTCAATTTCGACTTGAGTTCAGCTTGTGTTTAAGGTCTTAGATCGGTTCCAGTTTAGTTATACTAATGCTCTTTTAAATATGTATAACTTTTATTAAATTAAATGTTATTTATGGAAACTTATAACCAAAAACAATAAATCACTGTTTGGTGTTTCTTTCAAATAAAATTCCTTATCACTTTTGCTGTTATTTTAGCCATAATATTCCATAAAATATCAAAAACTTTTATCTTTTCCAACACATTTTTCTAAATTAAACAACTTTTTTCATATTTATATTTTAAGCACTGCATGACGTATGATTATTATTAATTCCTGGCTTATTTAACAATACCCTTGATAACTTTCAAACCACAAAACCAATTTTTTTAATTCAAATTTATTCTTAAAGCTAAGTCTCTAGGCTTTAAAATGCTTAAAATTTATTATCCTTACGTCAATTTTATGAATATTTTGGTTTTTTTTCTTTGCAAAATTTTAGACATCTTTATTTTGCGTAACTTGTGATTACTTTACACTTCATCAAGTTTGTTTTTATAACTTAATCTCTTAAATAAAATGGAAAAAAATATATGCTTACAAGTTCAGAAATCTGCATAGAAAAAAATGTATTCTTCGACTAAAAATCATATTAATTTTCTTTAACGTTTTTTTTTTAGAGGAAAACATGAATTCATCATGATGATGTTTTTCACAAACAATTTATAATTCTTTTTTATATTATTTTTTTCATACACTAAAAGAAAGTATGTGTATGTTAAGAAAAACATGCATATTTTTAAAGATCATTACAAACAATATGTAAAATCACTGTCAAAATAAAACTCACCCACATTTTCTTACCAGGCCTGAAATAAAAGCTTCTTTTCCCTGACTTGAACTCATTCCCCCTAACAGCACTTATGCTTACTTACTCTGGCACTTGTTTACACTAATGCATACATATGTATGTGTATAGTTAAAGACATCCTTTAAAAAAATGCTCATAAGCTTTATCACAATTTGTCTGTTGAAATATGAAAAAAATCTCTGAAATACACAAAAAAAAAATCTGTTGTGATTTTTTGAATTCTTAAGGAAAACATGTTGGCAAATGAACTTGCAAGCGTTAAACAGGCACAAGTTTTGTTCGCTGTCTGTTGACATTCTCTAGAATTAAAGACCGTAAAAAAGTATAATAAATTCGCACTCTTTAACAAACTCACATTCGAAATAAAAAGATATTATAACACAAATTTTGTTAGTTATATGAAGAGCTGTGGGATAACGAACGGCCTCTCCTTTTTCTCTAGTCACACTGGGTATGATGTGTCTGAAGTTTTCTATTTTCGAAAGAAAAATAAAACATTTTTAATTTGATTTTGTGGTTGGGAAAAACGGCTCTAATACATGTGTGTGTGTGAAAGATTTCGCAAAAGGATATCAAAAATTAAGAATTTTGAAAAATCTTTTTTGAAGTAGTTTCAATAAAGCAGTCTAAATAAATGAGCATTTGCGAAAATATTATAATCAACTTTTAATTTTGTAAATTTTCTCTTCGATCTTATAGGGAGCATAGGACCTTAATAAATTGGTTGAAGATAATCCTGCCTTGTGCTAACGCTATCAATTCACTACAGCTCGTCCCCATTCCAGCTATTTCGACATCACATGACATCTGCTGCCCTGCTGGTGCAACTCTAAGCCATTCCTTGTAATTTTATTCTATGACCTTCGCAAAATGTGGCTAATCCGACACCATTTACGTCTTTTATTTCTATTGTTAGAAGCTGTTGATTGGATTGCTCCATAGCCTGTTATTGTTTGTTACCTTCGGCCAGAATATTCATAAGATCCTGCGAAGACACTAATTTATGAAAACCTGGATCTTCTACATGTCGCGTTCCAGTAGATTTGTGGGTTAGATTTGTGAAAGGGAAGACGTGTTTCAGATGGGTCTTAGATGGACAAAAATCTGTCACGCTATCTGTATATGGTTGTCAATGTCCTCACCTGACCCGCCTTTTTAGAAATTGTGGTTTTATCAAAAATGTTTATTCTATTCTATTTTATTATAACCAATGTTAAATAGTTTGCGTGGCCACTTATTAACTGAAACGGTTTTGTTTTAAGCAGTGCTTACTTTAAATTCAGTCAGGAAACCTGCGAATAGAAGATCCAAATCTGCCGACTGGAAGGCAACCGGACAGGTTGCGAATAGTGAAAGGCCTTAAGATATAAAAGAAAGCTGCGAATAATCGTCTTATACGAATAGACAGTCCTCATATAAACAAAAATCTGTTCTAGTTAATTTCTAGTTATCTTTTAGTTCAGTTCTAATTCAGTTTTAGTTCAGTTCTAGTTCAATTCTAGTTCAGTTCTAGTTCAGTTCGAATTCAGTTTTAGTTCAGTTCTAGTTCAGTTCTAGTTCAGTTCTAGTTCAGTTCTAGTTCAGTTCTAGTTCAGTCCTAGTTCAGTTCTAGTTCAGTTGTAGTTCAGTTCCAGTTCAGTTCTTGTTCAGTTCTAGTTCAGTTCTGTATCAGCTCTATTGCCGTTTCAGACATACTAATTTATATTATTTATATAATTTTAAGTATTTTGTTAATTTTAAAGAGCGAAGTTTTAAGGACACTTAATTTTCTTATACCATAAAACTCACTCTATAATTTTAAAAGATTTTCGTTTTTCCGCTTACGAGCTTCAAACTCTCAAACTTACACGTGTGTGTGAGTGTAAGTCTTGTATGTTCCGTTTAGTTTGTGATGGCAGTTTACAAAATATTTACATTTTATTATGTATTTTGTTGTTGTAGTTGTTTTTGTATAAATATTTTGAAGTGCTTTGCGTGTCAACACTAAATTTTGGGATGACGCGCCGCTAAAATATACACAAGCACTTAATAATTTTACATACACAGACTTACAATTTAAGAAAACTAATTTACACACACGATTACGTTGATTTTATTTATTTTTTTTGTTTTGGAAATAATAAAAACAACAAAAAAACACATAAAATCTTTTACAAAATTTAAATTTTTGTTGTTGTTATCGTCGTCACCATAAACAGCGTCATCAATTTGCTTGGGTTTTGTACAAATTTAGGACTTAACAAAACGTTGATGTCTGGCTGGCTTTGGAAAGTTTGAAAAAAAAGCTTAAGTTTTTTTTCTATATAAAAAAATCTCTTGGTATTTGTTATTGAAAACTTTAGCAAAATTCTGTGCAAGAGTCATAAATTCTGGTCAACTACCGCTTCTTCAGTAGTAGTGTGGTGGCATGATTAAAATCAGTTTCAGAAATAAATTGTTTTTCTGTTTTTTTTTTGTTGTTGCAAATTAAGATGTTCCATTACGTAAACACGATAAATTTATGACAGGCTAAACTTTTCCCCCCTCTCCCTACCCGGGACTACTGGCTAAAGGAAGGAAACTAATTTGTTTTAATCTTAAGTTTCAATCAAATAGCCACGGGGCTAAAAAGAAAAAGAAATGACCAAATGTAAGGCAGAGAAAATATCAAAGAGATTGATTCAATTTATAGGGAAAATCTTAAGTTTGGAATATGAGCAAAATTCCGTTTGCAAGAAGTCAAACAGTTATAAAAATATTTAGGAAAAATGTTTATGTTTTTATAGATAGGAACTGTTAGTGACAGCCAGGCTATTACACAAAAGCAGTTTCGGAAATTTAGTTGAGCTTTTTCGTGAAGAAAAAGTTCAAAAAAATAAAAAAGGGCATCGGTAATGAAATTTTACAGGAAGTACTCAGCCAAACTGTTAGAATCACCCAATTGAAATCAAGCAAAGATGTTCTACAGAAAATTGATATTTAGCCTGCTCTCTATCATTCTCTCTCTTCATCTTTCTATATTTAAGTCCATAGACGAAACTATAGAACCAAGCATAATGTGCATGAGCTAATTTTAGCAACTGTACGAATAAATGTCAAACCATATTGAACTTAACGAAACGTTTTGTTAAGTTTTATAAAACTGTCATTTGCTTAGGCAAAGTGCTGTACGTAATCTGATGTTTTTGATATTGATTTTGTGTTTTAACCCTTTTTTCACTGACTGGTAATTATAATTACCAGAATTCACTGTTTATAACTGACAAAGAAATCTTAGGGGAGTATGTAGTGAGGCTGTGCTGGGAGCCGAGCCACTGCGTGCTTGGAACTTGGTGCGGCGAAAAATTAGTTAAATTCATTTGACAGGCTTTTCGTAAATTTTGCACGGTAAGCTTAACTAGATCATGCATATAATAGTTGGTTCTTATAGCCGAGCTAATAGTGAGGTCTATTGGTAAGTCTAAGTCGAACTGATCGATAGGTCTATAATCACATCAATTTACTACCTTTCAGTCTTTTTTATATTCTGATGTTTAGTCGAGCATATAGTTTGGTCTAAAGTCGACTCTATAGGCAAGTCTATATGTATATGGGTATAACGTCGAGTCTAGTCTAAAGACAAATCTATTGTAGAGTCTAATCGTAAATCAATTTAAGGTGGAGACTAAAGTCAAGGCTAAAATCGTGTGCAAAGTCGCGTCTTTTGGTTATTTTTTCGGAGTCTGCAGTCGAGTCCAGGTTTCAGCAGCATCTGCAGGCGAAATTACAGTAAAGTCTATTTTCATCTACACTCAAGTCTTTAGTTAAGTATAAAGTCAAGTCTATTATCAAGTTTGTAGTCTATATTGAAGTAGAGTCTATAAAAAATTTCAGTCAAAATTTTTTTCCATACCCATGTCTTTGGTAGAGTATTGAAATGTGTTTTTAATAGACTTTTTATTTGATAATTGACAGACACGGCTAATAATTTGACCATTGAGTGGTTTTAAGTCGACTTTAAGCCGAATCTTTAGTCTATACCCGAGAATGCACAGTCGATTCTATAGTCGTATTTACAGCCGAGTTAATACCTGAGTCCATATTCAATTCGATTGTCGAGCCTAAAGCCAACAATATTTTAATTTAATATTTTTTATCTACAAAATTTCTTTTGAAGAATCTTAATTTAGCTAATTAAATAGAATTTTATTTCACTGTTAATTAAATTAAACAAAATTGTTTTGTTTTTCGCTTATTTTATTATGAAATTTCGTTGATATCTACAAAAAAAAAAAGCATCATGTGGTGAGGAAATTGCGCTTATTAATTTTTTTTTTTTTTAACAAGAAAAACAAAAAATTTAAATAGAATAATAAAAAACCTTTACATAAAAACAAATACCACCACATTGTTTCGAAAAGTTGTTTATATTTACAACTTAACAATGTTATTTAAATACCTTTGCTCGGTTGAGAATTTTCAGTTTTTTTTTTTATGAAAAGCCCAGCAAGGCTCCATAATGTAATAAAAAAAACAGTGAAGATAAAAAAAGATTCACAGGAAATGACGCCTAGGTGACTACTTGTTGTATAAAGTAGTGTTGCCATTGCTACCGCAAGTGACTCGAAACAAATAAAATAATAATAAAAATAAAAAAGTAACTAAAAACAAAATAAACAACGTTGTAAAAAGGATTTGATTTGTTTTTTTTTTTTTTTAATGAAGGATATACAAATTGTTGAAGCTCTATGGAGATTTTATATTTTTTTGGCGAACAAATTTATAAAAAAAAAACTACTAAAGCAAATTTATGTTTTCGTGTAAAAGCTACACAAATGTGCAATAAACTAGTTTTTAAATAGCAGGTGGTCGTACAAGTTTGTGTTATTTTTTTTTTGTTAATGTGTAATGTAAATTTATAAAAAAAGGATTGTAATAAACAACATAAGCAAAATAGGATTAAAGATAAGAACTATTTAAATTGATTACATTTTTAAAGAGCTTTTAGCCGGGTGAGTAGCAAATTCTACATTTTAGAACACAGTCGAGGTAAAAATCGATTAAAATACTGAATCTTTCTGCTCTTTCTGGCATTCGAGTTCAGTTTTAATTCTAAAATCAAATATATAGCCGATTCTATTGTTAAGTCTACAGTGGAGTTATTAGTCTAGTCTTGTCTAGTCTAGTCTAGTCTAGTCTAGTCTAGTCTAGTCTAGTCTAGTCTAGTCTAGTCAAGTCTAGTCTAGTCTAGTCTAGTCTAGTCTAGTCTAGTCTATAGTCTAGTTTACAGTTGTGCCTAATACAAGTCTATAGTTTACTGCCTGTTTTCAGAACGCGAAAGTGCCTAGTTTCTAGCATTTTAAGATTATTTATAGCTGTTTCTCTGCACGCAGAGAAAAAACATGGTTGGAGTATGGTTAAAAAAAACATATTATGGTCCCTGCAATGGCAACAAACAAACTTTTGTTGTTTTAAACAAAACTTTTATCACGATTGACAATATTTTATTTCTATTTAACAATAAAGTGTTTACCTACCATGAAACTTCATATATGGTTGAATTCAACAATACATTGTTTTTACACATTATGGTAACCTATACCATATTATTATCACGGCAACCATATTATGGTTAAATTCATCCACCTAAAAGCTATAACCATATTATGGTTGCTTCCGACCATGTTATGGTTAATTTTTAATAACAATAATATGTTTGAAATTATAATATTTTAAAACATTGTATGTTTAACTTTAAATTTTAAATAATATGTTTAAAAAGCAACAACATTCTGGTCGTTTGCATTTTACTTGGTTTGCTTAAAATTCTCATTCATTTTATTTTAATTATTGATTAAAACACATTAATTTCCGTAGAATAAAATATTAGAAAAGAAAAAATGGTAATGAAGGTCGTCACAGGCTGGAATATGAATAAAAGGTGATTTTTTATAAAAGTGGAACATAACACCTATCAGGAATAAAAAATTAAATAAAATTATAATTTGACACTAGAAACAAATAAAAAAAATTAATGAAATAAGTAACCATAATATGATTAACATTGACCATATTATTGTTATTGCTGACCATAATATGGGTACTTTTGTCAAAGTTCAGGGAAATTTTGACCATATTATGGTTAACTTTAAACATAACATTGTTAGTTTTGATCATTATTATGGTTAATATTAACCAAAATATGGTTAATTATGACCATATTATGGTTGATTTCGGGAACATTTTTGTTGATTTTAACCATACCATGGTCATAGTTAAACATAACATGGTAAACTGCAAACATAAAAATTGTTAAAATCCAACCATAGTATGTTGCTCTTATAATATGGTTACCTCCAACCATATTTTTTTTCTACGTGTGGCTTTATCTTCAAGGGAATATTTAGTTGATACAAGTATCAAAAGGCAAGTTTATACTGGGATTTTAATTAGGTTTATGGTTAGAAATTCGATCTAGCTTAAATTCAAGACCTACATCATTTCTATAATTAAGCATTGATTTCATTATCATTTGGCTTATTTTACTCCTTTATCATAATTTCTAATTGTTATTATTTTTGTTATCCTTTCAGGTAAATGTATGACTGCTGTTCTTATAAAAACTATCTGGAAGAAATTTTCAAAGTTGGCTGTAGTGCTCGGCCCCAACATTGAGCTCTGTTTCTTAATTTAACAGCTCTAAGATTTAATTGTTTTCCAGTGTAAGTGTAAATTTGACAAGTGTTTGCTTCATTGTAAGAAATACCATTTAATGGAGTTGACATAAATTCTTCCATATCCTTTTACACTTACACTTGCATTTTAATCAGCATGTGTAAGAGTATGTGTGTAAACAATTTTCGTATGTGAGTTTTTATGTGAGTCTGCCATATAATAGCTGGCTTACAAGGAATTCAATCAATGTTAAATACCAAAATATACACATGTAATGCCATGAAAAGCAACAGAAACAATTTCGAAGAAAGTGTGAGAAAAAAACCGGGGATGATAACGGGACTTTCTACATATATGTGTTAGAATTCTGAGACCTTATTATTGTTTTTCAGAGAAATCCTCTTTATGTTTACGATAAGAAGAAGGGGGTGGTAAAAGGTGTAAGTGTATTTCTTTCTCCAACTCAACCCATGTACTATTGTTTTGTTTGTCTAATAAAATATTTTAAGTGACTTTACCATAAATTTCTAAAATATCATACCATTTTTTAACCCTTAATGTTTAACAAATAAAATGTTTAAGAAAATTTACGCTAATATTCCAGCAAAACAAACATCTAAAGTTTGAAACAAATTGTGGTTAGGAACAATATAAATGTAACCCTTAATAAAAATGTAAGTTTACACAACTAAATACACACATGGTTTAGCACTTAAACACATTTAGAGAAAAAAAAGTTGTAAATGTTTATCTTAAGCAATTCGCTACTACCACGACTGGGGAATGAGGGTATACAAATATTGCTATTTCTTGTGTTACACCAAACAAAATTCAACCAAAAAATATGGGTGTATAACCTAAAACCGCACGACATTTTGCTTATATTAGATGTTTGTTGTAAAGGATTTGACTTTTGCTAGCTGTCACCTTTTCCCATCATAACAATTTCACGCAATATAAACTGCTTATTTTTTAGGAAAAAAAAAGAAACAAGCTAATTTAGGATACCCTGTTCGAAAGTGAAGCTTAATACACGTACGTTTATCCCCGAAAAATTCGAACTATTGGGGAGGGGTATCAAACATTCGCCACTGCAGAATAAAGCATTTTTACTTCTTTCTTAAAATGTTAATAAATTTTGTCATGTATTTTTTTTAGAAAATAAAAAAACACAAAACCGGATTTAATTTTTTTTATTGCTAATATTCTGTGTACACAGGACACATTTTTGTCAAGTTTAACACTTATTTATTGTTAAAAATTGCACAGTTAGTACAATAATACACAATGACACAACAAATAATCGTTGAGAGCAAAAAAAAAAGAGAATGGGTACATTAAGAGTTTACACTAACTATAATAAAAATAT
Source organism: Pollenia labialis (assembly GCA_949318255.1). NCBI lineage: Eukaryota > Metazoa > Arthropoda > Insecta > Diptera > Polleniidae > Pollenia > Pollenia labialis. The sequence goes on from OX439139.1 coordinate 15,316,741, forward strand.
TTGGGATAACGTTTTAATCATCTACCCGCTGGTTCATTTGTAAGAAAATTAGCTTGTGTCAGTTAGACATACAATTTCGCCTTTAATTGAAGGAATAAGGTCAGCTGGATACCAAAGTAGCGAAAAATCAAAAAATTAAACAATACAAATATTTTTTTAAACATACCGATCAACTTAAAATCACTATTTCCATCGATCTAACCATGTCCGTCCGGCTGGCTGGCTGTTTATGCGCAAAGTTCAAGTCGCGATTTTGCAGACAATTTGTTTAAATTTGGTAAAAAGTTTTAATTTTCACGAGAACCAAGCCTGCTAATAATAGTAAGACTCGGTACGTAATTTTACTTAATCCCTATACAAGCTTCCTTTCGGAATAGAGTCTTTGAACCATCTTATTATGTTGGAATCTTAACCATCAAACCAAATTCAATTGAAAGCGGTAAATATTTAATCATACATTAACTACTCCCAAAAAGAAACTTTTGAAGCTATAACTTCCTTATAAATGTTTGTGTGACTGACAAATTGGCGGCAATAACTTTTGAGATGGCTACTATGCCATAACACAATGTTCTGCTGGTTAGTTCAAAATTAATCTTAGGTCCTGCATAAAACCCTGCCTAAAACCTCTTAAAGGCAAACAAATCTCATGCAGATGAGGATATCTAAATAATATTGGGCACAAAGAAGTTTAACATGAATCTTAACCTCTTGACTTTTGGGGGCCTATGCTCCTTATAGGATCTTCGGGAACATATATATATATAACCTCTTCCCATAATTTTGCATTGGCGGGTCCGTGATTATCCATGGCTCCCAAAAAATATATAGTTTTGAGAATTCATTTCTTCATACTGTGGTGTAGAGTATCATATGGATCGATTTTACAATCTCACTTGTATTTTTTATTTCAAAAATGTTCTCTTCAAAGCGGTGAACATATACAAAGCAAGGAAATTCTAAAAAATAATCAGAGAGGGATTGAGGTGACTATATAAAGCACGTTGGCTATAGGGTTGCCAGGCACGCGTGATTTGGCTTGATTGTCAAGCTTTTTCAATATGTGTCACGAATCAAGAACAAATGTTATTTGCCAAGCTACATCGGAATTTTAAAAACGGTTTCCATTGTCAAGAAAAATTGTGCCATTATATTTTGCCACCAGTAATATTAATTGTCTTATTTGATTTTCATTTCTTACATAAGTTATTAATTTTATGTTTCAATTTAAGCTTTTGAAATAAATTCCAGATTTAGATATATTTTACAAAACATCTGAGCTTAATAAAGTTCTCCTATCTCATTTAGAATGGGCGTTACTGTACGAAAACCATGCTTTCTGATAGAATAATGTAGTTATTTGTCTATAACTAGTTCATTTATAGAACGATGTTTTTATTGTTTTTTTTTTATTTATTTACATATTTTAAAAATCCTAGCACAACAAGGTTATTTTTACTCTCGATATTCTTAATGATCTATGTGTAGAAATAAGTGGCATTAACAACACTGTGCTCGAAATTGACACTTTTTTTTAGACAATACCGTTAGTTCGAATATGGAGGAGGTTGCACAATATATTTTCGCGTAACTCAAAAACGGTTTAGTTTATTGAAATTACTAAAAAAAAGCTGGCATCCTAGGCGCTGCTGGGGCCAACTTTAAGAATTTAATTAAACCGCCATTTGCGTATGGTTGAAATTCTTAAATTTGACTAATGCAGTGCCAAGGATGCCCCTAGATGGGCCGACCCCACTTTATTTTTCATCTCAATCATTAATTTCTAACATACCTACCCGCTATCTCCATTCCTTAAGATGCCTCTCATACAATGCCCAGGAGTCGCCCCTAGTGGGATATGTATGACCGACCTCAATTAAATTTTTTCGAAAAAAAAAAATTATGTTTCTAAAACGACTTCACATATAAGAAAAAAAAGGTTGACCTTTCTTAAAGGAAATTTTATTACGGAATATCGGTTTTTTTTTTGTAACTTTAATAAACTTAATTAGAATTGTGATTATTTTGTTGAATCCAAATTTTTAATATTTTAATCAGGCTTAAGTTCATCAATAAACTTAGATATTTTTATGTTACGCGAATATATGTTGTGCAACCTGCTCTATTTCCGAAATAACGGTATATGTCGAAAACAAGAGCAAACCTAAAAAAAAGCGGTTGGCACCATTGGATTCAGCGTACCCGAATTATGTCAAAACGCCATGTGCCCAGCTTGTCTAATTTTGCAACTTGCACATAGAAATTTGTTGCTGATATCTCAGCTATTTGTGTACCGATCTGGCCGAATTTTAATTCCGGACTATGCGCGATATAAATATCTTCTTTAGAAAACCCATTTCAGCATACACACGGACAGACAAGCCAACGAACGGACAAACGGTCATCCTTAAATCAGCTTCGCTACGTATTACATCAGTTTTGTAAAAATAACAAACTGAACAACAATATAAATTTGTTTGTTCATCTAAATGATTTTGTTTATTGTCAAGAAAAATCAAGCTTTTTCTTTTGAATGTCAAGCTTTTTGCCGATTTATATCTGGCAAGCCTAGTTGGGAATAATAATATGGTTGCTCTAAGCGTCTTATGTTATTAAATTGCTAAGTAATTGTAAAAAATTGTATGCTTACACATGATTATATCATTTTGTATAGACATAAAGCTACTTTTAATTTTTATCTTGCGAACTACAGGGTTCTCTCATGTATTCTATTTATATAAAAACATGCTTTTGTATTACTTATGTATATAAATACATGTACATCAAATGTACATATTGTGTTCAATTTTATACTTTTTATAAATCTAATATTCCCGCTTACATGTTGCTAACGAAACATTTTAAATTTGCTGTTTCCCTCTAAAGCCTTATTCTTTCTCTGTCTCTCTCTCTCTCTGTTTCCCCTTTATAACTCATCACTAGCTGTAGTGACACAGCTAATATGATTCACATTTCCTTTCTTCTACATGTGTAACATACAAATAGATTTCATTTCCGTTTCCTGTTTTTCTATTAAATTTTATTTTGTACGTTTGTTTAGCGCAATAAAAATAAACATTTTATATTTTTCGTTTACACACAGTTATAGAAATAGTTATTTTATTTTTACAAATATGTCGTCGCAAAGTCAGAGGATTGGGATATTAATCGATAGAGCTTCATATCAAATACAAGCTGATCTTGTTTTTACATTTGAACTAATATATTGGGATATTTGTTTTAAACTTTAAGCATTGGCAAGGTTAATTTAGGGAATACAAAATTTTTTTTTAATAAGATTTCCCTATGACGTGCTAAAATTACAATTTTTATTTTTGATAAATACAATGAAATTTATTGTTGAGGGCTATGCTAGGATTTATTTAAAAAGCAAGAGGAAACTCGATAGCATAAGCCAAAGAACGTCGAAAAACGATTTAGAATGGAGATGATAACAAAACTTATACCACAATTTCGGATGGCATATTGAATATTTAAAGTGGTTCAAGCGAACACAATCAACACCAAAGCCTTTTTATTTTATTGTGAAATTGGAAGAAGGCTTTACAGTTAGATCGGTTAAGGCATGATCATGATCGGATGATGCCTGCAGATAATACTTAACGGCATTACAATAATATACGCCTTCATTGAGAATATTGAAAATGGTTTGGAGGAGTAAAATTTACACCAGAGCAAAATGATTATTGCGCTTAAATACAGATCTCTATTCGGTGAGATTTTGTTTCTCCCATTATACAAGAGAGTTTTAAATGGAAGTGGTCTATCAATTTAATAAGAGCAGTGAGTATTTAAGATAAGGGTTTATCAATGCACCTCTAAACATGATTATAAACAGCAGTTACAAGACTTAAATTTCCCGCTTAATAGCGCAGATTTTGCCCTGTTTAAATTCCGTTTATTTTGATAAGTTCATAACAGCCTAACTGGAATATACTCAACTTCATTCTATGATATTGCAAATAAGCTTACTGCCTGTTTGTAGAACACGAGCTCAAGACTCGTTCGTTTAATTTACATTTAAAACAAAAATAAATTTTGAAATTTTGTTTTATCTCAAAAGATGAGATCAATTTATCCAGTGTGAGAAACTCTTCACAATTAAAACCAATATGTGCCATAGTATTTAGGTTAGAAACGGAAGGTAACAAAAAAAAAACAACATTAAAAACTAAAAATAAATTCATAAATAATAAAACCTCAAAAACGTAAACTCCTAAGTTCTAAGGGAAGAGGGGCACCAGCGAACCCCTCGAACTATGAAGAAGGAGTGGACATTGCCATACACACAAGAGCTTAACGAATAAGTTGGGCTGAGCATTTTTCGCGAATGGCTGAAGGCGAGGCTAAAACACGACATAATATGCTCCAAGCGAAGAGTAACGGCCACGAATGAGATGAAAGGACTTATAACTTATGGGTATCCTTAACTACGGAAACAAAGCTGAAAACAGAAAAGGTGGAACAAGCTTCAACTTTTACCGAGCCGTTATTCTTTAAGAAGAAGAAGAAGATAACTTCCACGATGTTATGATGGCAGGTCCCAAATTAACCATTGGTCCCATATAAATCCCTTTCCTAAAATTTCTTAAAGCAAACAAACCTCATGCGGATAGAGAAATCTTAATAATGGCTGGCACAAAGAACTTTTACACGTGCCGTTAGTTCATAAGGTAACTTTGTTCTGATGGGTTCATGATTGCCAATGGGTCCCAAACGGGGTAGTTTTTTTTTTTAATATTGTGGTTAAGGGTACCATATGGCCGGGCTTGATAAACTATACTCTATTGCTTGTTTAGTTAATATACATTTTTCCAAGAAACTTCGGTTTCAAACCCACATTAAATTTTTTTAAATCTAATTGGTGGATTTGAATGGCAACACAGCTGAAATTCAGTTGCCAGCAGTGAAATGAGGCAACACCGCTCATGTAAAAAAATATTCAAAATTAATTTTTTATTTTATATTTAAACATGAGCGGCGTTGCCTGAATAAGCTGCTGGCAACTCAACTTCAGGTCAGTTGCCATCCATAACCGACCTATGACACCATGCTTGTGCGATTTATTATCAAGCTTTTGTAACTCCATGTTAAACGATAGAATCTTTTGTTAAGAATATAAAAAATGGTAACAAATCCTCTAATGTTTATAAGTCTAATTGCCCATTCGATATCGGAACAGAATGATAAAGAAGAAATATTCTGATTGCATCAATGCATGTCCTTTGAAAAACATGGAATTTGTATAATTCTTCTCATAAAGCGCCTAAAGAACTGTTAGAATCAATTTTCATCACGTATTTTTAATTTTGTAACGAACGAGTTTTGCAACTCACCTACTCATTTATTGAATATAAATATCCTAGAAGTAGGCAATGCAATTTGTTAGTTATTGTCACTTAAAGTAGTTTTTCATTTATTAAGAATTCTAACATAATTGTAAAAAACTTTTTAAAATATCCACTTGTATTTGTTTAGGAATTCATTCATAAAAGTAGGCAATTTAATTTGTATTATACTATCCCTAAAAGTAGTCTATTTTTCAAACTTTAAGTATTAGCTATTTATACCTTTTACTATAATAAAATATTTAATTTTAATCGGTCTTTAGTGGAATCTTTAGAAAATTTATCATTCTCACACGTTCTGTTAATTTCATTTTATTCAGTTGTAATTTTTATCATTTTCGAATTATTCTTATTATGGAATGACACCCACACATAGAAAAGACATAATTCAATAGTTGCTACGTTTATTTTAAAAAATTTTTTTTTTCCTCTAACCAACCACTATGTTGTATATAATTTATCGCTTAACAGCACGCACCAATACATTTTCAAGTAAATATACAACAGTTTTCCAATAAAAGAAAAGGAAAAAACGCACACACTTTAATAAGGCCAACTAAAGCTTTACAAACACACACACAGCCATACACTCATTTTTGGACTATCTTCATAGTTTCTGAATCAGCTATTGTTGGAGTAGTATGATATTGGTATTTCTATCTTAAGGACATATTTATGGTCTGATATCGTTTTTTTTTTTTTTGGCAATTGCCTTTAAAAAAAAAGAGAGAAAGAAGAAAACGTAAAAAAGATGAGTTGAAGAGGAGTGATAAAGAAAACAACATACCAAACCTTCTAAACTTAAGCTACCAAGAGCAAAAAACATTGTGCTATTTTCTGGAACAAATGCAGTTTTCATGTAGCAAAATTATTTTCTTATAATGCTGATAGTATTCTTTTTTAAGCTGCATGTTGTAGTATTTTGTAGATATGGCACGTTTTTGTGTAAAGAATTTCAATCAGTTGATATCTTATCAATTTGTTTAACCAAAATTTGTTCATTTTATTTTTCTCTTTTTTATTGTTGTTTTATAAAAGTGTTTAAGCTTTGCCAATTGGCTTTTTATTAGTTTAAGGGAGAAGAGAAAAAAATATAAAATATTTGGCTTTTTAAAATAAAAGAAACATATAAAATTTTAATTTAAGTGCCAAGGATTTTTTTAGTAAATTTGTATTTTTGTCCATATTTTTATTATTATATAAATCTCTTTTAAAGAAAAATTACATTCTGTTGAGCAGAGTTGGCTTTTAGTAAATAAATAAAAAGTATGGCATACTTTAAGGATATAAATAAAAAAATTAAATAAAAGTTCTAAATATTTTAATTTACATGTTGGAAATTTACACAGAAAAAATGATTAGTAGTTTTTTATCCATTAAAAAAATTATTTAAAAAGTATTTAAACTTAATTATTGTAATAATTGAATCAATTATTTTTTTTTTTGTTGAAAGAAAATTAAAAATATAAATTTGATTTAATTAACATTTTAGTTGTTTTGAAATAAATTTTGAATTAAAATAACAATCAAATACCAAAAAATTATTTCGTTTAAAATAAAATAATTTAAACTTGTAAAATTGTTGTTGGAAATTGTCAAAATCAATCAACACATTGATTGAAACGGCAAAGTTTTTTGATCATATTTTGAATTAATTTTATAAATATTGTTTATTGAAAAAAAAAATATTCAAAATATTAAATATTTACAATTTTTAGTAATCAATATAATCATTTTGGTAATATGAGCAAAATCAACAAATGGGTTGCCTGATTCTATGAATTTGGTATAAAATTAGTGATTAGAGAAAATTTTTAATTTTTTCTGTGTAAAAACTAAAAAAAATTTAAAATACTTCAAGTACGAGTTAAAAAAATTTTATTCTTGGCCCTTGTTATAAAAATAGAATCCTTCTTAAAATATGCGTTAAATGAATAATATGATGGGTGGAGAAATAATCAAATCTTTTCTTAAATAATATTTCCCAAGAATTATAGTTCACACATTTCAAGATTCAAAATTAAGTTGTCAGCAATTATAATATTCACTTTTTTTAATATTTTAATTCGGCTCAAGTTCATCAAATTTAATTTTCATTAAATTATTTTTATGAAGAAAGGAATTTTACAACATGAATGGATTTGCCATCTGAGGAGATCGAGTGGTTGCGATCGAAACATGTCATAATAACCTGCCGGCGTGGGTTCGAACCCCGGCCACGGTCAAGAATGAAAGATTATCAAAAACAATTTTAATTAATTTTCATGTTGTAAAATTCCTTTCTTCATAAAAATAATTTAATGAAAATTTAATTTGATGAACTTGAGCCGAATTAAAATATTAAAAATTTGGATTTAAAACCATAAATAGTTCAACAAAATAACCACAATTCTAATTAATATTCACTATTTTAAAAGTTTTAACATTCGTTTGAAAAGTAATCTTTGTTATAGTCCCTAGTCTAGCTCTTGACTGGTTAAAACGTGTATCTTTCCTGTATCTTTTCTTAACTACACTCTATAGAAGCTTCAAAATTAAAATTTAAAGTACTCCCATTTATAGCCTTTGAGCTTAGACTAGTCTCTATTATGTTATCTATAGAAGTCGCTATACTAGACGCTTAACTAGTTTCAACATTTATCTTAAGACAAGTCTCCTGCCAAATATCCTTACTGGACTCTTGGATGTATTTTGGTAAATTTTTATAAATATGTATCATGATTTAAGGATTTATTATAAAATAATCATAAGCTATCAGAACTATGAAACTGAGTTTATGTATGCCTTTTATCTATAAATTGTAACCCTTAAAACATCCCCTTAAACCATTTTAGCTTTTTTCCAATCAGTTTCTGATTTAAACGCTATTAGACTTTTTGAAATAGTAGGCTTGCAAAAGAGCAAATGTTAAATATCGTAGCACTTTAATGAAATCTAAGGGAAACTCTTTAAATTTTTTATTGGATTTAACAAAAGAACTACGATATCTTGCATTTGCATTTTTGCAAGACTAATACCAAACTCCACTATGATATTTTTGCTCTAAGCTCTTCAATTCATAAAATTTACAAAATCCATTCCCAACTCTATGAAATTTAATTAACTACAAACTAACTAACAAAATTATGGTTCTAAACCAAACCGACAATTAAAACAATTCTTCCATATTTAAAATAATTTTTGAAGCCTCTATTCGAATTTTTTGATTCATTTAAAGCCACTTTATGTCCGCACCCTTAACAATAACAAAAAAAAAAACCCTCAAAAATAGAAAAAATAACTAAACTATACCCCACTTATAATGATTATTATCTATAAAGTATTTATCCAAAGTAAAATATTTACACTGCTTAAGCAAAACGAATGTAAGTAGAAAGCTTAACATTTCAACGCCAAAAAAAAATGAAACGGAAATAAAAAGGAACAAAAAAAATATGTTCACTTCATTTAAGCCTAATTTATAGTGGTGATGTTACAACAGCTCCAAAAAAGAAAAAAAACCACTGCGACTACAACTACATTTACAGCACTTTTTGAAGATGAAAACAAAAAAAATTTAAACTAAAATCAACACAAGGAGTTTAACACACACTTGCACTCCTTAAGAAAATATATACATATATTTATGTAGTTGTAAAACCCTTCTTATACTGATTCACTACTATCCCTTTTTTTTTTTTTTTTTTTTTTTGTTTTTGTTAAGAATTTCGAGTGAATGAAAACAAAAAAAAGTTTAACAATTTTTCTTAAGTTGTCACATCTAAAACAAGTTTATACACTGTAAGAATTTTTCCATGTCATTTATTTGGTAGACAAAAACACACACACATTCATATACATTTACACAATTTGTATAAAAGGAAAAAGCAAAAAAGGATGCTTTGTGTATTAACTAACTGCCTACACATATTTACACTCTCTTATTATTTTACCATCACCCGCACACACACACACACACATCTACCATAAAACGAAACATTTAAGGAAATAAAACGCAGTATTTGTCAAAAGACGCAAAAAAAAGAGTTAAGATTAAAGAAAACATACAGCAATAATAAAGCACAAAAAATAAAAATCGTAAGTTTCTTCAGGCGTTTTAACAAGCTGGAGCAAAAAAAAATAAGAATCATTTGAATTTAAATAAACAAAAATGTAACAAAACATGCTCGTCAAGATGAAAAGCATCAACTTAAAAAACGATAATTTCTTCTATTTATTTAAAGATCCTACAAAAGAAATGAGGGCGTTTAACATAAATGCTAGTTTTTGTAACACAAAAAACTAAGCAGTCGTCTTGGGACCACATTTAAGCCTAACCTTTAAACTAATTTTTGTGACTAGTCTCTAGTGATTGTTGCGTAACTAATTTCTAGTATATGACTCGTGAGTAGTTTAAAGCAGATTCAAGTTATTAGTATCTGGTCCAGTCTCTAGTTCACAGACAAGCCTCTTTACTAGCCCCAAAAACTGTCTTCCGTACTCCATAGTCTTCAGACTATTCTCCACACTAATCTTTAGGTTAGCCTAGAGAGACTTGTCTTCAGACCAGACTTCATACTTCTCCTTAGAGTAGTATCTAAACTTCACTTTAAACTTGACTGAATATTTATCTCTAGTTTTTGTTTAAGCGTTTTAATGTCCTCCAGACTAGACTCTTTGATAACCTGTATTTTTTTTCTCAAGTATATATCGTCGTTGCTCCGACAAAATAGGCTTCCTGGTTTTTTTCGGGAGTACAAAAACCCCGTTTTATGTAGTTACCTTAGCATATATTTTTAAAGTGAAACCATTAATTTAACAAATGTTAACATTGCTTTAAGTATTTCATGAAATAAAACTCGACTTATTGGCCAGCTATAAAAATTGTTTTCGAAAAACAACTCATAACTCATTTCGTTGGAGCATTTTTAATAATTATTTTTAATTTTTTTACCCATAGCTGTACAGGTCTTTTGACTAGTTTCAAGAATTGTCTCTAATAAAAGTCTTTTGAAAAGTCTTCACAATATTATTTGCCCTAACCTTTAGAAAAGCTTTGAGACCTGATCTTAATTCCAGAGTTTATAGTTGATCTTAGACTAGTCTATTAAAAACTACTCTTGAGGCTATTCTGTATATCTTTAGTCTCTATATTAGTTGTCTCTATATTGGTATGGTAGTAGTCTATAGTCAAGTCTAGATACTGCACTAGCCTCTATGAAAGCCTCTGAACTACTTTCGAGATTTGTCTCTTGGCTAGTCCCGAAACTAGTTTCTAGAGTAGTCACTTAACTACACTCATAATATTATTACAGCAGTCGGACTGTAGTTTATTTAAGAAGTATTCAATCATTTCTAAATAACAGCCTGTTTTTAGAAAACGTAAACAAGTGAGTGAGTGAGAAATTATATTGAAAACAAAAACAAATTTTCGTTTTTTATTGTTGTTTTCAATATAATTTCTCACTCACTCACTTGTTTACGTTTTCTAAAAACAGGCAGTAAATAAACATTTACTACCGTTTCATAAAAAATTAAAATGGTTTTGAAATGCATTTTAAGAAAAATGTATATCAAAATTTTGCCTTAAAACACATTTCAAACTTATTTTATTTTTTTTATGAATACGGCAGTTAAAATTCCGAGCAAATTTATTTTAAGCTGAATCTAACAGTTATTAAAAAAACTAAGTGCATTTTAATACGGCTTTACAGTTGCAGTTTATATTGTCCGTTGTTTAAGTTAAATTCTTCGTTATGTAAAATTGAATGACAATGTGATTTAAAATAACGAAAAAATCATTTAATTTTTACTGTTGTCAAAAATTCAACCGCGAATTCCGTAAAAACAAATAATTATTCAGTTATTTATATAATTGTCCTACTAAAAATAAATTTTTATTTATCTATGAAAAACGATTTGCTTGTTTTGTGTAAAAAAATCTCATTTTCTATTTGTAAAAATTATTTAGTTAAATACATAAATGAATTTTTAAATTAATATAATTGCGAAACCATATCGGTCATACTGCTGGTGTCTTAAAATTGAGAGTTGCACCTGTAAACAATGGGGTATGTACAACAAAAGTAAAACAAACGTGTGTAACGGGGAATTAAATAGTAATGTTCTCCCCCTAATTGGAAAAACAAGCAGACAGCTGTCTGTTTGTTGTTTTTTTAGAAATTCGGCTCTTTTGTGGAGAAAACGAAAATTACTAAATTTAATAACATAATTAAATATTCCTTTGTTTTTACAGAATATGAACTTATTATTTTGATAGTTAATTTATATAAAACTAGCAATTAACCCGCTACTTCGTTGGTGTGTCCTTTTCCTACGTTGACACATTTGTATGCCAAAGTATCAAACATTTCAGTATTGTAGTGGCAGCCCATAATTGAGTATGAATATGTCAATGAATGGAGAAAAATGTTTTGTAAAAAAAAGTACAAAAAATAGTTATAAGTTTCACCCCTTAAATGTTCGAATTTCGAAAAAGTACCGATTTCGTATTCGTATCTTTGTTGGGTCAAAAGATAGATGGGGCGTCAAAAAAGTACTAAAATTCAGGTTTTACCCGTATTTCATTTATTTTATATTACAATTTCAGTTTATTTTACGTACAGAATATTATGAGTGTAGTTAATTAAAGCCTTTGTACTAGAAATAAAACTCTTTTGAATAGTCTTCATAATAGACTTTATAATAGTCTCTTTTTAAATCTTTCTTAACGAAGATTTCTTATATTAAAGATCAGCTTCTAGAATAGTCTCTTGAGGAATCTAAGAACTAGAATTCAGAAAAGTCATTTGACTAGTCTTAAAACTAATTTCTAGACCAGACTCTATATTTTCCTCTAGCCTGGCCTTTACGCTAATCTCTTTTCTGGTCTCTCTTCTAGTTTCTAAACTAGTAGTCTTTTAACCTTTATGTCAACAGCTGAACAATTATACTTACGTCAACAGAAAGCATACCCGGGTATACAAGCATATATTGTTGTTATTGTTTATTCGTTTTATTTGTATTTTAGTTGCATTTGTTCCTACTTTAAATGGTTTTAATGCATGGAAAATTAAAATAACGGGTGTTTTAGCAAAGACTTGTGCATTTTTTCATTGATTTAATGTATGCATATTTACAATAAGTGCCTTTTTACAAAAACTTGTTAGTTGCTCGTCGTTTCTTGAACTGCGGTTGACGTAAGGGGTAGGAATGAAAAAATTACCACATCCATGGTTTGATTTGTCCAATTTTATTCAAACATTAGAATATCCCAGGAAAAACTTTTTGAATTTTGGTAATAGGTGGTAGTAATTTCATATGTTACCTGGTAAGTAGGGCTGTTTTCCTAAACGTATGTTCACAATGTATCAATACCGTGTTGATGCATTGTGTACTTAAATTTTTACTTACGTTGCATTGTATATGAATATGGTTTGCATCTTCATTATTTTAACTGCTTTATTCTGCGATGTAACAACCACAAAGTCGCATTACGGAACTAAATGCATTGTCAAAATTTTTATGGTTGCATTAAAGAACATGTTACCATGTATTACTACAATGCAACAGGCGTTTAGGAAAACATCATAGTTGTCATTACAATTGTCATTATTCTGAAAACTTCAATAATTACTTACTATTAATGACCTTAGCAACTACTTATTACTTCTATTATTTTCACTACTGAATATTTGCTTACTAATAATCAGCTCAATAACAACTTATAAGCTGTGTTGTTTTCAGTACTGAATATCTACTTACTGGTAACGAGTTCAATAACTACTTATTAGGTCTCTTAACTAGTGATTTTTTGGCTTTTCGTAAGTATTTTGCAAGTACTTACAATTTCACTTACTCGTAGTTAAATAATAACTAGATACTTTTTGACTTCTAGTAAGTCTGTTGTAAGTACTGAATTCTGTGGACACCTCGAACAAAAATAAGTAGTTATTCAGCCGAAAAATAAGTAGTGTTTATTTTCTCCAACATTACTTGGTAACTTACCAGGTAAGTAAAGTTTTTGCTGGGATGTTAGAAAACACTCTTAGTGAGGATATCATGAAGTTTAAGAGTGATATGATAGCCACTTTCAGAGATACAGAGTTTTAAAATTCAAAACATACCCGGGTATGTAGCTGTTGACATAAAGGTTAAATAGTCTTCAAATTAGTCTTTACAATAGTTTCTTTTTCAAATCTTTCTTTGAGAAGTTTTTTATGTTATAGGCTTCCAGACAAGGCTCTAGATTAATCTTTAGGCCAGTCTCTGAACTAGTTTCTTTACTGGTCTCCAGACATTTTTTTTGACTTGTCTTTATATTAATCTATAAACCAAACTTTACAGTTATCTCTCACCTTGTCTGTAGACTCATACATTTTCTCGTCTCTACACTACGTCATTTTAGTTTCGATTTTTTAGACTAGTTTTCAAACTACTTTTCATAGAAGGCTTTTGACTTTTAAATCTTCCTTTAAGAAGATTTTTAACATTACAGAGCAAATTTTAGACTAGGCTCTAGATTACTTCTTTAGACTTATCTTCATACTACTGTCTGCTAAAGACTTTTGGCTAGTCTAAGGACCTCGCCAGATCTATAAAAAATCTCTTTTCTAGTTTCTATACAAGTCGCTTTTCTTGTCTCTAGACTAGTCTCTGAATTAGTTTCCATTAAACCCTTTTTTGTATTTAAGAGCATAATCTAGATCAATTTCTTTGGATTATTTTATACTACAATTTATACCTCCAGCAAGAATTGTCTTGAAAGAGGAATTTTGGACATGTCCAGTTGTTAGTAAAAACATTTGATTATGAAGCATGCTTTAAGGGGTTTCAAATTTAAGAAAATAAAACTTTGTTTAAGTAGTGCATTTAAAAAGTGAGTTATTGCTCTTTTAAGAAACAACTATGTATGTATTTTCCCTTTTATATATTACAGGGTTAAGTAAATGGATAGTGTTATTTTTCCCCTTTTTTTTTGCCTTTTTTGCGTCTTTTCTTTTATGCGACTGTTTGCTTAAGTTCTTTAAGATTTGCTAGGAACAACTTGCAAATTTTTCATGATTTTTTTACATTTTGTTTAAGGCAAAATTCTTTTGTATAATTTACTGAAAATGAATCTGTTTCCTTTTGCTATTTACTTGTGTTTTTTTAGTTTTTTTTCCTACGTCATCTTTCTCATTGTTTTTTTGCTTAAGGATTATTTCGTTGCCTTTGCTGGATTTTTCTCTCTCTAGAAGCATCATCTGGTTTTTTAGTTTCGACATATAATTTTCTTTGAGAGTGTGTGGGGATGCGTTTGAGAAAAATGCCTGGGTGTTGGTGTTTTTTTTTTAAGTATTAAAATGACATGTAAATCTTTGCTTTTGGGTTACATTTCTTTTTGAATTTACAAAAAGGGGAAACTTTTTTATTTTGTTTGTTTTTTTGATAGCAACAACATGAATGAGTTGGAAAAAACTAAAAATAAAGATTTGGCACATTTATACTAAATTAAGTGTTGTTGGTTTGATGCGGGCTGAATTGTTTATGGTGATGTTCTTAAACAATACAAACCATTTTAATTTTTTTTTGTTGTAGCCTTTTGCTTTGAGAAGAAATAAGCCGGCTTTTTATCTCAAAGAAGGTGTTGATGATTGCGACAATGATGTGTTTTCTGGGGGTGAATTAGAAATTTAAAAGAACTTTGATTGTGTAAACTTTATTTTTTTGTTGGAGCAAGACAAAAAACAAAATGTCATAAAATGGTTGCTGAGAAATTTATAGCCAGTTATTTAAGATTTAAACTGGAAATGTAATAAAAGTCTTAAAAACATGTGTTGGTAATAAATTTTGTTAAAAAAGCGAAAAAAAAGAAAAAAGGTAAAAAAATTCAAAATTAATTGCCTACTTTTAGGTGAAGGTAAAATTGTTGATTCTTATATATTTTTTTTTGTGTTCCTTATAATTTTTCACTTAAGTGTTTCCATGTATTATGGCATATTCCTGCTAATCCTTTGCCTATAAAGAACATATTAATTACGTTTAAAGTTTAAGCTGTTTTAGCGGAAATCATATTTCAACAGAAACAATTTTACGCCAAAGGAAAAAAAGCAAATAAACAAACGAAATGTTGAAGTAAAAGAGAATAATAACCCTGCCATTAAAAAATACTCAAAAAAGCTAAAAAAAAAAAACTTATTACGGACACGCTAATACAGAAGCTAATTTAAAACACGCTAGATTTGGCTATAGAAACTCCAAAAAAAAAGGATTAGAAATAATGACTAGGAAGAAAGCTTAGATTTAGATTATACTCGTAGAAGGGTGGGAGCACTATCAAACGTTATTTTCAATTTAGGCTGTTGGGGTATTTAACTTAGAAAGACGGTAGACATAATATATGGCGTGTCACTTACACATGGTTTGTGTCTTTAATAACTTTTAAGATATTTTGTAGGGTAAACATTCGTCATTCTTTCTAACTTGGTCATAGAACGAAATGAGTTCTTTTTTGCTTTGCTTTATCAAATTTAAGAAGAACTTGCACAATCATTGAGATCTGTGGGATTGATCCAAAAGCAAGGAAATTATGTACCACTCGAGTTAAAGCAAAGATATCATCAAAGACAATGTCCGAAATGCTGCAATAACAAGAAATATTTATTTCATCAACCCATCACTGGCGTCGAAGAATGTATATGTTACATAAACCAAAGGCAACAAATCGTATATTAATTTCAGTCGAATCGACGTCAAATCTAAATACCCAACGTGCCAAAGAAATCCTTGATATTTAATGGGATAAGAAATAGTCCATATATTACGAGCTGCTGAAATCGCGCATAGCGATCACTTGAATTCCGTAGCGAATGCAATTGATACATTTAAAGCGAATTCCGGGAGAAAAACACAGAGACAAGACATAAAGCCATAATATGTGACTATGAAAACGCTTGGCCACATGACGTAAGACAAATTTAAAACTATTTAGTTAACTTGATTCCTTGTATTAAATGTAAGAACACCTGTGCATGCTCTGCCAGACTGTTAGGTGATGTTTATGGGCTGGCGGCGTCATCGGGCCGTACTTCTTCAAAAATGTGGTCGGCTAACGCACTTCTTGTCCTAGACAATATGTGGTTCCAAAAGGATGGAGTTACTTGCCACACAGGCAACGAAACAATGGCTGCTTTGCGCACGAAATTCAACAGCCGTGTCATCTCACGTCGTGGCGATATTAATTGGCAGCCACGATCATGTGATTTGACACCGTTGGACTTCTTTCTTTAGGGATATTTAAAAGAAAAAGTGTACGTCAATAAGCCAAGAACAATTCAAGGATGAGATAATTCGGCACATTTACGACATCGAACCTCAGTTATGTCTCAGATTCATTGAAAATGTGCCCCATCGGTTTGAAGTGTGCCACCGAAGCAGTGGCGCACATTTAGCCGATATTTTGTTTCACATATAATTGTCATCCTTCTTTAATTATTAAAAAATATTAAGATAATTCTCGTGCATTTTTGTTGGACCACTATTAAGATATACAATTGAATATAATTTTTCTAAAATAAAAATCTTACCAATTCTAAAACTCCATCTAAGAAGTTAAATTATAATCAAAGAATTTGTATTCTTCCCTAAGATGTACGCCTTCAAAAGAAAAAAATTAAACTTTTAACTTCAATTAAAAACAAATCAAATGAGATCTCAACAAAAGTTAAATTGTAAACTTTCTACATGAAAACACATGTCTAACATGCAAAATACTTAAATAATAATGAAACAAATCGAATGGAAGACTTAACAAAAACAAAAAGATTCCAAAAAGAACAACAACAACAACCTTTTCAAAAAAAAAAAATAAAAAATAATACTACAAAAACCCTTGAAAATTAAACCGTAAAGGAGCCAAATGCTCAAAAATAAAACAAACACAAACAAGCAAAGTATACAAATTTAAATCCTTAAACACGTTTTCAAGAGGTTGCAAATGGTCGCTTTAGCATTTAACAGCAGTAACAAGAAGAAAAAGGACTTCAAGAACAAAGAAGGAAAAAAATACGAAACAATAAAATAAAAACCAGGGTTATTCACTCGAATCCAAACGACCACAAAACTACATGATACTTTTTGTTTTTAAATTATTTTTTTTTAAGATTTTGTTTTGATTTTTATTTTACACCAGACAGTTCAGCTTTTCTCTTCTTCATCCCCTTTGAAATTCAATGAAAACTCAGTTTAAGAACAATATCGTTATACTGGGAAAAAGGACGACTAAAGTTAAGGAAAACCAACAACAAATTAAATATAAGCGGAAGTGTCTGTTAAATGTATTGAAATAATTTTAATAGAGTTTAATCGGAAGTTAAAAGGTTCAAGAAAAATTTCAAAGTTATTGGCTACTTTAGCGATAACAACGAAATTAGTGGCAAACACAACCCAGAACTGCTTAAGAACTTAATTAAAACTGAACTAGAACTGACCTAAAACAGAACTGGAAAAAAATCCCAATTGTCTTTATAAAAATCCCTACAACTTTTAAATGTATCACCTTAATGAGTGTTCTCAAATCACTTTTGATGATTAAAAACTGCCTTATCACTCGAGCAAATGAAAGAGAATTCATTGCCGAACAAATAAAAAGTGTGTTTAAAAAAAGAAAATGAAAGTGCGAATCAACGATAGCTTATTTCGACTAAAGAGAAATAATGAAATTGGTTATTCGAATATTTCATTTTAGTGATTTTACTCCAAAACCTTTTCATGCACATCTTTTACAAATTATCTACTTCTTGCTTTGGGAAATTAAGTTCAAAAGATCTTCATACTTGTTAAAGAGAATTTTACAAATTTACGTTAGAATCAAAGCTGAAAAGACGGCAAGCGATGACTTAAATTTAATTTAACAATTTGTAATGTTGGCGTATCAACAATCGAACAAATCAAAAAAGGTTGCCAAATGTATTTTAACGATTTAAACAAATCTGTGCTATTTTTCCTACGGCCATTTATTTTAAAGAAAATCCCTACGAATAGGGATTTTTCCCAACGTATAACATCACTGGCTAATACTGAACTAGAACTGAAACAAAAACTGAATGGGAATTAAACTAGAACTGAATTTGAACTCAACTAGAACCGAAAGCTCAAACTGGACTAGAATTTTTTTCGACGGAAATCGTCTCCAATTTTGGAAGGGGCTTCCTCTGCGGCTGCTGCCTTGTAGATTGCATTCAAGGGCTTCTTTGGCAATAGTTCCTTGTGGCCTATCCTTTGACACTTCCTGCTTTTGATTTCGGCACACTTGGGTATTTGCTTACATTTCCCGTTCTGTATTTTATTCCGCAAGCGAATTCGCAATATTCGCCGAAAACATCTGTTGATGAATGCTTGTACTCTAACAATAATTCTAAGAAAAGAAGAGCTTCTTTTCATTCCAATTAAGTGTTATCGTCGATGCTTTCCATACATTTGTTAAAGCTCCAAATGTCTATTTCCGATCCACTAGACCCAGTTTGTATACTACCGGGTAAGTGGAATTCACTCACATCTTTGAGTGGCATGCTTTTTAGGGCTATTGGGATAGTATTTTCAGAGTTCAAGAGCATAGCTTTAGTCTTGGTGATATTAATTACAACCCCAACTTGTTTAGCGTACTCTTTATCATGTTTTAGTTTTAAATGCATACCTGAATGTGGATGGATTAACAGACAGATATCATCTGAATTGTCGAGGTCCTTAGCCGACTATTATTGTTTCTCGGGCCACTGCTATCATGATTGTAACCAGAAAAATGTTAAAGAGGAGGGGATAAAAGATAAAGCCTTGTCTTACGCCCGTATGGATTTTGGTCGAATGCCTAGTCAGGCCATCCTATAAGATATGACAGTATGAGTATTCGAACACAGCACACGGAATGACAAACTTGGTATACCCTCATTGCCCATTAGTAGTGTAGGGTATAATGCAGGGCTGTGGAGTCGCAGTAGTAGAGTCGGAGTTGTGGTTTTTGTACCGGAGTCGAAGTACCCACAAAAATTCGCTACTCTGACTCCAACATTTTCTAATTTATTACTTACCCATTTTTCGGCGCACCAAGTTGCAAGTTGCAGCGACTCGTTAGCCAGCACAGCCTCACCTCATACTCCCCTAAGATTTATTAGTCAGTCATAAGCAGTGAGCGCTGGCAGTTATAATCACCGGTCGGCAAAAAATGGGTTAAAGCTCAATGCGGCACGTGTTAGAATTAAACAGATTTTGAATATTTTATGTATCGTCGGCTAACTCCCTTTAAGAACATTTTCCAGTAGAGATAAAACAACTTTCTATATTTCATATAAGCAGCTTGAGAGAAAACTAAAAATATTTTTGGTTTTACAGACTTTAAGGCTCAAGTTGAAGAAAAACTACGTGCTGGTCTACGAGGCATTTCTTTCTCTACCACACGGCGTCAAAGCCTAAATTTACTTAAAAAGTGTATTTAGCATGATTGCATATTAAGCCGACGATATACCATTTAAAAGGTAGATACTGCTTAAAAAAATAGTTTAAAGTCAAATACGGATCAGTCGCACATACATTTAGCATCAAAGTTAGAGTCCTACTCGAAATTGGAGTCACAGTTGGAGTCGGAGTTAAAAAATGTCAGCGGTTGTAGTCAGAGTCGGAGTTAAAACTATTGTTTGACGACTCCACAGCCCTGGTATAATGAATGTGTTTATATTTATAAACTTTACTGAAATTAAAAGAGTCTTTTTAAGTTGTTTCGTTCCGTTTGTAATTTTTGCAAAACTAATCTTATAGAGTTAATATATTCTGGGTCCTTATGAGGAGCGAAGTTCATTTAACTATGTCCGCCTGTACGTTTCAATGTGTTTTCGGAAGACCCCAGAAATTATGAGAACCAAGCAGTTTTATATTTCTGTCACACATATTCCGGAATTATTTTCAATTAAAACTCAGCCTGATCGAATCACAATTGGCTGAGATGTGAGCAAAAAACCACGACTGCATCTAATGTTACCCATAAATGGCTTGTTGTTGTTTCTTATATACATGGAGAATAGCAAGAGCCAAAGTTTGTCAAGTAAGTGTTTTTACGTTATCAATAGACATTATGCGCCAAATGTATGCTGCAGTGGAGAAATGGGCGTGGCAAAACATAAAGCTTTTTATATCTAAAGAACGGTTAGAAAAAAATCGTTAAAATTTGGCAAGCAAAGCTAGGCCATCAAAACAAAACCTCTCTAAATGGGCAGGATTAAAGAAGAGGGCACCTCTTGTTCAAGATATCTGTGTATCTGGAGAACGGCAAGAGAAAGAGTTTCCATATTAGGTACAAGCATCTCAATTATTAATACACAACATCCGACAGAATGTGGGTGGGATGAAGTGGACATGGCACTTCTTATATAAATACGTTATAAATCTTAGTATATCTGGAGAACGGCTAGAGCCACAGTTTCCAAACAAGCAACTTGGTTATCAATACACAACATTTGGCAAAATGTGGATGGGATTGGAAAAATTGGAGTGCCACAAAATAGATTTAATTATATCTTAAAAACAGTATTTATATAACTTTCTGTTTTAATTGCTTAAACTTTTTTATTATTCATCTCAGATCCCATAAAGTATATATATTCTGGGTCCTTGAGTGATTCTAAGTCGATTTAGCCATGTCCGTCTGTTGAAAACACGCTCATTTTCGAACAACTCAAAAGAAATTAACAAACTTGGTGCCAAATTGCTTGTAGTTATCCTAAGCAGTTTGGGATTGAAATTCAGTTAAATCGGTGCAGTAGGACTAGAGCTATGAATCAAAATGTGGAACCACCACCCACAAAAAATTATAATTTTGTTACAAAAAACAACATAAATGGTGGAACAAGGCACGGAATGAGATAAGATTTTGCAAAAATTCGTTTTATTCGACTGGAAATCACGCTGTTAAATTTCGTGAAGATCCGTCCATAATTTACCCTAGGCCCCATAGAAACCCTACTCTTGGAAAACAGTTTAGTACGCCTAAGACCGTAATTAATAATGTTATCATAACAAAATTTGGCACGACACAGTTTTATAGTACTAGAAATTACACTGTGAATTTTCGTGATGACCGGCCCATAATTTACCGTAGGCCTCAAATAAACCCTTCTCCCGGAAAACAGTTTAGTACGCCTAAAGCCGTAATAAATAATGCTATCAAAATAAAATTAAATACTTCACTACTCACACTGATAAATTTCTTGATGCTCGGTTCATAATTTACTATAGGCCCCATATAAAGACCACTGAGTTGTCGGTGGAGGGTATCAAAGATTCGGCACAGCCGAATATAGCACTCTTGCTTGTTTTATCTAAGATGGTTCTCAAATAAGCGCAGTAAAGGTGATTAAGGCCAATTCTTTAATATTTGTAAGAATTTTATTGGAGATTACAAATTGAAAATATTTACATTAAAAATACCTTAAAATCCCATACATATTTTTATAATCGCAAATTAAGTTGTTTTTATTCTTGCATGAATTTTATTTAGGATAAACAGATGATTTTAGTCTTTTAATTTTTTTTTTTTTCATAAAGTTTCATTTAAGTTTTTCAGGTTATTAAACTTGTAACCCTGTATTTTATTAATTTTCAAAACACGCCACCTTTTTTAAATCACAAAAATCAAAAAAAGAACATATTACATCAAATACAAAAAACATAGAATTAACATGTATTTAATTCAAGTGAACACATGTACAAAACACTCAAGTACTTTAACACTTCTTTTTGACATTTACATGAGCTCCAAAGACGATAAAAGCTGCATGCGGCCAAAGGAAGTGCCGGAAGAAAAGGGAACTTGAACTCAAAGAAAATGTTAAAAAAAAACGCCATCATGTATGAATTATTATTTTACAGAATAAAAATTTGAATCTCCAGACGACAACATAAAGACGATGTTAGTAACAAAAAAAAAAAAAAAAAAAACCAAAAGAGAAATAAATTTAAATACATTTATATACAAACATAAATAAGAGCACATCCTCAAAATTGCTTATATAATCATGTTTACTTTTTAATGCATATTTTTTCACCTCCTTCGTTAAATATGCATATCCTTGATAAAGAATACCCGTTTCAATGGTCCTCATCGGTAAGTCTTTTTTTCTATATTTTCAACAACTCCACACCATCATCGTCACTTTGCTGAAGATGAGAAACGTTCAAGTGCAATTTTTATTGCAATTCTTATACCCGTTCCTATATGTACATTTATAATAATGATGATGACAAAGTTTTCTATAGAATATGTGCAAAAAATAAAAGAACAAACACCTTTTGCATTATAATAAACATATTAACTTTTTAATGCTTTTACGTGCTAAACGTGTTCTTTACTTTTATTATTATTCTTTTTTTATCAAAAGTCTAAAGGATAAAGGAATAAATAAAGCAAAAAAATAACAGTAAAATTCTATAACTTAATTGTATACAAATTACTGTTAGCGGTTTTATGTTGCCTACTTTAAGGCTGTATGGAATAGAATAGAAAGAGAGACAGGTAATAAAACATAAAAAACAAATCCATCAAAATTCAATACGTCTAAAGTTACAATAATAAACTAAACACATTTCTTACTAACACAATCATAATAGAGTTTATTTTTTTTGAACAGCTTAGTTAGGCTTTTCTTTCTCTCCGTTTATTCTTGTAGTCTGGCTCTTGCCGTTCTCCAAATACTCAGATATCTTGTTGATAACCCCGCTTTGTTTACGAAATTTGGACGACTTTTCTCTAACCGTTCCATAGATATAAATAGCTTTATATTTTGCCACGGCCATTTCCCCATTCCAGCAAACATTTGGCGCATTATGTCTATTGATAACGGAAATGCACCTTATTTGGAAACTTTGGCTCGAACTGTTCTCCATATAAGCAGAAAGCTATAATGTCTTTAAATGGGAAAAGTCACGCCCACTTCTTCAATCCCGCCTACATTTTGTCGGAAGTTGAAAATTGATAACCAGAATACTTGTACCTAATTTTAAAACCCTGGCTTTTTCCGTTCTCTAGACATACAGAAATTTATAATGTCTTTATACGGGAAGTTCCACGCCCATTTCTCTTATCCCGCCTAGAGGTTGTGTATTGATAATCCAGCATTGTGTACCCAATTTAGAATATTTTGCTTTACCGTTCGTTAGATATAAATAAATCTATTTTGTGCCACGATCACTTCTCCAATCCCGCCCACATTATGTCAAAACTTGTCTTTTGGAAATCTTTGGTCTTCCGTTCTCCAGATATACAGAAAAACAGGTGGACATCACTTAATCGACTTCGCTGTAAATGTATGTGTTTGGTTAGTGCAAAAAAAAAAGGAAAAAAAGGCATTAAAAAAAAAAGTAAACCTTATTTCGGTAATGGGTATAAAAAACAACAACAACATGGGGTTTCATAAAAAAATTGGAAGCAGTTGCGGTTTTTTGCCCATATCTCAGCCATTTATGGACCGACCTGCCTGGCTTTAAATAGCAAAATTATAAGAAGCAGCCATGTCGGAAATATATTATAACCAAGTCTTCATCATATCTGGGGTCTTCGGAAAACCAATTTCAACAGACACATAATTATATGGACAGACGGATATCGTAAATCAACTTCGCTACTTAAAAGAACCCATATGTACATATTTGCTTTCTAGGATCTAATATAAATATTGTAGATATTACAAACGGCATGAAGAACTTATATTTACCCATTTCCTCCTGTGGTGTTGGTTATAAAAGAGGAAACAAATCAAATCGCAAATTTTGTAGACTCCTCCTCATAACTAAAATATTAAAACTAAAAGTATAAAAAATCAAGCAAGAAATTAATAACTAAAAAATTACAATGGTACATAAAAGAAGAAATCGCCCAATTAAAAAATCGTTTAAATCGAAAAAATGGTTAATGTACATATATAAAAATATTAGTAAAATCGTTAATAAAAAAAAAATTAAAGCACAATTAAGAGAAAGTTTAGAAAACAAAGGTCATTTCAGTAAATGTTCACAAAAAAAACGGCAAATAAAAAATCGCTTAAGCTTAAAAATCGCTAAATTCTTTTTTTTTCTCAAAATTCTAAATGTAAATATAAAAAACGGCTATAATAAAATTTACTATAATCGCATTAATTAAAAACAAAAAAAAAAACAAAAATAAGTAACAACTTAAAAAGTTAAACAATTTAAACCAAAAAAATAAAAATGTTCGTATTGAAAACAATAAATTTTCTCAAAAAAAAAAAAAATAAGAACTACACAAAATTTTGCTAAAACTTAAAAAATTAAAAACCGTATCTTCTTTACAAAAAGGAGCGACCAAGGAGTGAAGGTAGAAAAGAACAAACTTATATTACTAATAATCGCTTACAGAAAAAATCGCCAAACCTTAAAACTTACCAAAATCTTAAAACAATTGGAAAACGTTGGCCCTCAACATATATATCTATAACATTCTCTAAAGTTTAAACTTTAAAATTTTCCGAAATCATTTCAAAATCTTAAACTTTTTAATTATTTGGAAAAAGACTTAAAATTACAAAAGCGTAAAAATTGTGCTTAAAATATGATGCAATGACGGACTGACAAAAAAATCCTTTTACCGATTTGCTTGGCCTTTTAATAATTTAGAACTAGTCAAAAATGTTCAAAATTTTCAAAATTTCGGTCGGATTTGTTTGAAAGAACTTTTTAAGAGTCAATAAAATAAAAGTAACTGCTAAAAATTGAAAATAATAACTAAACAACGAAAAAAACAAAAACGTTAAAAATCTTGTAAATCGAATATCAAACCAATTGTCTAAAGCGAAAAAGCGCTTTAATAGCCAAATTTAAAAAGTCGAAACAAATAAAAACGAGTAAATCATGAAACAGAATTAAGTCGCCAACTTCAGGCAAAAAGCCTCAAGCCCATAACTAAAACGCCGGCAGTAACCTCGAATTCTCTCTTATTTCTTTTGTTTTTCTTGTGGCCTTATTTTTCTTTGTTTATAAAGTGTATGATTTTGAATGAAAGTATGTAAGCATTGTTAAGAAAATAAGTGTCTATATGTGAGAGTATTGGAAAAAAATCTCAAATTAAAATAGATTTTATTTAACGACCGCAATCTCTAGCAAATTTTCTGTCAAACTGTATGGAAAATATCGTGCAGTTCTGATTCATCATTAAGTGTGCTATGTTCGACAGAGCCGATTCTTTCACACCCTTCACCATTATTACAAAAATTTTAACACTTAAATAAAAAAAAAATACAACATCAACAACAACAGTTCATTTTTGCACATTTTTCCATTTCAATTTCAATTGCAAACAAAGATATTTGTTTTATTAGAACAATATCTTCAAAATAAATCTAAAATTTGTACTGCTTCTTTTTTGCTTTTGACTGTATTCTTATTTAAAATTTCATTCTTTGTTTTTATTTTCCTATTATGCATTTAATACACTTGTACGCAAAAACATGCATAAACATGTTTTATTGCAATAAAAATGTTTTTTTTTTCTTTTCTTCTCTGCCTGAAATTATACTTTAATTTTTAATGCAAGCAGACGCCTTGAATAAAGTCTTTACAAAATATTTTCATATTTAATTGTGTTTTTCCACTTTATAATTTTGCTGCATTTGAACATGAACAATGAAAAACAAAAAAAAAATTATTGTTTCCTTTAATAACATTTTATTAAAAAAAAATTGTAAATACTTTACTTTTCCACTTAATCATTTAATAATTTTCATTTTCTTTTTTCATTTTAATTTTTTTTTGTAAGTTTTTCGTTTTTTTTTTGTTGCATTTATTTATTCGTTGAGAAAGAAAAACCTTTTTTTTTTGCTTTAACTCATTACAGGATTTTCCACAGGATTGCATTTTTATAATGAAATACTGCTTTAAGGCATTAAAATGGGCTTGGAGAGCTGTAGCTCTATAAATGAAAGAATAAATTTATGTATTGTATTTTAACTTACTGAAAAACATGAGCGGAATGATGATGACTAAAGACCGACAGAAATCATATATAAATTTATTTTTTTTAAATAAAATTACACAGTCATAATCACCATCACCATTAACAGCAACAGCAACATTAAACCCAGGCCCATTTCCACCAAAATATTTTTTAGTTTGTAATCATACCCTTAACCAGTTTTCCCATCAGCACCATCGCAACCACTAAGTGATGAACACAAGATTCTCCAATAAGCTGGACCTCATTTCGTTAAAATGAATGATAATGAAAACAATCCTTGGTAAACAGAGATATATATAGAGAGAGAGAGAGAGAGGGAGATAAATATCCACACAGACAATAAATGTTCAAGACACCAAAGGAAATCCATGCAGTTTAATAATAATCTTGCAAAAGCAAGATGAAATTGAAAATTCCTGGAATATTTTTTTCAGTTACAATTTCTGTTTCAACTAAAATAAAAAAAACCTTAAAAAAACAGAAATCCCCACACACATACAAACCCATCTATGAACAAACTACATAACATCCTTTTGGTTGAAGTTTTTTCTTCAAAAAAAATAGATGAACTGCAGAAATTCCTTTAAAAAAAAAAACCAAAAATAGCAAAGCGAGTAGAAAATAGAGTGGAAAAATCCATGTTGATTTTCCAATCAGTATAAATTAAAAAAAACTACTAAACTGCTAAAAGTATTGCAGAAAATATTATTAGAGAAAGAAGAAATCTTCACAGAATAAAATGAAATAAAATATATTTTAAGCAACAAAGTTAAACAAGATAAAAATAACAAGCGGAAAATTATATTAAAACAACTCAAGTGCATGAATACAACACTTAAACACTACTCGATATTTTTTTCATTTTAATCTCTTTTCTTTATTTCCACACTTTCCTTCTGTATTATTATTTTGTTGTTGGAAAAATTAATTTTAATTAAATTTAAATTGATATTAAGTAATTAAGATTTTTGGACTTGAGTTTAAGAGAGCCTTAAAGTAGGCAACAATTTTTGTATTTTTTAATTAAAGCGAGTTAAACTAGAAACACTTAGGGTGGGCTCTTAACATGAAGATTAGAGATTAAGTCATATTTAATCTGTGTTTTTAGTTTTTAAGATGAGGATTAATTAGTTTTATTTGCCAGTTTAAGCGGCCAATGTTGTTGTATAACAAAAGCAGCTGTTGAAATTTTTTTTTCTAAAACAGAAAAATAGATTATTCTAGTAAAAATTAAGACTTTAGTGATTCTGAAACATATGAAAACCTAAATAAAATAATTATAAGAATTAATTTTCTTTTTATAAGAATTAAAAGGGCGAAAATTGTTCTACTTCTGTATAAAATCCTAAGTGGATTGATAAAAAGTTGTCATTCGTAAATATGTTGTTGCCATTTGTTGTTAATCAGTAAACGTCAAACACAATTAGTACTCAATTAAATTGATTCTCAAATTAATTAATTATAGTTTGCCGCTAAGATTAAACTCGATGTTAAAAACCCAATCTTAACGACTGCAACAAATATCGCACTGCATATTATGTTAGGATGAATCACTTATAAGTCCCAGTCTTTTTCCCCATTTAAGCTTTTACACTAGTATCCAGACTGGACTTTATTCTTGTCTTCAGTCCAGTTTTTAGGCTGGTCTACGATTGAGTTTGTAAACTAGTCTCCAACCAGGTCTTTAGGCTGTTTTGCAATACAGTATCTAGGCGGGTCTTGTCTGAAGTCTAATCTGGGTAAATCATCAGGGTTAAAAAAAAGCGAAAACTGTCGAACAAAAAACGAAAATTTGTAAAAAAAAAACTTTTTGAAGGATTGGAAGAAACTGCAGTTTTTTGCTTTGACTGCAGTTTTAAAAAGCTGGTTTCCATTAGTCTGCAGCTTAGTGATACACTGAAAAAAAACGATTCGTTGTTGGAATGAAAGAATTTTATTGGCCCCCATATTCATTAGTAAAATGCAAATGCTCATTACTGATACTAAACTGTTCAATGCTGTAACGAAATTTTCTTTTAAACTATAAAACTTCCAAAACGGCAAATTTCTTACATTTCGCTGTTTCATTAATGATACGAAACACCTTTCATTTGGACTACGTAACATTTTGATATGTATATGAGTTGAAGTATAAGTCCATACAGTATGTTACAACAAATTCACGTTTCCATTAAGGAAGTTATTTAATTGTATGTTTAAAGAAAAGTGGTATTATTTATTGAATAATAAAAGGAATTAGATCACCCTTAAAATTTAAAGGATGATTTTATGTAGCCCAAATGAAGTTTGAACGTTGACAAAGATAATATTATTTTTCTATTAGTTTTTATTAGTAATCCAGTGGTTCATATTAAAAGGCAAGCAAGCAGCAGGCATTTTTGAAGGCGTTCTACACCTTTCGTAAAGATTCGCTTCGTATAAAATATCCTGCCTTCAGAAGTATGCCTTCTAGAAAAACAAATGGTTAAGTTATTTAAATTTTCATTAAAATCAAATTATAAAGCTTAAAAAACTGACGTACAAATCTTGCTATCTCGTGTCTGTGGTTAGATTTAGAAAACTTATGTACATATTTAACCAAAAATATAAACTAAATGAGAAGCAAGAGTTCAAATTAACCCTTCGTGGTACAAATGAATCTGGTCAGACCTATTTTTAATGTGTATCGAAAATCAGAACGGGCTGAAGCCGGAGGGTTAAACACAAATTCACTTGACTTACGAATTTTATACTTATTTTAAGAAATTCCGGGATGGATTTTCGAAAGTAATCCCATTTAGGACGGTTTTGATTTATTCGTACTTGAATTTTTAAGTACGACTCGTAATTAAAGTAATTATAAAAAACTTGATTTATCTCGAGTGTTTTTCTTTCTGTGTATCAAGTCTAGTTTTTAGTCTAGTCAAGTCTTTAGTCTATTATTTTACCTTATCTCTAGTCCTGTCCCTTGGGTAACCTCTGCTTTAGTCCTCTATTGAAAAGTGTGGTCCAATCTATGGACATCTATCTAATCTATTTGCTAAAATAACCTAATAACCAGCCGGTCTCTAATCTATTTTCTTGTTTGGTCAAGTATTTAGGCCCGTTTTCACAACTTACCGATAGGTAAAAGTAGACTTTAAAGTGTTCCATTATTAACCCTTTACTTTTACCTTATAAAGTAACCTACCTGGTAGGTTAAGGTAAAGTTGTAATAATGGATTTCTTTCTATACGGCCGATAAATCCTACCATTAGCTATCGGTAAGTTGTGAAAACAGGCCTAAGTCTATTTTTAGATAAATCCTTTATTCTTTTTTTCTCAGAGTATCTTGCCTAGTTTCTACTGTTATCTGTAGTTTAATGTTAAGTCTATTATCTGAATAAGCATCGAAATTATTATGAAGTCTCATCCAGTAAATCAACCATTATCCAAACGTGAGCAGTGTAAAGTGCGATCTATAGTTTAATATCTACTCTCAAATTAAGTTTATTTAGCCTTCAGACTGGCCTTGTATTAAGTCTAGTTTAATATATAGACTATTATTCTCTTTAATAGTTCCATAGCGAGAATTTTGTTCGATCTCTAGACTATTCTTTAGTATAATCTTAATGAGAGTCTCTAGTTCTTCTTTATTAGTCTAGTCATTTGCCATTTCTTATTCTAGTCTATATTATTATAATCTCCAGTCTTTTCATTATATGAACCATTCTTTTTCTTGAGTATCTTATACTTTCTTTTTTATAGTCTTTTGCCTGCCATTACCTATTTTCTAAATTATTAATTTTCCGTTTATTCTTTTCCTTTCAGATTACAACCCAGTGAATCAGACGAGAGCTGAAAGTAGCGATCAAATCGTTAATAACGGATTCCTTAATAATTAAACTGCTAAAACACTAATCAAAACAAATTTAAAAACAGAAAACTAACTAATTATGCGCGAAAGACACAAATTACTAATGACATTTTTTTGTTAACATTTATTTTATATGTTTAATTTAAGGCAAAAAATATTAAAATGACTTTGAGATAAATTTTATTTTCACAATACGAAAACAAATAAATTAAACAAAAAATTTCAAAAGGAAACTGCCAAAATATTAAAGCAAAAAAAAAATCTGATAAAAAATATATAAAATTGCAATTATAATAATAAAAAATTTGTAATAAAAGAAACTGATAAAAACAACAAATAAATAAATTGCATAAATAAAATAATTTACTAAGAAAACGATTAAGATAAAAAAAGAGAAAAATTGCCTTTTTAAGGACATTTGTGTTTTGTTTTTATCAATTCCTTGTTGTTTTTTTACGGTCGGACATATTTAAAGTTAAAAAGTAAACACAAAAGGAAGAAAGGAACAAAAATCTAGAAAAGGAAAAATTATATACGAAAACATTAACTCGTCCAGCTCACAGTCTGTAGATGAGGGAACATGATGTTACAACAAAAAAATAATTTAGGAAAAAATGAAAACAGCTGTATAAAGTCCTGTCATTTAAATTCAAAGTAACAAAACCAGCAACAAAATTATTATCAGCATCTTTTTCAACAACAAAAATACAAATACAAATATCAACAGAAACGACAACATTGTCAACAATTTAACTTTCTCTCCCTGCCAGCTGTTCTATTCTCGTCACTGTCTTCAAACAAAACAAAAACAACTAAAGCTACAGAAACAACAACAACAACAACATTTACCAGCATTTGTAGCAGAAGTAGCAGCAACAACAACAAAATGATTTCTTCTATACTGTTTTATCTTGTTATCATCATTTGTGTGTATGGTAAGTAAATAGTCATCATCAATTTAGTTTTCTTATTGACAAGCACAGTGGGGCCAAAAATAGTTTGTGGTAAAAATTGAATTGTACAACTTTGAAGTCTATATATATTGATATTTGCTAAACTTATCGTAAGATAAGTAAAATCTTATTTTTTTTCTAATTATTATTAATCATACGACAAGTAGCGCAGTAAGTAAAATGAAAATATCTATAGAGCTTCGTAACTAATAATCCGATTTCAAAAGAAATCTGATGACGTATTAAGTAGATATTTGGCCTTAAGGTAGTGTATAATTAGGTTAGTTTAAGTATTCCGAATATGAGCATCTCGAGAGGGCAAACAATTTTTTTTTAAAATTTAAGTATTTAACAGTTAAGGTAATAAATTTCGAAAGAATTCTTATAATAAGTTGTCTTATCTAATTTTGAGTTATTGTTTTTTTATTATATCAAAGCTTTCGACTCCACTGTACTACAATTTTTTTTTTTATCAATTTTCTCTAGAGCAGATGGGGCGTCTTGATGTAGGGGTATAGTTGTTATAGGAAAATCAAAAATTATCGCAAATATTTACATTTATTTGTCACATATCAAACATAATAATGTCAAAAAATGTATTTTAAGGAACAAAGAAAACACAGAATATTAAGTTTCCAACAAAAAAAAAGGAACTCTTGTAGCAGTGAAGGAAATATTAAAAGGACTTTTGTATAATTTTGAATTTGAAAGTATTTTATTTATTGGAGAAATCCAATCTGCTGAATATCAAAAAATTGTTACAAACTTTCAAACGTTAGTCAAAATAACATAAAAATATTGGGTTTGTAATAAAAAAAAAGGAATTTTTGGCAAATTTTTAACACTTCTTGTTCAAAAATTGGTAAAATAAAATTGGAAAAAAGGATTTGCCATCGTAAACCTCGACCATTTTAATAAGCAATGTCTGGATTTCGTGTCAAAATCCAACAAAAGTTTTATCAGGCCATTTTTTTTTCTTCGCCCACAAAAAACTTAAATATTACTAAAATCCGAACTTTAAAAAAAACTGCCCCTTAATGTAAAACTATTGAAAATAATTAAAATCGGAAAAAACTTTTTATTTTAATTAAAGAAAGATCGAAGAAATAATAGGATATAATTTAATTGAAAATAATTTTATTTTAGCTTGTCTAGACACCATAATGGTTAAGAACCAACATGTTTTTCAAGTGTCTAAGGCAGCATTCAAGTGTTTCGGTTTCTTAAAATGATGCAAGAACTACTTCACTCTGTCTGATCACCTCACTATTTATAACGCATATGGAATACAGCTCCCATATCTGATCAGTTGCATCAAGGTCTATCTTAATCGGGTGCAAAGGAGTGGGTTGAAGCTCATAAATGCCAGTAGGGTGTTCAGCTCTATTGACTATTTGGAGCAACGTCAGAATGTGGGTTGCGCGTCATTGTTCTATCCATATTACCGCGGTAAGTGTTCAGCAGAGATGGGTTAACTAATCCCTGAGACTCGGGTGCATGCCCGTAGTTTTTGTCTTCAGTGTGGAAATCACCACTTCTTAATCGCTCGAACAATCTCTTTCGCATGTTTAAATAAATGAAAAATATTCAGTAAATAATCGAGACCGCAAAAAATAAGCGATGTGCTTCAGCTTAATTTTTTTCGTTCCCCTTAAATGCCAAAAATTTTTAGTAAAGACACTAACCATGTGTCAGAGTTACTTCATCTGTTTTGACACCCGCAGTTTTAAGTTATGCACCCAAAAAAAAGTTAATTTAAAGGTAAAACAAATTCTTTGTTAAAACTTCTTCTACAATACCGAACATTTTTGCGATTTTAAATCCCTGTAAGCATTTTATTCCAGTTTTTTCTATGGAATATAAAGCTTTCCATCTACTTTTCTGTTTTAAGTTCTTTTATAATCAAGTTTTTTCATAATCAAGATTTGTTGCCCTCATGAGGTTTTTAGATTACGTACATTTTTTATATTTTCTCTTTATCAGTTTAATTTAGTTTTTCTTTTCAGCCAACGCTACAAAAAATTTGCATTTGTATGACATTTTATGAGATTTAGAGGGGTGATTTTAATGGAAACTTACTTCATTAAGTTTTTGACACCTTGATAAATGAAAAAAGAAGTAATAAGAAAATATAAAAAGAAAAACATTATCAAGTTATCAAGATACTAGAAAAAGGAAATGCGATAAAAAAAAAGCTGAATTTATACCAGAAACATCTTACCAAAAAGTTAAGTTAATGAACTTTAATATAAAATTGTTTAAAAAAATTAAAAAAATAAAATTCTTTGACTTTGTTGAAAAAGTTTTTATTTTTTCTTATTTTTGAGGAAAAATTTAGAGAATCATTTGGTTTGCAATGTGGTATTCAATGTTTTTTTTTAGTTTTCAGCATTTTTCATTCGTTTAATTTTTCTCCTTAAGTAAAATTTCAATCAACATGTTGCTAGCAACATTAAACGCAGTTAGGTTGGGTAGAAAGGCTGGTGCGAAGTCGATTTTCCCACCATCACTCAGAAAACAGTATGGCCCTTTTGACCCATTAACTAACAAAAGCAGACAACGAGAAAAATTAAGAGTTGAAACATAAGAAAAAGTTGAAGATAATATGGGACCTGAAAGAAAAACAATCCTACTTAATACAATAGTCCTACAGCCAGTTCATGCTCTTATTTATTTTGTAGTTTTGACCAAATGTTGCCAGAAACATTTCGTAACTTGGTCACACCAAATGAACAGAGTACAACTCCATCAACAATATTTCATAGAAAATCCGCACAAGTTTTTTTCATATGTTGTAATAATAAACCCCTCATAAACGATTATTGAATAAAACAAAGTTATTTAGTCAAATTTTATTACAAAATTTGTTTTGTAAAGCTTTATTAAATTTTAATTTTTTTTTAGGAATACAGGCAACATACTTTAGGAAGACTAATATTTTACTGTAATTTTTTTTAAATTTTAATTTTTTTATTTTTTTTTTTAATCTCTGCTTTTTCGGCATCCCACTGATTTTGTCGAACTCGTGTGGTTGCGACAATTTTACTTCTTTTATTCTCTATATCGTTTATGTAACAAGCACACACATACATATTTCTGTATACTTTTTTTAAACTTCTGCCATTCATACGTGAAAAATTGGGAATTTATTTTAATCTAAAAGGAGTAGTAAGTAGATTAAACTGTTTGTAGATTTTTTTAAAAACAGTTTTTGAATTTATTTGATTTTGAGAATACATATTTATGTAAGGA
Organism: Pollenia labialis; assembly: GCA_949318255.1. Classification (NCBI taxonomy): domain Eukaryota; kingdom Metazoa; phylum Arthropoda; class Insecta; order Diptera; family Polleniidae; genus Pollenia; species Pollenia labialis. The sequence continues at coordinate 15,351,121 of OX439139.1, forward strand.
TTAGAAAGAGAATTTTTTTGGTGTCTTTTTTAATAATTTTATTTTGCTATAAAAGTTATTTTTTGTAAAAATATTAAGTCAACATATTGTAATGGAAATTATGTATAAAGAAGATTAGGTTTTTTGAACAAAAAGTTCAGAAGGATTTTTTACAGAGGGAGAAGGGCAAGAAAGGAATTATTTTTTTACTTAGAATGAAATGGGAACACTGCAGAAATATTTATTCTATTAGCCAACATTTGTTCAATACATATAATATTAACTCGATATTAATTAAATCCTGACACTCTGTTTAACATTTCAAGCAAACTACTATCAAAACTCATATGAAAAAAACCTTTGCCTAATATATGTATATGTAATAATGTTGATAAAGTTGCTCTCTGTACGCTTTGTGGAAAAGTAACGAAATGCTTCTGGCAATATTTGTTTATAACTGCGAAATAAAAAGAGAGTTGAAATTTTTTCACGCGAAATTGTTAGCAACCGCTAATCATTTTTGTATTTATTAATATTTTTATTTTGTGAAAAAATTTTAAAAATCAAATAAGAGTATATTAAAATTAATCAGTATCAGTTATTTACTAGCATTTTACATTGTTTTTGACTTAATTTTTAAATAAAATAGCGTACTTTTGTAAAATATTTTTTTGTCCTAGCGACAATATAAGAAACTCGCGTGATAATTAACATTGATACATGTCAGATTTTCTTATAAATTAATTAACGTTGGTCAACATTTCTCGCAATATAAACAAAGTAGCAGCTTATAATAAAACTTTTTAAAGTCTTATCAACACTTTGTCTAATGCTTTGCAACATTTTTGTTATCGTCAACATTTAACTGTTTTTGTTTGTTTTATGATCCAATGTTTACCTTAATTTTTGTTGTCAGCAACATTTAACTGTTTTTTTTTTTGTTTTATGATAATTAAGTTTCGTAGTTCTACTATTTTTTAATTTAGACAAAATTTTAAGATAAAGGGTGTCCAAAATTGAGGTATCACTGGTCAATGCAAATCGCTAAAGGGAGATGAACCGAAGCTTTTTGTTGCGGAAAAATTATGGCTTAAACGAAGAGAATATGTGGTTTTAACAGGGTGGTTGCACATGCCACACAGCAACAGAAATAATGGATCTTTCGAAAGAAAAGTTCGAAAATCGCATTATTTCTTGTAGAGGTGGAGTAAATTGGATACCAAGATCATGCGATTTGACATTTTTTGTGCGGTTTTTTTAAATCGAAAGTGCCCAACAATAATCCCACAACTGTTTCGAGCAGATATCAACCATTGATAATTTAATATTCACTAGGAAGTTCTTAGGCCCAGTACTATGTTTAAATTAAAAATGTTAAGCAACATGTTTTATTTCATACGAAAAATTTGACATGTATCAACGTGTCCCACCTTGCAAATTTGCACAACATTTTCTTCTTTTAAGGTATGCGATATCGGTTTGCATATGATAATTAAATTTAGCACATTTAAACGAAACCCAAAGGAAATTTTCTAAAATGTATTTTTTAATGAAAAATTAAATTAAAATATTTTAATGTTTCCTTTCTGATTTTATGAAAGGTTTATAATTTTGGACATTTGCTTAAAATTCCACGCGAAATAAGTGCAGCTTATATTATTTCGCAGTTGTTGCCAGAAACATTTCATAAATTTTTCACAATATGAAGAGAGTACACTTTTTTACGTGATATGTTTGACAGCGTAACAGGCCTTAATACAATAAATGTTTACTTAAATGCTTAAATATTAAACATACGAGCGAGCATCTTCAACATAAAAAGTAACATTTTTGATCAACTTTTATTTTTGTTTGTCAACATTTCTGTAGTTTTAGTAACACTAAAAAGTTTAATTTTACTTAAAAAAATTCAAGCAACAGTTTTTAATTTTTTTTTAATTTAATGCCACATTTCTCTACAAATTCTTATGATAAGCAACATTTTTTCGAATTTAATTTTTTTCTGCTTTTAAATATTTACTTGACTTTGGAAAAATTAAATTACAAACAATAATCAGTGGCAGATTAAATTTTTTTATTTGCATTTCAATATTTTATTTTATTACAATCATTTTTTAAGTTGCATTCAGTTTTTAACAAAAATCAATCCAATCAATATTTTTTATTTTTCATCCTTCCATTTGTCTGGTTGTCTATCTTTTCCAATGAAATGCAAAACATACACATTCGGATGCAGTTACAACAATTCCAATTAAAATGAGCTGGTATAAAAATAATTATATCAATATATTATTTGGCCCAATGCACATGTTTGTAGTCTTGTTATGTAAAATGCAGAGAATTTTTTTGATGTTATTAAAATATAATAAATAAATAAATGCAGTAAAAACCCACATATTTCAACACCCTACAATATGAAAGGTATTAAAATTGTATGGCTCTATTTGTTATTTATAAAAAAAGCTTAAATTGTAAAAAAAACTCTTAAATTACAATCAACAAAAAAAAAGAAAATTAAATTTAACCAACTTAACTTTAAACGCCTTTTAAATATTTATTATTTTAGTGACATTTTTTCACAGCAACATGATGCCAGCAATATTATTTAAAAAAAAACGCATAGTTTCTAATGCTGCATGCTGCTATCAGCACTTTCTTTTTAAATAAACATTTATTTGTCTTTCTTAAATTTTAACCCCCTTATTTTAATATACAAAATAAACAAATTTTCAATAAAAAATTCGTTTCATATACATACCTGTTTTACTTTTTAAAACTTTGTCATTTTTATAAATTTATTCAAAGAACTCTAAAACCAACATGTTTATTAACACAAGTTAACATTAAAAGTGACTGATAAGCTAACAGCAGGTTTATCCTCAAAGTAAGTTTACAATTGAACTTTAAAAATTTGAAGCTGACATATTTTCTGCTAAAGATATTGTAACTTCCAGTTTTATGCCAAACTAAATTATTACCTTTGATTTTTTTTTTTAAACAAAATTTAGCACAAACAACAAAACAGTTTACCATAAAAAAGAAAAATAAAGCACACAAAAATTTAATTCTGCTTTCAACTCAAGAAATAAACAAAAGAAAGTAGATGCCACTACGTATTTTCAACGACTGAAAGCAGTCGGTATCTACTGCAATGTTGAAACTGTACATAAATAAAATTTTTCATTTTATCTGACAGTTGTCGTTCACGATAGGTGTTGTTTACGTTAACTACCAGGAATTTTATCATTATGTTGTAAGAATGGCCCTTAAAGTTTTTAGTTATACTGCTGAGCCGACTTTTGCTAACACAAAAATCCATCATGTTATTATTTAATTTGTTTTTTTTTTAAAGTTCTCTGAATCGATATGTCAAACATGACAAACATTTATAATTTCCTGTTTGTTTGTTTCCTTTGTGGTATTTAAATTAATAGAACTTCAATGGCAATAGTTAATGTAATACTTATACATTTGCAATTAAATTTTTATTCTTTTTTTTTAAATTTTTTTAATAGAAAATTATATAATAAAAAAATAAAATTATTTTAAATTACGGTGAAAAAAGAAATTGCTTGTGGATCAGTGACATTAAGCGAAATTGATTTGAAAGAAAAAAAAACTTAAAATTTCACAAAATAATTAAAATTCAAAAAGGCGGAAAAAACCAGTGATAGAACAGACTAACGCGAACTCACTAAGATTTTGTAATAAAAGAATTATTAAATGTAATTGAAATTAAATTTTTTTTTTATTAAAATTAATAAAAAAAAACTACTTTAATTAGTCAAAACAAAAAGAATCTATTTAAATAACATGTAATTGTAATGGAAAATTGTTAAATTACACGCAGAGACAAAACATGTTTTAATATGGTCACCTCAAATAGAACTACAACCATATTATGGTTGCCTCTAAGCATGTTATTATTAAATATGACAATAATTTTTTTTAAAAAAAAAACAGTAGTATTTTTCTCTTTTTCAAGAGCAACATTCTATGGTTGATAAACAACCATGTTATTGTAAGTGTTAAATATATTTTAGTTATAATTAACTATAACATGTTTTGAGGCAACCATATTATGATTGTCACTTCTTATTGGAAGCCTAATTTACCATAATATGGTTGTCGGTGGCAATAAAACGGTTAAACTAAGTTTTGGTTAAAAATAGTTTTGTTGGAGGTGATTGCACAATTATACGTAAAATAAAAATGTATTTTAACAATAACAAAATTAAACAAATATACAATTTTAAACATTTACCAAGAATCACAAATTTAACAGACAATCCTAAAAATTTACAAAAATCACTACTGTAACTTTTGGGTTTAAAGCAAAAAGAATTACTAAGTTGCCAAGAAAAATAAACTCTTTTTCTAGCCAAAAATCTTTTGAAAATTCAAAAAGCACGAAGTTGACTAAAAACCAAAAAAAAAAATCCACAATTTAGTTAAAAATATGTATTCGCAAATAGTGGCTAACTTTAGCTGAAATCAAATCAGATTTTTAGAAATTTGTTTTATAAATTCGGAGCTGAATATTTGTACAGTCAAATCCCGATAAATCGCAATTCGCGGTTATTCTTAATAAACTGTCGGTCCCTTGAAAAAATCTCGTTAATTCGTAAAATGTCCATACATTTTGGTCCCCCCGCTAATTCGTAATTTTTTTTTCTTATAAATCGTAATTGTTTGCTAACAATCACTTATAATTCGTAATAAAAACAACAGAAACATGAAAAGAAAGATTTTTTGTTTACCGCTATTTTTTGCATGTGTTTTTGCTTGTGTGCGTGTTTATTTTCTTTAGATCAGTTTGTTACATGAATAATTTTTATATATTTTGTTTTTAACAATTTTTTATGTTTTTTTTTTTATAAATTATGTTTTTTTTTTATAAATTGAAAAGTCCCGTTAATTCGTATTTATTTTATATTAAACCCGTTAAATCGAAACCCCGCTAAATCGAAAACCCCAATAATTCGTAAGAAATGGCCGGTCCCTTTCGATTGCGAATTATCGGGATTCTACTGTATTAATTAATTACAATTTGATATCCTGCTTATACCCAAAACACAGTAGTGAACAGGGTGCATAATAAAGTGTACCGATCGACTTAATATCACTTTCTGAGTCGTTCTAACGTTGGCCGTCCGTCCGGCAAGATGATTGGTTTCTGGCCATGTCAGCTTGTGCGCAAACTACACTGAGAAAAATAAATCGTAAAATCAAAGAAAATACTCTTTGTTGCAAAGACTTTTATTGGTCAGATTGTGCCCAAAGACAGAACATCTTTACCGGAAAGGCGCAAAGATCTTTAGATTCCCATGAAATATATACTTAAAATCAAAGACTTAAAATCTTGTGGCAAGGATGTACGTCTTTGGAAACACATGAAAAAAGTCCTTAAACTAAGGAAAAAGTATTTTGGCACAAAGACTTTCATTCGTTAATCTTAAGACTTGAATTTTTGTTTTTAAGTACAATTTTCATTGTAGCAAAGACGTAATTTTAACATTATTACAAAGAAACGCAATTAAATTCAACGAAATAATTCTTTGAAATACTTAAGACTGATATGTAGAAACAAAGGCAATTTTCTTTGAAATCTGCTATAGAAATGTTTAAAAAAATTAAAATTTTTCTGCAAAATAAAATATTTAATGAAACCAAACAAAGCATTTTAATACAATTTTTTTATTTCAGTTTAAAGTAATAAAAATAAAAAATAGTTCATATACAGCATAGCTTTACTTAATTAATTAAAATCTAACAACATTTTTAGACGTTGACTTTAATACTGACTCTAGACATTTTTAATGTTAAAAGAGTTATAATACATTTTATAACATAATATAAACCCTTTTCTTTAATCACTTAGAGGCAATGAAGATATATAAATAATTTTCAACACAAAGAAGAATTTTTACATAAACCTTAACCTCATAGCTCAATTTTGTTCTGGTAGGTCCAATAGTGCCCATGGGTCCCAAATACAGAACAATCAAAAAAATGTTTTAAAATGTTGTTGGGCATTGTTTCAAATTGCCGGGCTTGACCGACTTAAATTATTTTTGTGATTAAAATGGCGGGCAAAATTACACAAAAAATGGAACCAAATATCAAAACTGGCAAAACTATTTATTAAGTATTGATTGTTAATCGCAATAGCATGTTTCTTTAAATTGTCAAAAAAAATAATCTACTTTTATCACATAAAACAGTTCAGTAAATGAAAAACACTCTTTCAACGCTAACTGGAGCATGTTTGAACGCTAAATGCCAAGCCATATGGAGAGTTTTGTAAGAGTATAGGGAGGCATTTTTAAAAAATCAATAAAATGGTGGCTTTTATGGAATTTCAATTCTTTTTAACTTAGCGATGGTTGAAAGTGGACTACTCACATATACTATTTCTTATTGTAATTAAATTTGTAATCCAAATCTTTTTTACTGACATCTTTAATATTTTCCTTAGCACTGTTAATTGAGTCTAAGCTTTCATTTGTATAAAGCCTTTTTGTTTGTTGTTTCAAGAGACTTGAGCAGATGCATTAAAAGTGCTCTTTTATAAACACTTATGGTGTTTTTTTTCTACCAAAAAATGTGCCTTTTTTTAAAAAAATTCAATTTGGTGTCTTTTTCATAAAAATTTTGCTCCCGAAAAGGGTGGCTTGTTTTATTCTAAAAAACTCATGCTTTTCGGGAGCAGAATTTTTAAGAAACAGACACCAAATTGCATTTTTTTTTTAAAAAAAGGCACATTTTTTGTAGAAAAGAAAACACCATTAGTGACTTTTTACTTCCGATTTTTGCAACATTCATTAAGCATTTCTAATACAATCTGCCTCATATTCGCTAAGCTTATTTAAAAATTTTTTCTTGGACCAAAAATGGATTTTTAACGAAATAAGTGAAGAAATGTCAAAAATGGCATATGCCATAAAAAATTACCCTGTTGATTGCCATTAAAATAAAGGCTATTCATTTTGTATTTATTAGACTAATAACAATTTTTTAGCAAATAGAACTTAAGTGAACATTTTCGGTAAAACACTTGAAATTAAAGGATTTTCAAACTAAAAACATAAAATTTCGATTTAAATTAAGGTAAAATAAATACTTACACATATTTTAGATTTTTAGATAACACACACTTACGTACATTCTTTCATTTAAATACTAGCAAATCCGGGTTTACATTAAGCAAATGTTTTTTAAATACACTTTTTAATTAAAAAAAAGAAGTAACCTAAAACTCCTTTGTGCCACTACAAAATGATGAATGATTTTCTTTCTTAAAAACACTCTTAATTCAAAAGCGGATAAAATTTTGCTTAATGTCAACCGGGACCAAAAATTCAAATACATTCAGATATCTACGAGAATCTATTGCATCTTTAGAGTTTTTATTTTTATGCAAATTTTAGCTTAAGGCTTATAAACAAATACTCCAGATAATAAATACAAAAATAGAAACTTATTTTTTTTATACATATTTGCATACATTTGTGAAAATAAATATGCCATAAATTAAAGCATACTTTAAGGCAATCAACAGAAATTTCATACGGAATGTTTTTCTTTATTTTTTTGTTTTTGTATAAACTAGAATTTCGATTAAATGGTATTTTAAAATCAAATATTTAAATAATAATAATAAATATTAATACTTTAAACAACAATACAGGCAATTTAAATTAAAAGTTTCTATTTTAAAGGCAAAATTTATTTGCACAAAAAAATGTAAGCATTAAAGAAGAGTTATTGTCTAGGAAATTAGTAAATTTAATTCTAGAAAGAAATATAATTATAAAAGTGTTAAGATCAATTATAATTGATTGCTTAAATTTAATTAAATTTAAAAAAAAAACAAATGAAAATTGCTGACAATTACTTTATTTTATTAAAATAATTTTAATTTACTGGGTAAAAACGCTTTAACTCACCTCAAAAGCAAATTAAAGCAGTATGAAGCTTTAAATTTAAAAGATAAAATTATAAATAAAACTAAAAACAAAATATATTTAGTTTTTATTTTTCTTAAAAAAAGGAGATTTTAATTTCTCAACTCATTTCTATTTTAGCTCTTTAACAAAAAAGTTCTTAAAATAATTCTTTATGAATTGTTAATGAGTCGTTTCATGCTTGTAAATGTCTATAACTTTTCTGAAATAAACTTAAGACTCATAAAACTTTAGCCATAATAAATGTCATTTTTAAGGTCGTAAACTTTAAATTGGAAGGATTTATTTTTAAAACATAAAAAATGCATATAAAAAGTTTACAAATGAAAATATTCAGCTGGGTTTGTTTTAATTAAAATTAAATATGCTAAATCAAATTTAAATTTAAATATTGAAAAAGACTTATGAGAAATGATACAGTCATCTCTATAAGATTTCCTTAAGGAATTTAGAAAATTTATATAATTTCTTATTTTTAGAGAAATTAATTTTCGGGGCTTAAAATAACAGTTCTTGCCTTTGACTCCCCAAAGCGCGCCACGGCCTATGTTTTCTTCTAGCGAAGTTTAACGGGTTCAATTCCATAGCTCGAAATCGTAAATGATATTTGACTAAATAAAGCCGAAAATGCGTCTAAACATCAGCTGACAAAAGCTTGGAGGCTTTGAATTTCGTATTTGTTGGATTTCGTGCGACTAGTAATTCTACGTGATCTCCAGTTATCTCGTCCTAATACGTCATGACGCGTCATCTGTAAGTGCGGATTCAGTCTCCAGTTCAGGCTAAAATTCAGTCGGGAGAGACTTTAAATCTAATTTATGATTTTATAATACCTGCGCCCAGGCCATCAACCCCATTACCCCCTTGGACTCGAACTTTTTGTGAAACCATAATACCTTTTAGCAGAAATATTTGTAGACATTAACGGCCTTATTTAATAAAAATTACACTGGTTTATTAAACCTTTATGAAACGAATTTTGTATGAAACCTGTTTTATTTCTTTTTATAAATAAGGCGATAAGTATTTATTATCATTTTTATGTCGCTTAGCGCCATTGTGCAAAGTTTACATTCCATTTATTCCATTTTCGTAATCAACATTGTTATGTTAATTTCTTTAAATCCTCTTCAAATATGATGCCCTCTAAAGAATTAATATCGAATTTTCATTTAATTTTATTTTGCAAACGTTTTTTTGTTTTTAGTTAAAGATTTTATTAAAAAAGTTATTTTCCAGCGTTATTTTCTCTCGATTCCTAAGAAATTTATGCAAATTTATGGCATATCAAATGGACCCTTTTGGTTTTTAACGAAAATTTTGTTTGTGCTTTAAGTGAAATGCCAGAAATTCAATTTATGTTATTTTTTTCATTATTTTCAAGATAGAAGGTAATAATTTTATTTAATACTTTAGCAAAAATTATTAAGGATTTCTATATATGTATTTTTGCTCAAATTATTATTAAATAACAATTTGCCTTAAAAACGAGTTAGAGAAGGCTGATTTTTGTGTCTGTTAGAAGCAAAAAAAAAGGTCAATTGATTTAAAATTTATTTAAACTTGTGTGTTATTAACAATTTTTTTAAAGGTTTTTTCTTCTTTTTGTTTCTTCTTAAACTTTTATTAACATTGACCTTTGTCAGGAGTTTTTTTCGGTTAGCTTTCTAATGGTTTTCTTAGAAATTTTATTACTTTTTTAAGAGTGCGTCTTTTGGGTAGCAGAGGCAGAGGGAGAGAGAGAGATTGTTAAGGGAATTTGGTTAATGGTAATAAAGTTTTATGTTTTAACGTTTTGTTTGTTAGATATTTTTGTCGTTGGTTAACAAAAAAAAAAAAATATCGCATTTTAAAAGTTCTCAGTTTAAGACTCGATTTAGCAATAAACGGTTTTGTGATTATTGTCGTTTTCTGTTTTTTTTTTTTTTTAAATAGCTGCTGATTTTCGTGCTCTCTAAGCTTTAAGTGTTTAATTAAAATTCCTAAAGAGATTATTATTATTATTTAGGCCTTAAGGTATTTCCTTTAAAATCTATTAAATGGTATTTAATATCAATAAAAAATACAAGAAAATTAAATAAAAATGCCGTAAAAGGATATGGATTAAAATGGAATGGCTTTGAAATGGAAAAGAGGAGGACAAATTGAAATAGTTTGATAAGGAAAAAAATGTTAAGCATTTTGTATCATACAAGAGAAACACTTTATAATTTTAAAAAACATGTAGATTTATAATAAATGTTAATTAAGTAGTTTAAATTATAACATCAGCATATCATAAATTTTTAACTGGAATAATATTTATAGAAAACCTCAAATATTTACTGAAGGTAACCGATTTTTCGCAGCATTCCTGTTGTTCGATGCTTAAGATAATAATGAAACAAGATTTTATGTAACTAAAATGAAAAAAAAAACATTGAAAAAACAGTAATGGCCAATTTTCAGATAAGTCACTTTGTAAAACTTAGTAAATATTGGTTCCTAATTTAATATGGGTTCTATATAAAGCCCACCTCCTTAAATATTCTTACTGTTTGTGGAGGGTTTCAAAGATTTGTCGCATCCAAATATAGAACTTTAACTTGTTTTTGTCCAGTTTTATGTCCTAAACTTAAAAAATGTTTTTAAGTTAAATACGCCAAAAGTGAATTAAAGTGACTATATACGTCTGTATGTCGTTTTTAATTTCTGCAATATTGATTTAAACCCCTATAAAGTATATATAATGTGGGTCATAATCAGCAGCAAGGTGGACTTAACGATGTCCGTCTGTCTGACTTCAATTATGATGGGTACTAGGTAGATATTTGTTTATGTCACATAAGCTCCCTTAAAATTTGCTATTGAAATTCAGGCAGATCGGTCTATAAAGGTACTTTTTTGTAAAAGCTACTTCTGTCTAAAAATGTACTTTTTTTAAAAAGGTACTATTTCTGTAAAAGTGTTTTTTTTTTAAACTATACTTTTTATAAAAAGATACTTTTTTGTAAAAGGTACTTTTTTGTAAAATGTACTTTTTTGTAAAAGGTATTTTTTGTAAAAAGGTACTTTTTTTTGCAAAAATTTTTTTTTTTTTAATGTAGTCACGGATTACTATTAGACCCATTAAAATTTACTGTTTGGTGCGGCTTACACGCTCTTTCGCAATGAGCGCTATTAAGCAATGATAACTTTTAAAATTAAAATTAATCAGCTAACATCAAACATTTGTTTCCAACAAGACGGCGCAACTTGCTATACAGGGTGCTTAACAATCGACAACTTTATTTCCTCGTTCATGCGAGTTTAAAGCATCTGTGTTACTTTTTATGGGGCTTTGCTAAGTCATTGGTATACATCGACAAACCCGCATCTTAACAAGCATTATAAGCCAATATTCAAGCCATATTTGATGCCATACAGCCAGATTTATTTGAAAAAGTAGTCAAAAGCTGCCCTAAACTAATGGTCCATATAACTCGTAGCGGCGGCGGACATATGCGGAAATCATATATAAAAAATAAGCCATCAAATTTTTTACCAGATTACATTAAAAAAAAAATGTAAATTCAACAATATTCCGAAATACTTTTTATTAAAACCTGTGATCCTTTTGCTTTTAAAAGGGTTTTCTGGTACATTTTTTTAACAATAAACTTTTTCAAGACAATTATTCTATTTCATTTCTAATTTGCAATAAAAACATTAGTTTAATATGCCAAGAAAAATATAAAAATTGTTCAATACCATATAATAGTTTATAGTTTTCTTTATTGCATCCTTTAAATTTAGGTTTAAAAATAAAACAGGAGTCAATGTTTATTTAATAAAAAAAAGGGCCTGGTACCAACTTATGATGTACGAGTTGGAAATAAAAGTTAAATGTGTAAATTTTTATGTCTCTTGTAATGAAAAAGTAACAAAAATTTAAGTCAACTTTTTACTGCGTGAGACATATAAAAACTTACAAACTCATGCACATGCACACACACCCTCATATAAATATTTACTACTTTTGTTCATTTCATCCCTCTCTCTCTTTTTCTTTCTCTTCAACCATTGTTATAACAACAAGAAAAAAGTGAATAAAGTTACCTGTATTTTCTATAAATTTAAAAGTTAACAATTTTATATACTAAATAATATGCAGGTGAAGGTAAATGTTTATGTGTGAGTGTGTGTTTAAGTTACTTAGTTTTTATGTCTGCTGTTTTTTAAAAACTCACACTGTGTTAAAAAAAAAGAGAGTTAGTGTCACTTATTTTGGTTCAGTTTATTTTTCACTTTTTTTTTGCATTTGCAAAGCAATTTTTTGTGAGTTAAAGACTCTGTGTTTACGATTCCTGTTCTTGTTCTGTCCTTATCTTATATAAACCTCTCCTCTTGCTCCACCTCCAACCCTCTCAACCACTCTAGTTCTAACCACAATCTCTACTAGTTGCAAAATAAAATGTTTTAAAAAATAATTTAAGCTAAAAATTGACACAAATTTTCACACACACACACACACACACTTTTACATAAAACTTTACTTTTAAGGTGACTTGCCATATTTTTTTTTAAATTTCATTTTTAATAAACGAGTTTGAGTTTTCTATTTGTGTGTGTGTGTGTGTGTGTGGTTATATGAGTATAAGTGTATATGTGTGTCAGTGTGAGCATAATACACTTACTGTAAAGTCAACTCAATTTATGAGAAAGTGCATTGTAGAGTGAAAAAAATCAGAACGAAACAAATTGAAAAGTTTTCAAATTTAATTAAACGTGAAATGAATTTTTTACAATTTTTTCCTTGTTTCATAATTTTATTCTTGTTGTTACGTGTTGAGTTTATTCTCTCGCTTTTTCTTTACTTTGTACGTTTATTAAAAAAAAAAAAAAAAACAGAAGATGCAAGCAAGTGTGTTGAAAATGTACCTTAATTAAAGAAAATAAAAAAAAAATCATTTAAGAGAACGAAAAAATGTATGAAATTATTTAAAAATTTAAATAAAATTAAGAACAAAACATGTTTTAAACAAGGAGTACTATTTTTACCAAATACATTTGCCCATAATCATAGTCAAACGCTAAAGTCGGTTCTATTTAAAAACAACTTTAAAACAAAAACCTACTTTTAAATTATTTTGCTACCATAGTCAAAATTAAAGTATGTTTTAAATTAAACCGACTTTAACTGGGTGCCACCTCAAATGTAGAAAATGTTTTCATACAACATATAACAAAATATAAGCAAGAGGAAACTCTAAGTGCCGACATTGAAAATTAATATATAAATAAAACACTGCATATCTTGTAGCGTTGAAAATTTTTAACACGCAAAATGAATTTATGTAGAAAGCAAAAACAAAATAAAAAAATATTTTGGCTTTGTTTTTACTTTAAATGTAATTAGGGCCTATACATATGTTTTTTGTGTTTCTTTCCCTAAATGTTTTCCTCCAAATCATTAATAATTGCAAAATATCGGCCAATATCTTGTAACATAAACATTTTTAACCTTTTGCAAGTACCTTTTTATTTGGCAAAAAACAGCTGATTCTTTGGTAAATGAGTTAAAAACAGCTTCATCTAGTTTTATATATAAAGTCAACTTTAACGTCAAAAGTATACTTTAACTTGTTTATGAAAGACCTAAGGTCGGCTCTTAAGTAAAGTCGACTTTAGTTTTCTTAAAGTATACTTTATTTTTGACTATGATTATGGGCCATTGTATATAACATTTTTTAATCAATACAACTCTTATAACAAAAAAAAATATATTTTTTGAATAAAAACTCTTTCCTTAACAAAAAGTACAATTTCTACCAGTGTTGCCAACTCTTTACAACTAAAAATGCACACTTTTGGCAATGAAGGGCTAAACTATATTTTATTAAAAAAAAATTGTGAGTACATTTAAAAATAAAAATAAAATCGCTTCTGAAACACAACTATTTTTGATACAAAAGTACTTTTGGAAACAAAATAACATTCAAAACAAATGAACCATAAGTTCAACCATGGAGAGGTAGCAGGGATGGTAAATGATAAAACCAATAACGTACCAACGAACTTTTCAAATCGTACTTTTTCGGCGCCAATAGTATTAAATCTTTTTTTTATAAAAAAAAAACAAAAGGTACTTAAAATTCATTTGTACATGTAAAGTATACATAGCAAAAAATATTTATTATACATAATAAATAAAAGGGTGGGATAATTTTTTTCGCGTCAAAAGCACATCGCGATTTTGTTCTATAAGTCATTCCAAGTAACTTAGCCAAAGAAACCATAGGACAAAAATTAATTCGAGCCCTGGATTTTTCAAAATAGTTAGTTTTCAAAAATATTCAAGAATAGAGGCACAACATTGTATTTGGTCTAGCCAGACCTGTAAAATGCAGTTTTGCCACAAGAGCGCTTTTGTTTACTTTTTAGACTTTATCGTCTTTTTTTGTAGAAAATTTACAAAATTGTTGTGAAAATGGACGAATATTTCTTAAAATGCAATCTCGAATTTTAAACGAAAATAAAATTTTTAAGCGTTCTAAAAATATGTGCATACGAGCATCTTCCGAATGCATTTCCAAAATTATTAGAAGTCGAATATAATAAAATTTAATTTAGCGCTTGTATACTAAATAATCGAGTGGGCTCCCACTGTTCCAAAATTCTGTTGATTACTTGTTGACGAATATTTGAAAATATAATGAGATCGTTCCAAAATAATCTTGAATTGAGAGGAAGTCGTCTCTTCTACTATGTAGAACTTTTGCAGAAGTGGTTTCTGTATATTTTAAAAACTTGTCAATAAAAAAAGGCACGTGTTTGGTGCAAATGGTATTGGAAAAGAGCAAATATAAAATAGTAAAGCTGTTTTGATAGATCCAAAAACAAAAAATAGAGTTTCTCTTAGAATTAATTAAAAAATGAAAACATTTTGCATTCTCGCAAGACTATTTGCGCAAAACACAAAATCCGCTTATATTCATTGGACAGTTAATACGAGTTGACATTAATATCAATTACACTATGGAACATTTTTGGGATTATTGTCTGGGGGGTGAGAAATTCCAAGTCAGGGTGATGGTACTAGGTCAGTATAGTAAAACCCTCAAAGGGTTTGGCGTTCGTATGTGTCAGTTTTTTTTTATGACATTTTAAATTTTTTCCTTATCTTTATGTTCTTTTGTTTAACATAACTCGAGAACAACTTGTCCGATTTTGCTAAAACAAACTGAAAAAAATTTAAAATTACAATTTCTTTAATCCGTTCATATAAGGTTTTTCTTTATAATCAACAGTTTTGCCGGTAAAAATAAATTTGTGGAGAAAAAAAAATATTGTTTTGCCTAAAATTTAAATTTTTTTTTCCATAGTGTACTTTTAGGCAAAAAAATATTTTTTTTTCTCCACAAATTTATTTTTTGAGGTTATTGTGCCTTACTTATTTTAATGTTTTTTCTTGTTATTTTAATTTTTTTTTATCACTGATAAAAAAATTTAAGATAATCTCAACTGCATATTTTTAAAATTTTTAGCGCACATATTTCTATTTTTATTACATTTTTTATGCGCATAAAACGCGATTTTAACTGCATAAAAGTCCGGGCCGTGCTTATAACAATTCGTTCCTTTTTTAGAATATTGTGTTCACTGGGCAGGGCATTTGTGTCGCTTTAAGTGACATTGAATTAAAAGAAGTTAAAAGTTATTTTTAGTTAATCTTCGACGGAAGTCAAAAAGGTATTAAGTCAAAAAACGGCATTTTTATTTCTTGATCGTTTATAACTCTATTTAATCCCTCTCTTTCGTTTGATATCAATAACACGTAACGTAATCATTTGTTCTTTAGGCGGCAAGTCAAATAAATAAGGCAAATTCAATTTAACATTTCGAAAACCTAGAGTTTCTGACTTAAGACTTTTTTGCCTAAAGAAATATCTTTTAAATTTTTAATCAATAGAAAAAACTTCTTGGTTTTATTGAAACTGTGATGAAAATTTCTGTAATATAACAACACAATTTTCATATCTATTCCACTGCCTTAAAGCAACTTCCTATTTATAAAAAAGCATATGTTTTGCTTAAAGTATAAAACAAAACCAACAAAATAAAGTGAACAAAATTTAAAATTCGGTTTCTGTGAAACAAATTTATAGGAAAAGTTATTGAAAGTTTAACCAGAAGAAAGCAAAACAGAAAAAAAGAAAATCTAGAAACAAGATGCTTGGAAAGAAAACGAAAAAAAAATTATACAATAAACAATAATGCCAACACATGCAATAGCACACGCACGCACAAACACACACACACAGACAAACAAAAAACTTATTTTCTTTACCTGTCATAGTAAAATAAATGAAGATTGGAGAAAAAATTTTGTAGAAATAAAAAACACGAAAGATATAGAATAACAGGAAACGGAAGCAGCCAAAGAAACATAAATATTAAAGAAAATAAAAAAACAGCAGGTGAGCAAAATTCATTTTGAGGTAAAACGCAAACACACAACAATGTTCACTAAAAAATATTAAAGATAGATTGAAAAAAAGTATACCATAGTTTTTAAAACAGTTTGGCCGAAAATACCAACAAAACATTAAAGGTTTTCTTTTTGGCAAACTTTTTTTGTTTCACTTTGTTTTCGAAAATATTTTTTCTTGGTTTTCTTCTTCCTTTTGGCCAAATTTAATATTTTTTTTTATGAAAACAAAAAACCAAGATTCTTTAAGCATTAAGTGCTGCATAAACAAATTTTGTTATGCAAAAAAATTTACAGTCTCAAATTCAAACAAACAATGTTGGAATTTGAACAGCCTTAGAAGGATGTTAATAAAAGACAGGACTAAGAAAATGCATGTTGAGATTTGCTTGCATGTGTCTGAACACAAACAAGTCAAATTTATCTAACAAATAAAGAAACATGTCTTTGCATATTGCTCAAGTTTGTTTAAGAATATTAAAATTATTTTAGTAGACGGGAAATACCGTGAGGCACAAGCCAGAGAATCGTATTCTGTTGCAAATATTGTCGATTTTTTTAATAACTCAGTTTTCGTTTTATTAAACAATATTAAAATTTTTTGCATAAACTCAAATTTTTTCGTGTAATTCTTAAAATACTAACTTGAGGTCACGATTACAAATCTAATCTGCATTTTTCTCTATCAGTTCGACCTTTCGAGATATACCGTTATGTTAAAAATTAAGGCGCTTTCACTACATATATTGAAATAACTTGAAAAGGGCTTATCATATTCACAACTTTTGATTTTGTTCACAATTTACTGAGAAAACTGTGATTTTTGTCGCATTTTTATTTTTTTTATTAATTTTTAGCACGTCATACGGAAATCGTATTAATAATAAATTTTGTATTCCCGAAAATAACTTTGATAATATACATACTTGCATGTGCCCGTGCAAAATACCTAAATTGGCAAATTGGTTTTTTTTTTTGTTGTTTTCTTACGAAACAGACAGTAGAATAAAGCAGTTTGTTTTTTAATTTTGTTTTTTCTTTTTACCCACTTACAACTACAATTCGAGTCGGAAAGAACCCAACCAATTGTAGGGGAATGTAAAGAAAGATAAACTCACTGTTTATTGTTGGTGTTTTGTTTTGGTTTTGATATTGTTACAAGTAAGACTTTTAGTGTTTATAATTCTTATTCGCTTTAGGGTTTTATTTGTATAATATTTTTGGCCTTTCTAAAATCTTTGGAAAAGGTTTCCTGATGAGCTGGCCTAAGCAACCAGTGAAATGCGCATAGAAGCTAGCTTTCCCTCAACAATAAATTTCAGTGTATTTATCAAATATGAAAAACTGGGAATTTAGCACGTCATACGGAAATCGTATTAATAATAAAAATATTTTTTTGAAAAAATTGTGTTTCAAAGCTTGAACGATATCTCTGAAACTACTGGGCAAATTTAAAAACAATGTTGGCACGGCCAACCGTTTCAAGTTATTCTAAAATATGTAGTGAAAGTGCCTTAATTTGTTACATAACGGTATATCACGAAAAGTCGAGCTGATAGAGAAAAATGTAGATTGGATTTGTATTAAGTGACCTCAAATTGGAAAAAATTTGCAATAAAGTTTCAGGAAGTAAAATGACTGTTCCCCAGTGTTAATTGTAATTTATAAAGAATTTCTTTGGGCTGCTTCATGTGTAATATTGCTATGAACAAAATGATTGAAAATTGTTTACGCTACTGTCTTTATGCTATTTCGAACTAGACCTATTTTTTAGAAATTTCCGCTTTAGTCAAATTTTCTGCAATTGCAAAGCTAGAAACAAAAATTTAAAGAACTTTTTATATGGCTTAATGTTTCTAAAAGCTGTGTATTATGAATCTTGCGACTCGTTGCATCCTACTAGGAAAAATATTCCCAAAAAAAAAAAACTTATTTTTTGGGGATTTTCAGAAGTATTTTGGGAATTGTGGAATTCCTTTTCAAATTTTAAACAAATTTTGGTTGGTTTTTATTAACCGTGGAAAAATATAGCTGGCTAAATGTTAAGGTAGCAGTAGTGGTAGCAAAAATAAGGCTCCAAGATTTTTAAGTTTTTAACACTTCAGTAAATTTTTGTTGTTGCGGCTACTTTTAGTTCGAATGTTGTAGGCATTGAAGCAGGCTAACTATAAGAGATCCAGCAGAGCTGCTGTCTCAATTTTGTTCAAGAACTTAATTCAAAATCTGTTTTTGCTCTGAAAAGCTTTAATGTTTGCGACTCGTAAAAGCCCGTATCTATCAAATTTTCTTGCATTTTCTTAAAATTTATTTATTTTTTTTTTAACTTTCCAGCATATTTGCTCGTTTAATGAGAAAAAGCTGAACAAATTCTTCCACTCGAAAATGTTTAAAATGGAGAGAAGTAAAAGAAAATAATTTATAAATTTTTAAAGAACATACTGTGAATACAAACAAACACATAAAACATGCATACGTTAATAGCATATGCATGTGCTTATGCGAGTGTGTGTGTTTGTGTATACATTAACACACACTAGCAAAATGTTCATGTGAATTTTATAATAATTCAGGTCAAAGGACAAATCTTAGTTATTATTCATGAAAAATATAATAACAACTACAATGGCAACTGCTACTGCTGCAGCTTCTTTCTGCTTATACTACTGGATTTTATTGCTCGTGCAGAAAAGAGAAAGCATGAATTTTAGCAACATATCGGAAGGACCAAAAACTATCAGTTTTAGTCTAATGAAGGCAGAGAGGAAAAATCTTTGTAAGAATATGTTTGTAGTATGGACAGATTTAAATTTTTCTTTTTTTTAATTCTCATTTCTTCATTCTAATTTGCTTTTGTATATTTTGTTGTTGTTGAAATCACTTTATATGCAAATTTATTTACTTAACAGAAAATAACAAGAAGTTAAAATGAAGTTCATATATGAAAGTTTTTTTTTTTTTTTTGTAAAATATGTACTCTCAATCATTTAAATTTTTCATAAGATATTTTTTTATTTATTTTTCAATCTGTTTTATTAAGAAAAAAAACTCGTTTTATTGACTTTGGCAATTGTTTTATGAATAATGAGTATTTGTTGCCATAATTAAAAAGACTGGGCTGCAAAAATAATTGAATAATTTGTACTTAGAAGACTAATAAATATGGAATGTTAAAAAAATTAAATATTCATCATGTTTCTTGAAATTTTAAAAGAAATCTTAATTTATAAACAGGGAAACCATAAATATGCAATTGCATGTTTTTCATGTGCGACCAATGGAGGCAGAAGCAATATATTTATCCGATTTAGAGCTTTTTATGAATTTTGGCATCGATTTGTTAGTGCATATTTTTGCATATTTTACCATTTGCAGCATTTTTTTGCATAATTAAGTTAAAAGAGCCTTTTTGCAGCATTTTTTAAGATTAATGGGCATATTTTGCCTTTTTGAGGCATATTATGAATTTGTAAATGCCTAAAAGAGCTTAAGCAGCAAATAAAAAAAATTTTCATTAAAAAATTTTTGTATGACTTGTTAAATTCCCTATTTTCTATATTTGAAAAATACACTGCGGAATTTTGGCTTTTGTATTTTAAATATTTATCTGTTTACCCAATATGTTGCTTCAATTTCGCCATCTGCATTTAATTTGGACTCGAAAATTTTAAGAAAAAACAGATTGTCATTAACATTAAATACATGAATAAGCAAAAGTTAAGGAAAAACCATGTCCATCCGTCCGCATTTGCTGGTTCTTTGTTTATGTTAACATTGTCCGCAAAGTACAAGTTACAGTCTGGTAGGTAATTTTATCAAATTTTAATTGTGCTAAGGACGAATTGAGAATCGATCTATAATTTAATATGTTACCCATTAAAACGTTTTTCCAAATTAGACTCTTTGTGTCCGTACAACATCTAAATATGTTGTTGTTTAGATTAAATTCGCCTTAAAAATATTCTTTTTGAATCAGTTTACATTTTCCCAAAGTTTCCATCTATACAGCTTTAATAGCTTTAACTTTCTTTATAAAGTTAACATTAATAAACAATTTAGCGACCGTCCTTTAAATCCCTTTAAGATAAAAAAAACTATCATATGGATGTTGATATCTAGATAATATTCGGCACAAATAACTTTGATATGAATTTTAACCTCTTTTCATAACTTTGTTTATGTGAGCCGATTACTGCCCATAGTTTTTATAGTTTTGGTTTTTACGATAATAATTTTAGGATTATTTTTATTAAATGGAACTGTTTTCAAATAAGCAATTTTTGAATTTTTTGGGGCTATTTTTAAAAATTTTCAGGGCATATGCTGCATATTTTATGCGCATAAAACGCGTTTTTACAGCATATTTATGGTTTCCCTGTTTATAAACAATACCCTGGCAATTTCTTAACTACTGAAACTTTTTAAAATAATATAGAAAACTAAATATTTCAGATATACATACATCCCAACAAACAACAACGAAATCAAACCTTTGATAAGAAATGATTTTATCATTTTATTAATCCTCAAATAATTCAGCATTTTATATTTAAAACAAAATTGGCAATGTTTGGAATACAAAAATTTGGCATACATTGTTTTATGGATTTGATATGCAATTGTTTTCAAATGCTATTCTCAAATCAAAAATAAGCTGGACAACACTAAATCAAAAAATAAATGTAAACTTTAAAAAATGCAGATTTAAGTTAAATGTGTTTTACAATTAAAGAAAAATTGCATGTTAAGTGCAGTGAATGTTCCGTTAGAAAACCCTTATTTATGTAAAAGATTACTTCACTCAAAAAATTGTGTAGTTAAATTCAAACGAAAATTCATTTGAAACAACTTAAAATTCATTTAAAAAACGGATCATTTACATTTCATTTAAAACAAATGATTTTTACATTAATTTTTAATTTTTTTATTTATTAAACAGCATATTGCGTAAAATTGAATAGTTTTTACTTTTAAAAAATATATTTTAACCGAAAAAAATCAAACTACATAACAAAATAAATACGGAAAAACATTATTTTTTGGTAGTTTGTTTTTTGAATAACAAACACAAATGTTGAAATATAAAATTATTCGTAAAATAACTATATTTTTATTAAATTTTAACAGTACGGAAAACGAATTTAATAACCCACAATCAGTTACTGTAATCATTTTATAAGTGTTAAAGTGAGGAGAAATGCGAATAACAAAAAAGAAAGTGGAAAAATTATAAGTTCCTTGAATGATCACGGCGTAGCACAGAGCCATGAAAATCCTGAAAATAAACAGAAGCAAAGTATTTCGACTTTATTAGAATTTGAAGACGAAAGGGACGCTATTTAATATTTTAGAAGCTGCTATGCAGCCGAATATTTAGCTGACACTTTTCTAAAATAAATACCGAATTTAAATTTAAACAAAAGTTTTTTTATTTATATTTTACATTGTATAACAATCAACATTTAAAAACATTTGAACATTTGTATTTATCAAAAATAAAAATGGAGAATTTAGCACGTTATAGGAAATTCCTATTAATAAAAAATTTTGTGTACCCAAAAATAACTTTGAAAGCAATTAATGCATTTTTCAGTATGAAAATAATTTCCACTTTTAGTTGAAAATGCTATGATGTTTAAACATTGTTCGAAAATAAACTCTAAATAGTGTTCGGTTAGATTTGTGGAAAACGCAAACGATAAAAGTGTTTGTGTAGAAAATCATTAAAAACAATTAGCGTTTCCCTGTTTGTCATCTTTTGAACACGAAAATCATACTGTTTTTGTCAAACTCAACAAAAGATGAGAACATTTAATTCCGTTCGAATTTTTTTAACCACAAACTACTTCATTGTATTAGGTTGGACTCATTAACGTTCTTTCGTTTCAGTTGTGTCTAGCCCTTTTTTGGCTGGTAAAAAAAACCATAAATTTCTTACAAAAACAAAATACACATTCGAATAAAAAACAAAAAGCCAGTAAAATAATTTTACACAATACACACACAAACTTTGTACGTGCTGCGGTCGTTGGTAAAATTTTTTTGTTTATTCATTGCTTTATCAATGTTACAAAAGAAACATTATAAAACATTAAAATATAATGTTTGTCTTTAGAACCACTGCAATTGTTCTGTTTTTTAACCAAGAACAGAACACTATATTGTGTTCGTCTACACAAACGCTAAAAAGAGATATAGTTCCTGGGTGTGTGAGCCGAGCGCTAAATAATGTACTATTTATTTTCGAACACTGCTTTCAAATGATTTCCAAAACAATATCAAACGTTTATCTTTTGAGATTGAAAAGGTTTAATTTCAATTCGTTTTTAATTTTAAATCAAACCTCCGTGTTTGTTGGGATGCATCTTCCACAGGTGGAGAAAGTATTATGCCGATGTGTGTAACACATACAAATATTCGATCTAATAATGTCCGTCTGTCTGTCCGGCTCTCTTTTTGTCTGTCCATGTCAACCTTTTACGAAAAGTTCAGGGGGCTTTATTTAGAACAAATGATATTGAAAGTGTTATAAGGGCGAAGCTTATTGGATAATATTAATAGGTCCATAATTTCACACAGCCTTCATACACACTTCTTTCCGTAATAAAGTCTTTGTGACCAGTAGCGTACGACGTTGTAGGTTTCCTGAAAATACCACTAAAGTGCTATTTGTGGACAAGTTCGGCCTGAGAGAGTACTATCCTTAGAAGCTGTTGCTTCTCATTTGCTTCTGCTGGCACATTTCTAAAAGCAGCATAAGACACATTTTCCCTTAACACCAGTTTAACACTTTTTATGTTTAGTAGACGCACTATTGATTACAAATTATATTCTACCAAAGGGCATTAGTAACTTAGACCTTTGCTACTTCGTAGAGAGACGAACCAGAATCTCTATCGAGAATCGAGACGGCAAGCCTCAAACTGATTGACGAGCTCACTATCATTTCGCCTACAAGGGGCACTCTATATTTAACTAAAGCTGAAACTTTGTTTCTATTTGTCTCTTTTATTTTCTTTTCAATCAAGCAGAAAAAAAACAGCAACAATAATATGAAATATTTGTATATAAATCATTAAAATATTTAATAAAAAATTGTTATTTCAATGCATATTAAATAGGTAAATAAGAAAAAAGATAAATCTATTTCTCTTTCAATGCATTTTTTTTATAATTGCTTATAAGAAAAAGTCTTTTAAAATGTTTGGTTTCTTAAAATTGTATACGTTTTTAGTTATGAAATTTAGTGGATATTATTATTCCAAGTATACTTTTATTTATACAAAATTTAATTAGCTGCTGCCTTTTTTAAGGACCAACATTAATGATTTTTTTTTATTTTATTTGTGTTTTAAAATGTGTAATAAACAAACTCTCTCTGAAAATGTCGCTTAATAAAAGTTTGTAAAATTCAATAATTGTTTTTAAAGCATTTAATTCGCATTAAAAAATGTACTAATTTATTTCAAAAAAACTTCTTTTAATTACAATAACGGAGATAAGAAAAATGCTGATTATTTTTTAAGTTAAAACGACAGTTAAAAGCTTCATTATATATCGCACATAAACTTTTAAGATATCCCTTTTCAAGTTAAAAGAAAGAAAAAAAACTTTTTCTGTTTTCAACACATCTACTAAACAAGCTAGACTAAAAAGCGATGGACTATGAAAATCAATAACCTCAGCACGTCAGCAATACCCATAAATCACCGAAAGGTTTCTCCCATATTTTTTGAAAAAACTCTTAAATTTTGGATAAAACTGATAACCAACTCAACAATATACTGATACCCCTAGATGTATGCTTGTTTTTTTTTTTTTTTTTTTTTTTGCTTTAGCCAGTGTTGTTAACTCAGCATTAGCAGCAGCAGTGGTTATTCTTGTTTAGATAAAAAAAAACACACACACTTATCAAATGTCAAATGATTTATATGCTAAAGCCACTTGAAAACTTGTGGACAAAAACACAAACACACACACACCCAAAAGAACAACAAATACCAACACAAAACTTAACCTTAAAGATAAAATAGTTGAAAGGCTCTTAAGCCAAAAAAAATAGATGTTCATGTACATTCACATATAATTTTGTGTATTTTTTTGCTCGGATAAGCAAAACATTAGAAAACACCTAAAGGTGGGTCAAACATGTCGACATATAAAAAAAAAACTTTATTGCTTGTTTTTTTTTTCTTGTCTATACTTATATTTGACTAACAAATTCCTATAACAAAATAATGACCCACAATCATAGCAGCACAAAAATGTTTGGAAAGGAAAGCAAAATAGGAAACCTAACAAGAAACCTTCGACAAACATTTAAATTTAGATCTAAACACACATAGACAAAATTGAACACGAAAAAAAACCAGCACAGTTAACTACGTATTGTAGATTTTTAACCTTTAATAGTGTTTTTTATTATCAAAAGAGAAACTAAGAGCAGAACAGAAACAAAGTTTGCAATAAAAGTTGTAAAATTATATGACCTCCAGTCTTAAGAGTTCAACACTTTGCAAAACTCACAAAAGAACAACAATAAAAACTTCAAAATATGGTTCGAACAATGAGGAAAGGTAAGTTTCTCGTAAAGTGTTAGTTTTGTTAAAAGACCTTTCTTGTGAAATAGAACCGACTATTTTGAAAAAGGTAAATTTTTAGAAAAAAGTTTGGCTTTCTTAAAATAGTTACGTTATAGTAAAAAGTAATTTTTTGTAAACAAATATTTTTACGTTGAAAGATACTTTTTTGTAAAAAACTTAGTTTAAAAGAAATTTTTTTTTTTTCCAAAAGGTACTTTTTTGTAAAAAAAAACTTGGTTTAAAACAAATTTTTTTTACAAAGGTACTTGTTATTTTTTACTAAAAAGTACCTTTTTGTTAAAAGTACCTTATTGTTAAAAGGTACTTTTTTGTTAAAGTTCTTTTGTTTGTAAAATATATTTTTTTAATAATTACGCCGTAGTTATAAACAAATATTTAATGTTGAAATGTACTTTTTTCGGGGCTGTGGAGTTGAGGTTTTTGTACCGGGGTCGAAGTCAAAGAACCCACAAAAACTCGCGACTCCGACTCAAAAATTTGTTACTTTTCATAATTAAATAACAATATTTAAGCTCAAAAACTTGGTTTAAAAAAATTTTTTTTTCCAAAAGGTACCTTTTTGTTAAAAGGTCCTTTTTATTTTTAATTAAAAAGTATCTTTTTGCAAAAATGTACTTTTTGTATAAACTTTCTTTTGTTTGACAAATATATTTTTAAAATAGTTACGCCATAGTAATAATGTCCTTTTTATAAGCAAATATTTGCTGTTGAAACGCACTTTTTCCAGGGCTGTGGATTCGAAGTCGGAGTTGTTAAGTCAGAGTTGAGGTTTTAGTACCGGAGTCGGAGTCGAAGTACCCACAATTACTCGCGACTCAGACTCGAAAATTGTTCTACTTACGTAAATAACAACCTTAAAGCTAAATGCGGCACGTGCTAAAATTGAAATACTGCTTTCACATTTTTAAAATATCATTGTTATTTTCGTACATAAAAGTATTATAGATTTTTGTGCATCTAGAAAAAGGCAAGAGCCAAAGTTGTAAAAAAAGGACCAGTCTACTTAACATATGTAAATAAAAAAGGCGCTTTTTTAAAAGGAACTTTTTAGCTTCAATTAACTGTTTTTTTATGTGACGTTTCATGCTTTTTGTTAAAACTAGGTATCTCCAAAAAGTACCGTTTTAAAAACTCTGTCCTAAGAATATTTTACAAAATTACTTTCTAAAAGGTATCTTTAAAAAGTTTTTATTACCCTCCTTAAAAAAATGCTGTATAAAAAGTATCTTTAAAAGAATTCTTCATTAAAAAGTCCTTTTTCTTAGGTACATGTGTCACAAAATATTATTTATAAGAAAAACTAAAAAATAAAAAAACTGTTAACAAATTTCCGCACTTGAAAAGGAACAATTATTTGCCGATAGGTAAAAAGGTTTTTAGTCAAAAAAGTCTTTTGAGTTTTTGTTTGTCTTTGATTTAAATGTTCCCCCTTTCGTTTGGTATCAATTAGTAAAGTCTAGCACAACTCCTTCTAATTGTAAGCATCTGCTTTTTAGGAAAAACGTTTATGAAATACACCAAATAAAAATTTTCCATTTAACGTTATGAAAAGAATGGTTCCTTTACAATTGCGGCAAACCTAACAATTAAGTAAAACTTAAATTTTTTACTAAAAGTACATTTTTAGAAAACCACCCTCTTTAAAATAAATGCTTTTAAATCAACTAAAAGAATCTGTGTTATTCAAATATTATCTTTATTTTAGCAAGCAAATAAATTAGACAAAAAAGGCCCTTTTGTACAATCACTCTCTTTCTAGCTTAAAGGTACGTATAATAATATAACTTTTTGAAGAAATAATTTTTTAACTAAAAACAATATTTCAAATAAAATGCACGCTTTAACGGTAAGTACATTTTCATCAATATACCTTTAGGAAAAAAATGGAGGATTTGAGTTGCTGTCCTATTGTGCCGCACTTAAATAAAAAAAACCTTAAAAAAAATTTAAACTGCAAAATCGTACAATTCCTTAATTTCTTTTATCCTGCAATATTTATGAAGACAAAATATTTGAGCATCTACCAAATTGATTTGAACTTTTTTGATGTTTTTAAAAGTTTTCTTACGTGTACATATAAATGCGATTTACGAGAGCAATACAATAAGAAACAAGTTTAAAAAACTTATTTTCCCATTGCAGTATGGGAAAATAATTTCAAGCCAGTAAATAATTCCCGAAAAATGTTCACATGCAAGAAAAAAGGAAGAACAAAATGAGTATAAGAGAAATTCTAAGTCCGCATGTGTTTACATTTACGTACATATTTGAACATACATTATATGTATGTATTTATTAGTTTTTTTTTTTTTTGTCAATATATTTGTGTCTGTGCATTTAGAGTTGGTTTGTCAAAAAAGAGAATTATTGTTCGTAGTTCAGTCTCATAAATAAATGCTATCGCGTGACAAGCATTTATCCTCTGCGAACAAACATTTCCCTCTAACAAAAAAAAAATACTACACACGCAAAACTATTTCTTTAGCACATAATTTTCATACACACACATTTATATTCACTTAAAAACACATACTGAGATAGTTTGCATTTATGTGATAACCGGTGATAGTATGGCATACATAAAGGCGCCATAATTGACTATGCTCACTCATACATAATTGAGAAAGATTTCTTTAGCATTTTTTCTGTGCTTTTCAAACGAGTACCTGGTTAAAAGAATTTGCTTTGATAAAATTTCAACACGATTTTGTGTTTAAGAATTTATTTTTGAAAAGACTTTTTTATATAGAAAAATGTGTTTAAAGCAAAATTGTGTTTGAAAAATAGAATGTGAAAACAAATCTTAGATTAACTAATTAAAAGGAAATTTTTGTCTTCAAAAAGATTTAAAACTACAGTTAATTTTTCCTAAAAATTTAAGCTTTTTTGCCAATTTTTTACAAGAATTTTGATTTCTACGCTTTAGAAATGTTAACGTTTATTACTAGCAACGTTCCTAACTAGTTCTAATAAGATGAATTAAACAATGAAATTTTTGTAAATAACAAGAACATTTGTCAGAATCACGAAGTATTCATTACTACCACTATATAAAAGGTGGTCCAACCAAAACGAACGATATTAATTGTAAATAAAACATTAAGTTTTCAGAGAAAAATCTTAATATTTTTTATTATAATAGAAGGATCAATGACAATTATGTGTGAAACAAAAAATCAAAATCCTTACCACGTCTTCGTTAACATACCTAAAATTTGAAAAAAAAAGTTTATGGGTTTAAACATAAAAAAATTATGAATTATTTATAAATGCAATTAAATTAAATATAAAAAAAATTTCTTAAAAAAAATTTTCTAATTACACTTTTTTCTTAACTTAATATTTTTTTATTTAATTTAAAATTCATTAAAAACAACTTTTCTTCCATTTCCTTTATTGACATTTATTAACTTTTGCATACAACAAAAAAAACTATTTTTTCCGGCGTAAAACTAAAACCAGTTCTAAAAAATAATACATTCATTTTCTTAAACATTGGACTGCATATAAAAGCTGTTTAGTTACCAGGCTACCATACACACACACACAGACACACTTATTTAAATACTCAGACATTTTTTAATGTATTTGTGTATATGAATATTATAATCACTGTTTTTGGCTTAGGGGCATTAAAACATATAAAAAAAAATCAGGCCACTTGCAAACAACATTTGAATGGCGTATATGTATTTGTTCTAGATTTTTATAATGCACACACATTGAAACCTACAAACGTATATAAATCTTCATCAAGTTTCTTTTAGTAGCATATGTTAAGGCTTTAAAAACTAAAATTATATGAATTTCTATACGAAAGAGAAGATGGGAGACTGATTTTGCTTGTTTAATGCACACAAGTTTAAATATCAACTTTTTTTTTGTAATTTTTTTTTTTTTTTTGAGAAAAGTGAAAAGAGATTTAAAGAAAAAAGTATTGCAAAAGCAACAGAAACAAGGAAAAGAAATATATATTGACCCAAAAACAGAAAAAGTTATAAAAAAAAACAACAAAAAACGGAATAAAATAAAGAAGGATTTAATACAAGTACAACAGACTTTAAACAAAATACACACACATTAATGCATACAAAACTGGCATGTGTTTGTGTGTGTGTAAATTTACTAGTATACGTGTTCTACGTGCATTTCTTTTATTTTTGGAAAAAGAGATTGCAAGAGCAGAACATTTTTTTTTTAACAGTAGCAGATGTTCTAGTTTTCCTTGTGTCTTAATTCCTTTAAGCTTCTATGTTTGTTATTAGTATTAACAAGCACAAATTTTGCTGTTTGTATTCGTGTCTTTTATTATTTATATGAGTACGTTGGTTAAAAAAGTTTGTGTATTTGGGTGTATATTAACTATCTTTAACAACGACCTTTCTTCGTGTTGATTTAACTAACAAAAACAAAAAAAATCTGCTTGACTTTGACGCTTTAGCAAAATTTTGCTAGAAAAAGCAAACGTTTTTTTTTCTTTATAAGGCCTCTCTCTCTCTATGGTTTCTAAAATATTCACTAGATTTATAATTTGTAGCATATTTTCAGGTTAATTTTAAATAAAACCTGTTGTTTTTTGCAACCATCGAAAAACTAAAAATTAATTTTACTAGATTTATTACACAATAATTTAACAAAAGCTTAAAAGGCTTTTAGAATCCAGATTGGACTTGTAGTTTAAATTTGAAGAGAATATTCAATTGAAGTAAACAAAAAATTCAGAATATTTAAAAAATGTACGAGCAATTTTTAGTTGCCTTTACAAAGAAATTGTTAAGAAGGGTGAAATGCCCCCATAATTTTTCCTTCCCAGTGTTTTTCATTCCTGAAGGAGGTCTGATTTTCAAAGTAAATTTGTTTAATATTGCAGCGGTTTTTAAGCGTTTGTTTGACATCTTACCAAACTCCAAGTTTTTCTGGCCTTAATACACCCTTTGAAATATCGTTTTTTAAAAAGTGCAAATTATCCTTGAAATATTCTTGCAAAAATACCATTCAACAAAAAAAGTTTCTTAAAAATATTGAGATTTTACAAAAAATAAATCTTTTTGCATTGAATCTACTTTCATAAAACAAAAACTTAAATTTTACACAAAAAAAAAACAAATCAGTTTAAAAAAATCAAAAATTTAGTTTAAAAAAAATTTTAATTTTTGAACTTAAATATTTTTTGTTCTAAACTCCTCCTGGCTTTCAAAGCTATTTTTTTCGTTTGCCAACCTTGACCTCTTTTTCCAAAAAAAAAAAAAAAAAAAAATTCAAAATTTATTTACACAACCACACAAAATGTTAAAAATTTACTATTCGCAGCTGCAACTTAGTTTGGCAGAATTTAAACAAAAATTCTGATTTTAATGCTAGTTTTATTTTTCATTAATTACGGATATATTTAAGCAAACCAAAAAAGTATAGTCTATATTTAGGATTTAGAATATTTAATTACCGTTGCCTAGCAAAGTGCGCTGTTAATATTCAGCGAGTTCTACCAAAAATCATGAAATTGAATTGAAAATTAAATGCAATGTAGACGCAGGTATTTAAAAATTGTTGCTTATCTTTTTTACATTTCAGGATAAAAATGTATTAAGTTGCTAATTAAAATTGACAGGAGATAAGAGGAGTTTTTTTTTTTTTTGCAAACAATTTGTAAATCAAAGGTCGTGGAATATAATGAAATTGATATGAAAGGATTTCAAATTAGTATTCTTCAAAAATATAGATTTTTATTATTATTAAATTAAGCTTGAGGTCTCTTTCTTTTAAAAAAAAATATTAAATTTATTGAACCAATATTGCGGCACAGAGTTTTTTTCTTGAATTTTTGTAAAAAAAATAACAATTTTTAACAAATTAAATTAAATTTAATATTTTTTTAAAAAAAAGAGACCTCAAGCTTAATTAAATAATAATAATAATAATAAATTTTGTAAAGGTCGAATAAAAGTCAATTTATATATAGATTTTTATTATCTTTATGACTTAACAAAAGTTTCAAAATAATTAACATAAGAAAATAAACTTGTAAAGCTTGGTCCAACCATAATGCACAAAGTTAGTTGTGAGTCAGACCCCAACGTCAAGTTTTTTGACCAATTTAGTTTGACATTTCTTTGTTTCAGTGTTTAACAAATTCAATTATGGAGAGCTACACAATTGAGCAGCGCGTTAAGATTGTTGAAGCCTTTTGCGAAAATGGGCGTTCAAATCAAAATAGATTTAGTGCACTTTGTGATTTTTTGGGTCAGCTTAATCGACCAAATGTGTCCACACTCGGAAGAATTGCGCCCAAATTTCAGCAAACCGTGTCGGTAGGAAATGTAAAAACATCTGTGGATGTTTGCCCATTTCCTATTGCGGTCGTTGGGCCGTACTTCTTCGGAAATGAGGTTGGTCAAGCAGTTATCGTGAATGGTCGTGAGTCACGAGATGATAACGGACTTCTTGTAGCCAGAAATTGAGGATATTGACATGAATGATATATGGTGCTAACAGGATACCATACAGCCAATGAAACAGTGGCTCTTTTGCCCGAGAAATTCAACGGCGGTGTTATCTTACCTCGTAAAGATGTTAATTGGCCGCCACAATCATGTGATTTGATACTGTTAAACTTTTTTCTTTAGGGTTATTTAGGAGAAAAAGTGTACGTCAATCAGCCAAGAAGAATTCAAGAGCTTAAGTATGATGTAACTCGGCACATTTACTACATTGAACTTTAATTAAGTCTCAGATTCATTGAAAATATGGATCATCTGAAGCCGTGGCGAGCATTCGACTGATATTTTGTTTCACACATAATTATCATGAATCCTTCCTTCAATCATAATAAAAAGTATTACGATAATTCTCTGAAAACTTTTTATTTTACTTACGCACGATATTACGTTTTGGAATAAAATTTTGTTCTGTTTAGTTATTAAATTATAATTTTCGATTTTTTGTTTCCATGTCGTATGATTAATATTAATAAGAAAATAAAGTAAGCGAAATCCTTAATAACTCAGCCACTTTTTAGACGATATTTTAAAATGATACACCATTTTGTAGCTTTAAACCCAATATTTTTGCTTCCTAACAAAATAGAAATATATTAATCCATAAAATTTAACAAAAATAGTTTTTGTATTACAAAGATAATAACAAACTTAGTTTAATGTTTCTTCTCTGATTTTTGAAAAATCTTTAAATATAAAATATTTTTTTATTTTCTTAATCTTTTAATTTATTTCTTTAGCCAAGTGAATTTACCCTAAAAAAATTACAAAATTTGCTTTTAATCAAACACATTTAAAAAAAAATCCAATTACATTTCTAAACTAAAGTTTCAACTTTCCATTCTATTCTTTCCTCTTTTTGATTTGAAATTATGTTTTCTAAACAATTATTAATTGAAAAAGCATATCAGCAAAAAGTTTGTTATTTTCTTTATTGATTTTTATTTTTCATTTCGTTCTTGTTTGTTTCATGTCCTTTCCATGAAAAGTCCTTACAAACCAGTTCGTTTTTCTCCTTAATAATAATTTACAATGAATTTGTGCTTGCAAGTAGTTTCTGGTATCATAAGTTTTATCGAAACTTTCATAACTATAATTTGTACAAGTTTTATATTATTTTGCTGTAATTTAAAATGTTGTCGTTAGATTTTTGCTTTCTTTCAAGTACAATTACAAACTAGTAAAAAAGAAGAGAAAAACATTTAAAAGTAAATTTCCTTCTTATCATAATGGGCTGGCCATAAAATTGTGTTGGTAGAAAAGTAAATGGTATAAAGGAAGTCCTGGAAAAATTACGCTTGTCTATATAAATTTTGTTTTTCAGCTAAATTGTTTGCTTCATAAAGTTATTGCTACGAAACTATTAAATATATCGCTTAAAACTTACAAAGAATACAATTTAATGATGCAAAAGAAAAAAAGAAACAAAGAATTAGGAAGAGTCCTTCAAGCATTTTTGTAAAGAATTCAGAATAAAATTATTCCAGAGGACCAAATTATAAAACTTATTCTGAATAGCGACTACTCTTAAAACTTTACTCTCTTTATGCCTTTTTCGGCCTTAAGTTTAGACATATGGTGGCCCACAAAATGACAATAAAATATTCAACTTTAATTTGACCATTTCTTCAAATGTCTCGTATGTAAATGCATAATTCTCTAAAAGTGTTGTAAAACATTTTAAATTGTTTCTAAACCACATTTAACCTTTTTTACTTTTCTTTTTAATTTTTATCTGCCTTTTCATCTCTCTTTATCTTTGGCCTAACAGGTTAGCATAACCTTACCCTTTATTTAAATGTTCTCCTTTACCAAAATTATACAAAGTTTAATCTTTATTTACGTACAGAGTAAGACTTTATTTTTCTTCATAAAACACACACACGCACATACAGCCATATACTCATACACATTAGGGAACTCACAGACATAGAAAATATATATTCTTTAATGTTTTGAAGTACTTTATCAAAAATGTTTGTATGTTTTCGAAGTTTTTGTATGTATGTAAGTTTATGTTTTTGTATGAGTTGGTATTTTTGCATGAAACCGGAAAACGGATATTACCATACAAACACTTGACTAAACTGGTATATAAGTTACAACAAACACCTTTAGATATGAATTTGAAACAAATAACAACAAGCATTTAAAACTAACTATAAACGAAAAAAATGCTAAAAAAAAGGGTTTGCAAAAATTGCAATAAATACTAACAAAACTTTGAATAGGGAAGAAATAGAATTTCAAATATAAATTCAGAAAGATAATTAAAAAAACATATAAAAAGTTTTTGCTTAAAATATATTTAAGAGTAATTTTTCACGATTTTAAATTCATTTTTAAGAAAAAAAAAGAAAAAGTTTGATCAAAAATTTTTCTTACTCGTAGTTGTTATCTTTACTACCCTATTAATCACTCTGTATTAATCCCACTAGGTAAAGAATATTAATTTTTAAAATTCCAAGTCCTTTTCCTAAATGCGATACACAAAATTTTTTATTTCAGGTAGGTAGTTTAAAAGATATATAATTTGTATTGTTAGTTTAAATGTTACCTACACTGTAGCGTATAATTAATATAAATTGTGCAATGCATAACCAAAATCCTCTATAATTTATAGAATTTGAGAATTTTTATTTAGATTTATAATGTTTTGAAAAGCTTGGATTATGGACTTTTAAAATCAGTAATACAATGTACCATTTCTATTCTCAAAAGCACAGTTTCATAAAGCAAATGTTACAAAAGTTAAGAAAATTGGGTATGAAAAAAAGTTTCCCATTATTATACCCTTCACCCCAGGTGGAAAGGGTAAATTATTTAAGTTCATTATACCCAGACCACAAAAGTGAAGAGGGTATTATGCATTTGTGCTGATGTGTATAAAACCTTAAAGTATACCGATTCACTTAAAATAACTTTCTGAGTCGAACTAACGATGTCCGTCCGGCTGGCTGGCTGTCCATGTAACTTTGTGCGCAAAGAACAGGTCGCAATTTTGGAGATAATTTGATAAAATTTGGGACAAGGACCAAGCCGATTGATAATGGGCCGAAACGTAGGACCACGTGGGAAAATAGGGGAAAATTTCTTCCTCTCACAAACTATCAAACCGATTTTAATGAAATTTATAAACATAGATAGAAACATAAGCTATGCAGTTTTTCAAAAATAGGACCACAAGTGGAGGTAGGGGGCAATTTCTTCCTCTCACAAACTTTCAAACCGATTTAAATGATGTTTATAAACATAGATAAATCCAGCTGAAAAGCTGATTTAACGATGTCCATCTGTCAATACGTCGGTTTGTCTTTCTGTGTGTAAGTCAAGGACCCCAAATATGATAGGGATTAGGTAATTACATATTTATATCGCGTATAGTCTGGAATATTTTGCTATTGGCAGAAAGATCGGTTCACAAATGGCAGTGTATAATCCGACATATATTATACACTACTTCCTCAGGCCGAACTTTCCCAAAATTGGTAAAAAAATAACTCCTTTGTTGGACTTTCAGTACCATCCCTACGCGCGACTTTGGGCTAAAACCACAGAAAAAATCGTGATTGCTGAAAGAATCTCCTTCTCAAAAAATTGCCTTTCTTTGAACCCGATTGGACTCTCCTATCGGTCGGAGAACAAATTGATGAAAAGCAATCTTCTATCAGAAAAACAAAGCTTCCGCAAAAACAATCATCCTGAAAGACAGAAACCCCTTCCTGCTAGAAGAAAACTGTCCGGGAGTATGGAATACCAAAAGGGGAATTATCCTTAAAATGATCCCTGTACCCCATAATAATGAAGGACAACATTTTTTTTTGTAAATAAGAAGTATTAGATATTGAAAATAAGCTAAATCAGGCTATTTGATTTAGAGAACAATTGATTTTCAATGGCAAAGTTTAATTTAGCTTTTTTACTTCATTTATATTTCACCTTTATAACTTATAAAATTGAAAAAAAAAACTATCTTATCTTATATTTTTGTTTTTTTTTTTCAAAAGTTAAAATTAAGGTCTCTTATGGCCGTTTTCTCATTAAACGATTATCTTTCTTCGCAACGAAAAATTGCACATTAAAGATACTTAGTTTTGTCAATGTCTTATTTGCTTCTATTCTGTCACAAAGCTAACCTGCACTCATCTGCCAATTAATTATTTTCCTTTCATTTGCCGTACAGATAAATTCTAACTTCTCCTAACTTTTATATGCATTTTGAGAGTTGTTGCCAACTGAAAACAATGTTTTTTGTCGGTATATTGAGAAACGCAAAATCGTTAACGGACAGTTTATCTGTCTTGTTATGTTGACATTAAGTAACAGACAGTTTGTAAATACATTGAGAAAATGCCCATTAAAGTTTTAATAAAAAGTTCTACTTCTAAGCCAAACGATAAAAGTAAAGAAAATCGTTTATGAAAATAATTAAAACTTTTTTATTTTACGTATAATTTTTTTTTTAACGTTTAGTTTATTTGCAGTCCAATGTGCATGACCGTAAATAAACGAGTGCCTTGATGTACAGAAAAATTTTTCACAAAAAAAAACAAAATATTTTAATATTTGTTTGTTGCCTTCTTTTAGTTGCTCTGTAGTGTAGTCTCATAAGTACTTTCTTAACAAATTTTATTCAACATTCTTTGTTGTTTTCAGATTTTTGCTGTTATTATAACAATATCCTTAATTCTTGTTTAACTAAGAACGTGTGTGTGTGTGTGTGTGTGTGCGTGTGTGTGTAAGTGGATGTTTATTTTTTCCATTTTCTTGGCCATACTTTTCATCTGGAATCGAAAACGCATTTTAAGTTTTACTTTTTTTTATATGTTTTGTTTGTTAAGAGCTTTAGAGAGTTTTGTGCAACGTTTACAGAAAAAACTACAAAAAAAAAAAACTAAGTAAAAGTTGCATGAAAGTAAAGGGAACGTTATGAAAAAAATTTGTTGTTTTTTAATTTGATTTATAACTTTAAAACTAGCAAGGACTAATTACTTAAGAGGGATTTAGAAAACGAAGAAAAATTAGAAAGATTTTAAATTCCAAATAATAATTGAACGATTTAAAAAAAAATTAGTTCAAAAAGATCGAATCTGAAAACCGAATTATCATAGTTTTGATTACTTTCTCATTTTTGCCAGCAGTTACATTTGTTTATTTGCTTAACGCCTTAATTTAGGCAATCATTTTTTTATTTCAATTAAGCCTACTTACCTATTAACTTTCATCATTTTTCTACACGCTACTGTTCCCTTAATGGATAGTTATGTATCTTTTTTTTGTTTTTTTTTTTTTTTGTGTAAGTTTTGTAATATTTTCTTTTTTACGGCTTCTCTTTCTTCTATATTTTGAGCAAATACTCTTGGGTTATGTATTCAACAACAAGATTAAGACTACAAAAGTAAAACATAAATTGTGTATCCTGTATAAAAACAAGTCCCTCCTTGCTGACCGCTTATGACTAAAAAACAAAAAGATATTTCTAGAATTATTGTTAAGCACGCAAGAGAACATATAAAGCTGAAGAAAATTAAAATCTTTTTAAAAAAATAAGTTTTTCAATTAAGGAAATTATATTGTTTTTAACTTGTCTAAGTTAAAATAAAGTCAAGTTTAATAGTTTAAAAGATTTAAATTGTAGCATTAGAAAGAAAACTAAAAATATGTTTAACAAAAGATCAGGAAGGTCATAATGCGAAAAAAGATTAAACGGTTAAACAAAATTTAGTAAATATTTTATATTACCAATTCGATATCTACATATAAAACTGAAACTGTACTCCAGAGACCAAAGACTGTACACGAGAATACAGACGATATGTTAGATATGTTAAGACGATAGATTAGCATTACTCGAATCAGTAACGAAACTACAGAAGAAACAAACAAGCCAATAACTAAGTTAGAGTTGGAAGTTTATACGAGAGTTAAGACCAGACACAAGACGAAAGACTAAGCCACAGTCAAGACTATAGACGTGGAGAAATGAAGACAAGAAAATAGGCGAGACTTTAGACAAGACTATAAAAAAAACAAAAAACAAGACTTAAATAAAGACGTGACTTAACAAACATAAACACCATTAACTAAGCTATACGCGCGACTATAGGCAAGACCATAATCAAGACCATGGACGAGGCCATGGGTTGCATATAGACGATAGATGAGCATTTATTATAGAATATGCTATAGACTACGGAGACTGTAGACAAGAAAAAAATATACAGGAGATTAAATACGAAAATAAAGACGAGGTAGACTTTAGAAAAGACACATACGTGACTTAAGACAATACTTAAGACAGTAGACTAGATTAAGACTTAACTATAGGCAAAACCATATACGAGAATATAGGCGAGGCCAGAAACAAGAATATGGACGAGACTATAGGCAACATATGGGAGATAGATGAACCATAGACGAAACAATAACGAGACGATAACGAAACAATAGAAGAGACGTCTTTGGGCGTGAATTTAATTAAGAATAATACAATGTAATAACCAGGGAGACCAGAAATTTGCTCTAAAAAAACACGTTTTATGCGCATTAAATATGCAGTAAAAACTTGAAAATATGCCCTAAAAATTGCTAAAAAAAAAAAAAAAATATGCCCCAAAAAATTCCAAAATTGCTAATTTGAAAACAAAATATTCAACAATTTTGTAACACTTCCTTTAAAGAAAAACTATCCTGAAATTATAATCGGTAAAGCCCATTCACCAATCTATTTACAGACGAATTTGCGGGATTTTACCCAGTTTTCAAACGATGACCATTCATGGGCTCACAAAAACAAAGCTTTGTTAAGAGGTTTAAATTCATATAAGAGTTATTTGTGCTGAATATTGAGATTTTTGTGTTAAAAAGATTGTAGGGACGGTCGCTTAGTTGTTTATTAATGTTTACATTTCAAAGGAAGTTAAAGTTATAAAAGAAAAGAATTTATTTAATTTGCTGTAAAATATTTTTGGGGAGAAAGCAATCTAAATACCAACATTATTAGGGAAATGGTTTATGAACACAAAGAGTCTAATTTGGGAAGAAGTTTTTATGGCGAATAAGTTGAATTAAATACCGATTCTCACCTTTTAGATAGAATTTGTTCTTAATACAATCAAAATGTATGCACCAAATTTTATCAAATTATCTACCTGATTGCAAATTGTACTTTGCGCACAAGGTTATCATGGTTAGGTCACTTTAATAAATTGGTCCAGATTTCTATGCATTGCACACATCGCCAAAAACTTATATAATTGATTTTTCCTTAATTTGTATTTATCCTTAATTTGTATTTATATATAAACCTGCTTTGTCCTAAAAATTAAATGTAGATGTTGAAATTAAAGCAACACGTTGGTTGGGTATACCGATAGATATTTAAAACAGAAAATCCAAAATATTGCAAAACTAAATTTAACATGTACCGAAACATACCCCCAAAGAGGCAAAATATGCGCTAAAAACTTAAAAAATGCTGAAAAAAGCTCTTTTAACCAAATTATGCAAAAAAATGCTCCAAACGGTAAAATATGCAAAAATATGCACTAACAAATTGATGCCGAAATTCATAAAAAGCTCTAAAATGGATAAATATATAGTTTCTGCCTTCATATTTTTGGTTTCCCTGGTAATAACTAAGCTACGACGAGATCCTATACGAAACTTTAGGCGAGACTCTCGACGAAATTATAAACGTGACTATACACGACACCATAGACAAAACTATACACAAGGCTATAGGCGAGACTATAAACAAGACTCTAGACTAGACCATCGACGAGAGCGTTAAATTGTAATTCGTTTCTACTCTCCTTAGATTTCTACTTAGTTTTCTATATGGCAAAATATACATGAAATATTTTTGCTTTTATTTTTAATATTTTAATTAGAGCAATTTCTTTTATTGTCCTAAACATGTCAAGTATTATTTGGAATTTATTAAACAATTGATAAGCATCATGACAAAGAAAATCTATATACAAATGCTAAGACACTTACTTACACACTTTTATGGTTATTAACTTAATAAATTTCACAACAACAAACAGTGGGCCAAGAAACAAAAAATGCTTTGGAAATTTTGAAAAAAATTATTATGAAAATAGAAAAATTCTTTAACATTAGAAAATATTTGTCGTTATTTATAAATATAAATACCTTCTTTACAGTTTTGTTTCTACTGTGCTCCTATTCAATTTACTTAATATGTGTGGTCTTTTCCCTCTTACATGATAAACAACAGTTCACACTTATTTAACGACATATACATACATGCTGACATGCATTAATATGTATACATATCTCACCTCTTAAACAAATTACATTTACATCGATATGTCATATCATTAGAATTAATATTAATGTGTTTTAGTCATGAAAATTTAATAAAAAAAATATTATTTCATTTGTATTCCCCTATTTAAATGAATACATGTCAACAAGGTGGTAAATTGTCCTTTTTTTCAAGTGGAATTTAAATATCTTTATTACAAAAAAAATATACAAGAACTTTAGTAAAGAAGTACTATAAACAAAGCAAAATTAATAAGCATAAGATAACAAAAACCTTTGATGTCTTTTAATATTAATAATGTCACAGTATTCGAATAAGTTGTTGATAACAAATTTTAATTAAAAATTGTTTATAGTAGACAATAAAATGTATAACGCAAAAAAAACACCGTAAGGTATGCCATAATATATTAATTAATTTTGTTAAGTTCAAAAAGAAATTTTTAATACAGTATGACAAGAAATTTTTTATTTTCTCAGAAAGCTTAAGGAGTTTATAAATTACATCTTTCTCTTACAGCAAAACATTATAATTACACTCTTGGTAAGCAAAACCCTATAAGTCATTTTTGCAAAAAAAAAAAACATTCCAAATACAGTCATTGTAAGAAAAACTTTAATAATTCTTTGATTTTTATAACCGCTTTTATTTCTGTGTGATAGACAAACACTGGGAAAATAATATTTACTTTATTTAATCAATGAAGTAGATTTTCTTAGGTTTGCTATATTTCTTATTTTCTTATTTTCTTTTTTTGCCTCAACGCTTTTGAAAAAAATAAGTTTTCCATAAAATGTTTCTATGTTTCCTAAATACAAGGATGGAATAGAACTTTCTTCCTTTTTATAGTTTTTGCCAATTTAAATGACTAGACTATGACTAGACTATGACTAGACTATGACTAGACTATGACTAGACTATGACTAGACTATGACTAGACTATGACTAGGCTATGACTAGACTATGACTAGACTATGACTAGACTATGACTAGACTATGACTAGACTATGACTAGACTATGACTAGACTATGACTAGACTATGACTAGACTATGACTAGACTATGACTAGACTATGACTAGACTATGACTAGACTATGACTAGACTATGACTAGACTATGACTAGACTATGACTAGACTATGACTAGACTATGACTAGACTATGACTAGACTATGACTAGACTATGACTAGACTATGACTAGACTATGACTAGACTATGACTAGACTATGACTAGACTATGACTAGACTATGACTAGACTATGACTAGACTATGACTAGACTATGACTAGACTATGACTAGACTATGACTAGACTATGACTAGACTATGACTAGACTATGACTAGACTATGACTAGACTATGACTATACTATGACTAGACTATGACTAGACTATGACTAGACTATGACTAGACTATGACTAGACTATGACTAGACTATGACTATGACTAGACTATGACTAGACTATGACTAGACTTTGACTAGACTATGACTTGACTAGACTATGACTTGACTAGACTATGACTACACTATGACCAGATTATGACTAGACTATGACTAGACTATGACTAGACTACGACTTTACTTGAGTATACGAATAATATGTGTCTAACCCTTCATATCGGAGCATGGAAATTTTGTATATTTCTTAACCCAAGCTTTGACCAATCAGAAAAAAATTAAGAAAATAATGAATAGATTCAAACTTTACGAAAGAAATAAGTGTCACTCATGTGATTTGTTGGACAAAGATTTTTTGAATGTAAAGAGCGGACGAAAGGCAAATTTACACCCATAAAATTTATTGTTATGCTAAGACATGCACGGAAGCTATATGTGAACTACAAAAATGCAATTTTAAGTAGATGCATAATATTACCGAGCCTCCTTACTTAGAGAGAGAGTAAGAAGGACGTAGGAATGTGACATATAAAAAATATTCATCCTGTTGAATAGTTAAAATGGTAAAAACTGCGTGGTGTTTGTGATAAAATTGTTGGGCCACTAGATGGCTAGATGAAAAAAAAACTCGACTAAAACAAGGATATAGCTTAATAATGAAATGTCTTGACCATTGCACTTTTCATAGCACTGCCAGTTTACTAAGACACTAGAGCACATCTATAAAAGGGAAATGAAA
This sequence comes from Pollenia labialis, assembly GCA_949318255.1. NCBI lineage: Eukaryota > Metazoa > Arthropoda > Insecta > Diptera > Polleniidae > Pollenia > Pollenia labialis. The sequence continues at coordinate 15,393,044 of OX439139.1, forward strand.
AATTTCATACACCCAATATCTTAAACAATAAACAAACGTTTATTTAACCTTTTGTAAACTTCAGACATTTCGTAGCCAGTTTACTGAATAAAAATTCTGCAAATACACTAAATATTCCCTATTCCAATTTACGGAGGCTATTGGATTCTTCATACTCAATTCTTTTGCATTTTGTATTCTTTTATATTTGTTTTTTTTATTCTTGTTCATTGTATAACGGCAGACGGTATAGGTTTTCATGCTTCATTGCAAAATTTTTTGTGGATATGGAAAACTTGGCTGCTTTTAAACAAACACTAGGTTTTCTCTCTTGTTTTTTTCATATTAATTTTTTTTTGTGTTTTTAGTCGTTCAAAAAGTCTGAAGAGGAAGAGGAGGTTTTTATATGGGATGTTTTAAAGTGAGATGAAGCCATCATCATTAGTAGTGGCCATCACAGGAGTATTAAAATCTCCAGAGTAAGAGAAAAAAACAGGATTGGCATAAAATTTTTATTATACCAATTTCTGAAGCAAAGATAAAGTTGGAAAAGAGGATTTGGGGAACAAATTTCTGTAGAAAAAGATATAAGAGATTTTTACTTTAAAGCTCACGAAATAATAATAAAAAATATTTTAAAACAGAAAATAAATTTACATAAATAAAAAGTATAATAAATTAAAGAAACTCCTCCACATTAATGAAATTCTATAGCAAATTTACGATATAACTATGAGAAAGAAATATTAAATGGTTTAAAATATTTGCTATAAAAAATGCGATGAGATTGATTTTCTATAAAAAAGTTATGATATAAGAAATTTTAAAGAGTTACTTACAAATGATTAAAGCAATTTTTAAAAAAATTACGATATTAAAATTTTTGGAAAGAAAATTTACGATATTAAAGTTAAAAAAAATAAACAATTACGATATAAAACTTTTCTCTTGAAAAAGTTTACAATATTCAAATTTTCTCTACAAAAACTTTTGGTATTACAATTTTCTTTAGAGAAAAGCTTTTAAAATTTTCTGTAACAAAAATCCACGATATAGAAAGGTTTTGTAAAAAATATTAACGTTTTTCTAATGCCTCTAGAAAAAACTTACGATATTTGAAATTTTTCAGAAAAAAAATTACGATATTGTAAAAAATTTTCAAAAAATTAGGAAATTTAGATTTTTTATAAAGAAAATAAACGATATATAGATTTATTCTAAAAATAATTTATGGTATTGATTTTCTTCAAAAGAAAATTACAATAATAAAATTTGAAAAGAGAAAATTTACGATATTGGCATATTTCAGTTTCACAAAATTTTTAAATGTTATCCTTATTTTAGCATTCCTTTTGATTATTGATGTTCAGAATTCAAATAGTGACACAACAGCTCCTTGTGGGGTGCCTCTTTTCGCAACCCCGAAGTTGGAATTATTTTGCCTGTGATAATAAAGTCTGCTAACAAAATAGATAATCGCATGTTAAGTTTTTCAAATGCCTCAAAACGTTAACAACAAATTTAGTTTTAACGTTGGTGAAAGCTCTCTTAAAATCTAGAAATACTACTAAATGGAATTCCCTGTACTGCAAAAATCTTCCTATGTAGCCGACCAGTGAGTGAAGTGCTGCTTCAGTGGGCCTTCCTTTCATAAAGGCATGTTGAGCACTTGACCAAGAATGATATCCTAGCGATGATTTTATGTGAATTTCTATCTAAAATGCTAACCAATATTTTCAGTACGAAGAGGGACAAGCAGACTGGTGTTAAGTCATGCGAGAGTTGTTCACGAATTGGTGATGAAGGCAATCTTGTTGGATTTTCAGTACGACGGGACATGTGATGGACCTTACAGCCTTAATATCAGCACCTCCAGATTATTTGGATGATCTGCTGGAATGATCCCTTTCGGGCCTGGAGACTTAAAGGAATGAATGCTTGTGATTTAGCGGAAAGCATAGCAAAACTTTCAAAAAAAATCTGTTCGCTCTCGTTGCCCTTTAAAGTCTCGAATTTCACACAATGTCGAGTTGTTGCGATATTTGAAATATCCTGAACGTTATTTAATATTTTCTACATCTGCATAACATCAGTACAGCCCGGATAGCGTGTGTTCATCAGGACCTCTAGGATGTTCTGACTGATGGCGGTCCTTCATACATCTACCTTTTATTTTGAGGACTACAGGCATCATGGTTTTCAAAAATTCTAGTTATTGTTTTTTTTTTATTTAATTTTTGTTTTCTGTTCCCCCTAAATATTTTCTTTCTTTTCCGATTATTGAAATGCAGTTTTGTTGGAAACACAAATTTACATCAGATCAATATCATAATTTACATAAAACTATGTGCTAGTTTCCGATAACATTTCGAGTCCAGTCAGCCACTCAAATTGAAAGCAGCTAAGAACAACAAAAAAACAAGGTTTCTTGTAATGTAAATTTGGCAGACATTTGTTTTCATTTCAATAGGTGTTTTTTTGTTCAGTTTCCAGCTAAAGAAAACTTTGTTCGAAATAAAGAAATACTATATTTTGGCAGCAGAAAAACAAACACTTTCCCATGTTATTGCTTAAAATTGAAAACATGCTTCCTACAGTTTTGTTGGCTGATGATGATTTGGGTTGGTTCTTTTTTTTTATTCTTCTGACTTTATTGTACTTAATGATTTTTCCTTTGGTTACTCTCCTTTCATACGTTTATGTACATACAAACCGCTCTGCTTGTTGTTTATGTTCTCTATCGGAAATGAGTTTGCATTTCCGCTTGCATCCTTAAAAAGAAAATATTTCTTTAAAATGTTTGCTGCATATTGTATGCATTTTTCATTAAGTGTTTGTGTAATGCGTGTGTTTTAGTTTATACTGTTTATGTTCCATTTTATCGAATCCCATAAAATATTTAACAAAAAAGTAAAAACAAAATGTTCTTAATACTGGGCTGTTTATCGAAAAATCATTGAAAGCCATAAAATAAAATCATAAAATTATGTTTATTGCTTTTTTCCCGATCTGTTTTTATGATTCTTTATGAATAAACAACAGAAATGTTGAAATACAGAACTTTTTTGTATAAACGAAGGTAGAATAGTAAGTAAATGCTTGTTGTTTATGGAAGTTAAAAAATTAAAGTATACTTTCGGAGTTGGTTAATCAGTAAGTATAATTTCAGGGGTGTTGTTTTTATTTACATCACTGCTTTAGCTAAGTAATGAAATCCTAATAAAAAATTAAATACAAATCAATCCCAAATTAGGCGAAAGCACAATTACAAGAACAATATTACTCGAATAAAAATTTCGTCACTATACCACTAAGGCTAATAAATCAGAGCAAGTTAAACTCTGTTTTTGGTTTGAAATGTGTTTAAAACAACACATCTATAATATTCTATAATAACAGTTTAAAAATAGCATGAATTTGATATTTAGCACATTTAAACGTAACCTTGTTAAGACACTTTTTAGTAAATTAGAAATAAGTTAACAATTAAAAAAATAAAAACTATTTCCTCTATAATACTCATAATCATCAAGGTCTGTTTCATAGGAATTCAAATTAAAGCGTACTTTTAGGTATCTGTATGTTTTAAGTATAAAGCATCGTACAGACGATGGTAAGGTCTGACAATATTGTCATTAAAATTGCCTAAAAATGTCTTGCAACTGTGTAGACATTGTAAGCTCATTTTTATTTGGCAGATGTTTAAAATTAATGCATCTGACAATGGAACCATTGTCAGAACAATGACAACATTGTAAGATCTGACCACTGTCTGTAGGAAGCTTAATTCATAAGAGGGAAATTATTTGATATGCAATCAGTTATTTTCCAATCTAAGCATTATTTGCTTCCTTCTATTGACACCTTCTATTCAAGTATGTATAACAAAATTAAAGCATACTTTTAGGGTTTTTAGAGAAATTACGTAATATTTTATTTTCTAATATAATCTATTAATATAAAATGTTGAATAATATTTATTCCTACCTCTGTAAATAACCATTTCTTTGCATTTTTCTATGACAAAGGTATTGACAACCTAGTTATATGCTTGGCCCACAATCATAATTTAACCCCTTCATTTAACACAACACCCATAAAATCTCTTTTGTCAGCTTTACACTTTTTTCATCTGATCATAAAATCCAGAATAACTTTTAAATTCCAAAAAAACTGCTTAGACATGTTTTTTATTTAATTTTTTTTTTCAGCCAAAGAGAATACTCTATATTTTATACTATTTTTATTTATTGACGTCAAAAGAGGTGGTTACATGATAAAAATACACATTTTTTTTTTTGTTTTTCTATTTTGAAAATTTTACTGTTCACACTCTTGAGTGCGAGCAGTATTTTAAATCGTAATTCATTTACAACTATTTCATGACTTTATGTTTGCTTTAGTTTTGAATATCAAAATAAAATTTAATTTTTGTAGCATACATTTTGTGGCATGACAGTCAACATTTTTATTTTTAATAGATTTTGTTATAAACCTTAAAATAACTTTTCATGCGTACTTTATAAACCTTAAAATAACTTTTCAAGCATACTTCTGGGGTTTAAACACAAATAAAATATTTAATTTTTATGTGTGCTTGTACAAAAAGAAAATAAATGAAATTAAAGAAATTTTGACAAAAATAAGAAAATGGAATATTTTTTTTAGTTTTTTTTTTTACTAAAATACAATAAAATGCTGAGTAAAGGAAATTGAATACGTATGAAAAATTTTGTTTTACTTTAGAGAAAGGATATCATAAATAATTTTTTAAAAATTTATCACATGACATAAAGGAAACAATTGGAGTGAAATAAAAATAAAACTTAAGTATTTTTAGGTTAATATTTATTTTGGGTTATTTGAACTAAACAAAGAATATATTTTTTAAATAAAAGAATTCTTTTTAAATAAATTCAGAAATTTCATAATACAGAAATTATTACAATTTTTAATTTTATTAAAAAAAAAAAAAGGTTATACGGAAAGCGTTAAAAACGCTGCATCAACTTAGCTAAAACTTTACACAAATTAAAAAAAAAATTACACTGATTATTCCTTAAAAATTTATTGCTTTAGTACATTTTGTTAATTTTCAGGTGGTTTAAGGAAGACAATAGTGAAATTTTCCTCCAAACAAATTAATATTATTAAATTGAAAAATTGTTATCCAATTTTTTGGTTTTCCTACTATCAATGAAATACTATCGAAAAAGGATATATGGGCAACTTTGTAATTAATGCTTAAGTTTTCATGTGACTTTACTTAAATTATAAAAAACATTCCAGCAGTTCCGATCTCCAAATTTCACCAGGTTTAAATAACTAGAGAAACTGTTATATTTATATTTATTTTATGTGAAAATGATAAAAACATGGTTTTGTTTTTATGACGCATTTAAATAATTTTTAAGAATTTCAAACACTTTTTTAAAATTTCTGAAGATTTCAACTAAATAAAAGGATTTGTTTTAATATTGCAGGAATTGTTTTAAGATTTTGGAGAATTATTTCTTGAGAAAATATAAATTCAAGCTTAAATATTTTCTAGCACTCTTAAAGTTGCATTAAAGTTATCTTATGAAATCTAGAAACAAAATTTTGCAAATATTTAAGAATTTGGTAACCATTTGACTAAAAAGGATATATGATGAATTTATTTTTGTTTCGTTTTAACCCAACCAACTTTAAAAATGTATAGTTAATGAAAAAAAAAACATTCCTTCTATAACTTCCTTTTGAATTATTGGAGCAAATTTGTAGAAAAGGATAACCAAGGAAACCGCATAGAGTAAAACTTTGCGCTGCAAAATCGTTTATATATAAGATTTATTATAATTTTATGCTTGGAATTAACATATTAATTACTATAAATCATGTTATTATATTTATTGTAAATTCCACTAGTAGGAATTTATTTTACCAATTTTGTAATGATTGACCAACTTTTAGAACTTTAAAAGCAAAATCTCCATGTAAATATTAAAAATAATTTAATGACCAAAAAGATTCCTTTTTTTCTGTATAAAACTTTTAATGTGGCAAATTGTTTTATGATTGTCCTATGTATTAATTAAATATGTCCACTTTTATAAAAGACAATAGTCCAAGTTCCACTTAGAAATTTAATAAGGGCTAAGGTCCTTAAGAACCAAATGCAAAACCGGTAAAAATGTTTTGCTTTTTTGAAAAGAATATTGGCAAAATTTTAATTAAATTAACGAATTCCATAAGAAGACTAGAATTATATTCTTCTTTTATGTGTATTTTGTGAAAAAATTACATATTGGGGACTTTTTAATTTTTGTTTCTATTAAAAAAAAATTTGGGCTTTGCATACGTCATTCGATCTCTTAATATGCTGACAATTACGTATGTTTAAGATTTTGGGTAAAAGATATAATTCCCATATTCCGTTTTTTAATGTTAAAATTTAATTTATTTTAGCCATTAATACAATTTCTAATTATTTTTTTCTTATTTCTTTTTAGGTAAGTTAATAGGACAAGAATATAGTTTTTTCCTAGTGCCTGGCAAGTATTATATTTTGTACACATTAAAAAAATCGCTTACAGTTAAAAAAAAACACTATTTATACAGCTTTTTAAACAACAAGCAAGATGGCTTCATTCAGCTATACCGAATCTTATAAACACATGGTGTGAAAAGAACAGCAAGTTATATAAAGTAAATCTATTTTGTGCCACATCCACCTCAACAATCCCGCCCACATTTTGTAGGATGTTGTGTATTGCTACCAAGATGATTGTACTAATTTGTCAACAAAAAAATTTTTGACGTATGATTAATTTTAATTAACCTTTATCACGAACTGATATAAATTTATAGTATTTTATAATAAAAGTAGACACGAAAAGAGCTTAGTATAGATTTTAAGTTCACAACAGTCGAAAGCTTGTCAAAAATCAAACCATGAATTTTCTGTAATCTAAAGATTCTCTTTTCTTGTAAGCTATTTTTCTAATATCAAAATAATTTTCGTGGGAATACAAAATTTAATTTAAATGATTTTGTTATTCGTGCTTAATTCCCAATTTTTATTATTTCATAAAAACACTGAAATTTATTGTTGATGGGATAAGCTCTTCCTATGCGCATTTCACTGGTTGCTTAGGCCAGATCATCAGGAAAATTCATCCATAAAGATTTTAGAAAAACTAAAGATATTAAACCAAATAAAAATGTTAAGCGTATAAGAATTACAGAAACAGTTCTACTTGTAACAATATCAAAGTTTAAACAAACTCATCAACAATCAACAGTGAGTTTATCTCTCCTCACATTTTTTTCTAATATTTGAAATTTTTTTTTTAATTTGTCCTTTCTTCTCACTTAAGACAAACATTTTTCTAAACCATATCAAAGATTCCTATTTTTGAAGCTTCCTCAGTAACTTAACAATTCTGAATATTATTATGTAACTATTTCAATATATTTTCCCACTAAACTCTACTTAATATCTTAACAAAATCTAAAACTATTCCTGCACAAGCAAAAAAAAAATCCAATATATTTTTAATAATTGAAAAAAAAAAGTTTTTAGTATTTTTGTAGAAGTTTAAACTAAAAATTTTTCAGTTAACAAGAGTAATGAAAGCAGAAGCGGGAGAAATTTTTTTCAAAATACAACTAAAATCCTTAAATGTTACCATAGAGATTTCAAAGCGGATTAGTGTGTCACTTTAGTTAGTGAATGATTAAAGGATGGAAAATTGTGTACAAAATTTTATTTTTGTTGCTGTTTACGTTACTTGCTTACACCATACAAAAAGTAACTTGAATAAAACACAAAAAATCATGTGTGCATGTTAGTTTGAGTATACGTGTGATTTATCAATGTTGTAACAATGAACATGATGCATGTACGTTGGATTTTGTTTCAGAGTTTTTGAAAGCAAAAACAGGGTGTGGTAATATGATATTTTTTTTTTTTTGAAACAGGTGTTATAAAAACATAAAGTCCAAACTAGAATTTCTGTAAAATTAATGAAAAGGATATGTGATAAATAGAATCCTTTGAAAAAAAATATGTAAGCTCAGGTTTAATTATGAGGCATTGCTGAAAATTTTTTTTTAACTTAAACTATATCATATTAAAAAAAAAAAATAAATTAATTTTTAAAACTTTTCAAAAAAAGGATATATGTCAAGCTTTTTTCTCAAGGCACTAAAATTCCTTAAAATTTGATATTTTATAGCCACCACTTAAATACACTCAATCTATTACTTTTCTTTTAATTATTTTAGGTATTTCAAAAAAGGACATATGAAGGATTAAAGCAAAAGTAAAATTAGGCAGTTAGACATCTTATTTGTTAATGAAAAATATCCGATATTATTAAGTTGCATTACATTAAAAGGGGTTACTTAAGCAATATTGAAAAATGTTGTTTAAAAGGACACATGTATAAAGGGATGTGTCCTTAAAAAATCAGCAGGTGCTTGCATATTTTTTTTTGCAATTTAAATTAATTTAAACTATTTCTGATAGTTTGAGTTTCTTATACGATATCTTAATTTTTAATTATTAGAACTTTAAAGTTATTTTGTTAAAAAAAAGGATATGTGGCATTCTTATTTCTTGTTGCGTTAAAGTTTACGAAACATTGTGGATTTATACAAAATAATAATACACATTATTTCTACAACTTTTTATTCAAATATTTACAGTATTTAATACAAGGACATTTAAAGAATTAAAAAAAAACGCAATTGTTACACTCAAAAACCTTTCTTAAGTATATGAAATAAACATCAAGAGGAATTCCATTTTAAATATCACCCACATTTGAGATTTAAATCAACTATATCTACATTTGTACTACTACATATGTATATATTGTTTTTAATTTCAAAGCTTCAAATTGCCAACTGCATTCCTTTTATATTTGCCTGCATCAAACTTTGTGGATTCATGGACGATACTAGAATACATTTTTTCTATAAGTTTTTCTTACAATATTTGAAATATATATTTTTAAGGAAGGTGCCCCTGTAGGCTGGTTAGTAATGAGTTAGTCTATCAGTGCGGTGATTGCAGGTTCGGTTCCCGCTAGAGACTCTGGTATGTTTTACTTTAATGGGCTGAACGTTTCAGTTACTATTGCGCGTTTAATTATTTTCGATTATAATAAGTAATTGTAAAAGTAAATTTAAGTAAAATTGATTGTTTTAAGCTCTAATTGATGTATAAAAAGCACTCAATTTGATTAATTTAAAAAATTGTTAATTTTTTTTTGTAAAATTTTTCAAAGTTGAAACCGCTTAAAATAAAACACTAAATGACAAACATTGTATTATTTTACCAATTTCAGCTAAATTTTGTAAACCTGCACAACATAATAAAACTGCATAACTACAGGCGGGCCTCGATTATCCGTGATCCGGTTAACCGGTAACCCCGATTAACCGTGATGGCCAATGATCAGTCTTTTGTTTTTTGCTTGCAATGTTTTCAGATTGTTTGCTTCGATTTACCGTGATAACCTCAATTATCCGTGATGGCAGTTGAAAATTATTTGACAAACAACATCACACGACTTTTTTTAAAAAATTGTATTTTTTTTTTGCTTAATGTCCTTTTTTGTCTCATGTTTTTAGTAGAAAATTTAATTTCAAAATGTAGATAAACTTCATAAATATTTTTTTTTATTGTAAATATGTACGTTCACCAATGTTCACTTGTTAAATAACAAAAATATTAAAAAAAACTGTATAATCAAAATTGTTATTCGATTAACCGTGAAAATCGATTATCCGTAATGCGTTGGTCCCGACCATTACGGATAATCGAGGCCCGACTGTATTTCCAATAAAATGTTTGTATCTTGGTAAAGAATATTCGAAAGTTGAACTTGATATCAAATACATGAAGCGCTCATTAATATTGACAAATTTATTTTTCTAATTAGCGCATGCTAGAAAAAAACCAAACAACATTTTTAATAGTTTTGTACTTAAAAAAAATTAATATCTAACAAACGTTTTTTAATATTGACAGTTTTGTTATTCCTGTGATTTTATCCGGTTTTGAAAAAAGGGATATATGGCTTACACTGTTTCCATAGCATTTAAATAAATAAATTTTCTATCAAGTTCAAAGAACATTCCTACTTAATGTTTTTACAAATTATTTGAAGTTTTAAAAAAATGATTTTACAAATGCTGCTTAAAATCTTAGTGATATTTGGAAAATACCAATTACTCCCTTGAAATATTTGTCTTTACTTGATCCTGCCAACTTCTGTTGATTCGTTAAGTATTCAGCGTTTTTTTAAGAAAATTGTTTATGGGAAACATTCTTCTTATCGCATTTAAAACTGTAATACATTAAGCGATTACAGAAAACAATGAAAATTATTATTATTAAACATTTTCTTAAACAATGTTCGTCTTTTTGGGTTCGTAGAGAAAAAGGACATATGGCGGACTTTTTTCCTACCGGACCAAACAAAGTCAGTGAAATTTTAGAGGTGCATAGAGACTTACTGAACACATTCTGCAATTATTTAAAAAAAAAGATTATGTATTATTTAACAAGGATATGTAAAAAGTTTTTATTTAATATTCCAAATAAGCAGAAATGCTGCGCGTTAACCAAAAAATAGTTGATATTTATTTGTAATTTTTGTAAGACTTAAAAAAAATATTTGGATGATCCCTTAAAAAGGATATATTGCAAAAAAATTTTCCTAGAGCACTAAAGTGAAAAAATTTAATACATTTAAAAAATTATGTTAAATACGTTCTTTTTAGCAATTTTTTTTTTTTTTTTTTGTAAATTGCTGAAAAATTTAAAAAGGATATACGTCAAACTCTTGCCTTGGGGCTTCAAAATCCGAAAAATTCTATAAACTGAAATTATATTACTTAAAGATATCCTTTAAACTTTTTTTTTTGTAATAAAAAAAAACCTTTTTTATATAAATATTAACGAAATTTAATTTAATTATAAATTGAATTTCTGTTTGGTATTTTAATGAGTTTTCCTTAATTTTAACCGTAATAGAAAAGGGATATCTGAATAATTTCACTTTTAAGCCTTTAGGAAAGGAATAAAAATGAAAATATCTAACATTCTACAATAAATACTAAATTAAAATACAATAATATTGCAGAATTAATGGGGTTATATTTTAAAAAAATATAAAATATACTAATAATTCTAAATTATGTCTTTTCTACGACCTTTTAAAGCTTTTAAGATAAAAAAAGCAGCTTTTTTATTTATCTTGAGATATAAGCAAATGTTATTAAAAGAAAAATAAACATTCCAACTGGCTTGTATGCCTTAATTCACACGAATATTGTGGTTTTTTGTGGTTTAATTTTGTCAAATTTAGGTCGTTATAAGGAAAAAGGATATAAAGAACATTTCCTCTCAAAACTTTAAAACTAAAGAAATTATATTAATATGTAAAATAAATATTTAAAATATATAAAAATGGTTAAATGACAAGCTGTATTTCTTAAACTTGAAAAATTGCATAAGCATTTATTTATTATTAGCACATAAAACTATGCTTGGTCCACATCTTAGGCAATTTGTTAAAATTTTTGCAACAATTTTTTTGAAACATAAAATTATTATTTTTTATTAGTAATACTATATTTATTGATTTAATTTTCTTATAATCAATTTACTTGATAAGAAGACAAATTTATTTATTTCTTTCGTCTCTAACAAAAAAAGGATACTTGAGTATCTCATTTATTATGAAATTAAATCCAAGAAATGGCTGCCACAACTCTTGTCCACCCTTTCAGAAATCCTTTCCCTTTAAATTTTATTTTACTTATTTAACTAATTCAAAGAAACTCTTTTAGCAAAACTCTTTTAATGTTTACTCCATTAATTTTTTATAAATCTCTTTTTATTTTTGCTTATATTTATATTTACGCCGTTGTTTTTGCTTTTGCCTTCATTATTTGTTACTACAACTAGGTGACCCAGTCACTAAAAGTAGTTTTTTTTATTGTACGTCAGTTTGTGCCTCCAAAAAAAAGTTCTTATACAAGAGCTTCTATCTATATAACTTTTTTTAATTAAAACTATGGTGTTATGAATATCCGCCAAGTTTTTTATTTCATTTATATGTTGTTGTTTTTCAGTTTTTTTCTCTGTGACTTTATCTAGTCCATAAAAAAAAGAAAAAAAAAATTGATAAAGTTTGAATGGAACTAAAAGTTGGCAAAAAAAAATTAACGAAAGATATAAATAAAAAAAATAGCAATAAGCTTTGAAATCAGAGCAAAAAAGAAATAAACTTTAAATATTGGATAGATATTTTACATATTTTAAGGAAGTTTTAGAAATTAATTTAAGTAACTGATTTAGAATTTAGTTATCTCAATAATGATATTCTTTAATTTGAAAAGAATGCAAACTTTTTTTTTAATTAAAGCTACAAAAAGAGTGGCTTTTTCGAGTTTAAAGAATTTAACAAAATTAACTTTTTTCCGAATAATAACTTTACCTTAAACGTTCTGCAATTTTTCTTTAATGTTAAAAGCGTTTAAGGCTTAAGACTCTTTAAAGAAAATCTATTATTGCCATTTTAGTTGCCTTAATTATAGTCTATTTTTAATTAAATTTCTTGGAAAACCTTAAATTTAAATGTTTTGCATTACAATTAAAAAAGGATATTCAACTATCAAGTCGAATTTTTCGGGAATTGCAATAAAATTTCAAAGAAATACTTACAACATTTTAACTCATAATTTTTAATAATTTCATTTTAATATCATTAAAACTAAAAGAATTTTGTTAAAAAAATTGTTTTTGTATTTAATTTTTTATAAAGTTAATTAAATATAATTTACCTAAATTGATAATGGATATAAAGTGCAGTTTATCATGAAAAACAAATTAATTATTTTCCAAAAAATTAAACACTAAAAATTTGTTTATGTCTGCTACAAAATTAACAAAATTTTGCAAGGATATTCATTGTAATACGAGTAATTGGTTCTGTGAGTTTTATTAAAATAGCCAATAGTTAAGCACATAAGAGACAATACTATTAATAAAAAATATAATTTTGAAATGGTTTTAAGTCACAATTAACACTTTTTTCAAGTCCCTAAGCTAAAACCCGCGAAGCTCTGCGCTTGTCTGCAGGAAAGAAACCAGAGTCTCTGGCGGGATTCGAGCCCGCAACCCCAGCACTGAAACTTTTATATTTAAAATGAAAAAGACATTCAATAAACCTTTTAAATTGAATTCAGTTTAGTTTTCACTTTCGTTTTTATGAGTTTGTTTACATTTTACAAATATTTAAAGCAAATTTGAAATGTTTCTAATAAGTAAAATTTAATTTATTAAAGGTACTTTATATTCGATCTTAAACAGCAGTTTAAAACCGAAATTCCATTAAAATCTTCAGAAATACAAACTTAATGCACAAATAATATTAATTCCATTATTATATTCTAGAAGAAATATTAACAATAAAAACTTTTTTTTTTTTTTGATTTTATTTGATAAAAAGGACATTTAAGGCGTTTTTTCATTTCTTTAGGAAAATAAACGAAATTCAGGTTAAGAACTGAGAACATAATTCTTTAACCTTTTTGAAAATTTCAATTAGTTTTAAAAACATTTGACTGTTTTACGAACTTTTCTTTACAAAAAGGTATTAAAAAATTTATTCAAAATATGACAAAATATTTTCAAGTAAATAAATAATTCGGATTACTAAAAGAAATATTGGTAAACAAAACTTTCTATATATTTGATCTTAATTGAAATTTTCAAAGTTTCAAAATCAAGCATTTTTAATTTTAGTTTAGAGAAATGGAAGTCACTCGAATGTCCTTTTTTTAAAAAACGTTTCTATTGGCTTGAGAGTGTCAAATGCTTGAATAATTAATTCAAATTTTAAACAATTTTCAATAAGATTTTAGTTTAATGTAAAGGACAGTAAAACCAAAATTTTTTTGATTTTTCTTAAATTATAAAGTGAAGCCTTGAATGTCCTTTTATTAATTTTCATTTATTTTATTTTTTAAAAAAAGAACATTTGAGTGGCATCCATATTTTTTAATTAAAATTAGCAATACTTGATTTTAGAACTTAGAATATTTAAGCAAAATCGTTCTTCAAAATGTCATTGAATTAAAAAAACATTAGGTGTTTCTTAGGAGATTTTTGAAAGGACAAATTTTAAAAAATGTTTTAAACATGTAAGTGTAGAATAAGTTTTAAGCTTAGAATGTCAAGTATTACATATTAAAAAATTCATAAAAAATTTTTTGTTTTTTAAACCTCTGAAAAAAGGATATTCAAGGCGCTATTTGTTTCGCATGTTAAAACTTACCAAATTTGACTATAGGAAACAGGACGTTAGACTACAACCCTTCTGAAATATTGATTTAATTTTAAACGCATTTCATTTATTTTAAGGACTAAACAAAAAAATTATCATATTCAAATCTATTAAAATAAAGTGCTTTAGAATACTTTTAGGGTAGTATCGTCTTTTCAAAAATTCTCTTTTTTCCTACAAGCAAGACCGTCTTTTCCTGCAAAAACACTTTTTTAGCTTTTTTCATAGGTGTCATTCTTAAGTTTCTTTTTTCAAATTTATTATTTATGGCAACATATGGTATATTTAACAACCTCAATATGTATAAAGAAAATAATTACGTTAACACTTAAAAGAAGAAAAAAAAAAATAACAAATGTCACAAAAAATCTACACGTTTCGCTTTTTAACTTCTTTGAAATTTGTTTGACGACAACTTACAAACGGTTTCTTTAAGGAACAAGACTTTTTTCGATTTCTAAAGAATTTACGAATAACATCCTTTAGAATATCAAAAACAACACATACAACTCAACACCACTCGTTATAATTTAATTTTGAAACAGACAATTTCCTCTGAATAAAAACTAACAAAGTATCATATTTTTTTATTATTAATAAAAAAATCTTTTTTTTATAAAATTTTGATTTATTTCATGCCTAAGAGTATGCTACAGAAACATGTATAAATATTTTATTGTGAAATAAAAAATAACATTAAACATACTTATGCACACAACGATGTAAATATATAAAAACAAAAATGCCATAAGTATTTGGTAACAGTTTGAGAGAGCTTTGACTTCCTGGTTGAAATGTTTTATATATGACTTTTTTATGGCAATAAAATTATAATTTAATGTGTCTATAAAACATTAAAAAATGGAAGGCAGAGATACCTAAGTGAGAAACAAAATAAAAATCACATACTATGAGTTTTTTTATTGTGACATTAATAAGAGGCTAAATAAAAGTGCTAGTAAATGGCGCAAAAAAATATATAAAAATCAAACACGTTCGTTATACATCGTTTGTTATATTACTTTGGCAGTCTTTTAGCCTTTTATAAGCTCTAATGTGTGAATTTTTGCAGTTAACGTTTCTTAGTGACTTAAAGTTAAAACTTATTAAATTTTTTTTGTAGCATACTTAAAGCCTTATTGAGGAAATGCTATTAAATTTAAGTTTCAGCGAAAAAAGGATATGCGGCGGACTTCGGTTTAACCATATCAAAATTATTGAAATTTGGTGCACATATAAATCAGCTTATTGGACATTCATTCTAAAAACTTTAAGCGGAAACAAGATTTGGTTGGATTTTTTAGAAGTGAATTTAATAAAATTCTTAAAAAATTTACTTTTTTGCCCTTAAAGGAGTGTTTTAAATCACATAAAACTGTTTTTTATTTATTTATATATTTATTTTAATCCGTTTTATAGGCGAAATATACGATTTCGAAAAAAGGATATATGGCAGACTAGATTAATACTTATGCAAATTCAAAGAAATTTTGCACACGTATTAACGAGCATATTGTACATTCATTTTACTAACTAAAAACAAATTTAACCAAATTTGGGGGATTTTTTTGCAAAAAAAGCAATATATTAATTTCATATTTCCCTAAATTAATTGCCTTTATTTAGTTCGGACCCTTGAAATGTCTTAAAATTTCAACTGACTTACACATGTTTAACGCAAACAGCTACTATGTTTTTATAAATCTAAGCGGTATTTTTATTAATCTAAGCGGCATTCAAATAGACAATTGCAGCTTAATTTCTTTAAGCATTTTTAATGTAATAATATAAATATCTAAGCTGATAAAGATAAGGATATATAGAAATTTTAAATTTTACATGAACGAATTTAATCAAATTTAATATGTATATTGTTTAGCACATGACACATTCATTTTCAAAATGACACAAGAATCTAAGCAAATTTTAAGAAAATGTTATTCAAGAGGGCTTAACGCTATTAACGAAAAAGTAATTATTGTTTTTTAAGGTATTTTAAATTACATAAGACTGCTTTAAATTTTTAAGTATTTATTTCTATTTACGTTAAGCTACATCATGTCATAGCCGAAAAAAGGATATAAGAAAAAAATTGTTAATTTTTAATCAAATTCAATGAAATTTCGTACGCATATTAGTATGCATACTTTACATTCATTTTATAAACAAAAAGAGCAAAATTTTCTTAACAAAGTGGTAAAAAATTCACATCTCTTTTTTAATCTGCCTACATCAAGACTTTCTTAAAGTTCTTAATGTACGTAAATTAATAACATTTATAGTTAAATTGTCAAAGTATCCAGATAGGATATATAAGAAACTTCCATTATTAAAGAAAATTTTGATTAATTTTAAAAGAATTCAATAACTGAAACGCAACTAATTGTTCTTTTGTATTTACTTATGTAGTCGACTTAAGGCTTTATATGGAAATATACAAAATTTAAGTTATTTTTTTTTAAATTAGCGAAAAAGGATATATGGCAGACTTCGTTTCTTCCCAATTAAATTCAAAGAAATTTTGTACACAAATTAATCATTATATTTTATATTCATTGTGTAATTATCCAAGAATTCTTTTTATATAAATATTTTTTTACCAATTTTTTCTTTAAGCAAATTGTTTAACTTAAAAAATTTACTTTAAGGCTTTGGCATTTATGATTTGTTGCTTTTTCAAATGCCAGTTTTATTGAAAAGGATATACGGCAAACTTTTATAGCTTAAGGACTAATTGCATAAGGTTTATTACATACAAATATCCAAACTTAATTACTTTTTACACCGAATCACAGTTTATGTGCTAAAAATTTAAGAAAATTAAAAAAAAAATTCATATTCATAAAATTTCTTAGATCAGCCAACGTATCTGCTTTTCCTTAACTTCTAATTAGCTTTAGATCTTCTTTCTGCTAACAATGTCTTTCTGATTTAAATTCTTTGTATAGTCTTCCTTTTTAATATAAACGTTAAAAAAAAAGAACAAAAATAGAATACTTACAATAAGTTCTCCTTTCCTTTTTAATTTCTTTCTATTCTTAACATTGACATTTTCGTTAATGTCTTAAAGTCATAAGAGATAAAAAGGATAATTTTTTTTTCTTAACAAAGGCAGAAAATGAAGGCACTTATGTAGGTATACGCTTAGTTGAACTCAAAATAATGTCAAATAAAAATTAGATTAAATTATTGTTTTTTTATACACAACTTGATGCTGTCGTGAAAAAAAATAAATTTGAAAACAAAGGAAATTTGTTAGCATTAAAAAAATATTTAAATAAATGGTTTTAAAGAATGATAAAAATAAGTAAAATTTGAGGCCATAGATGTAAAGAAATAGGAAGATAAAGTTATTAGCCTATAACGAGAAACACAAAATAAAATAAAATATTTGCTGACACGGAAAGATTTCAAGGTTTTGGTTTTTCCAGCACTTTTCTTAGGATTTATTTTTTGACTTAAGCTTAATTTATATATAGTACTATCTTAAGACGTGCGCTTCGCATACCCTGTTAAAATAAAATTTGTAAAATTGTTTTTAACAGATCTCTTGCATTGATAACGAAGCATTTTGTAAAAATGTAAACAATTATATTGTCCTTGTGTTGGAAGTTCCACACTCACATTTTAGGTTTAGCTCGCTTTTTGTATTAAAAACCAAAGAATTTGTTTCAAAGAATGAAACTTTTACTTTCTGAAAATAGCTGACCGTACATCTACATGGTGGTATTGGCATTGCTATGTTGGTGTATTGGTTTTTTTGTCCTGTTTTTGGGACTTTCGTTTTTTTTTTTTTTTGCACAATTTGTTAATATGAAATCTGTAAATGAGAGTTGCCACGCCTACTTGAAAATTAACAAATATGTTAAGAACTGGTAAACAGAAAATTTTTAAGAAAATTTCAGGAAAATCGATTAATTAGTTCAGTAGTCTATAGGCACTTAATAAACACAATAACTCAGTGCACTTCACTACCTCCATATAATTTTCAAACCCACAAGATATGCAGCGTTTGAAATTTTAAAACGCAATATGAATTTCTGTAGAAAACAACAATAATATTACATAATATTTTTTACTTTATTTTTGCTTTCAATGTAATTTTTGGCGTTGCGTTTAACACAATTAGGACCTAAATTGTATACTAAATGTACCAAGTTTAAAACCCCAAATCTCTATAAGAACAGCTGGATAGTAATTACATGTATTTGTGTGTACTAATATAAAAAGCTGTAACAGTTGTAGGCATAAACCCATAATTACATAATAATGGCAAAACAGTTAATGATATTTATTTCTGTTTTACAAACAAAACCACATACACACACAGAGACAAATAAGTTTTTATATACGTACATATATTCCCTGCATACACATATAAACAAATATTAGCTAACACCCCCTCATCAACCAAACAAATACACTTAAAAAACAACAACAACCAAATGCAAAAACACACATCCTTTTGTAAAGCACGTTCTTACATACATTTTGAAATCAAACAAATATTTTACGTGTTTGAGTGGTACGGCAACAAGTGCATGTTTTAATGTATGAGTGTTAGTAAAAAAGTAACATAAACAACAATAACAGCAACAACAACAAAAAGGATACACATACTGGCGGTAATAAAAACTGGGAGTAATTTTTTTTAGCTCTGCTTTTGCTTTTGTTGTAACTTGTATGTTTTTCATGTAAATGTTGGCTTAATAAACAAACAAAAACATCAAAAAATGTACATAATAATGACAACAATAACAAAAGCACCAACAATATCAATTGAAAAAATAACTGTAGCACCAATAACAACAGCAAAGCAAACCTTGTTAACCATTAGTTGTGTAAACAAGTGATTTTTTTTTGTTTGTTGATTTTTTGTTACATTTTGTTTGATTCTTTTTGTTTCTTAATATTTTATGTTGATTTCCGTGAAATATGTTAATGATAGACGTGCATTAACAGAAATTTTTGGCAATTAGATATTTGAATATTTTAGGATAAAGTTGATTAAAAAAATTGTACTAAAATAAAACTTTGTTTTAAACCATCTGACATGATGAAATGGCAAGTTAAAAAAACAAAATCACAAAAAAAAAGGATATGTGCGACACTTCTGGATTATTACAAAAAATTGGATAAAATTTGGCACAAACATAAACAAACTCAAAATATGTTCAAGTCCCGAGTTTGGGAAATATTCAAAATTTTTGTTTCATAAAAATTAAAATGATTCTAATAATATTTTATTTTATATGTGTACACGCAGAGAAAAAATATGGTTGGGCATGGCTACGGCAACTACACTATGTTTATTGTATTATATTATTTTATACGCAAATACAAAATTTATATTAATGTATGCCTATTTAATTTAAATTTTCATTAATTTCTTCTGAAACCTAAATTTAATGTATCTAAAAAAAGGATACAAATGAAGATTGTGTATACATGTATTTGTGAAACTCGCTAAAACATTGTACAAAAATAACAACCATAAAATAAAGAATGTCCAAAGTTTGAGGTATCATTTTAATTTAAATAAAATAAAAAGTTTTTCATTTGAGATATTAAAAATATTTTATTTCGTTTATTACAAATAGGTTTCGGTTCAAATTAAAAATTATGTCACTCAAGTGACACTTCATCTGCCTTGGCAGCCTCCCAATTATTTACCAAAATTCTCACGTTTTTCCATAAACTGTTGTCAATAGTTGATCTCTGCTGGATAATGTTGTTTTTAAGCCGTTGTTGAACTGTTGTGGGATTATTGCTGTACACTTTAAATTAAAAAAAAACGCACAAAAAATAATCTAAATATGTCAAATCGCACAATTGTGATGGCCAATTTACTCCACTTCTACGAAAAAAATTCTATTTTCGAACTTTTCTTTCCAAAGTTCTACTGTTTATCTTGCTGTGTGGCAAGTGCCGCCATTCTGCTGAAACCACATTTTCTCTACGTCTAAATAATTAATTTTTCGCCACAAAAAGCTTCAGATCATTCGCCTCTAGCGATTTCCATTCACCGATGATACCTCAAATTTGGACACCCTATTCATTTGTTCTTACCGTTGAATGAATTCATTGATTTAACGGAAGGTTTAAAAGCTCGGTCCATAAAAAATTTAAAAGAAATTTTATTAAATAATATTTTCCAATTCTTAATAAATTGTTAAAAACTTGGAATTTTGTGAAATACGTATGTGAAATTCTAACAAAAATATTGATGCAGAACTTCTGTACAAATTGGACAAACGGAATAAAATTTCGTATAAACACTCCAGGCCTTAACATAAGCTTGTTTTCCAATGTCATTAAACATTAATCTTGATCATAAAAAATTTTAAATTTATGTATTTTTAATCTGCATATTTTTGCAATAATTTTCGAAAATTGCGATTTATTTTTAAAAAATATAAAATCGTTCAGAAATATATGAACAACTTCCATAAAAACAAGCAAGCACCTACGAACTCAAAATTCGTTCGTTTACACAGCACAGAAAAATTATCAGTAGTTTTTTATCAATACATAATAAACAAATGATTAAAAAAGTATTTAAATTTATCAATTTTTTTTTTGTTGAAAGAAAATTAAAAATATAATTTTGATTTAATTAACATTTTAGTTGTTTGGAATTAAAATATTAATTAATTAAACAAAAATTTTTTCGTTTAAAATAAAATAATTTAAACTTGTTGTTGGAAATTGTCAAAATCAATCAACACATTGTTTGAAACGGCTAAGTTTTTTGATCATTTGTTTAATTAAAATTAAAAATAACATTTATCGAAAACAAAAATATTCAAAATATTAAATTTTTACAATTTTTAGTAATCAATATAATCATTTTGGTTATAGGCGCAAAATCTACAAATTGGTTGCTTGGTTCTGTGAATTTTGTGATTAGAGACAATTTTAAATTTTTTCTTTGAGTTTAAAGTTAATTGAAACGAGATCATGGAGTCTATGAAATATTTTGGTTTGTAAAAAACTGTATAAATTCCTATAATTTTGTAGAATTTAAAACATTTTTTTTAAGGCTTGAGAATTGTTTGCAAAATTGTGATTTAATATAATTTTCTCATATCTTAAAAAAGGATATATGCAAATCTTATCTATAAACATGTTAAGCTTGAAAAAAATTTCTTTAGACTTTCGCATTAACAAAATACGTTCATTTTTCAAGTTTAAATTTAATTAAAATAATTTCGTGGGAATAAAAATGTATTTTTTTTTATTGAATAATTATCGACATAAAAAATTCCACAAATTTGTTGATTCTTGAATTAAAATTTAGCATATAGAGAACCCAAGCTTCCAAATTTTAAATAAATTTTCGTTAAACTGTGATAAGCTTAGAAAATCAGCCTACAAGAAAGCCTAAAGCTTAAGTGGCACAGTATAAATAAAAGTCGTTTCAACGTCGTTCGTTCACTTTTATATATCCTTTTTTATATTTATTCAGTAACATATATTTTTTTATTGCCTAATAAATAGAAATAAAACTAATTATTTAAAATTTACGGAACGATTGAGAAATTCGTTTCAAACTATTTTTTTTTTTTAAATTTGTTTTCCATTAAAAGTTTATTTAAGTTAAAGCACTAACCATCGTTCGCAGAATAGCTTATAAATGGTGTATAGTGTCATGGATATTTGCGCATAATTTTAATTTTATTTACAAAGTAGTTTAAAAGCTCGACATATATCCTTTTATCTCTATTGTATTTTGTAAAAAAAAAACTATATAAAATACAAAAACAAAAGAAATGGAATTAAAAATGATTGTAGTTATTCTAAAAAATTATTAATCGTTATATTTTTCTGTGGCTAAAAGGAAAAAGTGATTTAGTTCAACTTAAGAAGAATTTTAGGTTATGGCACCTTTGTAATCTTTATGTTAAAAAGAACCCATGGACAAAGTTTTAATTATTTTTTTAGGAAGTAATAGCAAAATTACTTTTTTTTATTTCTATTTTTTTTAATGTACAATAACAGTTGGAAAAAAAACTTAAGATAACTTCCGATCTGTGAGCTAGAAATAAGAACTTAAGAAAAACTATAACTTAACTTTAAATCTAAAATTGCTTTCCTGCAAAACAAAAAAAAAACTCGAGAACTTTTTCCTTATTGCCGGAGATTTATAGGAAATTTTTAATTTAGCAAAATTTAAAACTTAATTTTATAAAAAAAGTTTCCGATTAATGCAATTCTTTTCGGATTGAATGATAAATAGTGTTGTGCAAACTTATGTAAAAATTTAATTAAATCGAAGCTTTATGAAAAAGTGCACAAAATATTTAATGAATGAACAATATTTAAGTATTTGACATTTTTTGATGTAGCAAAATTATAGGAATTTGCAAAGTTATTTCAATCAAACCACTTTAAGAATTCGAATGCCTTCAAGTCTAAGCAACATCTGTTCAAAATTTTATTTTATTTCATCAAGTTTTGCAGAAGTTTGCCATATATTCTTTTTTCTAAAATTTATAAAGTTAATAGAAATTAAAATGGTACAAATTTTAATAATAATTCTTAGCAAATTCATTTTATATTTTTTTAAGTAAACTAAAATAATATTCGATTAATAGTAAAAAAATTTGCTTCAAATTTCAAACAAACCGATTATTAGTTTTAGAAATCTAGCGAAATTAGCGGGGTGAATTTTAAATGAATGTATTCATATTTATGAAAGAATTTAGTTCAAATCGGTGTTATAATTAGAAAGTGCTTAACATATCCTTTTTATAAATATATGCAAAATATTTGATTTTTAACAAATTAAAAACAAGAAATATTTTTGATATTTGCATTTTTCAAAGTAAACAATTACAATTATTCCTATAGCTATAGAAATAAAACCAAATTAATAGAACGAATGGCTTTAAGTCTAAATAACATCTGTGCAAAATGATAATTTAATTGATTAAGTTTTCAAGAAGTTTGTCATATATCCTTTTTTAAGTTTTTAGATATTAAAAAAAGAGTATAAATGAAATTAAAATTTTAATAATTTTTCTGAAAACTTTTTTAAAAATTGGCTTTTTTAACAAGAAAATTAAAAAAAATTCAAAATTTTAGAAAATTTTGAGTTGCTTTTAAGCCTGGATATTTTGAGAATGAATGGCCAATAGTGTCGTTCACATTTGGACAAATTTTCAATTGAATGGAATGAGTATTTCAGAAGTTCCCTATATATCCTTTTTTTTTATATTCCTTAAGTTATAAAATAAAACCAGATTTTATTAAATTCGAAATAATAATTGTAAAGTTATTTTATAATTAACCTTTTAAAGTAAAAATTTAACCAAAATTAAAATGTTTTAATTGAAAATATATTAAATCATTTATGTTTATATAATTTTTCTTTTAGTTTTATACAATTTAAAATTTTTAAATTTCATTCAAATTTTTTTTTTTTGCTTTTCGTTTAATAAACATTTTTCTAAACGTAACTGTTCAAGCAATAAAAAGGTATGCATATTAATACCCAAAAATAGTTACCATAGTTATTGTCAGTTGTATGTTTATTTTTTTTTTTTTTTTGCGTTCGGTAATAGTCCAACCATGCTAATTTATATAAAACAGCACAATTAATAGGTTTGTA
This sequence comes from Pollenia labialis, assembly GCA_949318255.1. Lineage (NCBI taxonomy): Eukaryota > Metazoa > Arthropoda > Insecta > Diptera > Polleniidae > Pollenia > Pollenia labialis. The sequence goes on from OX439139.1 coordinate 15,416,984, forward strand.
AACCATAATTAACACCATTACAAAATGCTGACTTTTATGGTTTTAACAATGAAGGCAAGTGAAATATAATAGAACAAAAGCCAAAGAAAAAAAATTACAATGGTTTATAAGTCTGTGTCGAATCTTTAATACCCTCCACTGGGCATATGAATAATATTGGGAAATAGCGCTAATTACTTTAACTTTATTCGAAACGATTTTATGTGATTTGTAATTTCCAAACACATGGGATGTTTTAATATTATATTCGATTAAAAGAGGTTGAAGTTTTAAACATGGAGTGAGATTTATTGAGTAAAAATTGAAAATGCAGGTTTAGCTAGTTGGTATGAAAAGATACGATACATCTCTCTTGTCGTAAATTCGTCCCCCGGGTTAGGTTTTTCAAGCTCTGAGGATATCTGGTGCAATCTAAACCAGGGACTCCGCAAACAGCCAAAATTGACAGATCTCTAAAAATGTACAAGATCTCTTTTAAACAGTTATGTATATGCCGGAAAATGTTAGTGTCTTTGTTTCAAACTGTTTTCCTTCTTCTAAAATGCATATCTTTTTATCGTTTGAACAGTTCCGTTTAGTAAAATGTTTATTAAGCAAAAAACAAAATAAAGCAATTCATAAAGTGTTCTATTGTGTCATATTGGTTGTATGTGCTATACTTTTATGAATATGACATTAATGAAAATATAGCAAATACAACCAATAAGAAACAATAGAACACTTTGTGAATTGCCTGAAAATTAAAAAAATTTAAAAAGCTTAAATTGTATAAAATTAAAAGATTTGTAGATATTGTCGAAGTTATTTTCGGAAATACAAAAAAGTTTTATTCATTAACAACATTTTTTGTTTGCCAAATTCCCCATTTTTAGTCTTGATGAATGCACTGAAATTTATCATTGAGGAAAAGGTAGTTCCTGTTTGAATTTTATGGGCTACTTAGGCCAGATAATCAGGAAACTTTTTTCCAAAGACTTTTGAAAAGCTTAAGATACAACTGTAAAGCAAATGAGAATTACAAACACTTTCATAAGTCTTATATGCAATGATTTCAAAGCTTAGACAAAACACCAGCAATAAACAGTAAGTTTATCATTTCTTATTTTTCCTACTACAATTGGGTGGGTTTCAGTTATCAAAAATAAAAATTGCAAAATTTAGCACAAAACTAAATCTTGTTACTGAATAAAAAAAAGAATTGTATTTTTTTTTTATAAAAACATTTTAAATTTGATTGATTTCTTTACGAAAAATATTAATTATAAAATAACTTTACAAATACTTTTTTAATTTTAATAAAATTTTAAAATTTTTTTTTTTTTAAATTTCCAGATAATTTTTAAAAAAGGATATATGGAGAACTTTTGAAAACCTTTTTGAAACTTATTGAAATTTTGCACATATGCTAATGACACCTTATGCCATTTATATCCAAAATATCTTGGCTTTTAAGCAACACTAGACTGCTATAATTTAATTAACTTTATATTTAGATTACTAGAATAAATTCGTCAAAAACTTGGTTTTTTTCTAGAGAATTTTAAAAGTGGGCATGTGTTTGGATGAATATTTTTCGTAATGTTACATACGGAGTGAAAAGCTTAATATGCTTTAGGACACCACTTGGGTTGGTAAAGGGAAGGAGCAAAGGAAAAAATAAAATTAATACGTTTGTTAATGAACTAAGGGTGTCCTGGTAAATAATTCCAACAGTGTGGTACATTTCTTACCTTTTTTATTATTTGGAATGAATGAAAATGCCAACATTAAATTATAATGACCTGTAAAAATAATGTACACGTGTATGTGTGTGTTTTTGCTTTTTGTGAAACTTTATATGCTTAAACATATAGATTTATATGTCTATGTGGTAAATGTAGAAGTGTGAGAGAGCTTTTGTAATAATGTTTTGTATATGTTTTTTTTTTTTTTTTGGTAAATTATTACCCAGAAAATAATAGTAAATGAAAAGGGGAGGGAAGAAGAAAAACCAAATAATACAGGATATAATGTAAATGTTATAAATAAATTTTATGAATAGTAATAAGTAATTTATTTGCGACAGGAATAAGTAATTGTACATTAAGTAAAGGGAGACATATGACTGCAATTTTAGCTTTTTGTGTAGTCTCACGTTTCCCTTATACTTTTAATCTACCCGCTGCTAATTAAACATAAATCATGGCATATTATAAGCTTCATTTACAACCTTTATGCTAAACACCTATAAAAGTAAATGTAACACACTTAAAAGAAACAAACCAAAAAATTATTCATACACATGATATTTTATATTAATAAACATATAAATGTTTACATTCACACTCACCAATAAAGCCAAACACATACACAAACTCACTTCTGTACTATTTTTACAAAACGGAATCAGTATAAATGCCACAAGTCTAAAAAAAGGAAATAAAACTGTGGTCGTAACTTTTTCTGGGAAAACAAAATCATCATAAATTTAGCTAATAAAGGAGTAAAATATAAAAAAAATATGGAACTCATATAAAAATTGTTTCTAGTTAATAATGACTTATTGCTACACTTTGTTTCATTTAATGCAAAAGATTATGGTCTATTAAAATCGTTTTCACTTAGTTAGAACGTTTATAAAAAAAAACCTTAAAGAAAAAATATATCATTTAAGTTTAAGGCAAGTATTCTGTATTAAGTATAATAAATTTCATTTTGGCTGTTATTCTAGAAATTGCAAAGGCTTTTGCTTTTAATTAGACAATCACAAGCAAATTATGATAGTAAATTTAAGAATTAATGCTTCAATGCTTTTATAATTGGGAAGAATTCAAGGAAATGTTTTAAAAAAGGATATATGGGAAACTGTAAAATTATCTCCTTAAATATTTTGAAATTTTTCTTTTTGAAGATGCTTCGCTATTTCCCAGCTAAGGAGCGAACGGTCTGGTTCCATGAAAACCCTGCAGTAGTCAGCTTACGTACGGTTGCGATGCGTCAAGTTGTTTTTGAACGTTGGGGGTTGTAGTGCAGCACTGCCTTGGCTACCTCGTTATCGGAAATCAGTGTATCCAAATCCTGGCTGCTGTTTCATACTTCGAAGCAGCTCACGTTAATTATTGTTTTGGCCCAAAAACATCGAATAATCTTTCGTAAGCCAACGGTCAGCCAATTTGCTGTCGTCGTACATCGCTTTTTTATAAGTAAATTTTTTGTCCCATTGCCATAAAGCAACGTTAATACTTAACATAAATTAATAAATAAGAACAAAAATTATTAATTTAATCGCAAAAGTAATACATTTTATTCAGCTTATTTCATAATTTTTAAAATTTTTTATTAAAAAGGATATATGCGAAACTTTTGAAGTACAGCTTGAAATTAACTCAAAATACATTAAAATAATAGTAACATAAAATGCCATTCGTTTTCAAAGTTTTGCTAAAATTGGGCACAATTTACATCGAAAAATTTCAAATAAAAACGTTTCAATGATTATGATAACTGTTGATGTCAAATTTTTTCCTTAAGCTATTTAAATTAAATTTAAGGTGATTTTTTCATTTGCAATATTTTTGAAAAATGTTGGGAAACTTCCAAATAACTGCTTTAATATTTTAAAACTTTTGCTCAAATTATATTTAGAATTATAAGCCATTTACTTACACAATTTTAGTACAAAAGCTCAAGGTAATAACAATTATTCATCAAGAAAAATATCAAATTGAAAATCATGTTTAATAATTTAATTTTTATGTATAAATATAAAAAAATTTTGTAAATTTGTCCAAGCTTAGAAAAAAGGATATATTGAATACTTCGAAACTCCTGTTTAGAATCCGTTGAAAATTTGCATATATTAGTGACTATATATGCCATTCGTTCTCGTTATTTCAATGATGTTATGCAGGCCTAAAACTTTTTGTAATAATTTATGTAAAACCTGTAATTTTTTGGAAAACTCAATTTTTATAAATTTAATTTTCGGAAATAATATGATTGCATATACAAAACTAAAACTGAAGGTTAAATGTAAAAAATTTGTAAATGTTACAAAAAAGGCTAAACATTTGTATGATTATTAAAGTTAATAATTATAAAAATTAAAAAATTTAGTTTCTGAAATGTGTCTGAAATACCAAGAACATTATTTTAAATGTACATATAATTTTATTGTTTGCTTCGAAAACTTTTTGAATTCCATATTACTCTTGATTTAATGTAAGATTAAAAACTATTTGTGTGATTAGAAATTTATATAACTAAAAAAGGATACATGAAAACTGTTTTTAATAGCTGTGCATTTTGTTAGGCTTAGTCACAAATTTCAATGACACTATAATTCATTGTTTTTCTAGGTTTCATTGCAATTGTGTAACTTTAAGATAAAAACGTCAATTACGTTCCTCTCAAAATATGGACTGTAATAAGGGTGGATCTAGTACTGCAAGCGTTAAAGGGTTGCTCCAAAATTAGCAATCAAACTTTGAAAAAAGAAAGAAAGGTAAAAAGGTGATTTTTCCACTAAAAAGCGCTTCTTAAAATAAAAACACTCCCCTGATTCGGTTTCACTCGTTATAAAAAGTTAAGTTTTATTTAAATTTTTAGAATTCCACGTAACAAAAAAAAGAGGCTACTTTCTTCTATGGCGGTTATACAATGAATAGTGAAAAAATTTTCTAAAAACTTAATTTTCTCAAAATAAATATAAAAACAACTTAACGAAAGTACATAAAAAAAATTGAAAAAAATAAACCACCTGATGACAGTGGCGCCTCACAAAGATTTTTGTAATATTTTAGATATCCAGCCTTTAAAAAGTACAAAATATTTAAATTTTCTTACAAACGTTAGTGCTTAGAAATGATTTTGCTACATTTACAAAAGTAAAATAAAAAATTTTAAGAAATTAATAAAAAAAATTAAATTTTTTGGTAAATTTATTAAATTTCCAAAGTTATGAATAAAGGATATATGAGCCACTTTTTAACTAACGTTTAAATTTTGTAAATACTTGGCACAAATATTAAGAACAAAGACAAACATTCGACCATGAAAATTAATATCAGTTGTTCCCTCTTGTTGACTTTTCTAATGACATCGATTTAAAGCTTTTGCAAATATTATAAAATAAAACAAAAATTGTGGTTAGAAATGTCTCTACCATTAAATATTTTGGGAATTTTTTTTATAAATTTGCTTAATTTAGAAGCGTTTTATAACTTTTCAAAAAAAAAGGATATATAGAGAAATTCTAAAATACTGCTACAATCGAAAAAAAAATTTGATCATATATTGTAGGCTTTTTTTGACATTCGATCTACTAATTTCATTGCAATTGAACAATTTAAAACTTTTTAAAATTATTTCTTTAAAAAACATAAGTTGAAAAAATAAATTAATAATATAAATGTAACTAATGTGTTACTAAGCTGGCGTAGTTTCTCTATACATAATTTATATTTAAATCTCCTTCATAAAAATTAAAAATAAAGGATACATGAGAAACTTTTAAATTACTCTCGCCACTAAAGAGAAATTTGGCTTTAAGATTAATTGCCTTTTGATGCTTTCGATATCTTGACTTCGACAAGTTTAAGCAATTTTTAATAATTTGTACACGCTTTAATAGAGTACCAAGAACTGTTTTTACAAAAATATTTTTTTTCAACTTTATTTTTTTCTCAAAAGCTTTTAATAAAATTATGATTTAGATTTATTTAGGATAAATCTTAAAAATAATTGTCCATATCTAACTAAAATAATTTATGCAAGAATAATTTTCTTTAAAAAAACCTATTGTAGGTTTCTTTCATTTGTTTTCATAATAAGTTTCACTTTGCATTAAAATTTTATCAATTCCCGCAATAATCTCGCAATAATCGTAATCGCCATAATTTATAATCAAATTAAACAAACGTCTACCAAATATGTAAATAAATTTTATTTATAAGAAGCCACTTAAGTATTTTTTTTTTTTACCCTACACCACTTGTGGTGAATTAGGGTATACTTAGTTTGTCTTTCCGTGTGAAACTATTTAAAAATTCACTAAGGACCGCACAAAGTATATATATATATATATATATATATATATATATATATTCTGCGTCCATGAGCAATACAGACAGACGCACAAGGCTAAATCTCTGGATTAACCCTTGTCCATCTGTCTGTTAAAATCACGCTCACCTTCGAACGACTCAAAAGACAGGAACAGTATTGGCGTCGAACTTCTTATAAATCTTCTAAGCATCTTGGGATTAAAGTCCAAAACAATCGCTTCAGTAACAGCAAAGCTATGATTCCAAATTTTAATATTTCTTAAATTTAATTTTAAATTTTGTAAAGATTCGTCTAAAATTTACCGTAGGCCCCATAAAAAGACTTCTCCTTAAAAATTTCAACTCTTGGTGGAGGGTATTAAAGATTCGACACAGTCGATTCCTTCTTTTTATTCATTTTATTTTATGTGACCATAAAAATGTTAAACGAAAAAAGGAAATTTATATTTTAACAACATTAACAATCGTAGTAAATTATAATGTTTCAGAGAAAATATTTAATCCAAACGCACAAGCAAACATATCCTGGTGTGTATGTGCATTTATGTTCTTCAACCATGCGAATACAATGAAATGAAGGATGAATGTTTAAATGACTGGATGTAACAATGTGAATGTGAACAAATGTAATAAATAAATTTGTGGAATACATATAAAAAACGCTATCAGTGTCAGAGTAATTAAGCAGGGAATATGGAAAATATAGAACCCCAGCGAGTAACAATTTAAGTTCTTTTTCAAAATCATTAGGCTTTTTGGCCGAAATGACTACAGCTAAATTTGGCATACATAAGTTATTACAGATACAAACACTGTGTTAAAAATAGGATATCTGTTGTGAAACCAAGTATTCTCTAGTAATGTCATTCAGGCATTCGCTTAAATGGCAGCTTAAAAGAGAAGGCTTTTTGTTTTGAGTAGCCTGAAAGGTATATATTCAGGTGACCCACCTTTCACTGAAGCCCACTGAGCCTAGAGGTTATTAGCAGCCCCAAAACTACGACAGAATGCGGTGTCCTGGTCCGTCGCCCTTTCTAAATTCATATGATTAACGAAACAACGCAAATAAAAATGGCAAACTATTGCCAAATTGTATATATCTTTTGGTTTGCTGGGATCTGGTTTATCACATATTCTTTCGAACAAGTTTAAAGAAAAAATTTACAAATAGAACTGCAAACCTACAAAGTACAGGGTGGTAAAAAATGTGTGATATACTTTGAATCTGTAATAACTTTCTTTTTATTATTTTTTTCAGCATTTTGTGAAGTAGACTTGAGGAATTTAATACGAATAGTAACACAATCAATTTAAGCCATATAACGTATTCTGCGCTACCCTGTACAAATACATTAGTAACCATAACAATAATACATTTTTATTTACCAGAGACGTAGGAAAAATGTTTTCAAAAAACAAAATTAAAACAAAAAATAACATATTTTAACATATTTTTAATAACATACATAACAGAACATATGAAATAGATGAAGCAGATGAAGTCTGGAGCCAAATAGGGCCACCTTTTCTAGTTCGTATTATTAAAGAGTATATACTTAATTTATTTGGTTAACCCCTCCCACACCGCAACCAGTGTCCTTAATGTACGTACAAAGTTTCAACAATAATATAAACTCACATCTTTAGTTTTGGTACTACAATGTGGCAATGCACTACATTGTATTTATATACTTAATACGTGAATGCTGCCCTTATTGTTCTTCTTCTTTTTTTTTCGTTTGTTAACTGTTTACTACATATAGATATATAGATGTGTGTGTTTGTGTGTGTGTGTTAATTTTCCCATTGTAAATGTATGTATGTGAAAATTGACTTTTGCTTTTGTATGTAAGTAAATATTGTTAATTTATTATCCTCTAAATGGACTTTGTGACCAAGACAATTTTTGTGAATTCCTGTGAATAAATGAAACTGAGTACAATAAAAGCTGCTGCCATACACAACAGTAATACAACAATACATTTTAGTTTTCATATAAAAATCTGTGTGTGTGTGTGTGTGTGTGTGTGTGTGTGCGAGTGCTAGCTTAAGAAACGTTATAAGTATGAGTTTGTATATAATTTAGCGACGGTACAATGTCAGATGTCAGACCCATAAAGAAATCTTTAATTCCAAAAAAAGTTCTAAAACTAAAATAACAATAATATACAATATTAATTTAGGAAGAGAATTTTTAAAAAGGTCACAAAGCAAATTTCACTTTTTCTTGATTCTTTTATATAAAAATTTCATATATTTTAAAAGATTTTGTTAGTCGTGCTTAATTCCCAATTTTTATTCTTGATAAAAAACACTGAAATTTATTGTTGAAGGCATAAGCTATTCCTATGCGCATTTCACTGGTTGCTTAGGCCAGACAGTCAGGAAACTTCATTCAAAGATTTTAGAAAAACTAAAGATATTAAACCAAATAAAAATGTTAAGCGAATAAGAATTATAAGCAACAGTTTACTTGTAACAATATCAAAGTTTAAACAAAAACATCAACAATAAACAGTGAGTTTATCTCTTTTTACATTCCCCACTACAATTTCAAATATAATTTTTTTTCTTTAATTTTGAAAAACTTGTTTGAACACAAAAAAGCGAACAAGTATTTTAAAAAAATCAAAAAAAAGCAATGCAGTCCGTTCTAAGGAGGTACTATCAAATTTAAAATAGTACTTTTTCACATAAGTATGCACATTATTAAGTTTCAGTTGTGGAGAGGGGCTAAGACCAAATTTTTTGAAAATTCAGTTTTCGATGCAGTGCAATTGAGTAAACAAAACTACATATCGCACAATAAATCGTAAACAGGCACAGCTCAAAATGTATCTAAATCTTTTTGTTTTCATAAACCAGTGTCCATGTTCTGTAACTCCCGCGTTGAGAAATTTTACGCTTGAAATATGAGAAATGCATCAAAAATGCCATAGTAAATTGAAACAAGCAACTGTTTTTCTCATTTAACTGCGTCTGTAACATTTTTGGCGAGAAATAGCTGTCACGTAAGGCAGCTGTCAAATAAACTTACGAATAAAAATTGGGTGAAAAAATATTTTGACACACAAATATTAATTAAAAATGTCAAATGCAATGAACAATAACACGGAAGATTTTGTTCTTGATTGACTTTTCCATTGTTTAATTATTTTGCTTTCAACATTTTTAAAAAGAATTTTCAATTATTTTCTAAGATATTTTGTGAACAACAAACATCAATTATTTACATTATTTGATATAGGCGACGGTAGAATTTTCGCCACCGTCTCTCAAAATGTTTTAATTTTAGTAAATTTTCATCGCCGTCAACAATTTGTTTGGCTCGCGTTCTCAACGTATTATGACATTTATAACGTAACGACGTAATATCTTTTGAAAGTTTTCGACATGAGTTACAGACACGCTTTTTGTCCACCCACTTTCCGAGAACCCATAACATAATATATTTCGAAATATTTTGTTTCACATCTTTTCGATGCGAAAATTTTTCACCAGAATTACAGAACATGAGTTCAGTTCACAAACCAAATCTATAGCGATCACGAAAAATTCGCTTGCGTCACTGTCCTCTTTATTGTTTTTTTTTTTTTGTTTTAAAAACTTTTACTGACTTTTCTGATTGTATTTTATAATCTTCATCTTCAGATAAAATAACATTCTTAAAAAATTCCAGACAAGACATTAAAACAAAAATTAAAAGATTATTTTCCCTTTGTTATTTTACTACTTTAACAAGAAAACTAAACACAAAACATCCAACCAAATACTTTATCCTCGTTACACATGCTCAAAAAAAGAAAACCAAATAAAAGACTTTTGCGCTTCCGGTTAAGAAATTAATGAAAATAATTTTAAACTGATTTAACTTCCGGCATTAAGCGGAAAGAAACATTTCTGGCAAATTAGCCTTAATATAAAGCGCATTTAGACTTAACAAAAAGAAAGAGAAAAAACTTACTAAGACATGACTGCAATGAGAATAACTAACAGTACCCAAAACTTAAAACAAAACCACACAAAGAAAAAAAAGCTGAATTACAAGAGAAAATTGCAGAAATCTATTTTGTACTTCAGCCAGCCACTGACAAAACTTTTCGCAGAAAACTATAAAGCAAGACAAGAAAAAGCTTTTAAACGAGATGGCCAGAAAAACTTATGAAAACTATACAATATCGTATGGAAAAAAGCTACAGAAAAATGAAAAATTGCTTAAAGTTGAATCGAATATAAAGAAGAATAGAAGAACAAGAAGAAAAAATTGCAAAGCTGCAGCAGCATAAATTCTGTTTTCTATTCGAAATGTCTTGATGTTAAAACATGAACAAAGTTACTGCATACTAAATCTAAAAACAATGCTGGCAATACATGATTTTAATTCTTCTAAAGAAATGTGTAACCCATGTTTGTCTATGTTCGACTTTTTTTCCTACACATCAACTTTTTTAAGTTAAAATCATTTTACTTGTTTCAAGCAATGTTCCGAAATACATTAAAAGGATTATCCTTTAAAAGTGATTTTTTAACGAAACGGAAATGTAGTATTGTTAAAGTGATAAATTGCCACTGAGGAGTTGAAAAAGAGAAAGACTTACTGAAAAAAAATTGATTTTTCAGACCGAAACCATTAAAAGAAAGAAATATAAGACAAAAGAAATTGCTTTAAGGATATAAATAGAAAATAAAATAAAAGGGCTTTAAAATATGTTCTTGTTAAAAAAGGGTAAAAGTAACTATTTGAAAGTAATTTTGTTTTCAAAATAGTACTTTACTGAAAAATGTTTCTTTTTTTTGCAACAAGGTACTTTTTGTAAAAAAAAAACTTCCTTGTGAATAATATACTTTTTTGTATAAAAGATATACATATTTCTGTAAAAAAGGTCTTTTATGCGAAAGTTTATTTGTCTTTTTTTTTGTAAAAATATAGTTTTTTGTAACAAGATACATTTTTGTAAAAAGTATTTATTATAATATCTTACTCTTTTAAAGATCAAAGCGGTACTTTATTGCTTAAAACCTAATTTATTTTATTAAAATGTACTTTTTGTTAAAAGGTACTTTTTGTAATGATGTGTAATTTTGGAAAAAAAGTGTTTTTTTGAAAAAAAAAATCGTTTTTTGAAGAAGGTACTTTCATGTTTTATGGTACCTTTTTGTAAAAAGGTACTTTTTTGTAAAAAAAAAAAGAATCTACCTATGTCTGTTATATATACTAAGACCCTTCAACGGATGTGCTCCAAACCGTTTTCATTAGAAAGGCAATTTTGAGAAAAGATGGGTTTCGACAATCTTTTTTCAAAACTAGGACTACGAGGGGAGGTAGGTGGCGATTTCTTCCTATCCGAAACTATCTAACAGATTTAAATGAAATTTAGAACAGAGATAGATTCCTATTTAGATGGACACATAATTTATAAATGTTTTCAAAAATGGAACTACAAGAAGGGGAAACGTAGCAGCATACCCCTGGTATCCACTAGTTAAGGTTAAGGCGGAACTTTATTTTTGCAATATTTTTGTTTTATTAACATTTACTTTTTACTTAAAGGTTCTTTTTGTCAAATGATTCTTAAGAAACGTATAATTTTGAAGAATGTTATATAGTCTTTATTCAACAGGGGCCCTGTCATTTTACAAAGTTATTAAGTATTTATCGCTTATTTGCACACCGGATATAAGCATTTTGCGATTTTATGCATCCAACTTTGTCCAGTTTTAAATAGCCGAAATCGTTTCGTGTAGAATAATGCATATCCCGCATTTATGCATCGAAATATTATGAACTTGTAATAAATTGCATTAAAAAAAATTCTCATATAAGCAGAGTTTTAAACTTGAGTAAAATCAATATTTGAATTTATTCACGCACTTTCTGTGCAAGTAAAATGGGAATTCTCAAAATGCTGATGAAATTAAGCAAGTTTTTTTATTAGCCCAGGATATGCAAAGAAGCGAGTTTTTATAAATGGAATTCGCGGTTAAAAGCACAAAAAAACGTGCAAACTATTTATCGATTTATTAAAGAAAATGGTATTCTTTATTTTCCGCAAGTTGTTTTTGGAAAAAATTACTTTAATATTTTTATTGCTCCAAAAACCATGCAAATAATGAAATCCTTATAAACAGTGTTCAAAAATAATAAACAGTTCATTATTTAGCGTTCGGCTCACACTCCGAAAACGATATCTATTTTTTTGTGATTGGTTAGACGAACACAAACCTTAATACCGTTCGTAACTTTTATATATTGTTCTTTTTTTCGTTAAAAAACAGAACAATTATAGTGAATCTGGAGACAACCATTATATTTTAATTTTCTATAACGTTTCTTTTTTTTCATTGATAAAGAAATGAACAAACATAAAATTTTAGCAACGACCGCAACACGAACAGCTTGTTTGTGTTTTGTGTATATGTTTTGTTTGTGTAATATTATGTTGGTGGTTTTTTTTCGTGTGTGTATTTTGTTTTTGTAAAAAGTGTTTGCTTTTTTTTAACAGCCAAAAGGGACGAATATTAATGAGCCGATCCGAACACAATAAAGTTTGTCGATTTAAAAAAAAAACCAACGGAATTAAATTGTCTCATCTTTTGTTGAGTTTGATAACAGTTTTTTTTTGTGTTCGGAAGATGACTAACAGGGAAACGTTATTTGTTTAATGATTTTCTACACAAACACAATAAGCGTTTGTGTTGTCCACAAATCTACCGAACCGAACACTAAGGAGCGATATTTAGTGATTATTTTCGAACACTGATTACACTGTGCAACAAAAAAAAAACCAGCCTCAATACTTGCAACGCAAAATTAAACAAGACTCTCGGTAGAGCAAATCTGCCAAAGGGTTTTGAAAAGTTAGCTCGGGTTCTCGAAATATCGGCCCCTAAAGTTGTTGAATTTTTTGAAAAGGCGTTTAGTATAAGTAAAAAAAAATAAACTAAATGTACATCTAAGCTAAAAATTTTTTTGTATGTCTTCAGTAGAATTCTATGAGCGAAAAATCGTACAATGTATGCAAAACGGATTTTATAAATTCTGGGCCTTGAAATTTTTGAATTATTCTTAAACCCGTTTTACATACATTGCACGATTTTTTGGTCTTAGAAGACCCCTAGTAAATTTTGATGCAGAAAACTTTTGTGTGGAAGTTAAAAAAAGGACAAAAATTACCCCTTAAAATAAGTGTTAGAGGGTTAATATATTCTATGAAAAGAAGCGCCATAGAATTCTACTGACAACCTCCGGGAACCCGAGCTAACTTTTCAAAACCCTTGGGAAAATTTGCTCTACTGATAGTCTAGTTTAATTTCACGTTGCAAATATTGAGGCTGGCGATATTGACCAGAGTTTTGTTGCACTGTGTTATAAGCGATAAATACTGTATTAAGGAAAATATTATTTTTCATTTTTTCGCAAGTTGTTTTTGAAAACAAATGTCTTAATTATAATTTTTTTTTTCTAAAAGTACTTAAAGACAGACAATTTTTTGATGGAAAACAATAATTTTTTGACTTTCATAAGTCCCTTCTTTTCACTATTCAAGTAACTACCTTAAAACGCTTCGCCAACCACAGCGGTATGTACATTTAATTATTTATGAATGTGTATGTAACACACGCATGCATACGTGTATCACACTGACGAAGTAAACATTTTCTGTGTTGATTGTGATAATAAAACGTCAAGATAGAAAATAAAAAAAACTTGGTATCAAGACTGGAAACCAGCAATGCTTTTTCCCAACTTGAAGTATACAAGTACAATTGTTGCAATGACAGCAACCAGCAAAAACAAAAAACAATGACAGCAATTGTAATCATGTAGTAACAAGAATTACTTACACGTCTACATAAATACAACAACAAGGATATCACTTACTTAAAGTACAGTCAACTAAAAGTCTCTCACACACACACACACGGGCATAAACATGATCGAATACTCTAGAGTAGCACAAACTTTAATAGTAACTCTACACTTAGAAAGGACATCCCTATTGGGTGGAGATTGAGAAAAGTAAAAAACAAAAATTGTATTATAAATATGTCTAGGCTGTTGTTGTAACAATTGCACTTGCCGAGTTGAAGAGATTGTAACTAGAAGACGAAAAACTTCAAGATATTTTCTGTATGTGGTAGTTTATTTATTCGTTTTTCCTTTTCCCACTGCCAGTGTATGTGTTAAAGCTTCGCAGAAGGTTGTTTGTGTGTGTATATGTATACCTCTGTTTGCATTTGCAGTTGTACGGTCTGGTTCTTGTCTCTGGTTATTGGCCTACATTTCAAAATTAGTATTTTTCTGTTTTATTTGAGTGTTTGTGCAATATGTGTGTGGGTGTTTGTATTTGATTTTATTTTTATTTTGTATTATGTATATCTTGTAACATTTATTTCTTATTTGTCATGTATAAGAAAAATTCATTTATTTAACATTTCTATGAAACATGTCTAAACATGCTCACTTATGAAATAGATAAGAATTTATATGTACAACATAGATTTAAAGAAAGTCTTATATAGAATTGGAGATATTAAAGGGCAGGGAATTTATGTTTTGATTAAAAAAACTAATCTTAGTGTGGAATAAGAAAACAAATACATTTTATTCTAGCAAAACAGAGAAAATAATAAGAAAACACATTGCAGTGTCTATCAAACATGCCGATGTGCTTCAGCTACACATTTGATAGGCACTGCAAGGTTTTTTTTATATTATTATTTATGTTTTTTTTTTACAAAAACATAGTATTTATTTGCTTATTCCATAATGTGATTATATGTTTTTTAAAAAACTTATTGCTCAACCTGCGAGAGGTGGTAAAAATGGGTCAGAAGTGGGTTTTTTGACACGGTAGACAGATACCACTCAGTTCAAAGCCAAACAATTTGAAAGATAATGAATAAAAGGCATAGCTCCGAGAAGATTGTTTTTAAATTAAAGACAAACTTACGAAATCCTTAAATTCACTTAAGCAGAAATTTCCAAACGTATACGAGCACATGTTTTAGGAATACCTGTCGTGCTATGCTAACTTGATGACCCTATTAACACTGTTGGAAAACAAGGCGGTTATCAATGTCTCTACGTTTAAGGTTTCGCTTAAGATATCTTACCTCCACTTCCGAAGCAGCATCTAGAGAGATCCGCTAACAGGTAGAACTTTCCCTTAAGTGGCGGAAAATCATCCTTTAATGCTGATTTGTTAAAAAAGCCTTTCCTTGTGTTCTAACGATATTGTTAAATGAATGCACTATTGATGATGTGTTTTAACAATTATGCAAAAGTAGTGCATTAATTAGCACACAATTTAACGGTACATAACAAATAATGCACTATTTTGATAAGAAAATAATGCAGTGCATTAAGATAGTTAAAGTTAATGGTTATTCAATAAAATAGAAAAAAATTGATTTAATTTAATTTAAAAAAAAAACTGTCAATGCATTAGCATATTCAATGCCTATTTTAACTTAGATATTATAAATATCTAATTTTTATTTTTACAAACTTTACTACAACTTTAACAATACAAATGCCCTTTTAATAAAATAATAATTTCCAGTCCAGAAAAAGCAAAAAAAAAAAGTTTTAGCAATTATTCATTAAAATGTCACACATGTGTCTCAATGTTCGGGTTTTTCTCTTTTATTTGTATTTCATCCCATCACACTCACATCATTCCTTTTACTGGTTTATGTGATTGTTTATTACATTTTTCATTTAAAAATGTTTGTTCTACATATTTACTGCTGTTGTTTTTTTTTTCGTTGTTGTTGTCTTTTTTGTTTTTCATTTCCTATTGTTTTTTTTTTTTTGATTAAGTGACACATAAAAACAAAACAACAATGACAACAACAAAAAGTACAACAAATGTGTTTATATATATTTTAATTTTCATTTCCTATTCAATTTTAGTTTTATTTATTTTTGTTTTGCCTGTGTGTGTGTGTTATTTTTACACACACTCACGCTAACACACACTCCCACACTTTTCTAGAATATTCTTTCAGGGCTTAAAATAGAAATTAAACAAAAATATTTTGGTATTCAAGTGTGTGTGAGTCTGTGTGTGTGTGTGAATTCTTTGCTGGTCTTTGTTATTTTTTTATATTAGAAAATAAACAATTCAAATGTAAATTTTAAATGAGAAACAAAGTGAACTTTTGAATGAGAGCGAGTGGGAGTAATTGAAGATCCTAAAAGGAAGTTGTAAAGACACATTTATGGAAATTTAAAAGATTAGAAACATAGAAATATGTCATAGATTTTAGGCAGTAACATATTCAATTATTTTGTCTAAATTGTAAAAGACATGCAATTAGGCCAATATAAAAGTTTTTTAAAAGAAGGATCATACAAACAATAGAACATTTCTATTTTAGAGAAACAAAAAAAAGTGTTTTAAGTACTTTTTTTAAGAAAATAATAATAAAAAAGGTGTCTGTAAAAATAGTCCTATTTTTATAGATGATGTTCCTTTTTAACAAAAAAAAAGTACCTATAAAATGCCTTTTTATCAGAAAAGTACATACCTTTTGTAAAAAATAAATTTTTTTAAATACCTTTTAAAAAAAATACCCTTTTACCAATAAAATACATTTTAACAAAAAGGTACCCAAAAGCACTTTTGATAATGTACCTTACTTACAAAATGGTCCTTTTTAGAAAAAGTACCTTGCTTGCAAAAAAAGTCATATAACAAAAATATTTTTTTTTTTACAAAATGCAATACAGGCATAACATTTAATTTAGTTTTACATCACACAGTACAATACAACTGTTTCCTATTTTTAATTTTTATTTAATCAATATTTTAATAAATTTCTTTTTTTTTGTTTTATTCTTCAATTAGTTTTTTATTTGCTTTCATTTATTTTCTAGTTTAATTTTGATTTATTTGTATTGAAAATTTTTGCTATTGTTCAAGTTTTATGTGTATTTTTTATGAATTTTAAATATATTTTGCCATAATATTTTCTACAATTTTTTGCCATGAATATTTGTAGCAGAATACGTTTTAATTAGTATGGAAAATATTTTTTCTTTTATAAAAAAAAAATTTCTTTTTTATTTATTTACTTGTTTAGTTTGATTTCTTCTTTCATATAAATTATTTTAAATATGTATTTCTTTACATTATATAATTGAAAGAATGTGTAATGAATGGAATTCTTATTAGATTGCAGAATAAAAAATCTATTATTAAAAAAAAAAAATTATTGAAGTGCAAAATAAATTGAATGAAAAATTTTAGTCTCTATATTAAAAGAAAATGGCATATTTTTTAAAAGTCAAAAGCGGAGTTCAACATAAGGCTTTCAGTACTTTAATGAAATCTAACGGAAACATTGTGTATAAATTTTGTTGTTGGACTTAACAAAAGATCTACGATATTTTGCACTTGCACTTTGCAAGACTAATACTGAACTCCGCTGGAGTAATAAAAAAATATCCTTTGCTTACAACTTAAATTCTTAATATTGGTCTTAGAGGTCAAATTAAAGTTCCAAATTAACCGACTGGACAACGTTCGTTTGCATTTTTAACGACAATCAGCTGATTTGGGCCCCTTTTACGACTTTCAGCACGACAAGTCGACCGACAGTGCAAGTGAACGATAACGTACACTTTCCATACCAATTTGCGGTCCACAATCAGAAAACACTAAAAATTGATTACAATTAAAGAATTTGTATTATTTATTAAAAAAATTAATCAAATTTGCACCAATAATGATACCAATTAATCGTTTAATTCAATCGATTAAACCACAAAGGCCCAAATCAGTCCCTCGTCTGTGGTTGTCGGTAGAGGAATTTCGTTGGAATATTAAACGAATTTTTTCTTTACACAGCAACAGTAAATATTTTTTTTTAATTATATTTTATTAAATCGACACATCTAATAAAATAATATAGTTTTAAAAACATTTTGCACAAAATTCTATTCTTTGTTATTTGTTTACTGCTTTGTTTTGTATTCTGCTTAATAGCACAGTGTTTCATTTTAATGGCTTAATGGATATGTTCTGCCTACTGTGAAAAAGTTGATGTGGCAATACACTAATTTGACAATAAATAAAAGGATTTTGTTCGAAACATTTAACATAAAGTGGTCCGCTTAAGAGACCGAAAACGAATGACTTGTTGTCGCTCGCTGTAGTTGTCCATCGACATCGTAGGTCAGGCTGTAAGTTTAAAAAATTAACAAAAATGTCTCCTTCGGCATAATACAGGGTGGCGCATAAAAATTATTTAATAAATAACTCTTTTTTCTTTTGATAAGTGGCCGGTATTATTCACATTCACAGCAATTTGTTTGTCATTTTCAAAAAAGAAAAAACAGTAAGAAAGAAAAGTCGACCAAGCCCGACCATTTGATACCTTACACCCCAGTATATCAAGACAAATTTTCGGGGGTGTAACCTATTTTGAAACCATGGGCAATTATGGACCCGCCAGAACAAAATGATGTTATGAGTTAAAGATTCATGTAATAACATCTACATAGAAGAAATGCATTTGCTCTAATGTGATTTTAGAAAGGGGATTTATATCGGACCTATGGTTAATTTTAGACCTAAGAGCACAACATTTCGTAATGACAGAGAAGTACCACGATTTGTAAGGAGTTTATGGTATTAATGGCTTTTCTCGGGAGTAGTTTTTGTATGGTATTCCGATAAAATTTAGTTTGATGATTAAGATTGCAAGGAATTAGGTTTAGACCAAATTTAAATTAAATACCAACGTAATAAGATGGCTTACGGACACAAAGCCTCTATTTCGATCTTGAATCAAGCTATTCGAATTTATGGACCCATTTTCACTATTTTCAAAAGGCTTCGTCGATATGACAATTGAAACGTATGTACCAAATTTTCTTTAAAAATGCGATATGTGCTTTGCACACAAAGTGCCCCGTTGGTAGTGAGCTTGTATATCAGTGCGAGGGTTCGATTACCGCCAGAGACTCTGGCCTCCTCTCTTGCTGGATAAGACTAAGAATTGTTTATATACAGACAACCAGCCAGCCTGCCGGACGGACGGACATCTTAAATTAACTCAGAATCACTTTCTAAGTCGATCTAACAGTCGATCTAGTGTTGTTTAAAAATATTATCTATCCGCTGATCCCTTCTGAAGGTATATCACACCATACGGTGCCTTATAGTGGGTGCATTTGATGTTCAACATTTATGCTTGGATTTTGGTGCCCTATATTGTCCTCTTGGCACAGTTCTTATAAATGGAGGCCGAATGCATATGTATGTAAAACTTAATTTTAACTCGTTAGCCAAAATCTTTTATAACAAATGGTTAAACTCATGTAAAATTATAAACAAAGGCCGCCTCGACACATCACCAAATGATGAAAATGAGAGCTGGGGGCTAATTCTGGCAGTCGTTATCAAATTCTTTTCAATTTCAAAGCAATTTTATTTCTAATTCTTCTAGTCGATTATGAACGAATTGAAAATATTTTTTAAGTGTTGTGAAAAGTCAAAAAAAATCCTTTACAATACTGAAAAAAACCTTCGATTCGTTCTGTATCGACCTTTAGAATAATAAAAAAATTGCTTTTATATCGAAAAATTTTAGATCACGACTGCCAGAATTAGCCCCCTGGTTTTCCTCAGTACGTGATAGCACTGTTTGCATCATTACAAATTTTTTCGACATATTGGCCAAGTT
This sequence comes from Pollenia labialis, assembly GCA_949318255.1. Classification (NCBI taxonomy): domain Eukaryota; kingdom Metazoa; phylum Arthropoda; class Insecta; order Diptera; family Polleniidae; genus Pollenia; species Pollenia labialis. The sequence continues at coordinate 15,436,726 of OX439139.1, forward strand.
GTATCAGGCGAATTGTGTGTATTTTTTTATTGTTTTTGTAGTGAAAGGGCCACCTAGTATTCAATTTGCCTTGCAATTAAAAATGTTTTTATTTTGCAAATTACAACGACTTTTAACAAAACTCTCTATAAAAAGCCACTAAATGAAAAATATGGCAATCAAAATCTGGTTGGCTTTCTGATTTTGCAATAATTTATTTCTAATGCATCGAAATACACAATTATTTAATCCTTTTATTTATTTAATTAATTAAAATTATCTCACTGCTTTAAAAGGGTAGTATTCAACAGATTTGGTAATTAATCTTAGTGGTTTTCAATTAAAATAATCTTGAAAATCACAAATATTTCAAAACAATATTTAATCTTACAAAATCATACACACATGCGACTCGCTCTATCTCAGTTATTTAATAATTCTGACTCTATTGTTTTTCAAATGTTAAAATTTAAATCCTTGTTAATGCCAGTAGTGCGCATATAAGTATGTATGTGTTTGTATGTGCCTTTGTGTTTTGTTGTCTGTTTTAGTAATTCATGTTTAATGATGTGTGAGTGATATGTTTCGTTTTGTTGCGTGTTTTATTTCACGAAATTTTAATTACAATTGTTGTAGATATTGTAATTGTTGTTATTTTAAATGAGTTATTGTTTATTATTAAATATCACAACATTAATATTAATTGTATTTTCTTTTTTCTTTTGTTTTTCATTACAGGTATGTATTTAATTTAATGTGTTATGACTGCTTCGCCTTTTAGAGTTATAAAACTAGAAATTACTTTGTGTAAAAAACGTAGTAAATGACTTACAACAAATGGCTTTTGTAAGTTAAATCAATAAAAATTGTAATTAATCATAAAAAATGAGGTAAATAACTACATATATTAACCAAGAATGTAATTTGAAAAAATCTAGGCTAATAGAAAATAAAGCGTATTTGCTGTAACAACGCCATAAATCAAAAATCGCACATTTTTATTTAAATTCACTAATCAGATGTTCCATTAAATGGAAATTATTTCATATGAATTTATTGTTAACTTTTCTTCTTCCATAATTTTTAAAATGTTTTTTTTTCAAAAGATTTTGTTATTCGTGCTTAATTCCCAGTTTTTATTATTGATAAAAACACTTGAAATTTATTGTTGATGGGATAAGCTATTCCTATGCGCATTTCACTGGTTGCTTAGGCCAGATCATCAGGAAACTTCATCCATAAAGATTTTAGAAAAACTAAAGATATTTAACCAAATAAAGCTGTTAAACGTATAAGAATTATAGCAACAGTTCTTTTTTATCAATAATAAAAACTGGGAATTAAGCACGAATAACAAAATCTTTTGAAAATTTAAATTTTGTATTCCCAAAAATTGAAATTAGTTTTTTTTAATATTTTTGAGTTATGACGATGTTGCAGCAAATCAACGATATGACGAACTCAAGCGGAGTTGGCTTAAATTGTATGTGAGATATTTTGCATTTGATCTAAACATCAACTGCTGATTATAATATACACTTCAACGATTGTCTGCAGAAAAACCAGAGCCTCTGGCGAGAATCGAACCAGCAACGCCCGCACTGATAGACAAGCTCACTACGAACTAGCCTTCCGGGGCACGTATGCGCGTAAACACCTGCAAATGTTGAACTATACAACATAGTGACATGTGTCACAGCTAGGGATGCCAAATGTGACGAGGTTTTTTGAAACCCGGGATTCGGGATTTTTTTATTCAAAAAAACGGGATCCCGGGACGGATGTTTATGTTTAAGTATTAAAAAAATAAATTCATGAAGAATATTAAACTCATTACAAAATAAAACATTTTAATACATTATTTTAAAGTAATATGGAAAAATTATGTATTAAAACTTATATTTTATATTTAAAAAAATAATTGATACCTTATTTTATTGAAAACATATGCTGCCGACGCACAGTGGCGCCCGTAGAGCAAACGAGGTTGCAAAAATCAAAATTTTCATGAGCGCCGACGAAGTTTTGAATAAACCCATGTTATAGGAAACTTTTCAACGATTTCAAATATGCCACTCCTAATAATAGTACATTTTTAGTTTAGAAGATATAACCGTTCAAAGTTGACCAACTTTCGGTTTTCAAAAAAACACAACATTTTTAGTCAATTTGTTGCGATTTCAGGTGTAATATCACGAAAAATAGAAAACGAATCGCCTTATTTTTTGTTTGTATTGATTGGTGTATTTATTAAATGTATAATGATAAAAAAAAAATTAACTGTTTGCTTTGTGTTTCTCCTGGTAAATCACTATTTAAAAACTATCCGTTTTTTCACTATTTTTTAACTTTGACGGAAAATAAAAAAAAAAAATATATATTTTTTTATATTTGCCATATTTGCAAAACCTGTTCTTTGATTATTGCTTCACATAATTCAAAAGGTTTTATCTGCCCGTACGTGCCCGTTTGGCTTCTAGAGGTAAAAAAGGTTAAAAAGACATGGTTGCAGAAATTGTATGGCGTCCATCCCTTATATGTTTTGACTGACAGTAGTTTGTTCTAATAGTTTGTAAAAAACTACTCATTGAAATTAACAGGTACGTACCTCACTTAAACAATACTTTGGCGTACAAATGGTCAAAAACAATATTGACTTATGGTCCCTACAGGTAGGCACAAATCTTATTTGGACACGTGCATAATATCAAAATTGCATTATTCAGCCTAAATCCATATGTATGCAGGGAACAGGTAACAAATTTTATAAAAAATATAGATTGCAGAACACATTCAAAGCATCAAGGGTAAGGCAAAATGAGGACCTCTTCAACATGTTGGCAGCATCTTCCGATCCACTTATTTCTTCCCTGCGGCATGTGAAGTCACGAATAGAGTTTGAAAATAATTATAGTTTAGAAATAGTTAGTCTTTTAGATATACCTTCTCTTACGAATTGTGATGAATATTTTACAGAAAATTGAAAAAATAAATTTAAAAAAAAAATAATTTAGCACGAATAACAAAATCTTTTGATATTTAAATTTTGTATTCCCAAAAATTTAAATTACTTTTTGATAATAAACAGGCAGGTGCACGGTCTAAAAAACACTTAATTGATAACATCTTTTTGTAAGTTGTTGTTTTTTATTTTGTTTTTCTTAACCTACTTACAACTACAATTAATGTTGTGAGAATTTCAACTAATTGTAGCGGGGAATGTAAGACGAGATGAACGCACTGTTTATTGTTGATGTTGTTTTGTTTAATCTTTGATATTATTACAAGTAGAACTGTTGCTATAAGTCTTATATGTTTAACATTTTTATTTAGTTTAATATCTTTAGTTTTTCTAAAATCTTTATGGATGAAGTTTCCTGATGATCTGGCCTAAGCAACCAGTGAAATGCGCATAGGAATAATTTTTTTTTTAATTGTTTGGGTAATAATTTAAAACATAAAACCCTAAAAAAAAAATAAAAACAATCTAAAAATGTAAAAATAATTTTTTTTAGTTACCATAAAATTGATTTTTCTACTAATTTTAACTTTGATAACCCATAAGTAGGCCCCTACAAAGCGTAGCACCCTTTCCAAACGCTCATTTCATAGGCTGAACAGTTATCTATCATATGCTGTTTAAACTGTTCAATTATCTTATTCGGTTCAAAAGATATGATTTTTGCAACGAAAAAACTCAAATGGCGCCACTGTGCGACGAAAACAATCTTCGCATTAAACACATCTAGGTGGTATAGACAATAATTAATTTTTTTTTATCAAATATATACATGTGCATGCATTAATCTAATAAAATAAACTTAAGCAAATGTGTCAAAAGACCTTTGGTAGAATCCCCTGAAGTTTTTAACACCTTTTTGCACAACTTGCATTGTGCGTGCGCATTTCTATTATCATTCACTTAGAAAAAAGACCACACCGAACTTTATCTTTTGATTTAATTTTCTGTGGTACAAAATGCATTGCATGTAACATTTATTCCCTTGCGACTTCTTTTTGTAACCAGTTAAAAAATAGATTCATTGCCAGTATGATTTAATATTAAATTATTTTTTATTTAAATACAGTTGTATTTAATAAAAAAAATACCTAATATTTACTAAATCTAAAATCTCGGGATTTGCACATAAAAAATCCCGGGATTCGAGACGTAAATTTTTAGAATAATCCCGGGATTTCGGTATTCGGGATTGGCATGCCTAGTCACAGCATTAAATTGCCAATTCATGCAATGCCGATCAAACATGTTCGACAACGACAGATACAACCACTGTTGAATAAATTAAAATTAAATTAAATACAATGACTTTGCACACATCAACATAGAAACTCAACATGTGCGACACGTGCAGAATATGTTTATAATAGTGCATTCTTATCATTTGTATGGCTCATTATATGCAATTAAACCGCAAATAAAATGAGAAAATTATTGATCATGATTGTTATTACTTTAAAGGAATTTCTTTTGAAGCTTTATTAAAAAACAAATATTATTTAACCGAACTCTACTGTCGTAAATAGAATAACACAGGGTTGTATTTCCCCTTAAATACGCAATACTTGTGTGATAGTGTAAAGTGCGACTCGTACAAAAAGTAAGTAGAAAAAACTTAAATTTAGTACGAGGGTTTTCTTTTTGTGTATAGACTAGTCCACAGACTTGACATTACACTAAGCTGCAGCCAATACTTTTGTGTAGACTTGATAACCAACTAGATTTTTGAATAAACTGCAGAATAGACTACAAACTGCACTTAAGGCTAGTATACACTAAATTGTACACTAAAGTATACACTTAAGTACACACTAGTAGGCCACACAAAATTAGAAAAAGGCACAAAACGGGAACAAAATTTTTACATACTTTCTAGATTAGTTAGTTTCAACCACAATCGTTTTCGAAAAAAATTTTTAAACACAATTAACACTATTGGAAATGTCAGCGTACATGGTTTTGCACATTATTTTAGTTTTTTTTTTAACATTTAATTGGCAACATTATTTTTATTTTATGGTTTTAACGATTATTGTTGCCAAATCTCTTTTTGTTATCCTTTTGAGTATAATGGCTAGATTTTTTATATTTCACTTTTATTTAGCTCTACTCTTGTAGTGCTAGATTTTGTAATTGTGCTCTTGTTGAGTGCACAGCAATTACATGTAACAAATTCCCCAAATTGTAGAAAGATTTTTATTTTTATTGTTTAGTCGATTTTTTGTTATTCTCCTTTTCTTATTTACAAATTTTTTTAAAAGGAAAATTCAAAAAAAAAGTGAACAAACTAAATGAAAATATAAAAAATTTAGCACTAACTAAGTGCAAAACTAACAAGCTAAAGTTGTTTTTTAAGCGATTTTTTTCCTTATTTTTTTTTATTCCCAAACAAAAGCAAAATTGCATTTGGTTTATATTGGAGAGTTTACAGAAAATAGGAAAAAATAGTGAAAAAAATGTAAACCAAGTAACAAGAAAGAGAGCAGCTAAATGGCACTAACAATACAACAAGGATGTGCTACAAACACATATACAAACATTTACAACTACTCACTAACACATTTGCATATAAATACTATGAATGTGTATGCAAATCTCTTTTAATCCATTATGAGATACTTTTTCCAATAACAATTTTGTTCAAGAGTTTATTTTCACTCTAGACTAGACTGTAGACTTCATTTTATACTACGTGGTGGACTAATTTATAGACTGCACTATAGATTAAACTTAAACCTGCAATTATAAAAATAATATCTGGGTATCTAAAGAATACTCTTTCGAACACTCAGTAAACTAATCTATAAACTTCACTATAGACTATAACAAAATCTTCCCAACAGACTGCTTTATAGAACTAAAGTGAAACCATACACTTTAGTGTTCCCTATAGACTGCATTATTAAATACTTTTTAGATAACTTTGTAAAGCAGGTTAAATACCAAACTATAGACTTTACTACATACTGCACTAAATAATACATTATATATAAATAGACTGCACTATATATTGCATTATAGAATACACTATGTACTACAACATTAAATATTCTATAGAATATTCCTTTGAATGCTCTTCAGAATACTTTTTAGAAAAGTCTGTAGACTAATCTGTAGAATATACTATAAACTACACTATATATTATACTTTAGACTACACCATAGACTGTTTTTAGTTTTTGCAAATGTACCCATAAATATTTCACCTTCTCTAGAAATTTTCATGTTAATACTCGAAATGTGTGTGGATGCATATACATATTCATGTTGTTGTTCCTTTTGCTCCCTGATGGTTCGTCATACATTCTACGAACACCAATACAGGGGGACTTAATGTAAAAATGTGCAATGTGCCGCGTAAATAATAAAAACAACAAATAGAAAGAAAAAAAACAAGGACATTTACAGCGACTACATTTATGCAGCAACAACAAAAACTAAACTAAACTATCATCAACGTTATTTCCATTATTGTTGCAGTACAATTAAAGTTGTGTTTTAGTATAAATGTATGCAGGAATACACGTGTATATGCATGTATGTTTGTGTAAATATAGAACATGAATACAAAAAAAAATTAAAATTTTGTGCAAAACTTTTAACAGCTGAACAGCGCATTTCAAAGAATGACACATAAAAAAAATTCCATGAATTTTTAAAAATTCTATGAATTATTAAAAAAGCAACAAGATTTTGTTAGTCGTGCTTAATTCCCAATTTTTATTATTGATAAAAACACTGAAATTTATAGTTGAAGGGATCAGCTATTCCTATGCGCATTTCACTGGTTGCTTAGGCCAGATCGTTAGGTAACTTCATCCAAAGATTTTAAAAAGCTTATTAAGCTGACTAACAAAATCTTGAAAATTTTGTATTCCCAAAAAATACTTTGATTATTAAAAAAGGATAACAAATTTCATATGAGTTACACTGAAGTCTTAATATGCGATATCAAACGAGCTCATGGGTTTTTTAATAAATAATTAAAAATTCCTGAAAGTAACATAGAGCCTCAATAACGTAATCTTAATCGATTTCTGACTTTGGCTTCATTCCAGATGCCCAATACCAAAAGTTAGTAAAGTTAAAGTTAGTTATCATCTTTTTGTGTCTTTTCTTGCTTTCTGTGGATTAAAATCAATAGATCTGCGATTGATGTCATCCAGTGGATTCCGTAGGGTGTGAAATAACCATCTATACTTTTTCAATTTAATACTTATTCTTATTTAATGGTTTATTGTTGGCAGATGCGTTTTGAACCAAAACTCTGCGTTTAGTATACTTTAAGGCCCTCTTTTAAATAGGAACAATTAAATTGCTGAGATGCGGCAAGCAGAACTTTGTGCAAGCTGAAATATATAGAGATGATTAGTTAATATTTCAATAGTTTTATATATTGAGAAATAATGACCGACAAAGTAATCTTTAATTCTTTCAAATATCTGCAACCAAAAAAATATATACATTGTTCTGAGTTACTGCAAACGAGTGTACTAAAAGTAGTTACAGTTTTACAGTCATTTATGTGTGCAATCACTAAGTTTAGCTCTTCTTTTTCTAATTTTTATTTTGTTTACAATTTTTAGCAGAAAATAACCCCCAGAGCACTGTTTGGTGTGTTAAAAAAAAAACACAAAAAAAAATTAAATTTTCTAAATGTGTACAACAACAACGTTAAAAAAGAGCAAAAAACGGAAATTAAAAAATAACAATTTAAATAAAAAAATGTTTTAGTTAGATGAATAAAATTTTCGTTAGTTTGATGTACAAGCAAAAAGCATGTACTAAAGTAAATTGTATTTATTTTCAATAAAAAAAAAAAAAACAAATTGAACCATGATTGGAAATACTTTTAAAAACCAACGATTTGGAATAGATGAAAATTTTAAAATAAACATGTTGGTACTTAGTGCTGGTTCTCACTCTTCAAGTTATAACTGTCAAATCTTGATCTTTTAGGAAAGAAGGGAAAAGAGAAAGCCATTTCTTTTCCTCTCTCTCCTAAAAACCCAAAACTTGACGGCTTAAATTTGAAGAGTGTGAACCAGCATTTAATTTTTAAGTATTAAAAGCTTTGGAACTAACAAATCGTCGGCTTAATATGCAAACCTGCTAACTCCCTTTCAATAAATTTTACAGGAGAAACAAAAAAATGTTTATATTTCATATGTGCAGCTTGAGAAAAAAACCAAAAATATAATTGTTTAACACATTTCAAGACTCAAATTGAAGAAAAACCACATGCTCGTCGACGAGGCAAATCTTTCTCTACCACACGGCATCAAAGCTTCAATTTACTTTTAAAGTGGATTTACGGCTGCATTGTATAATTCGCTTGCCTTTGAAAATATAAGATTTTAAAATTTTAGCGATGACATTAAAAGCATTTCCAAATTTGACAACGCAAGTCACTGAATTGCATTCGTAGCTAAAAATCGCTAAATCAACTTTATAGATTTTTAGCTATAAAGACTTAGCTTAACCGAATTACAGAATAAGGCTTCAGGACAAGTAACCCCGCCATACTACTTATTTAATTTGCCTGCAACATTCAATTTGAACACACACACACATATCGTTGAACTTTTCTCAAACTCTTAACTGTAGTGTCGCTGACCCAAACAAATACTTAAGAGAAGTGTAGAAGCAGCAGTGAGGGTTCTACTTCACACAACTTTTAATCACAGTATTTCACTGTAAACCTAAAAAGAAAAACAAACATAACAACACATCACTCTCACCAAAATAAAACAAGCATAAGCATCTCTACTGCCTTGTTAGTGCTTGTGTTGGCAAAACAAACAGAACATCAACATAAAAACAGACAATGAAATAAAGAAACTGTAATTTATAGTAAAAGCATCAACTGCGCTAGAAAATTTACAGCCCAATTAAGAATTAAAATTTCCCGGGAGTTTTCTCTCTTCTCCCATTTTTCCATGTAAATTCAATTGTAAAAATTGGAAAAGGGAAAAAACTCCCGGGGAATTTGTATCAAAAAAACGTAAGACTTGTGTGATAGTGTAAATTACCCTTAAGCCGCATCGAATAATAGTACTTGGTAGACAGCAGTTTTATATGACCAAAAAATTTTGATGTCAGATTTTCAAAATATTTGCTAATAATTAATCACAAATTTTATATAAAGTCCAGTTTCGAAAAACTCCAAAAAGTCGAAGTATATCAAGTGTTCGGCTTAAACAAAAAAATATCATTCTTAATTGTTTAAATCTCAGTTTTTATTATATTTAACATACATACATCTAAAATAAGCTATACAACTTAACAAAAACAAAAAAAAATTAAATGTAATAACACTTGCATTAAACAAAACTTTTCTTTTATTTAATATTTTATTTAAAATCCAAACCCTCAAGGAAATGTTCATGTGTATAATAAAAGTTCTATAGAAGGATTATCCTTAAATTCTCTGATTCCTTAAACTCAATACCGAGCAAGACTTTACTCAAGTTTTAGTACAATAACTTGTACAAGAGTATTTAAATAATATTATCTTAGTTTGTTTCACTTCAAATGTTTTGTATTATTTTGTGTAACTTATACTTTTTTAATTAAAATTATCTGTTAGATTTTGGTAAAATATAAAATTTTGTTTGCTTTATTTGTTTTAATTGGATAGTGCGGTTCATGTATTCTCGTATGTTTGCATTATTTTATCATTCAACTTCCTTTATGAATTTATTATATGAAACTTAATACAATTGTATAGATGACCGTATACATATACATAGTTGTATTAAAAGATAAATACACAAGAACCCAGAAGCTCCGAGGGATAGAAATTTTTTTATTTTAATGTTACTATAAACACACCAGACCTAGAATAGAACTGTAATAGAACTAGAGCAGAACTAAAACGGAACTAGATCAGAAATAAAACAAAGCTGGAACAGAACTAACACAGAGCCAGAGCAGAGAAGAATGCCCCTGTAGGCTAGCTGGTAGTGAGCTAGTCTATCAGCGCCGGTTTTGCGGGTTCGATTCCGCCCAGAGACTCTGGTTTCCTTCCTGCAGACAAGCGTGGAGCTTCGCGAGAAATTAAAAGAAAAGAAAAGAAAAGGGAACAGAACTAGAACAGAACTGGAACAGAACTAGAACAGAACTAGAACAGAACTGGAACAGAACTAGAACAGAACTAGAACAGAACTAGAACAGAACTAAATCAAAACTAGAACATAACTAGAACAGAACTAGAACAGAACTAGAACAGAACTAGAACAGAACTAGAACAGAACTAGAACAGAACTAGAACAGAACTAGAACAGAACTAGAACAGAACTAGAACAGAACAAGAACAGAACTAAAACAAAACTAGAACAGAACTAGAATAGAACTAGAACAAAACTAGAACAGAACTAGAACAGAACTAGAACAGAACTAGAACAGAACTAGAACAGAACTAGAACAGAACTAGAACAGAACTAGAACAGAACTAGAACAGAACTAAAACAAAACTAGAACATAACTAGAACAGATCTAGAACAAAACTAGAACAGATCTAGAACAAAACTAGAACATTACTAGTACAGAACTAGAACAGAACAAGAACAGAACTAGAACAGAACTAGGACATAACTAGAACAGAATTGGAACAGAACTAGAACAGAACTAGACCAGAACTAGAACAGAACTGGAACAGAACTAGAACAGAACTAAAACAGAACTAGAACAGAACTAGAAAATAATTAGAACAGAACTAGAACAGAACTAAAACAGAACTAGAACAGTAGTAGAACATAATTAGAACATAATTAGAATGATCAAGTCTTAAAACCTAATAGTCACAACGAAAAATGTAACACAACTATCGAACTTGTGCCATCGTATAAATACTTAGGCGTTTATGTCGATAGTAACTTTAAATGGAAGTCTCAAGTTGAAAACGTTAAGAAAAAGCTAAGGAAATCAGCATACTTTTTGTATCATCTTAGCAACTGTGCAACATACAGTGTACTTCGACAAGTTTATTTTGCTCTTGCTGAGTCTTATATAAGGCATGGAATTGCTGCATGGGGAAATGCTACACATTGTAAAAACCTACAAAAAACACAAAACCGAATTTTAAAACTACTTTGGAACAATCATCGAACCTACACAAACACCCGCAGCATAACAAACAACAATCAACAAGCAAATACATACATCACCAGAATACGTCACTCAAACAACGTTAATACCAACAACAACACAACAAACACTAGCATTAACAACAACAATCTATTAGTAAACACAAACAACACAAGAACACAAGATAGGAACAACACTTACAGCACAATTAGCAGCAGCATCAATAACAACCAACTAATTAACACAAATATCACAACAACACGTCATTTGATCACTGGAAACATTGCAAAAGATCTGAAAGTTCTAAATGTTAAAAGTTTATATTATGCTACTCTGGCAAATGAATTCTTCAACAACAAAGACTATCTGCATGAAATAGATCATGCATATAACACAAGAAGTCGGGCGCAAAAACGATATAAGGTTGAGAGATTCCATAACGAATATGGAAGGAATACCCTTAGAGTCACTCTACCTTCAATACTCAATAAACTTCCAACAAATATATTAAATACTAAAAATAAACACCAAAGGAAAAAACTCATCAAAAACTTCTTTATAAGTTCGCAATGAATACATAGAAAATTTCATAATTTGTGAATTCTTTATAAAACTACATACTTATGTACATAATTATCTAATATATATTTTATTCAACTAGTTTTATTTTTTTTTCCTGCTGACAAGCCAATGGCTTAGCGGGGTTAGAATTAAAAACGTTGTAAAATTATATTATATGATCAATAAATTTAAAAACTTTTGAACTTTTGAATAGAACAAGAACATAACTAGAACAGAATAGAACTAGAACAGAACAAGAACCAGAGCAAAATTAAACATGAACAGAACATGGCACATGGCTGCGCGGGAATAAATTCTGAGGAATAATGTTAATAATATATAGAACTAGAACAGAAGTAGAACAAAAATAGAACAGAATTAGAGAAGAACTGGAACAGAATTAGACCCTGAACATAAACTCGAAATTAAACACTAATAAAAGCTTAAGGAAAACTTTAAGTAGAGCCTGAATTAGAACCTGAACTAAAACATTCAAAAAACATTTTAACCTAAACTAGTAGCTGAACAAGAACCTGTTTAAGAAACTAAATAAGATAATTCACTGCCCTGAACTTGAACTTAAACGTAAACCTGTGCTTAAACCGTTACCTCAACCTGGACTAAACGTGATCTAAAGACCGAGCTACAACTTGAACTACAATCTTAACTAAACTTAGCTATTATAAATGGGGATCGTGAAATCTACACCAGAGCTGCAGGGCTTAAAATGTAAAATTAATCAAATATATCTGCATAAAACTTTGGTCATTGACTTTAATTTCATTAAAAACTGTTATAAGGGAGAATACAATGTATTTTTATGGTTTTTACAGAAAACAAAAAAAGGACAAAACGGTACATACATACTTTATATACATATATATATATATATATTTGTATATATGTATGCGACAGTATGAACTCAAAAAAGTGGACAGTACAGAAGTGTGATATAAGAGCCAACAGATGATATTTAGAATGTCTAATGAAAAAGGTCTTATTATATATTTTCTTAAATTAAGCTATTTAATTTAGAAAAGTTTCGGGCCAATTAATCAAATTTTTTTCGAGAATTAAACAATAGATAAGTTTTAAGTTCGGAAAGTGTTCTGAAAAGCTGTTGTTAAGTTAAAATACTAAGGTATTATACATTTAATTTAAAGAAATGGATCAGAGAGTGCATTCTAGTTTCTTTGCAACCCTGTTGTTTCAGAACGAGTTTGAACATAAAATTGCAGTAATTCGTTATCAAATACTTTATTCTCTTATTCACTGCCCTGCACTGTCATAATTTTTTTCTTTATATTTCGGGTTCTTTGAGATTTTTTTGTTTTATTTTATTTATATTCACTTCTTTTTATATTTGATATTTTTGTTGTTTTTTTTTTATATTGTCTGTCAGTCATTGGTTTATGTATTTTTTTAATTATTTTTCTTTCTGTTTTTTGTTTAGATATTTTTGGCAATTTGATTTTTGTAATTCCAGATTCCTGGTAAACAAAGATGTATGTATGAACGTGTGTATGCAAAAAACCCAGATAGCATTTTTTAATCATAATCGAATATTTTAGGAATCGGCTTTACGAGCAAAATAACCGCAAATGAGCCTATTTTCCGATCATAATTCCCTTTTTGGTTAGAAAATGGTACTTATCCGATGAACCACTTTAAAGAATCATATGTGGTACAATTTCCTGATGACTTTTTTATCATATCAATGAATCATATGTGAGTCTTTTTTCAATCGCTATAGTGATAAATAAGATTTAAATTCAAAATATTTTGAAATATTTATTCGATTATGATGCAAACTGCTAGATGGGTATGAATGAATCATACATACGTATGTATATGAATCCTTTTTCAATCAATCAAGTTATAAATCAATTTTTAATCATCAAGAATGATCCGAAAAGACTCATTTAGGTGATTTTTACAAGTAAATGATCACCCAAATGTTACCTGGGAGCATAAGTATTTAAAGAGATACACAAAAAATGCATACATAAAAACTTTAGGCTTGCCAGACGGCCTCGATTTTTCTTGATACAAAGGGTCCGCCAAATAACTTTTTTTTTGAAAGTGCTATAAAAAAAAACTACTGAATATTTTCTCAAATTTCTTTTTTTATTTGAAAGTATGCACAATCCTTCCGGTTAATAATGGCAAATAATTTCATTCAAATGGCTGCCTCGGCTGGCTATGCAGTAGCCTACACGATCGGTCCAATTTTAAAGCACATTATCGATTTTGTGCAGCTGTATTTCACCAATGGCTTAACGAATATTGTCCTTTGAAGCGTCAATTGTCTCTGGCTTATCGGCGTAACACTTATCTTTGACGGCACCCCACAAATAATAGTCCAACGGTGTCAAATCGTAGCTCCAAGGTGGCAGAACGACATCAGCGCTGCGGCTGATAATGCGATCTTCAAAAACAGGGCGCAAAACATCGGGTGTAGCTTAGGCTGTGTGGCACGTAGCACCTTCCTGTTGGAACAAAATATTGCCAATATCCTCCTCTTCAATTTTTGTGAACAAAAATTCGTTCAACATGGCCCGATAACGATCGCCATTAACTGTAACGGGCACTCCTTGCTCTTTTTTGAAGAAAAATGGCCCAATTATGCCTCTGGACCAAAATCCTCACCAAACAGTGACTCGTTTTGGGTGCATCGGCTTTTCAATGTATGCGTGCGGGTTTTCTGTGCCCCAAATGCCAAGATGCCAAGATAAAAATGAGCTTCGCTGTTTAAAAAGCAAATAAATATTTTATCGATTTGATTTAGTGGATGTGCTTAAAAGTGTATCAAACTACGTTTCCTTATATAATTTTACAACTCTGATTTTTAATTAAACTACGCATTTGTCTTTAATAAAACTTTAACGATTTACTACCGACCCTTCAAAACAATGTTGTTTACCATACAGAATCGTTAACAGTAACCATTTTCCACAATAAATTTTCCGATTCAAATTTAACCCTGTATAATTTTTTCTGCAATGTCAGCATTTTTTTTTTCTCAATTTTCGGTGTCATGGTAATACATTTAGTTTTAATGCAACTTAAATAATCCTTGTTTGCAGTATTGAACAAAAAATCACTTTTGATAAGATCCTTTTTTTTATTTTATGTTTAAATTTGTTCCCAATATTTAATGATGTGTGCAGTGTAAGTGACTTCATTTTTAGTGGAAGGCAACATAAAAATGAGCAAAAATAGAGATCAAAAAGGAAATTTTAATACTGAGACAATAAAATGTATACAACTGCGAAATGGATGTTTTTTTTATGATTGGAAGGAATCAGTTTGATACAGTGGCTGACAGCAAAATGAGTGTAAGCAGCTGAAGTTTGCTGGCTGTCCCTTGATTTCGAACGAAAATTTTGTTCGCTTAACTTACATTAAAAGCCAAATCACTATTTTAAAAATTGTTTTTGTTTTAAATTTAAGTTAGGCGAAAGAAGTCTTCGTTCGAAATCGAGGGACAGGCAGTTGATTTCTTTATTCACTATAATTTTAGAAAAGGACATACTAAGCATGCGTTCCTCTATACCCCACCAATTTTGTGAACGGTAACCTGTGTTTAATAAAACAAGTGCTGCTTTTATTACAAAGACTTTTAAAACTGCCGGCAATCGGTTTTAGTCCATTAACTTTAACTCTTTAACAACTCTTCCATAAACTGTAGCTTTTCCTATTTCTTTTTGCAACATTTTAGTGTTGTATGCAACAGAAACAATTTAACAGTTACAATAGTGAAACATTTGATATTTTTTTAACATTGTTTACATTAAATTGCTGACAATGGAATTTTTTTATTTTTCCCCCCGAAAATGGGAAATGTAAAAACACACACAAACTCAATTTAATGAAGATGCTGTAAAATAAATGATGATTTGTTGGCTGTTTGCAACGAAATGTTATTTATTTATTTAATAAGAATTACAAATACAATTACAAATTATATTCTAACTTAAAAACCGAGCAATAGTAACGTAGACCTTCAGCCCGTTGTAGTGAAGCAGAGTAGAGAATCTGGCGGGAATCGAACCCGCAACCCTCGGACTGGTAGTCTATCGGGGCACCCAAAAACGAAATGTTGCAAAGGAAATTTTATAAAGTCCTGTTAGAACTGGGGGCAAATTACAGTATTCGAAATCGATATAAATACCAAAACAATTTAAATGAAAATTTCGATCGATAACGAACGCCGTTATTTGCCGTTTGCTTTTTTAAAGCAGTTTCTACTAAATAACTGATTTTGTGACAAACTGCCTATGTACATATGTAAGAAAACAGTGTTTGTGAAAAAATAAACTTCATTCTGAAAATGGCTGCTACGTAAGGAAATGACTCGCCAATTTAGAGAAAAAGTGTGCCTGTAAAGTATTTGTGAGAAAGTTCCCGCTTTGAACTATCAAATAAACTTAAAATTATACTAAAAGTGCCAAATTCAATAAATAATTACACTGAAGTGGTAATTTGTTTGTTCTTGGCTGGTTTTTTCATTGTTTAAATTATTTGCTTTTACCATTTTTGAAAAATTCAAAAATGTTTTGAAAGCTATTTTTTATGCAACAAACATTTAAGACGCCATAGTAAATTTTAGTCTCCGTCAAAGACATGTGTGTTTAGCGTTTTCAACGTCTGCAATTTCACAGAGGCTTCGAGTAGAATACTCTGACATTAATAACGTAACGACGTAATCTCTTTGAATTCGTTTCGACATGAGTTACAGAAACATTTTTTCCCACTTTTCGAGAAACGATGGAATATTTTATTTCACATCTTTTCGAAGCGAGAAGACGTTCTCACCAATATTACAGAACATGGTTACAGTTTTTTTTACGAAAAAAGCTATTTAAGATTGATATTCTATTCATCAATTTTGAACAAAGATTTTAAATCAAAGACACATTTTCTTAAAATTTGTTTTAAATGTTAGTTAAGCGATCCAATTTTTTATTCGAAATCGGTGAACTGGCAGGAATTCATGTGAAGTAAATCATCGATTTTAAATAAAAATTTTTCTTTCTTTAAAAGTATAACGTTAGCAGTAAACTGTTTGCAGTGTTTTATGAACAATATAATAGCAGGGCGAGCAGCAGTTTTTTAATAAAAAATAAATAATTTTTAAAAACTTCCAATTGGCAATATTTTTGGTGTTTTCTTTGTTTATAAAAAAACGGTGTTGATTTCAAAAGGACTTTGGCAGAAGTTTTAAAACCAGTGGTCAAATCGTTACATTCGTAATTGAATTACTTTTAGCAAATGACCTTAAACTATCGGTTAAACACAAAAGTTTTGGGACCAACTATGTCATCTGTAGTAATGGGTGGCATTGATATTGAAGAATCGGATACTCTTGATGTTCTGGGCATGAGAATACAGTGCGATGTCCGCTGGAATAAACACGTTTTTAAAGTGTCGAAAGAAGCATTCAAGTGTTTAGGTTTTTTAAAACGGTGCAAGACTTACTTCACTTCATCCGATCTCCTTACTATCTATACCACCTATATCCGACCGAAGATGGAATACAACTCCCATATATGGGCAGGGGCTTCAAAGTCTATTTTGAACCTTCTGGACCGTGTACAAAGGAGGGCGGTGAAGCTCATCAATGACAGTAGGGTATCCAACTCTATTGACTCATTGGAGCATCGTCGGAATGTGGGTTGTGTGGCACTTTTCTATCGATATTACCATGGGAGGTGTTCCACTGAGATGAGTGAACTTATTCCACCCGCCCGAGTATTTCTTCGTAATACTCGCTCATCCAGTGGATCACATCCGTTTGTAGTCGATTGTCCTGTGTTTCGCACAACGCATTATAGAGAAAATTCGTTTTTCAGTCGAACTATCCGTATGTGGAATAAACTTCCCGCAGAGGTCTTCCCCGGTACTTACAATTTATTAAGATTCAAGTCAAATGTCCACAAACACTATTCCCTCTTTCCTCCTTCCCAAACCTTATTTTCCTGATCAACACAATGCACTGCATATATAGGGGGCATCCCCTGAGTGTTGGTTTATCGCTAAAAAAAAAAAAAAAAAAAAAAAAAAATGCATTGTTTGTTTACATTTTTGGTTACAGTTTACCTTTTGCTGGAAATTCCCATATGTTCTTTTCCACTTCAAAGAAAAAAAATCTATAACATTATCAAAGTATTTTTTTGGGAATACAAAATTTTTTAATTCAAAAAATTTTGTTTGTCGTGCTTAATTCCCAATTTTTATTCATGATAAAAACACTGCAATTTATTGTTGAAGGGACAAGCTATTCCTATGTGCCATTCACTGGTTTTATTCGACAGGATCACGAACGCGACGATTTGGTCCCGAAATTCAAAAATATACAGATAAAGGGTGGTGCAACCATAATACACGATGTTAATTGGGAGTCACACCTTAACTTCAAGCTTTTTGCCCAACTTAATTTGAAATTTCTTTGTTTCAGTGTTTGACAAATTCAACCATAAAGAGGTACACGATTGAGCAGTGCGTTAAATTGAGATCAAAAAATTTAATAATAAGCATAATGTCAACTTCCAAATGTGTCCTTAATCGGGAGAATTGTGCGCACATTTCAGCCAACCGGGCCTGCCGCCACGATCATGTGATTTGATACCGTCGGACTTCTTTCTTTAGGGATATATTTAGAAAAAAAAAGTGAACGTTAATGACCCAACAACAATTCAAGAGCTAAAGGATGAGATAAATCGGCACATTTACGACATTTGACCTCAATAATGTCACAGAGTCATTGAAAATATGGCCCATCGGATAGAGGCATGCCACCGAAGCCGCCGAGAGCATTTGACCGATATTTTGTTTCACACATGCATAATTGTCACAGATCCTTTTATCATGGAAAATAATTAAGATAGTTCTCTGAAAACTCTGTTTTATTTACAATTTACATCGTGCGTTTAGGTTGGACAACTCTTTAAAAAATTTACTTTTTGTAAAGAATTTAAATTCTCTATTTGCATTTTGGCAAAACCAATTTAAACATCCTTTTTCAAGCTCATATGTCAAAATCAAAATTATTTGTACATACATATACATACATACATATACGATACATATGTAGATATTTGTGAATGTTTTTCTATACAAATATCTATGAATGAATTAACATACACGCATATAGTTTTAGTAAATTATGAGCCTAAATTAGAGACAAACTAGGTCAACGAGTTGGTGTTTGAGTCAAAAGTATCAATTAGCATTATGCAGTTTTTTTTATACTGAAAATGACAATTATAATAAATTAATAAATTTTATTTTCCAAATATTTATTTGTTTTCTAATGAAAATGTTATTTATTTCAAAGGAAATAATTGTGTCAAAAACAAATAAATTTTAACATTTTTCTGTCCACACACATACTTGTGTTTTAAATAAACTTTTAATTTAATAATTGTAGCAATTTTTTTTAATATTTTTTTTTTTAACAAAAGTCTTCCTCAATAGTTTAAATTTTAAATTAAACAAAAAAAATATATAAATAAAAGAAAAATTTATTAGGTTTTTAGCAAAATTTGCAAATATTTATATTGAAAAAATGATTTATTTACGAAAAGAGTAAAACAAAAGTTAAAACGAAAAATCGATTAAACAGAAATACACAAGAAAATTTTATAAAATTTTATACAAACTTTATTTTAGAACAAAATTATTGAAACCCTCTTTAATTTTCTTAATTCAAGTCATAAATTTAAATTATTTTCTTTTCTTTTCTTCACTTTTAAAAACTTAAGCTCTCTCTGTGTGTATGATTTACACTCAAGTATTTAAGGATTTGTTATGCTCACTTATTTATTAAGCCTGAATGAACAAATTGATAAAGATTGAACGTTTTAGAAAATTTATGTGTTCATTTATTTATTTATGTATTTGTTTACGAGCAGAACGAGAGAGCCGAGCAGAGGTAGCAAGCAGTTTAGAGCAGAGTAAGCAAAACTGTTGACAGTTTTCAACTTCTTTTTTTTTAATTCACAAAAATAGCAAGAATTATTTATGAGTATTCGGGGGTATTAAATAGACAAGATGTATGACTTAATAGTTTTGGAGTTTGAGGAAAAAGGTAAAATTCAGCACTTGGGAAAACATTAGGAGAATTAAATTTAATCAGTTGTGAAGCTTAAGCAGAGAATGACCGCATGAATTAAAATTAAATGCAAATTTCTTTAGATACAGTGGACTCCCGATAGTTCGTAATCGCAAGGGACCGGCCAATTCTTACGTATTATAGGGATTTTCGATTTAGAATAAATAAAAACGAATTAACGAGGTTTTTCAATTAATTTACTAAAACAATAAAAAAAAGATCTTAAGAAAACCCTTAAAATATTATTGGACCACCTGATCCAATTTCATGAAATGGACCAAGTCATTGTTAAAAAGTGTTTGTAGTGAGATGACATGTCTTCGTTTTTTACGACATGTTTTCGTTTTTAAACGAAGTTAAAACTAATCCTCTTGTGTACACAATGGATTAGTTTTAAAACCACTCCTTTGTAGTCCAAAGATGGGTTATATGGTCCTGCCCTAGGACATCGTGATGTTAAATAGACCATGTTTTCCATACGTTTGGGTTACCTTTGACTAGTCCTAGTCAGTTGTGGGCCACTCTTTACACTCGTGTTTGGACTGGTCCTATTATTTGCAGGGAATAAACACACACACACAAGCAAAAGCAAACACCCATGCAAACAAAAAAACGGTAAACAAAAAATCACTCATTCCATGTTTCTGCTGGTATTTAGCAAACAATTACGATTTATAAGATGTAAAGAAGATTTATTTGAAAAAAAAATACGAATTAGCGAGGGGACCAAAATTTAGGGACATTTTACGAATTAACGTTTTTTTCAAGGGACCGACAGTTTAGTACGAATTATCACGATTTATCGGGGTACGAATTATCGGGATTTGACTGTATATAAAAACTAGAGACCTGCATGAATGCCGTTAAAATTTATGCTAAAGAGGAAGAGACCCGATTTTTTTTTAGAGGATGGTTAGGAAAATTAAAAAATTGGTCTCTAATAGAAACCAATAATGTGTTGGTATGGGAGGTGCCCCGCCTACTTCTCTACTTCTGCCCACATATTTTCGGATTTTCTGTATGAATAACCAAGATGCTTGTACAATATTTGGAAACTCTGGCTATTGCCGTTCTCTAAATATACAGAAATCTAGAATTTCTTTGTATGGGAAATGGCACGACGACATCTCCAATCCCGCCTACATTTTCTGGAATGTTGTGCATTGATAACCAAGATGCTTGTACCTAATTTGGAAACGTTTTCTCTTTTCTATCTTCGGATATACAGACATCTATAATGTGTTTGAGTGGGAGGTGCCACGCCTACTTTTCTTCTATTCTATTCTATTCTATTCTATTCTATTCTATTCTATTCTATTCTATTCTATTCTATTCTATTCTATTCTATTCTATTCTATTCTATTCTATTCTATTCTATTCTATTCTATTCTATTCTATTCTCTAAGACGCTTTTAAAAAATTTGGCTCTTGCCATTCTCCAGACATACAAAAATCTTTAATTTCTTTGTATGGAAAGTGCCACACCCACTCCTCTACTCCCGCCCACATTTTTTCGGATGCTGTGCATTGATAGCCAAGATGTTTGTAAAAAATTTGAAATTTTGGCTGTTATCCTTAAAAAATTTTATAAACAAATAGAAGAAATTTTAGCTGCCAAATTCCTATCATATCTGGAGTCTTCGGAAAACCTATTTCAACGGACTCACGGACACGCGGGCATCTTGATTTTAAATTTTCTTCTCATAAGGATTCAGAATACATTTAGTTTATAACGTCTAGGATCAATATTGTAGAAATTTCAAACGGAATGCCAAAGTTTTAATGGGTGTTTCCACAAGAAAGTCTACTTTTTGTCACGTTATGCCACCAAGCAATTTTAATTGTTTCTCAAAGAATTATTTAATTTTTATGTATTTTATTGAAAAGTTCAATTTAGTGAATGGAAGAAAAATTTTAACATCATGGGTCTAAAATACAAGATAAATTGCTTGGTTGAGAAACGTAACACTTCTGTGGAAGTGCCAATATATCCTTTTCCATCTGCAGGCTATAAAAATGCTGATTTTGCGTGTTTATTTTACCTTACAGCGTAAAAATTTTCTGCGCGTTTCAGGTACTTAAAAGTGGCCAAATCCAGCCTGGAAAGGGCTGCATTGGCTCGCTGATAGCATTTTTTAAAAGGTCTCCTTATTCGAAACCAGTGACCCAAATACGTATTAAATTCTGTTTAATAGCTCAACCTCTTATGTTCATTAAAACAAATCTAATTATTATTTACTGCATGTAATTCTATGCATTTTTTACCTTTTATATTTCTCTATTTAAAATAAAGTAATTTAGTTGTTGTTTTATTTAAAGGTAATTAAAAATTAATTACAACGCATTCATTCTTTTTGTTTGTCTTTCTAAAATAAATACAGAATTAAACATGAAAATTTGTTATTTTATATTAAAAATGTTGAAAACATTTAATTAAATAAATAACATAAACGAAAGAGTAACTTTTTAAATACAAAACGGCAAACACACAATTCACTTTACACATAGTACAGTGTCTAAGATAAATTATCTAATATGCGCGCAAAATAAAGAATATGAAATTATAAAAAAAAATTTGTAGTAGAAATGTTAAGCGGTTTTCTCCCATTTCCTTAAACTTTGCTTAATTTTGTAAATTCTTTAAAAATGGATTTTTAAATTTTAAGTGTGACTGGTAAATTTTGTTTCCCACTGTTGAAAATTGTTTATTTAAATAGTCGTAATTACAATTTATTTAATGTTTTAAACATTTTAATGTTAATTTATTTATGTAAATATAAAATTAACCCAAAAAAACAGAGATAAATTACAGGCAAATTTTGCCGTGCAAAATTTATAGTACATAATTGATTTGTTAAATATGCAATCAATATTTATTTTTTTTTAAGTTGTGGAATAAATTTGGAAACAAATATTTAAAACCATTTTTTTAAAGCAATGAATATTTCATTTCATTAAATTTTCATATTTAATAGAACTACTGTTTGCCCAATAATCGAAATTCAACCATAATTATTTATGCAAATATAAAGAAAGCATACGTTTTTTTATGTATAAATGAAATTGCATGTTTCGAGCATTTGTTTTTTTTTCGTCTTATTTAATCAATTAACAGAGGGACCATTCTACGGCCCATATGTTTTCTTCCACTCAATTCCGTGAATAATTAATTAAATTTTTTAAATTCAATTATATAAAAAAATCAGATAGTACCACTTTGGACTCTGCATGTTGAATTTTATATTTCTTGATTCAGTATAAATAAAAATTCAAAAAGTACCAGTTATAAAATTTAAAAGTATTAAAAAGATCCCTCTTACACATTTTCATTTGCTTAGGACTTTGCAGTTTTATGTTTCTATGTCCAATACTAACGAAAATTCAAAAAAGAACCGGTTGAATAATAAAAAAGTACCAAAATGTTTACTCTAATAGATTATTATCCACTCATGCTATTGCATGTATAATTAAATATAAGTATGTGACCTTCTCCGATAAAAGGGACTTAGTGTGTCAAAAAACGGATTTGGACCGAAAAGTGGATTCTGGGTGTAAAATTTGATGAGGAATGCGTTTTTCTCAAAACTTCATTTTCAGACTAAAGGTACCTTTTCTCGGACCCATATGATGTTTCTAGGTCCAATATTAACAAAAAATAAGTACCAGTTGTGGAACGAAAAAATTACCATAAATTTAAAAAAATTATTTCTGCTTTTGATACTTTTCATATCCATTGAAGTATCAAAAATTTGAATATTGTAGGGGAAGTCCATTAGTTAATTTAATATCGTCAGCTCTGTATTGGTTTGGCTCATATGCTAAAAAGTCGTAGTGGAGAAAAACAACAATGAAGGTTTACATGAAGTTTTTTTTTAAATATGCCCAATAGATGTTTTTTGTATTTTCACCACTGCTTCTGGCATATGTTTTGAAGTAAAATGTAAATCTTTGTGAACGTTCATGAACGAAGTTAGAAGTTTATAGTATTTTATTGAAAGCGAAAATTATAGTTTTATGCCGCATACGCCACTTTTCTAAAATAATTTCTCGGAAGTAACTTTTTGTGCTGCGTACGTATACATTAGTAGTTCTGTGTATTGAGTTGTTGACATTTTATGTTGCTTTTACTACTCTTTTTCTTACAGCAATGAAGCAAAGCCAGAGTGCAATTTATTTGGTATGTTTTTGTATGAGGAATTTCCAGCATTCCCCAAAAAGTGGTGTGTAGCGCAAAGCAATACTTAATAAACCTAATATTATTTCATATAGAGAAAAACTAATAATTGATATCTCAGAAACCATAAATAATTTTGTGAAACAGGTTTTGGATATAGAAAGGGAGTATTCAATACCCCATAGCTAACTAAATTTTTTTTAAAAATGGTCAATAAGTCAAAGCAATCATGAGCTGACGATATGTCAATAAATGGAGAAAAATGTTTTGTAAAT
The DNA here is from genome assembly GCA_949318255.1 of Pollenia labialis. Lineage (NCBI taxonomy): Eukaryota > Metazoa > Arthropoda > Insecta > Diptera > Polleniidae > Pollenia > Pollenia labialis. The sequence goes on from OX439139.1 coordinate 15,460,938, forward strand.
AAAATGCCGATTTATTTAGTTATAAGATCTTAATGTTCTATTAATCAAAATTTTGGGCATAAAAACTCCTGAACCGGAAACCCAACAACCTAGAAAGAAAGCTACGGAAGAAGTAAGCTGGCTTCCATCCAAATTGTTGGTGTATCGAAGAAATATATTAGGCCCTAATTCTGTAAAACGCAATCGCATCGCCAAAACTAACATTAAAAGCAAAAATAATGTCAAAAATTTGTCATAATTTTGTTGTTGCTCTCTTTAGAAATTCATACTGCGTTTTAAAATTTTTCAACGCCACAAGATATGCTGCATTTGAAATTTAAAAATTCAATATGAATTTCCGTGGGAAACAACAACAAAATAATGAAATATTTTTTGTTTTGTTTTTGCTTTCAATGTAATTTTTGGCGTTTCGGTTGCGTTTTACAGAATTAGGGCCATAATCTTTATTCAATAATCGAACAAAGCAACGAATACAACTCTACACTGTTTTTTACTTTTATCGACTTCGAGAAAACATGTGATGCCATCAATTGCAATAAAATATAGCATGCTCTTATTAACAAGGATATACCAGGTAAAACCATCAGACTTATATGAGCACAATATGATCATTTCAAAATTCACGTGTAGGTGAACCCTTCAATACAATAACCGGCATTAAACAAGTGTGCCAACCCTATCCTATTATTGCTGTTTAAGTCGCTTCCAATGATTTTGTTAGACCTTCTGCATTACTTTGGCAGCAACCTTTATGAATCAATGTCTCTAAAACATAATCTTCAATTGTTTTTGGCTGATCTGCTCAGCCCTTAAGCAAGGGAAAATTTTCAGGATTTCACAATTTAAGCAGTAAAGCAAAACTTGCCGCAAATGATGCTCTGTTGGCACAAAATTTAACATTTGATTAGCAAAAAACAAAAACTTTGTCACTGACACAATTTGGTTTAATGACTACGTTTGAACAAATAAGAGATATTCAGTTCCCAAATGTCATATAAGTTATTACCGACACAAACCATGTGTATAATCTATCTTAAGTTATTTACCCAATATTTTGATACTGGCATAAAATTTGTTCGTATGTGATAAACGTGCGTCTCACTCTTAAAAAAATGTTGCTACTGCCAAACGGGCCAAAAAAGGCGCGTTCTTAAAAAATATGTTTATTTTTATATTATAAATCAATTTCAGAACTTCCCTTCGATGTCTTAACTAAAGGTCCTTTAATTTCTTTATTAAAAGTTGTTTACTTATTCAATTTACTTGCTCTTCTATTTATATAATTTGATTCCCTGGAAAATATTAAAGGAAAATTTTACCCCTGGGTTATTTGTTAATTAACTTTTCATCCTGTTACGACGTAAAACTTCACAGAAAGTAACAACGTTTGAGTATATTTATTTAATTAAAAATCATAAATTCAAAGACTAAACAAGAGCAGAAAAGTAGCAAAGAAACTATAAAATAAATTACACAAAAACACAAATAAGCAATAAAACGGAAGCGGAAACAGTTCAAATCTGTGTGCTTAAACTACTAAAACTATTAATACACAACTAAACAACACGTAAGCCACAAAGCTACAACAACAACAGCACGTTGTTTGGTAAAAAAAAAATAAAACTAGAGAAAGGGAGAGGAGAGCATAAATACATGTTTATGGATGTGTATTTGTGTTTGTTTTTCTTTTATTCATATGAATTTGCCTAATAAACTAGTTGTCTTGTGCAAGACTTAAGTAAATAATCATTTTTGAGGAAGTTTGTTTTTTCTCAGAAAAATACACACACTTACATACATACATGTTTTTGACTTGCCGCTCAGACACAAACATCCTTGTTAGTTTTGTAATGCTGTTAAGCATATAACTGAAATTGTTACGTTAAGTAATTTAGATGGGGAAAAAGGTTCAAAAAACATATTAAAAATAAAATTAAATAAAACGTTTAAAGAAACAATCAAAAACTTACACAGGATATATGTTTGTCTAATTTCTTTATTGAATATCTTTTTAGGAAAGACTTCAGACAAATTTACACAAACAACCCAAAACAATAAGCGCAGGACTTGTCAACAAGGTTTTTGTTTAAGATTGGATTATCATAATGTCTTCTTTACTTGAGCCAATAGGGCTGACTTTAGATTTTGTGCATATAAAAAACGGCTTTTCTAACCCTCATCCTGCAACAAAAAAAATTAGTCAAGTTTGTAGCGCTAACTAAAAACTTATATTAAAAAACCAGTTTAACCAGGTCCTTTTTGTTTAACGAGTTTTTGATCTTACAAATGTTGGTTAAAAATATCATTAAGCAGCTACAATATGGTTATTTTTCATGAAAAGAGTACATTTTGTTTTAAATCGAAATTTTTGCTGCAAAATGGTAAAGTACCATTGCCTTAAAGGCACTTAATCAAAACTTAGGAGAACTTTTCTTTTGAAAAAGTTTTAAAGTATTAATTTTGCTATTTTCTCTTTTCTTGCTCAATTCTAAAACATGCCAATACGACCGAGAATGTTTATAATTTTTTTAACGTTTTTGAATCGAGTATTTTGCAACTTCAATTCTGTCAAATTTTGATGAGGAGCGGCTTATCCAATCCAAAGTTATGCAAAAAAATTTAACTTAGAATGCAACTGAATGTAAACTTTTTTAGGGTTTCTCATGGAATTGAGCTGTCGATATACACAAGCTAATTTGTTCAGGATTTAAAAAGCTACAGTCGAAACCAAAAACTGTCGAACAAAAAACGAAAATGTAAGGAATGTAAGAAAAGATAAACTCACTGTTTATTGTTGGTGTTTTGTTAAAGCTGTGATATTGTAACAGGTAAGACGTTGAGTGCATATAATTCTTATTCGCTTTAAAGTCTTATTTGTATAATATTTTTAGCTTTTCTAAAATCTTTGAAAAAGGTTTCCTGATGATCTGGCCTAAGCAACCAGTTAAATGAGCATAGAAGCTAGCTTTCCCTCAACACACAGAAAAAATGTTTTCAAAAAATTATTCAATTAAATTATTAATTGGTGTACATTAATTATTCAATAAATTTTTTGTTTGCTGAAATTAATTTTTTTAATCAAAACCAATAAAAGTAAATGTTTGTGTATTTTTTAGTTTATGCAATTAATTTTTTAATTGACTAAATTTGTGTCCCATGACTCGAAAATACAAATCCGTTAATTGATATGATCAATTCCTTTGCAGGGACAAAATTAGGAAAATATTTAATTGTCTGAACGAATTTTTTAATTAAAGTCGATTTTCTATTTTTTCTGCGCAAAAAATTTCAGTGTATTTACCAAATATGAAAAATTGGAAAATTAGCACGTCATACAGAAATCTTATTAAAAACGAAAATTTGTGTACAACTTTTCGGTTTTCGAATTGATTCAGAGTTACTTCTTGTTTAACATGATTTCACAATAACTTGCGAACAAAACATTATTTTCTTTGTAAATAACTAAAATTGATGTTAATTTCACATTCCAGTAAAGTTAGAGCTAAACGACATTTATATTTAAATAACACTCTGAATCATGTTGAATGAAAGTTATTTCAAGTTAAAACGACGTGAATTTCATGTAGAATCGAATTGGTTTGAGTTTGAAATAATAGTGAGAATAAGCTTAAGAGACAAGATATGCATTTATTTAAAAATAATTTTAAATACTTACCCACGGAATCAGAGAGAGAGAGAGAGAATATAATTATTTATTTTCCTTTTTTACAGAAGCGCTCACGATCAAAGGACACCAGCAGAATGTCCCGATATGGTTTTCGTCATCACCATTCATACGGGAATTTTTCTTCTTTTTATAAATTATTTTAAACATGAAAATAAAAAAAAATTATGGTTTTTCTTATTAATGTTATTTTAATTTTTTTTATTTAAAATTAATATGAAACAAGGATAACTTTAAATAAAGTTCATACTTTTGCTGGAATTTACCACGATTTTTAATCAACTACATTGATATTTTTTTCTGTGTGTAGAGGAAAATACCTTTTATAAAAAATTATATTGTACATAATAGAAGAGCAATAAAAATAGGACCAATTTTCAAAAAGTACTATTCTTAAAAAAAGTACCACTTTTCAAAAAAAAAACAATTTTTCATAAAAGAAGCTTTTTAGGAAAAAATACAAAATAAAAAAATTTTAGCTTGTATATACACTTTCCACCTACGGTGTAGGGAACAACAAAACTAAGCTTAAACATTTATTTAACAACACACACTTACACTACCATGAGAAAACCAACACATTCTCCTTTTTCCCTACAACAGATAACCTAAATAGAATGTGTCTGCGTGTGTTTTTTGGGCATTTTCATTCTACACAAACTTACAAGATAAAACATATGGCTTTTTGTAATAAACTAAATGAATATTTGCCTGCCTGCCTGTTATTTTGCCTTTTTCCTAGTAATTTCTTTGGTAATCAAAATAAAACCATCTTATCAAATGTTTTCTTTTTTCTTGTTTGCGCTATAAGACTAAAACAACAAAACAAATTTTTTTTTTTTTTTGCCATATTTTGCAAAAGTAATAAAACAATTCGTATGAAAAGTCTTCTTTTCAAATTATGTACAGCAAAAAGAAATAAAAAAAGAAATCCATTTACTGACTTACAGGCCCATCATCATTAACATTATGAGTTTCGTTTAGTTTCTGTTTTTTTTTGTTTGTGTTCTTTGTGAGAAATTCTGTTCTTAAATGTTTTCAAGTTGTTTCTACAATTTTTGTGGATTAATCTTTTAGAGTTTTGTATTTATCAAGGATTTGATGAGAATTTGTAGATTTAAGTCTTCTTGAAGTAGTTTATAAGCGGGGCTATTTATCAGGGATAAATATTTTGATTATAAGGTTAAGGATTTCGGTTATAAGCATTTACAATAATTAACAATAACTGTTATAAGCAAACCAAATTAAGTGTTAAACGACTTTGCGATAAAAAAAAATCAAGTCAAAACAGATTATAAGCCAAGGCATTTATTAAGGACAAAACAGGCTCTATGAATTTAGCGAATTTAGCTACAATAATTTACTGCTATCGCAGCAGCAGTTAAGACAGAAATTTTTTAAGAGAAGTGTTAACTTTGTGGAAAAAGCCAAGTAAAATTATGCCTAAAGCAGAGCTATTAAAAAGAAAAAAAAATTAAATGTAGGTTTTTATAATAAAGTTTCATTATTTTATTTATAATTATCACAGTTTTAAGTAGTTCAACCACAATACTGCGTCCGGAGTTTAACTGTTGATGTTTCTTAGTGTTACATGGTGTCAGAACATGTTGCAATCCGTAAGGATGTGATCAGTTGCTTGCTAAGGAGCCCCACATGGACATTTACGGTTATAAACCCTGGAAGGTTAGTCTTAATTAAAGTACATTAAGGTTACTCTTCGTCGAAACGACGAACTTTTTAAAAAATAAAATCCAAGGGGAACGATTTTAACAGTATAAATTAATCAAAAATCTGTGTTAGTTAAAAAAAATTTTTTCTTTCTAAAATTCGATGAAAATTTCAATGTGCTATTTTTTGAGTTAAATTATACTACACGTTCAGTCACTTGTGTTGTGCAAACAGCACATAACTCTTTTTTTTTTTTTGCTTTTCAAATTAATTAACTTTTTAAAATAACAAAAACTAAAAATGTAAAAAAAAATTCGTTTTTCTCACTCAGCCTTTAAAGATAATCAGTTAAATAATACAAAAGAAAAAAATATTTAGTTATTACCCATATTTTACGCATGAGACACCGAGTTCCATTTTATGTTCACAACAGATGCTTTTCTTTTCGTCATTCTGAGTTTTCTATAGGGACTGCGGTAACAAATTTTACGCTCTTTAAGTCCTTCGACAACATTTTCGACGGATTCTTTTCGATTACGTTTTTTTTTTTGGAATTTTTTTCCTCAATTAAGATCTGCAAGGTAGGCGTCCTTAAATCTATCTCTTCAGATACAGTTGTCGGTTTTTTGGGTTTTCGATCTTAATGAAACATATTGTGAGTATATATGACGGTGTTGTTGACAAAGGTTATATTAAAAAAACCAAAAAATAGAAACAAAAACTAACACTAACGTCACTCTTCGTCGTTGCGACGAGTACACACCTCTTAATCACAACTTTAAAAAAATGAGGATCCAGCGTACGTCCACTCACTACAAGCTTTCGGCATCAGGCAACGTTGTTGAAAAACGGGCGTTATTTTAACATTCATAAAAAAATTATATGATAAAAAATAATTGAGCTTCGTCAATTCAACGAACAGTAACCATCCAGGGTTTACATCAGAAGACTTAGTTCTAACAATAACTTTACTTTAGATTTGAGGAATTTTTCCAGTAATTTTATTTTTATATTTATTTTTTCATATATGTAAACATTAAATTTCCTCATTTTCTAAAACTTTTAATAGGAGTTTTTTTTTTTTTGTATTTTCTTAAGAAGTTTATTAGGAAAACTTTTTTCTTCTTAATTGAAAAGGAAACTGGGAGAAAAAATTAATATTTTTTATATTTAGTTACTTTTCACAAGAAAAGTGATTTATTAAAAAGTCTTTTGATTTATGAATCAAACAAAAGCTGTCATTAACTTGAAAAACAAAGAGTTTTATAAAAGAAACCCAAGAAGAGATAAACAAACCCTTTTTAATAAAGCAACTACTTAGAAATTAAAAAAAAACTCAAAGGTTTCCTAGTAAATTGCTAAGAATCATTAAAAGCTTTTTTGTTTTTGTCATATTCCGGCAAAATTTTTATCTAAACCTTAAAAAAAACAACTCATTTCTTAACTTTTCCTATTTGTATCGTAAAATTCTGTTTCGGCAAACTTTGACTAACCAAACTTTAGACAAATAAAACAAAACATGCATGTATTTGCACAACAACCCCCAACATGTTCGTGCCTGCACATAATTCACTTCGTCAGTGACTTGTTTATGGTCGCTTGCACTAGTTTTTTTTAAGGAATGCTTACCCAAAACTTTTACACCTAACCACCCACCCACAAAAAAAAAACGAAAATACAGCTAAAAGTTTAGATGGCAATCCCTGTTTACACTAGGCAAAATTAAGTTTGGAAAATTTTTTTTTAACTTTCAAAATACAGTTTAGTTTTGAAGAGAGTAAGATTTCAAGTGAAATTAAAAAATATAATAAATGCAATCTCAAAGAAATAAAATATTAAAAAAAATAATTGCTAAATGTAAACACTGCCTTAAGAAAACAAACAAATATTAAAAAACCTCTAAGATTTACTGTTTTTTTTTTTTGCCAGCTTTCGAACTAAAAAAAAAGGAAACCTTTTGTAGAAACCTGTGAATTGTGGGTCTTTGGCCTAAAAATTCAACAGGGTGGAAAGTTTTTTTCTAATTCCTTTTTGTATCCACTATTTTGAAACAGTGCAACTAACTAGAGAAAGGCAGATAGAAGAAAAAAGAATTATCTAAACGAAATTTTAAACTTATTTTAATAAGTTAAAACAAAAAAACCAAAAAGAGCCTTTTTTCAGCAAACTTTTACTTTTAAAGACGAAAGTAATCAAATGTCACATATCCAGCAAAAAATTATTTACAAACAAAGTAACGTTTTGAACCAAAAGCAACATTAAGAACAAATGGTAATATTTTAAGCAAAACGTTTTTGCAACAGAAGTGCATTGTTTTACAAAAGTATCTTTGCAATATATTAATTTAAATCAATGACCTTTTTAACCAAAAGCATTTTGTAAAACAAACCATTTTTGAACAGAAAGTATTTCTGTACTTCAAAAGTACTATTTACAATACGAAGCACCTTCTTTAGGAAAAGCATTATAAAAACTAAAATCATTGTTTACATTAAGCAAATTGAATTTGGGCAATTTTTTCTTTAAACTTGTGTTTTACAAAATGTATTTTCAAAAAAGTAATTTTAAAAAGTATTTTTATTTCCTTTTAAAATGTGTTAGTTGAAGCAGTAAGTACCTTTTGAAACAAGCGGAAGTAGAAACAAAAGGTTACTTTGGTTACAGAAAGTACTTGTTTTCAAAAAGTATATTTTTTAACAAACACAAAATGCTTTTTGTTACAAAATCTTTTTTTTCGAACAATTTATATATTTAAACAAATTGTACTTTTTGAACAAACATTTTAAACCCAAAATTCCTCTTTTCAGCAAAAAAGTACCTTTTAAGAAGCTCAAATAAAGAACAGTTCTTGAACAACATATTTTTAACGAATATTAATTTTTTATTGAGAACAAAAAGTACTTTGCAATCAAAAACACTTTTTTTAACACATTTTACTTTTTTAAAACTCTTTAGTTGTTCGAGCAAACGTACCTCAATTGAGAAAAAAGTACCTTTTTATTTTTTTTGAAATAGGAAAAAAACTAACGTCAGTACTATTTTTGGTTGCGGTTTAGTTCTATGTTAAATTATTGGCCAACTATCAGAAACTCAATTTGAGCTGTTGCGTACCGGTTAAAGCCATATTAAAATGATTTTTACGAGTGGAATTTATATTATACCCGTGGTAAATTGTTAATCTCAATCATCACAAAATTCAGTAGAGTGAAATCGTGACCTATTGTAAATAATGGACAGATTATCACAAAACTTAATGATGTTATACAGCTAAATTGGACCAAATTTTATTAAGGTTTTAGGTATTTCACAGAGAATTTTATATGGGGCCTATTGTAAAAATCTTTGTGATATTTGGCCGATTGATTCCTAGCCGTTTACTGCAAAAGGTACTTTTTCGAGTAAAAAGTTTACCTTAGATTAAAAACTACCATTTTGAACAAAAAGTATCATTTTGAACAAAAAGTACTTTTTCAATCAAAAAGTACCATTTTGAACAAAAAGTACTTTTTCAATCAAAAAGAACCCTATTGAGCAAAAAAATACTTTTTCGAAAAAAATTATCCCTTTGTGAAAAAAATTAAATTTTTAAGCAAATGGCTATACACGGCAATAGTACGGCCCATTCTTACATATGGATCTCTGGTATGGTGGACCGCGACGAGCAAGAAATACATCGTGGTTCAGCTGGGCAGAGTACAAAGATCAGCCTGCATTGGAGCAACAGGCGCTCTACGCACTAGTCCTTCAGAGGCTCTGAACACTATGCTGCACCTTGTTCCAATTGAAATACACCTTATGGCCATATCCGTCAATAGCGCGGTCAGGCTCTCTTCATCGGGATGTTGGAGGGCGAGGACGTACGGTCATGCAGGGATCTTACGGAAGCAACCCTCATCTCTGAAACGACCAACGGACTACATGATACCCCGCATGGACTTTGATAGGAAATTCAAAGTCATATTCCCGTCAAGGCGGGAATGGAGCAGGGGTACTCTGGACGAGGAATACCGCACGAGGGTTTACACAGATGGGTCAAAGATGACTTGTGGTGTCGGCTCTGGTGTCTTCTCGGAGGAACTACATGTGTATCTCTCTTTTCGTCTGCCGGATTGGGCTAGCGTATTTCAGGCTGAAATATTGGCGATCAGGGAGGCATGCAGAACGCTATACGATAGGAACATCAGCGGCAAAATTGGCATCTTCGTCGATAGCCAGGCAGCTTTGATGTCACTGGAGTCATATAAAACAACATCCATACTCGTCAACCAGTGTAGGGAAGAACTGTCCAGACTGGGCAGTCTATCTGACATTACCTTAATTTGGATCCCTGCGCATAGGGACCATTATGGCAATGAACAAGCGGATGGGCTGGCCAAATCTGGAGCCGCTCTTGATATTTCACAGGCTGTGCCAGTCGCAACACCCCTGGGAACTATCAGGAGCGAAATCTTCAGGCACTATCTGGATATGGCTGACGACAAATGGAGGAAACTGGATGGCTGTAAGGCTACCAAGGAAACGTGGCCCACATATGACATAGGTCGCTCTGAGCGACTTCTCAATTTCAGTCGGAAGGACGTGTCAAGACTCACGTACGTGCTCACTGGTCATTGGACGATCGGCAAGCACGCTATGAGACTCGGCCTCCCTTTCAATGAATGCTGCCGCAGCTGCAGGGAACCTGGAACTGAGGAGACAGTATTTCATCTTCTATGTGATTGCCCGGCGTTTAACTCTATACGACATGGACTGTTCGGGAATTACCTTCTACAAGGACTCTCGGAGATATCGCGGGTGGGACTCAACAGCCTGCTGAAATATCTCAACGCAACGGGCTGGCTCTAGCCACCTCAGCATTGCCCCTGGGTCAAGTTTTGATCGGGGGGCTCCGATTTCTTGACGAGTTGTGTGGTGTCAAAACGGAGCCACCGTCGGCTCTACTTGTTGCGCGCCGGGAACTGTGCGTGCTACCACGTTAACCAACCAACCAACCAAGCAAAATTGCATTTTATTCTTTAAAATTTTTTTGAATTCATTAAATTCATTTACTTGTATCGTCCTTTTCTAGTGCTTAAAATTCAATATTTATGACGACAACATCTCACTGACTACTTTTCATTTTATTAAATTTTGTCCTTACATACTTTTCTATTTAATTCTAAGTAAATGTCAACATGTTTGTAAGATTTGCAACTTAAAATGCACATATTTTTTTCAAACTTTTATATTTTATTATTATTTTGTATTTTCCTTTGACTTCTCTTAAACTTTTCTTGTTTACATATAATCTGTTGTCAACTGTATGTGTCAAGAGTACATCACCATCAACATCAACATCAACATCATATTCATATGGTTTCTCTCTCTTATGTTGATAACTTTTCTGAATATTCAAATAAATTGAGAAAAAGAACTTAAGAAAAGAAAAAATACAAGAGATATTTGTGTATAAAACTTTTTATATGTATGTATGTATAAAAAATGTATCTCTTTTCAAAAAAAAAAAAACTGAACACGAAAAAAGTAGAATTCTAAAAAAATCCTTTAAAAAATTAAGCCACAACCACAGATACTGCAAAAGGAAAAAATGATTTGTTTGTTATTTGAGTTTGCTATAGAAGATGAGGCAAAACACTTTTTTCCTGCTTTTACCGAAAGCAATAGTTTTGCTGCAATTGCAAGAAGTTCAGAATATCTAATGCAACGGCAGCAAAACATAATTCAATTTACAATTTGACAGATGACTTGGAAAATAAAAAGTAAAAAAAAAACACAAATAGAGAAGAATATCTTCTGAACAAGATGTAACAGACAACAATAGACAATAAAAGTTGAAGAATTTATGATTACAAGAAAAAGGTTAGATTTGTAAAGGAAATATTTTTAAAAACTTAAATAAATTTGGATCATAAATATCATTCCGTGTGAAACTTTTTTAATATTCATCTTAGACCCCGCAAAGTTTAAATATTCTGAGTCCTTGAGTAATTCTAAGCCGTCTGTAATTCTGTCTGTCTGTCTGTCTGGCTGTATGTCTGTCTGTCTGTCTGTCTGTCTGTCTGTCTGTCTGTCTGTCTGTCTGTCTGTCTGTCTGTCTGTCTGTCTGTCTGTCTGTCTGTCTTTCTGTCTGTATGCTTAAGATACGCTCGGTTCCAAAGGACTTAACAGAAACAAATCAGTTTGGGATTGAATACCTAAATGTGAAACCAACCTAAACATTTTCATATTTCTGTTAAAAAAAAACATAAATTATTGTCATTCATTTTTAAAAGTCAGCATCCGATTTTTACACTGCAGTTAAACGTTCAAGTTTTTTTTTTTTTTGATAGCTTTTACATAAACATTTAAAAAATTAAAAGCTGTGAAGTAAGCTACACGCAAATGCTAAGCACTTTACTTTAAAGATTTCATTAAGAAAATAATTTATAAGGACATAAGAAAAATGTTCTCATTGAAATTACAAACTGTTGTTTTCTTGACTGTTAATTAAAACCAGTGTTCGAAAATACACACTAAATATCGCTGCTTGGTGTTTGGTTCGGTAGATTTGTGGAAGACACAAACGCTAATAGTGTTTGTGTAGAAAATCATTAAAAAAAACTACGTTTCCCAGTTTCGAACACAAAAATAATCCTGTTTTTATCAAACTCAACTAAAGATGAAAACTTTAATTTCGTTCGGTTTTTTTTTAAATCCACAAACTTCATTGTGTTCGGTTCAGCTCATTAATTTTCGAAAAAAAAACAAAAAACCAGCAAAATAATTTTACACAAACAAAACACATACAAGCTTTTCGATGTTTTGTTTGTTCATTTTTTTATCAATGTAAAAAAAGAAACATTATTAAAAATTAAAATATAATGTTTGTCTACAGTATCGCTGTAATTGCTCTGTTTTTTAATGAAGAGCAGAACAAAATTGTTCTATTTTTTAACGAAGAACAGAACATTATATAATGTTCGGCACTCTATTGAAAATAGTTGCGAACGGTACTAAGGGTTGTGTTCGCTGTAATTGTTCTGTTTTTTAATGAAGAGCAGAACAAAATTGTTCTATTTTTTAACGAAGAACAGAACATTATATAATGTTCGGCACTTTCTTAAAAATAGTTACGAACGGTATTAAGGGTTGTGTTCGTCTACACAATCACTAAAAAAAATAGATATTATTCTTGGGTGTGTGAGCCGAACACTGATTGAAACACACAATTGGAAACAGAATATACCCAGCTAGAATTTTGTATCACAATCAAATTATTAAGACATCAGATTTACGAATAAAATAACCAACCGTTTATAAGCCAACTTTTCGATCATTAATTATACTCTCGTTGTGAGAAAATGGTACCCTACCAATGAATCACCTAAAATAATCACTTGTAATATAATTTTCCAATTCCTTTTTGAGCATATGAATGAATTCATATATGAATCCTTTTCCAATCGCTCAAGTGATAAATCTCAGAAGACTCATTTAAGTGAATTTTACAAAATTTGATCATCAATTTATTCCATAAAATTTTTTAAAGTACGAGTGTATTTATTAGAGTAGCACTGTAAGCGATTTAAAACTTGAAAATAAATGTGAAACAAAGCTTGATCGTGTAACCGCCAAGTTAAACAGAAAGATCGTTTCGCAAAATGAGCGATTTTCACCTCAGTAGAGACCTTTATAAAAATATGGTGCACCCAAAATCCAAACATATTTTTTGAACATCAAATACATCCACTTAGATGCCAAGTACGGTGTGTAATAGCTTCAGCAAAAATTATTTGACCATATTTTTTGAAAACGCCAAACAAGTTGAGATTAATGTGAATGCAATGCAATACTGGGCAATGATTGAAGAAGAGTGTTTAACGCAGGAGATAGAGAGCATTCAATAATTGAGTTTTCACCAAGATGAAGCCACAGCTCTCACAGCTCGTCCAACTATGGCTCTTTTTTTGGCCATCATAACGTTACTCATGTGCCACCCTCCACATATTTTACCCCTACTTTTGTTCATAGTTAGTCAGTTTAAATATCACAAAATAAACTTATTATACTACAAGACAGCAAAAAACTGTTTTTTTTAAGGAAATTATTCTTTAGTTTTTTTCGGTTTTTTCTCGTCAAATATTTGACAAGTGTGAACGTAGCTTTACCAATGTTCATTTATAAAGCATGATTTTTGTCAGTGATGAGCCGCTTAGAAGCAATAATTTCTATCTGTTGCCAACAACTCTTTAACAATTATTTAATTGTTCCCTTACTTTATCGCATCTTGCAAGCAATTCCGCGATTAAGTAACCGATGTATTGCACTCGCGAGCTTTAACTGCTCCCAAATCTTGAAAATTTGTTGCTGGCAATGGTCAGTTTCCATTAAGATTGTTAAATTTTAAATAACTTGTATATGCCAGCAGTAGGCGTTAAGTCGGTTTTTAGTTTTAAGTCTTGTTGTGTAATGATGTCTGTCACTTGACTTCCTTGTTTTTGGTTACATTAAGTCTTATCAAAATCCTACAATTCATTTCAAAATTGCAGAGTTATTTCTCTTTTTTATCTGATATTCCCCACTGTGCATTATAGTTTGCCATTGTGGTTATTCCGACCACAGATTTTTATCATAAATAATCTTGTCTCGAAAGTTCTTTAAACAATAGATACGCAGACATTTAAATAGACAAACAAAAAACAAAATAATTAAACCAATACACAAACACTGCTTTACTTATGCACTAACTAATGCCACCACAAACCTGAGGGAAAAGGCAATAAACGTGTGGCCTTCTAAAAGGCCTTACTATGCGTACAAAATTCGTTATTTTAATTTAAGTTAAAGCTCTATGCAAATAAAACAACAAAGAAGTGAAAACGTTATACTCTAAACATTATTAAATAGTAAATACTGATTGAGGTTAATATCGTATTAAAGTGATGCTCGGAATTAGGTTTTTAAGAGAAGGTATGCCCAGTTATGGAAATATCTAAATCTGAAATTTTAAGTTTTTTTGCATTTACAGAAATGTTGCATTTGTGTTATTTATAGATTTCAGAGATTTAAGCCAGTTTTGTAGAAAAAATAGATTTTTTGTTAAATCTTTCTTTAAGTTTTCGACATGTTTCTCCTAGGTCATGAACCAGATTACGCATTGCGCATGGTTCGACATATTGTTGATGGTCGGTGTGACGCAGGAATATACTATTATGCTTTGTTTTTAAAGAAAAATCACATAGAGCAGCATTTCGTAATTTTGACAAGTTTTTTTTGAAAAGCAAAATGCATCATATATGATTGTTGCTTCCAGTACCTTGATCATATGCAAACATACAAACGGACATGCTCACATGGTAAAAGGTGGGTTAACGATCAAATTTTTTTTTTGTATCACATACACCAGCAGAAATTCGTCCTTGTAAGTTGTAGGATTTTAAAAAAGAGGAAGCAGTTTATATATTAACGCTTAAGATACTCGAAATCCAGCTCACTGCGGAAAATTCTGCTAAAGATCAAAAAAATTCTCAAATGAGAGTGAAAAAATCTCAGTTTTGAGTTTTGTTGATTTTCATGTTGGATGCTATAAGCCGATTACTCATTCGTTTTTGCCGAAAATGCTTTAACGGATAAAAAATCTTAGCACAGCAGCTGATCAAAATGAATGTATAAAACGCATCAACGCAATGACGTGGGCTGTGGACCCTTATTGGTTGAATTAAGAAAACAGATAGAACAAATAAAACATTTTAAAAACATAAAACTAATGCTCTGTGTAAACCGAGATTTCTTTTGCATTAAGTTACTTTAAAAAGGCCTTTTATTTAAAGTCCCTTTTTATCTTTCTAATTAAAAAAAAAATCTTCTAGAAACTCTTATTTCTACTTGAGTGCAATAAAAATAAAATAGTATTTTAGAAAATGTGCCGCTTTGCTAATCACGGTGTAATTATCACAACAGCTTAATTTGTGTAAAATGCTGAACAGCTGAGGTAAAAAAATAAAATATTTTAGGAAATTGTGGTAAAATATAATTAGGGAATGAAACAGGGTGTCCTGATAAGAGATACGCAACAAATTGCAACTTCAAAAAAAAAAGAATTAAAAAACAACTTAAGTTTTTTCGGTTTATTAGAGTTTATGTTTTCTATGAAAGTTTATAACTTTTAAAAAATCAAATTTTTTTTAATGGCATGTTTTTCTGTTTATGACATCTCTTTAGAAATAAACACTGTTCGCTTACTCCAGCCACAAATAAAACATAAATAACAAATCCTTCTCAAAATATAAATCTTTAGGGATAATACGCTTTTATTTTTGTTGCTGCAACAACACCAGCAGTAGGGAATGAGCTTGAATAACAAGAAAACAATTGCAGCAATTTTCCCAACAAAACAAATAAAAGATCTCAACAAAAAAAAGTTGAATCGTAAAAAACATTTTCTTTAAAACAAAAAGTCTAAAATGGAAAAACTCCTGAGTTTTCAAACCAACAACAATGAAGTTCTTGTAATTTTTGTTCTCAGCACCATTTATAAGAAGCACTGTAGCGGCGCTTCCTTGCCATGTTTCCATACAGACACTTGTCTGTAATCAAAAATAATTTTAATTGTTGAACGAACAACTTGAAGCGTAGAGCCATTAAAATTAAAGAATCATTTATGCTCTTTTATTTTATGCCTTGTTGTGTCTTGGAGAGGTGTTACTCCCTTTTTTTTGTATTTTTCATTTACTTCCTTCTTTTTGGTTGCTTTAAAGTGCGCTGGTGTTCAACAATGACTTCCGGTTTCTGTTTGAGGATGACTTTTTGTTTTTTTTTTATTTTGCATTTTTTATTTATTTCTTTTGTACCTTTTGTTCAATAATTGTTTGTAAGAGAGCGGGCGTATGTGTGTGTTAAGAGAAAGTGAGAGTAAATGGGGTTAACAGGAATCTTAAATGTTTTCAGAAGCCTTTTAAAAGAACGTGGAACACTGAGGCCGCTATAGAAAAAAGTGAGTGTTTACTATTCTGAAGTGTTTTACAACTGAAGCAATGTTTTACATTTTAAGAAGGTAGACTAATATTTAAGAACCTTAGGAAATCTAGAACTCTAGACTTTTTTCCTTTATTCTTTTCCATTTTGGGAACACACGGCATCTTTAAGAGTATTCCAACTTATTCTGGTATTGCATAAGATTCTTATTTCATCAAAAGCTCTGTCTGCTCTTTTCTACTTGTTCAATTCTGTTGCATACACTCATAATATTATTACAGTAACGGACTGTAGTTTATTTAAGAAGTATTCCGTTCTATCATTTTTTAAATACTTAAACATTTAAAATTCCAAGCAAAATAATTTTTAACTGATTCTTACAGTTATTTAAAAAACTATGTGCATAATAATACGAATTTTCAGTTGCAGTTAACATTGTCCGTTGATTAAGTTAAATTCTTCTTTATGTAAAATTAAATGAAAATGTAATTTAAAAAAACGAAAAGTTCATTAAATTTTTACTGACAAAAATTCATTCGCGAATTCCGTAAAAACAAATGAATTTTCATTTATTTTATAGAATTTAACTACCAAAAATAAATTTTTAGTTGTGTATAACATTACGATTTGCTTGTTTTGTGTAAAAAAATTCCCACATTCTATTTGTTAAAGTGCAATAAAATGTTTAAAGTAAAATAATGGTGAAACCATGTCGGTCATGCTGCTGGTGTCTTATAATTGAGAGTTCTTCTGTAAACAACGAGGTCAGTACAACAAAAGTAAAACAAACGTGTGTAACGGGGTTAGTAAATAAAAATATTCCCTTTCTTTCTCTGTCATTGGAAAAACAAGCGGACAGGTGTCTGTATGGTATTTTTTTAGAAATTCGGCTCTTTTGTAGAGTAAACGAAAATGACTGAATTTAATAAAATAACTGAATATTTCTTTGTTTTTACGGAAAATAAAGTTAATTTTTCGATAGTTAATTTGTATAAAATAACGGAAAAATCATTTGTTTTTACGGAACATGGGGTTAAAATTAAATGAACTTTCCCAAGGCGCATTAATTTTCCAGGTGGCGTTAAAAGCACAGCTGTGATACTTTTGTTTTTCTTATTTAAAGAGAGGAATGACAAAAGTTACTTGTGTTTTTGGCATATCGACCAACGAAAGCAACAAATGAACGACAATGTTGTGTTTTTGGTGTTGTACTTGTTCGTTAAAAATTAATGAAAAATAAGTACAATTTCAGTTCATTTTACGTACAGAATATTGTGAGTGTATTTTGCAGGTTATGGCTCATTCGCATGTCCTTCGTTTTTTCCATATTTATTTTCAAGCCAATTAGCCCTTGCAAGTATAGCGAATTCATTTCATTTTGTTTGCATATCCTGAAACTTATGTAACAATAGGCATTAAACATCCATAAATTCGCTTAAAAACTATGTTATCTACTCAGGTAAGCACTAAATTTATTTAAAATTTTTTGGTTTTGTGTAACGTTTGCTTAATCAAACAGCGTCTAACAGTTTATAAGTAAAATTTTAAGACGATTTTTTTAGAAATAAAATTTGGTAAAAAAAAGGCTTGATACTGCCTCGATGATGGACATGAATCGCAGCATTCCCTCCACAATTTTAATTAGCAGCTTCATCGGTTCCCCTTTGGCTCTAAGTGCGTCCCATATAGCACTTATTTTTATTGAATCGAAGTTTTTTTTAAATCGATGAAAACTAAATTGAGCGTTGTTTGCCATACTAAAGACTGCTAAATGTTTATTCGGAGGGTGTTCGTTTGGCTCAAACACTTTCTATAACAGCGCAAGCTCGCCTGGTTGTCTCTTAGTGATTCTTCGATGACTTGCACTGTGTTAATAAAAATGATTGCCTCTATTTTATGTAAAGTGATTCCTCTCCAATTGCCGCTTTCTGCGATATCTGCAGGACTTTAGGCATATATTTTACTAACATTTTCTAGAATATCCTTTTTAATCTATTCCATTTGTATACCCTCACCAGAATACCAAATAGGGTATTATCGGTTTCAGGTGATGTGTGTAAAACCTTAAAATATTGGTCCTAAACCCAAGTTTTAGTGTACCGATCGACTCCAAAATCACTTTCTAAATAGAAATAACTTCTGGTTCTCCATGTATAAGTAAAATTTGTGCGTAAAATTAACAACATGGGTTCTTACTATTATAAGGACCTATTGAAAATGGCATGAATCGGCCCATAATTTTACATAGTGCCCATACAAGCTTCATTTCGGAATAAAGTGTTTCGGGCATATCCTACAAATCGAAATGAAGTGAAATGGAAGTCGAACGAAATTTTGATTTCAATTATTAACAAAATTGCTGAAGATTTTCTTGTTTTTAAAGCTGTTCTTGTAAACATCAAAAAAGGAATATTTTTTTGAATTTTCTTTACAGGCTCGTTTTCAAAATTTGTTACATTTAAATCTACTTCACCGATTTTTTTTTATATATTTTTCTATCTAATGTTTTGTCAAAATGCTACAGATATGAATATATATAAATTCCAATTGATCCTTTAAGAAGCATAGGACCTCCTTGGCTTGTGCGTTATTTCCTGCAAAGCATGTGCTGAGCTGTAGGTAACCGCCGGGCCACAAGCTCCGGGTATTGAACGGCCTTTAGATATAAAGTTTAGCTGCGAAGTAGGTTTGCAAGGGAGAATACCAAAAAATAACAGTAATAAACAATTCAGTTGTTTTTTGCGTTTAATAAAGCGCTTTTGTGTCAAAAATGAATTGCTTAAAAATGGCTGATACTTTTGAAGCTTAATTTTGTATAGGGTTCGTTCCTAAGATTTATTGTATCGTATGGTCCGGCTTGACCGACTATACTTTCTTAGATGTTTGTTTTTTTAACTTTAAAGTTCCGAAAAGTGGCCTTAAAATATATTTTTAATGTTAACTTGCTTTAAATTTTGTTTTGTGAATTTTTCCGTTTAATTGTTTATTTTCTATTCTTTTTTTTATTGTTACATCATCTTGGGAACACTTTAATCTGCTACAAATACTTTCCCAGAATGGTTGATTTTTTTTTCTTACTTTTTTCTTTTATATTCTGGGAAACAAAATATTCTTTTGCCTCTAGAGTCATTTTGATTAAATGGCTTTTATAGCATTTCATTGTTTTGTTTCTGTTCTTTATAAGTGGTCAGAGCAGGGCTGCCAGAAATTTTCAGCAAAAAATCTTAATTTCACCAAAAAAAATCTTATTTTTGAAGAAAAAATCTTATTTTTGAAAAAAGTAGTTTTTTTTAATATAAATAATAAAAACAATTCATATTTAATCTAATACATAACATAAACAAAAAAAAACATTACAAAAAATTTAATTTCTTATACTAAATTGTTTTATTTCGTTTAAAAATTTTTAAATGGGAACAAGGAAGGTTTTTTTTTTATTCAACCTAAGCTTCGTCTAGACATAACAAAAAGTCTTGTTTTGGGGAAAAAATCTTAAAATCTTTTTTCGGTTAAAAAATCTTAAAAAATAAGGTAAAATCTTACTTTTGGCAGCGCTGGGTCAGAGTGTGACGGTGTTGAGACAATTACAGCGTTGCCACTTTCTGAAGAATAAGGCAAAAATTGTGCTTAAATATCTTTTTAAATATTACATGTTTGTGAAGCTTTATTGTAATTATACTTATTATTGCTATCATGAACAAAATTGTTGTGTGGTCAAGATATTTTAATGGTATATTGATTGCAACTCTCTTTACAAAAAAAAGTATTTTTTACACTTGTACTGTGTGCGTGCTCAATTCTCAATCTTGTCCCTTTTTAATGGGGCTGTGCGCGCACAAGTCACAAGTAATTGAAAATTTTAAATTTCTTCTGATTTGTTCGATGTGCTAACTTGTGCGCGAACATTTTACAATTTTTTTATTTTAGTTTATCGATTACGAAGTTGTTTAGCATACAAACACCTTTTTGTGTTCTTTCAATCTTCTTTTTTTACAAATAAATTCAATAATGCAATTGCATCATGCGCTTCACAATTCATGGAGAAATGGTACGCTAACAAATCACACGCACAAATCACTGGTGTGTGGGCAGCTTTAAGGAGATGAAGCAAGAGTTGCTAATAAATTAATTCATTTTTGAAAAAAGGGCAGCATGACATTTAACATGGTTACGATTTTTTTAGCTAAAGCAATTTTAGCTTAAGCGACAACTTTCATACAAAATTTGTATGTTATAAAATAAAAAAAAACCCCTTTTTCCTGTAAAATTGTGTCTTTGTCGCTTAACATTTTTTGCGGTAAGGGCTCGATATAATTACCACGTGAGACGACCTAAAAAAATATTTTTTTTGTTTTTCAGAACGACTGATTACTAGCATAAGACCAGCTATTTATATATATATTTTATGTAACCGCCCACAAAAGAGAGCGGAGCGAAAAGTGTAATTTTACGATATCATGGGTCCAATTTTAGGTTTTTGCATTTGCCAAACAAAAGCATGGGAAAACTTTAAAAAAAAATTGCAATTTTCAGAGGTAGGATAAGTTCTTCTAGGGGAAACTTTTTCCTCCTTGGACCGATTTTATTTAGTTTTAAGTTTACCTGCCGATGACAATAAAACATATTTCTGCCAAAATTCATCGATCTAGGGGCACACAATAACTTTAAAGTAGCAATATAAACTAAAACAAAAAGTAATGTCCGGCTAGATTGGCAAAAAACCCCCATGTGAAACGTCAGCGTTTTTTCTCCTGAAATAATCGAACTGTCAGTAGAGGGTATTAAAGAGCTGACACAGCCGATTATACCACACTGAAAGAATTTTCTTCACAATACCAATGAATTTTGACATAAATTCCATGAAAAATTGCATTAAAAAGGAACCTTTGCAGCGGATCGCTGTACCAATGAAACCTGTTTCATTAAAATGTATTTAATGAAACATTTTATTTCATAATATTCATGAATATATTCATTAGTTTGATGATAAATAAACAAGAATTTAATGACACAATTTCATTGAAAATAATATTTTTATCACTATTTTAATGAAGACTCGAATTTTTTTTATCTTTTTTAAATTTTTTTTTTTATTATTAATCCCGCGAAGCTTTGCCCTTAAGCGATTTTAACGAAAATACTTCATTATAACTATGAAATTCCATTTTGATAATTAAAATTTTCATTTAACCAATGAAAATTTTTTTATAAAAATGATTAAAGAATTTGATTGTGTAGAAGTACTTTGAGTACTTTTCATATAAATTTTACTACACAAACAATTGCTTGTAACCTGGAAACAGCTCATAACTAGTTTTTTTATTTAAATATCACTCATATATTTCAAAAACACAAAACCGCCATAATATAACCAAATCATTTATCAACATAAACAAACATCTTTTAATCTTTTATCATTTTTCTCAAGCAATTAAAAAAATGTATGAAAACTTATATTGAAATTTAGTTACTGCAGTAGTTTGCTGCTGGTAATTAAAACTTTGCCATAATTTATCTTATAACATGATAGAACAAAGTCCAGGTACAATTTGTCTTATTGCAAAGATACCCTTAAAACTCAGCACACAAAAAAAACTACCCCGGAATGCCACTAACAAAAATATTATATTAATCGTTAACCTTTTATTTCGTTAACAATATTTGCGGCTTATCAAACAGAAAAAAAAACGGTGAAGAAAAACCAAAAAAAGTGGCATAAAACATGCCAGCAATTGTCTTAAAACATGCAAAAGCTGTTGGTTCTGCCCAGCCAGAAACTCCAAGTGGTAGGAGTTCTAAAGGAAAGAAAAGTTATAAAAAAAGCTTTTATGGGCAAAAACGAAAAGGCAGGCTGATGTTAACAAATAACAAACCACAAAATTACTGACAAATAAGCATGACATGGTTATAATTTATTTTAAAAAAAATCCATACAACATACTGGCAAATTTAAGCTGGCCCATTAAAAATTTCTTATTAAAGAAAAGTTGGGGCACTGGAATTCAAAATGTTGCTCGTAAACAATTTTTTGCTTGCCATGACTTTCAGAAATGACTTGACTAGATTTTCTAAGGATTTTTCAGTTTATTTGTTTGTTTGTTTGTTTATTTGTTGTAATTTTCCCCCTTTTTTTTTTGTTTGATTGTTGAACAAAAAACAAATGTTGGCTCATTAATGTGACTAATACGCGCAATAACAATTAATTCCAACAATATTTAGCAAAAAACAAAAAAAAAACATTTGATATACAAACGCTCTTTTAACTGCACCCACGAAATTTTTCATTTCCCCTAAAAATTATGCTGTTTTAGGGTAAGCCCTGTAGTTCTGAATACAGAACACGAGCAAGCGATTTGTATGTCGAATTAGCCGCTGCTAAATTATAATTGAAGACATTCTTTACTTCTTAGATTTGTAGAGGCTTGAATGACTTTTAAGTTTGCTGAATACTTTACACTTTCTAGTTTATATTAAAAAATTTTTAGAATTGTAGTCAAAGCCCTGCAATTCTGAAGATTACTAATTAACTAACCATTTCACTTGCTAACATCAGGCTGCAATTGATTAGCAAGCAGTTACCAGGGCAATTAATTATATCAACATTTATAAAAGTCATTGATTTTACAATGAAGAAGAAGGGATACTGTAGGACTCATCCGATTTGAGGTGCGCTTAACACCCACCTGATGGAGAAAACTTTTGTCCGACACGACGTAAAAAAACTGTTAGAACAAGATTTAATTATCTTTTTCTAGTTCATATCTGATTTATAAATATTCACTAATTAGATATTGAAAAAAATTAAAATAAGAAACTATTTATACAAGTATTCAGCCCATAATAGACAATTGATTACTCTTATCATTCCTAGGTAATACTGCAAATAGTGACAATTACCGAAGCAGATACAAGTGTGTTCTTGGTTAAAATTGAAAAACCAACAAATTAAGTTCTTGAGTACTTAGTTAATACTAATCAACTGCTTACTTAAGTCATTTCTGGGTAATCGATGTGGGAGTCAGCTATCTCACTTTCACATAAATTAAGCTATTTACAATTTACATACAATAAGACACATATACAAATTTTCTATTTTTTACATTCCAAACAAGATAAGTTGTAACTACTTATCTTGAATAAAACAAGTAACCTAAATAGTGGCTTAACTGGCAATCAGTTCGTACTGCTCCGTAGCTTACCTCTGTCACTAACAAGTAATCGATAATAGAGAGATTTGTTTTTCTCTAACACAAATTAGGTAGTAGAGTCTCCGATGTTTAAAATAAATTATTAACCAAGTAAAGAAATACCTAAGACTGGTACTCAGTCCATAGCCACCAATTACTTTATCCATTCCAAGGTAATTCAGTAAAGATTCAATGCTGGCTTGTACAATAAAAGCCCGCGATTCACTATACTTTTCACTCGCATGACTTTCCTTCCTCTTATGAATTTTAAGTAAAACTTATCCAGAATATTTTAATCCAGATAATTTTAAAAATACTCTGAAAGTTTAACTAAAATCAGAAAAATGACAAAAGTAAAATTTTGGCATATTTTTGAAATTTCTGAAGGAACGATAGCGAAATATTGGGTATTTTTCTGCTGATTTTTATGAAACTAGAGCCGAAAATTCAAACGAAGGTGCAAACATGATGATAAACCCTTTAATGCACTTGGGGTTAAAATGACCCGAAACTTTTTCAGCTTTGAAAAATCTGTCAATTGTGTTGCCTTAAGATGAAAATGATGGTTTTGGATTCTTATTTTGAGCTAAAAAAAAAAGTAATTAGTTAGAGTGAACATTTATAAACGATCCATAGGAGACAATACATTACTTTCCCCATTCTCAGGTAATTTATTATACAAAGTTAAGTGACTTTATTCACTTGTACATAAAGTAGATTGAATTAAATAACAAGACAACTAACGGTCTTTTTGTGTTTGATTTCATCATGCAGTCAGCATAGTACATTGGTTACTATTTAATCGATTCACATTATCCAGGTGTTCACGTCTGAACCGAAGGCAGCGGATTTCCCATCCCTGGCTTCTATTTTTAATGATGATATGCCCTAAGACGAATTGACGACGTGAGGCGCTACTATCATCATGTATTATATTTTAAAGTTTTCTTTAATTTGTATGTATTTGTATTATTGTTGTAACTTGGTGCTAAGTCGAATCGTTGTTTTAAGACCACATTGGACGGCTGATTTTTTTGTATTCGCGTTGTAACTTAAATTATTTAAACTGTTTTGAAACTTCTATATGATTAGTAGTTAACATAATTGTTTGAAAATTTAATTATTTTTTGTATTAAATAAATGGACGTGTTATAACGACGGAAATAACAAATAAGGAAAGTATGGTTAGAATTGCTTTCTTTTTGTTTAAATATTAGTGCCTTTTTTCACTTCTAAGTTTTATAATATTCCCAAGTTGTTTGGATACTTGGTAGATACTTTTGCCCTAAATCCCGAAGCTACCCTATGCACTCCATAAGCCCAGACAGGCAATCGGCATTCTCTCGGGGAATATCACCAATGTGTTTGGATCCTTGGCAGGTATTCTGGAGCTGTAGGCCAAATCCACCCCCATAATCAGTCCACACTCCACGAATCGTATCGGCGTTTCGTCCGGACCTCTATAAGACGTAATCGACATTTTTAATAGGTAATCAACGATATGATACGACAAGTAATCGCGTTTGGAGCAGATAATTGCTTACTTTAATCATTTTTTCACAATCAACAATGAAGTCAGTTGCCTTTTTTGCATTACAAAAAAATTTAAGTTTTTTCTACGTTTTAGTAAAAATAATTATCAACATAAAGACACGATTAGTAATCGTTAATTGCTTACATAAGCTTTTCCCAGGTAATCCATTCATCTATTCACAAACAAAGTAGAAAGAAATCTGATCTCAATTTGAATTACTTTCGTGATTCTCATTTAGATTAAATTAATTTCCACACTACAAATAGACGAAATGGGGATTTCCGAAAAAATAACTAACAAGCGCTTATTTTGCTTATTTAAGGCAATACCAGGTAATCGCTAGTCAAAAAAGTTACCGCATATAAAGTATACCGTTATGGGTAAAACTTGCAATCCGTAAGCGGTTGTGTTAAATAAATTGATTTGCAGTGAAGCATTTACCATGTACCAAAAGTTTTGCTTAGCCATTTTTCAGAACTACTGGGACTTATTTTCGCAAAATAAAATAAAACAACAATTTTTTATAAATTGTGGTTGGCTGTCGCTGGTTGACTGTGTGTGTGGTTTGCAGCAACGCAATTTTTCTACACTTTCAAAAGGTAAAACGTATATTTTATTAAAAATGGCATGCGGGTAATGGAAATGAAAATTTATTTATTCACATTCCTGCGAATTGAGCCATTAAAATGAAATGTTAGAGTGAAGGGTAAAAAGGTAAACCAATGATTGTGTTGTTGGGAAATTTAAAATTATTTGCGATAACACTTTTTTGGAAATACAAAGATACATTTATTTTATTTATTTATTTCCGTCTATGGAAAAACAAAATTCCTTACAGACTATGCAACCAACTTACATAGAAAATTATATTACAAAGTTGAAACAGTTAATAATTGGAATATGTACATATATAAAATTTAAAAAATACTAAAATGAATTAACTTAAAATCATCTTTTGATGTGCAAAATTCAATATGCGAATTGGATTTTTTTTAAGGCATAAATTTTATTTATTAATATTATGAAATGCTCTCGTTAAAGTTACATAATTAGTACGATGAACTGTAGCTTTAAATGTATCAATTTTGCTCAAGTTTCTAGCTGGTATATTAAATGGTATTAAAGATAACAATTCAGGACAATCAACCCTTGAATTAATTATATCATAAATGAATAGGAAAGACTGTAATTTGTATTCTAAAGTTCTCAAACCAATAAGATGGCATTTAGACTCATAAGGAGCAAACTGGAATTTAGTATTCGAGCGTAAGGCATATTTAATAATCACATGTTGTACCAGTGTTGCCATTAGGATCCGAAAGATATATTTTGCGTATCTTTTGATGACTTCAGGTACCATGTACAATCCTGACATTTTACGTATCAACTCAAACTTATTAAGCCTGATCATCGTTGCCGACTCAATACGAATACAAAAGCAGCTTTTACAATGAAAAAAAAGCTTAAAGGTTGTTTTAACATAGGATCCTCATAAATCGATAATTACTAGTAGTGCAAAGTTGTTCTGAAGAAATATAAACATCTTTTAATAAACTCATTGTTTATTGTTGATGATTTTGTTTAAACTTTGATATTGTTACAAGTAGAACTGTTGCTATAATTCTTATACGCTTAACAGTTTTATTTAGTTTAATATCTTTAGTTTTTCTAAAATCTTTATGAATGAAGTTTCCAGATGATCTGGCCTAAGCAACCAGTGAAATGCGCATAGGAATAGCTTATCCCATCAACAATAAATTTCAGCGTTTTTATGAAATAATAAAAATTGGGAATTAAGCACGAATAACAAAATCATTTAAATTAAATTTTGTATTCCCACGAAAATTATTTGGATAATAAACTTGCAAATGCACGGCCTAAAAAAACTGACTGGCAGCCCGATTTATATTTTGTTTGTAAAAACAATTAAGCGAGTTGTTTTTGTATTTATTTTGTTTGTTCTTAACCTACTTACAACTCTTAAAATTGGGCAAATATGGTAGAAACTTACCAACGCTTTAGGGTGACCAGATTTATTTAAGAAAAAAAAATAATTTAAATTCAACAAAAGAAAAATAAATTTTCGAAACTTTCTTTGACTATTTTTTTTACAAAAATATTAGATAAGAAAATATCTTATATCGGTGCTTTTTCACTTTTTTTACACTCGGAATTTTGCGAAAAGTTATGAAAAATATTGTAAAAAGAGCACGTAGAGCACAAAATTGATCTATCAAAAGGGTAAAATTCATCAATTCTTTTACAAGTTCTTATTCATGCTATTGAGAGTTCTATGACAGAAGCTTCAAGGACTTTATTCAAAAAATTTGGCCGAACTCAAATCACGCCAGAGCAGTCTTTAAGCAACTGCAGTCAAACCCAAAGACTGTCGAACAAAAAACGAAAACTTTCACTTTTTTAATTGTTTTGACAGCGGCTGTTTACATTTAATGAATTAGAAGTAAGAGCAAAAGTTTTTTTTTTGGCCAATGACAAATGAAGAAGTGGCAGTTTTTCTACTATGACTGAAGTTTTTGAAACGCAGCGCCAAAGGTCAAACGTCAATGTTTTGGAAATATTGAAATTTTGGAATTGATAGTGAAATATTGTGGGATACATTCTTATTTTAATGAAAGCCGACTAAACTATTTTTTCTAATTTGTAAATAATATTTTTAAAGAAAAAATACCCAATACGTTTTCAACGTCAAAATCGCAGTTTTATTCAATTATCTGCATAATAAAAATGAAAATTTTAAATTATAAATAGACAAAATTACCATTTTGATTTCAAAGATATTTTAAAATAACTTTTCTTTAAAAATGTTCCTTAAAACGAATATTGAAACAAATTTAAATTTTTTTTTTTTTGAATACCACAGAAAATATTGAAGATACTCCTTTGCAATTTGCGAATAACAAGATGTTAAGAAACTCTGAAAATCTTTAAATTTCTTTCATTATTCAGTTTTAGTGATTTTACGCTTATTTCCTGTTCGCTGAAAAATCTACATCTTCCTGCTTTACTTTGTTTATTCTTTCTTTTCAGTTATCGATCACAAACTTTATAAATTATTTCTAGTGAAAATAACGTAGAAAAGTTTTTCATAATCAGACATTTTCAATTTTAACTGTCTTTTTTGCATGCCATTAACAATAAGGCAAATGAAACCCAGCAAACCAGTTGACAGCAAGATAAGAATAGAAGAAAGTTTTTGGGAATTTTAAAAGAACTAAAGAGAATCATCATCGCTTTGCATGCTTGTGGCATCGTCGGGCATTATTTCTTCAGAAATTAAGCTAAATCTCGCGTTACGGTCAACAGAGATCGTTACCATGGTTTTAATAATCATAAACAAAATCAGTTTTAATTTAAAATTTAATCAAGTTAATAAAAATTTTAATCAAGCGAATTAAACACTAAATCACGTGAATTTAACATTTTATCAAGTGAATTACACATTTAATTGAGGTAGCTCGTAGTGAGCTAGTCTATCAGTGCGGGGGTTAAAGCGTAGAGCTTCACGGGTTAATTTTTTAAATGAAATCAAGTTTTTTGTGCACACCATGATCAATGATTTTTTTATTAATAAGAATCCCGTATGAAGTTTTTTTTTTTTTTTTGTTTAAAAATATTGAAGATAGCGATTCGGGCAAGATAAACAGAATGGTGCATCTTGCCATACGCTGACTACAACCATCGATTTGATAAAATCAAACTTTGGTGATAAGTTTATTTCGAGAAATGGAACTGTCAATTGTCCACTAACGTCGTGCTTTTTAATACCCTCTCAATTATTTCCTGTTGGACTGCAGTTTATGTTGACAAAGCAGCCACAATTGATGCCTTGGAAAACATTACTGTTCATTCTATTCGTGATATCCAACAATGCTCGAAAAAGGTACCAAAAATTTTACGTCCACAATGCGCTTTGTCAAGATCAGTCGCGGCAACCATATGCCATTAAACATTTTCAAATGTTATTGCCATGTATTGATCAATCCGATAAAACAATTTGTTGATAAAAGAAGTGTTTAGTACATTTCGTTTTAGAAAAATTTTGGATTTCGATTTTCAATGTAAAATTATAATTTTGCTTACCAACTTTAGGTTTCGCAATATTGTCAACTCATTATTGGTTTGACCTACCGAAACTTTTTCACAAAAAATGAAGCTAGGTATGGGGTAAATATTCTATGAATACCCCCATTCTGAATCCAAAACATTTTTCCCAAAATTTGTTAGGGTTTCTGAGATATCAATTTTGCTCCATATCAGCTATTTTAAAGTTTATTAAGTAATGTTTTGCTCTACACGCCAGTGTTTGGCGAGTACATCAAATTCCTCAAGCAAAAACGTACAAAATTGATTTCACTCTTACTTTGCTTCATTGCCGTAAAAAAAAAGAAGTAAAAGCAAAACAAAATGACAACAAGAAAATAAAATTCACTATTGCTTCGCTCCATTGCCGTAAGAAAAAGCAGTAGTTAAAGCGAAAACAAAATAAAATATCAGCAACTCCTAACACAGCAGCAACTATACGTATGCAGCACAAAAAGCTACTTTTTAAAAATTAATTTAGAAAAGTGGTGTATGACGCACAAACAATCATTTTCACTTTCAATAAAATACTATTAACATTTAAGTTCGTTCATGACCGTTTGCAATAATTTTCATTTATTTTTTAAAACATATGCCATAAGCAGTAGTATAAATACAAAAACTTTCATTTAAACATTCATTGTCATTTTTATCCACTACGACTTTTAGGCGTATGCGCTAAACCAATAATGTGCTGGCGTTATAGCGTTAAATCAAAAATAAAGGCAGGACATATGTACATTAGCATAATCGAGCAGGCTTTGCTCTTATCTTTAAAATAAAACAAATTTTAAGTTCAAAAACTGCATTTTCTTTAAAACGTGCAAACATTATTTCTAATTCTGCACGACAGTTTCAGAGATATCGTATCATGTAGCTAAATTTATTCCAAAGACATTAAAATTTTTCTCATTGAAGTTGGTACAAATGTACTATGCAATAATTCAATAATGTTTATTCTTACTGGTTTCTCTAATAAATTTTAAACACGTTTTGCTTCACATCAGTCAAGTCTATCTGTAATTATCAAACAAAAATAAATTTTATAAAAAAACTTCCTTAGATTTTTCAGAGTTTTTCTTTGCCACCTAACACAAAGATCGCTTAGATTTCCTCTTTTTCAGTTTTCTACTAAAAAAATTCTTCACTGGCTTATGATTTTTCTTACTTAAAATTTCCACAATAACGCAACTTAATGTATATTTTCAATATGCCAAGTAGCTTATTTACGAGTTCTTTTTTCTTAACTTTCTTAACAAGAAGTTTAATAGAAAATCGGATAAATATTTTAATAGTTCCTTGGAAAATTTGTGTATAAAACTTATGTATACATAGTGAATATTGACAGAACATGGAAAATAAACAAAAATACAGTAAACTCTCAAAAATTAGGACAAGTCAATAACATGGCATGATCATTTTAAATACTAAAAAATTTTCTTGAAAAACGTTAACTTAAGCTAAAACAACTGCTATAGAATATATCTTTGAAAACTTGTTGTATTTTTGGACGTTCTACTGTATTGGGATGTGTTTTCGTTTGACGTTTTGTTTGCAGAATATTATAATATTAATTTATAGATGGTAAACATTTGGCAGAGCATATTAAAGGAGTATATATGTGTCTCATTAAAAATGTTGAGAAAGTTTTGTGTATGTGGGGGAGGTGAAAAGTTTTACCCGGTAGTTCGATTGGTTTTTTTATACCCTCCACCACAATTACTTGTGAAGAGGGTATATTAAGTTTGTCATTCCGTGTGAAACTTTTTTATTATTCATCTCAGACCCCATAAAGTATATATATTCTGGGTCCTTGAGTGATTCTAAGTCGATTTAGCCATGTCCGTCCGTCTTTCCGTCTGTCCGTCTGTTGAAAACACGCTCACTTTCGAATAATTCAAAAGAAATGAACAAACTTGGTGCCAAATTGCTTGTAGTTATCCTAAGCAGTTTGGGATTGAAATTTAGCAAAATCGGTGCAGTAGGACCAGAGCTATGAATCAAAATGTGGAACCACCAACTAAAAAAAATTATAATTTTGTTACAAAAAATAACATAAATGGTGGAACAGGGCACGGAATGAGATACGATTTTGCAAAAATTTGTTTTATTCGATTGGAAATCACGCTGTAAAATTTCGTGAAGATCCGTCCATAATTTACCCTAGGCCCCATAGAAACCCTACTCTCGGAAAACAGTTTAGTACGCCTAAAACCGATAAAAATAATGCTATCACAACAAAATTTGAATTGAAACTGTTACTCAAGCTAGTTTAAATTGCTTAATAATTTAATATAGATCTAAACCTCAAACGAACCAATTTTAATGCTGATGTCTGTTTTTATAAAGATAAATTAATAATAAATAGACATTATATAGATATCCTCCTGAAATATTCAAACAGTCGGTTTTCTAAAGAAAAATCAACTATAAAGAAGTAAATTTTTACTTTTTTAATATGACTCTGAAGTTTCTAAAAAGAACCTCGTAGTTCATAAAAAATTGGCGGATTGGTGTCTGGTACTATATTGAAATTCGACCACTTTTGCGGGGGGGGGGAGACATGTAAAACCTGTATTTTGAACTCTTTTGGTACCCAATCTATCTTTTAAGCCAATTAACAGAGAAATAAAAATTATATCACATTTGAAGCTTTTTAAAAAAATATACAAATGTTGTACTTTTCCGAAATGCAAACGTTTAAGGGGTGAAAACCGTACTTAATTTTTGTACTTCTTTTGCAAAACATTTTTCTCAATTCATTGGCATAAACGTATTAAATTATAAGCTCCTACTACAATATTGAAACTTTTGACACTCTAATGGGATCAAAAGGGGAAATACGGGAAATCAAATTAATTTCTTTAACTTTTCCATTCTACATGTTTTATTGTTTGCATTTTTCCTAATATTAAACTTAGAAACATTTAATTATAGGTGCAGGATCCTGCATGAGTGGACATTAGGGTGGCCGTTATATTTTTTTTCGTATTTTCACTTGGCAAACCCCTTAGATTGATTCCAAATTAGAAAAAAATAATATATAAAAAATTTTAGATCGTTTGAATAGTTATTGGGCGTGCCTTGAGCCCACAAAGTTTGCTAAAAATGCTATTTTTCTCACTATGTGTCGCTTTAATTGTTAATAACTTCAGTAATATTTATTTTAGAGAAAACCCTTATTCACAAATATTCTAGGGCTATATCTTATGAACAATGTTGCTCTGTATTAGTTTTCTGTAACATTAATATTTAATCCAGAAAAAGCCAAATTAAAAAATTAGACCGAAATTTTCACATATCTACGCATTCTTTGCCTGGTGATTACACTACGTGACAAATTTTAAACAAAGTCGTGACCAAATGAATCTAACAGCTAATCTTTATGTAAAATTTTCCGCTGAATCCGAATATGAAGTCAGAATTGTCAAAAGTAGAACCGTTTTTGAGATATTCCAAAACAACCGTTATTTGTTTTTTTTAAAAAGATGATGTGACTAAAATGCAATTATCTTCAAAAATTTTAAACGGACTATGTATTTCTTTCTTTTTATTGAGAGGTTATAAAATTTCTGAAATGATCATGTGTCGTTTGTGAAGATGAGTCATTAAATGGCAGAGTTATAGTGGACAAAACTTCAAACCTCATTATAAATCTTATGATTTTGTTAAATTTTGTCCTTTCCAAGTTATTTTTTTTAAACCAACAAATAAAATTTTTTTAAAAAAATTTTCAAAATTTAAACCACATTTCCGCTATAGATCAATGCAATTTCATACCAATCAGACCATTTTTTTAATAACTGAACATTTGTTTTCCCGCAGTGTGTATCCATATTTCATTGCTCTAAAAGCACAAGCAGTAGCCGGTTAATCTGCCTTACAAAGTACGTTCCCCAAAACTCGCTCCCAGTTATCTTTATTAGCATCTGTTGTCCTCTTAATGTCAAGCTGTAATACAACAAAGGATCACATAGAATTTAGTAAAAAAAAAATTAATTATGTTAGTTATCCCTTTGCGAACTATAGGGTAACTAAAGCCTTATTTTAAACCAGATTATAATTAAAGAGGTGGAAGGCGTTTTTGTTTTTTCTTTTTATACAGATTTTCTTTCATGTGTCTGTGCACCATCATTATCAAACAAACAATAATTTGTTCAACAATCTGGCAAACAAAATAAATTTTGAACAACTGAAGAAAAAAGATAAAATCATAAAAAAAAGAATGATGTATATTTTTAGAAAAAGTAAAAAAAAAACTACAAAATTTACACGCATCCTCAAAAGCACGCTACAGTTATGAAAAGGTCTCTGCAAATCTGGCAAGAGTTTACACTGCAGTTACATTTGGCTTAAAAACATATTAAATGGTTTCAAATAAATTTCAGTACTTATGATTTCATTGTAATAAGAAAATGAGAAAATATGAAAATTCTACTTTTTTCCCACGAAGCTCTACGCTTGTCTAAAGGATACCTCACACTGATAGACCAGTTCACTACCAGCAGGCCTAACGGGTCAGTGACTCCTTTATCGATTTCAGTTAGATTCCGGTTAGTCACTGACCGATCTGGGGAGACACAATGACTTGAATCTCATTGGGTGCCCGACCATTAGGGCAATGAAAGGGCTGACTGCTTGGTAAACAGGTGCACTCGCCGGCCATTTCTAGGGCCTAATCCATTATTCAGCGTCTCTGCTGGTTACATTAGGGAGACGATTCGGACTTGTTCCGAGATTGAATTCCTTCACACATGGACGACAATTCTTGGTTTAAGACAGTTCAAAAAATGTCTGACCTTGTCCCACGGCAGGGCAGGTAGGCTACTTCTGCTTAAGAAGGGGGAACTTAGGTTACTTGTGGCCATATTTACAATACACTTTGGTCTAAGATAAGAGGTATGCAGATTCTGTGGGGCTGATGAGGACCCGTCAGAACATCTGCTCTGCTTTTGTCCCGCGTTGGGGGCTTTTGGGCAGAAATATCTCGAGGGGAGAATGTTGAGCCCAACTGAAGTTTATGATCTTTCATCGGGCAGGATAATGGGCATTATACGTAGCATGAACTTGAAATGGTGAGAGACACCTCCAGCTAATAGCTCCTCTACTTTGGGACAGAAATATGTAATTTTTTTATTGCAGTTTCTTTTAACTAATCAAATTTGTTTGATGTAGACAATGAATAAATATTTTAAAAGCAGCTAAATGACTAACAATAGATAATAAATTTATATTCGGACTTAGATAAAAACTAAACTGTCTACACTGAAGTTACTTTTAGGATCGTTTTACCTCAACAAAGTTTTTTCATATGGGTTTGTCGTTAGCAGTGTGTTTCCTTTCACTCCAGGATATGCCAGCTTCCGCTGCTTCCATTTCCACTTATCTGCGCCAGATTTTAAATGCCGGGTCTCTCCTTCGGCTTTCTTTAGGTGATCACTCGATACCTTGCCTTGTTTTATCACCCTGTGATTTGCATAGGGTGTGTCTTAAGCAAAACCACTTACGCCATTTTATTTCTGTACGAATCGGCGACTGCCGCGCGTTTTATGGATGCTACACACAAATTTGACAACTAGAAAACGCGTGCACTTTTGTTTAGGTACGATTGTTTGAAAAATAATTTACTTGCTGTTACTTTGTTACCCTGTTACCCCAAGCTATTTAATAATTTATTGACTTCATTGCAAAATCCTACCAACATTTTGATTGAAATTTGTCAAATAGATCTGTTGTTATATTTAACAAATTTGTTTCCACATAGAACACTTGTAATAATTTTTATGTCCCATATTAGATACAATTAAATATGACTAACATCTCTTGTTGTTTTTTTTTTTCTTTGCCATATGTCTGTAAAGAAATCAATATTATTGATAAAAAATTTATCATGCATGAAAATTCTGAAATGGAAGTCTTTGAATGGGCCTGGAAAAGAGTAGAAACAAATATGAGAATCAGTCATGCATAGAAATATTTTTTATGCAGAAAAAAGTTTCCATTTGTATTGTACTCACACTATTGAAGTGATATGGAGGAATACATAAATAAATAAATATATTAGTTGAAAAAGCATGATCAGTCATGTTTAAGCATGTAGAATATTATTTTTTTTGTTGGTTTGTAAGAAGCCTATTAAAACATGTTTTGTATACAATATAAATGTCAATCATGCGTAATAAATCATCAAACATTGTCACAGTCATCTGCATAAAGTTTGTATACAAAATGAGTTACTCACACACACACACACATACATTTGGAAATGTGTTTTGGAATGAAGTTATATGGCTGTGTCTGTATTTAATAATACGAATTTTTTTTTAATGCCTAAACAATATTGATGGATATGATTATAATGACAAAGTCGTTGGTGATGATGATTTTGCAGATGTAATAAACAATTATAATAATTATAATAATGATGATGATAGCGACAAAGCTATTAGTGTCATTCTTAACATGATTTATTTACAAATGGCATAAAACACTCAGCCCTTTACAATTTCGTAAGTAATCCAAGGTAGTCAATCAAATTTTGTATTTCTTTTAAAAGGCTTAAAACAAATTACCGAAATAAATAATTGTCCACTTTTTACACCTGAGCAATCTAAAGAGTCTAGTGATTAAATACTTGTTACAATCTCGTTATATCTTTGTAACGCAAAAGATATTGATTTACTTTTGAAACATTTAAGTGTCATTCTGCTGTCCATAAGCAGATTGAATTAAGTTAAATTTTTTAGGCAATTTTCGTTTAATTATTGGCTCTTAATGATCAAAACAGTAGTCAGAGCCATTCTTAATAAAACATTTTATAATAAAGAAAAATTATAAAGTCACGCCACAGCACAATAAGTGCAGGTTCACACACGTCAAGTTTCACTCGTCAAGTCTTGAGCTTTAAGGAGAGAAGGGAAAAGAGAAGGCCATTTCTTTTCCCGTCTCTCCTAAAAACTCAAGACTTGACGAGTCAAACTTGACGTGTGTGAACCGGCACTAAGCATATTTATTGAGCTTGAAAAACTTTAAAAATATTTTCGCCACGACCTAAAATAGAACATGCATATGAGGTATATAAAATAATTCATTAATGCCATCTAGAATTTGAAATTAGATTAAAACCCGTTTCATGAAAAACATAAAGCCATATTCCAGCTATTAACAATGATATGCGATACGATGAAATTGGACTTTAAAAGCATGAAAAATCATTGAATATATTTAAAAAGTAGAAAGCATTTTTAACCATATAAAAACACTTTTCTAGTTTTTCCTAAAACGTTATACAATACGATTTATTAATGTTCAAACCGTTTAATTTACAACATTTAATTTCAAACAAATATTTTAATGAAGAACTCGAACACAAAAAATCAGTCGTTCAATATGGCTTTCAAACAATGATTCGACTTCGACGAAAAATACATAAAACATCAAAAGAAGCACCTAAAATGTAATATCAAATGAAGGTGGCGTCTCTAGCTCAAACAGAATAGACCAGAGGGTTGGGAACACCTCTGCCTACAGTTAAAACTTAAAAAGGGATTCAACTCAACTAAAAGAGATTTTCCTGCAGAAAATATTTTATGATTTGGACGAATGACCGAATAACGCAAAAAATGGTGGAAATTGCAAAAAAAAAATATATGTGTCACTATACCTCTAAAACTAGTCATTGGGAATTTTTAAAATGCTTGATATTGTTGTGCTGAGCTTTAAAAGGCTTTCAAGAATGAACAAATTTAAAAAAATTATGTTCTTTAATTTCGGCCTACATGGCGTATGATTATTTTTTATTCAATAGTTGTCTTAGAAACATTCACATAACTTTAGAACTATGAAAAACCATTAAAAACACAACTACTATTATGAAACGTACAAAGTTTTTTCATTTAAAATTATAATGATTTTGTAGCAAAACAAGTTGAGGACCAATAATGAATGTTTTCTATTAGTTTGTTGTAGTTTTTTAAAGGTTGCTCAAAAAAAGTCTACTCTTTTTTTTTTAAATATGATGCATTGTACATATAAGTTTTAATATTTATAAAGATTTATAATTAAAAGTACAAACATATAATAATGTTTAATAACTGCAGTTTTAATGCAACATGCCACATTTATGAACAACAAGTATGTATGGCTTTTATTACCATGTAGTGGTCAAATAATTCATTTAAACTCTTACATGCACAAACACTTTGCCACTTACTCTCTCCTCTCAAGCAACACCAGCCCTTAAAAATAAATAAATTGGTGTTTATTTGCTGTTGTCTTCGTCCACGATTTTTACTGAACTGGACCACTTTATATAACACCACTGCTGCTGATGCTGCTTTAACGAGAGAATTATGACCAGTGGCACAATGAATCATCGTTTGGATAGACACAAAATGCCGCAAAAAACAGAAATAGTGTTGCAGTAACAGCCACAGCAACAAAAAAATGTTATGTATGTAGCTGATAAATTGTTAAAAGAAAATTTTTCAAAAGTTACAACCTCCTAACGAAAGGAATATGTGTGAATGGCACTTGGTTAAATAGTTAAACGAAAACGGAACGACAAAAAGGTGACAGGCAAAGGGATGATATGAAAACAGGGATTTAATTTAATTATAATAAAAAAAATTCTGAGATCTTAAAAAAGTTATCGTTTTTTAAGAAATTAAATTAATTCTAATAAAATATTTATAACATTTATTTGTCTATGATTTTAAAGCATCTCAATGAAACTTCAGATTTCATAGTTATAACAGTGTTTTTCTTTATTTTAAATGGGAAATGATTTCAAATCGATTTAAGAACAAAATATTTGTGTTTTGGTTTTTCATGATTTTTTTTTCATTTGTCTTATGGGTAAAACAAGAGGCAGTCATGGTTTTTTCCGGTACAGCATTTAGGGGAGGTTTTAGGAAGTAGGATAGAGGGAGTAGTGTTTGTAAACATTCGAGTTGACCTTATTTATGTTGAGAGGGAAGACTTCAGCAGGAAGATTATTCCACATACGAAGAGTCCGGCCAAAAAACGAGTTTTCGCTGTAATGCGTTGTACGATGCACCGGGACAATCGATCAACAAAGGATTGGCTTTTGAACGTGTATTTCGAACATACTAAAGTTTTTCGGGAACCCGATCCCCAATTTTATCAGAACACATCCCATTGTAGTAACGATCAAACAGGAAAATACAACCCAGATTGCGACGGAGCTCAAGGAAGCCAATAGAATTGCATACCCTACTGTCACCAATGAGAATCTTCGCCCTCTCCTGCACGCGGTCGAGAAGCTCCAAAAAAGAATTTTCAACACCGGCCCACACATGAGAGCTGTTTTCCATACGCGGTTGGATATTGTTTGTATAACTAGTAAGAGGATCAGATGGAGTGAAGTATATCTTACACCGTTTTTAAAAACCGAGGCACTTGTATACTTCTTTCGACACCTTGAATATATGCTCTGTCCATCGAACATCACATTGTATATTTATGCCCAGAACAACAAGAGATTCAGATAGCACAGTAATTATAACACCCATATATACAGATGACGCACCTAGATCCGTTGCGCGTTTATGCTTCAGCACGCAACACTGGGTATTTAAGGCATTAAAATCGACCCCTATCCGACGACCCCATTACGAGATCATGTCATGTTCTTGCCAAAGGAGGTCATTAAGAAATAGAGTAGGAGAAGAAACGGAGCCTTGCGGTACCCCTGAATGAAAATTGCACTCGTTTAACGAAACCTCCTCTTAAACAACTCGTACAGAGCGATCTCTGAGAAAGTTCAATACAAATTAAGAGAAATTAACACCGACACCAAATGCAACAAGTTTTGATAAGTATGAGTGCGCCATGCCAAACTCTATCAAATGCCTAAAGCAATTACCTTACTTTCACCAAAATGGTGAATGGAACGTCATTATTTTTCCAATAACAGGGGCAGTAAGTCTTTAGTAGAGCGACCACTACGAAAGCCATACTGGGAAGAGTGTGATTTACGATACTCTCCATAACTCTGTACAGTGTCGAACGTACGGGCCACTTTTTGCTCACATCTCAGCCATTTATATACCGAGCAGGCTGAATTTCAATAGCAAACAACTAAATATCTGAGGTCTTCGGAAAACCCCTTCAGCGGGCACATGCACAGATGGATAACTTCTCTTCTCATAACAACCCAGAACATAAATCGTCGTCTTAAGATGCAAACCTGCTAAATCAATTTCAGTTAATTTTGCAGGAGAGACAAAAAAAGTTTTTTTAATATTTCATATGTGCAGCTTGAGTGAAAACCAAAAACATAGTTGGTTTAACACACTTCAAGACTCAAATTGAAGAAAAACTAGACGGCATTAAAAGCTTAAAGTTAAGTACAATTTGGTTTAAAGATTGATGTTTGACTTGCTGCAGTCGTAAATGGCTATAAGTGTAAAACGGCAAACCCCAGTCCGTGAAATCCTGGGTTCGAGCCCCGCGGCAGTCAAGAATGAAAAATCTATGTATCGTTACTGACTCACTGATTGAAATTTGGACCGGAGGTGGATCTCTCCCCAAATCGGACCACTAAGACGGGATTTTTGGAAATTCGAATGTTTAGGGGGTAAAAAAAGGTTTCATTCGGAAACCTTTTTTCCACAAAACTAAAAGAAATAAAAAATAACTGCAATACTTATCGTTGTTGTTTTGAAAAATAAGTGGACACGTGTCTTTTTTGAAATTCGGCTCTTTTAGGATGAAAACGGGTGAAACCTGATTTTTGGTACGTTTTTGCCAGCCCATCTATCTTTTGAATCAATAAACCTAGAAATTAAGTTTATACCACATTCGAAACTTATCAAAAAAATACGAATACAAGTTTGGTACTTTTTCGAAATTCGAATGTTTAAAGGGTGAAAATCTTAACTATTTTTGGTACTTTTTTACAAAACATTTTGCTTCATTCATTGACATATTTGTACTAAATTATGGGCACCCAATCAAATACTGCAATTTTTGATACATTTTTGGTTCTACAACTGGAATTTTTTAATTATCGTAAATATTGGACCTTAAAAAATAAAATTCAACATGCAATGTCCTGAGTGGATACGAATCTATGATGGAACTTTTTGGTACTTTTTAGTTCTTTAACTGGTACTTTTTGAATTTTCGTAAGTATTGGACCAAGAACCAAAAAATTCAAGATGCAATGTCCTGAGAAAGTAAACGCGTACAACATGTACATATTTTAGAATAATTCGGGAAATTTACTTTCTTTCATTTGCTTTTGTGTTCTATGAGTGGTACTTATTTAATTTTCCATACTATTGAACTAAGAAACACAAAAGTATAGGTTAAATTTGTTAAAACCCAGGAACATAAACTTTGGCATAAAAATATGTTTATGAAAGAAAAGGCCCGATAGCAGAGTAGCGGGTTAAATTCTAGAATTTAAACAAGCTAAAACCTGGAAAAATAAACTTCGGCATACAAATATGAAAAAGGATGCACTAACGAAGTAGCGGGTTAAATGCTAGTTATTAATAAATTTTAATTAATTTCATGTTGTAAAATTCCTTTCTTCATAAAAATAATTTAATGAAAATTAAGTTTGATGAACTTTAGCCTAATTAAAAATATCAAAATTTGGATTAAAAGCCAAATTTACTTAAAAAGTGGATAAAGCAGGTTTGCAAATTAAACCGACGACACACTTTATAGGATCACTATTGTAGAAATTACAAACGGATTGACAAAGTTATTTAATCATACCATTTAACCTTCGGCGATGGGTATACAAAAGGAACCAAAACAGCTCAAAAAAAAAATAATAAAAATAAATATAACAAATAGATTTTGCTCTAAATGCAAATTGTCGATATTCAACAGATTTTCTAAATTGATAAATTTA
This sequence comes from Pollenia labialis, assembly GCA_949318255.1. Taxonomy (NCBI): domain Eukaryota; kingdom Metazoa; phylum Arthropoda; class Insecta; order Diptera; family Polleniidae; genus Pollenia; species Pollenia labialis. The sequence goes on from OX439139.1 coordinate 15,501,956, forward strand.
CAAGCATTTTTTATTAAAGCACTCGCATGGCTTCTTTTTACACAACACCCAAACACATCCTTGCTACTACTTAATCTAATACTTTATTGTTATTTTTGTTGTTGTACTAATCCTCCTACTTTAACAATAACAACAACAATAAGCTGTAAATATATATATATAAACTAACACATGTGAAAAACACTTCAAAAAGAGATTTTTTATCTCTAATACTCATTTTTATACACACTTTCATAAATACAGTCATATTCATAACACAGTGTTTTATCATGCATATCATTTTAATACTTGCGAAAACAAAATACATGTAGAGACAGTTACACGCTTCGGCTGTTAGACGATTTTTTTTTTTTTTTTTTTTTTTGAAGGGAGAAGTGTAAAGAGCAGGGAGATTATAAAAAAATAAAACACAACATCAGCAACAGCAACAATAAGCACAAAATAAAGCCAATAGAAAATCGTTTTGTAGATAATGTTCATTCATTCATCATTCATCTCATATTGTATTTGCATTTATCCTTAGCAAACTTCGCATATATTTTTTATTTTTTATTTATAATAAAAATTTTACAACATGGAATGCGTATGAATATGTTAGAGAGTAGGAAAATGTTTAAGGAGGCAGAGGCAAACAATGAAAGATAAAAGAGGCGATTGAAAAAAAAACAAAATTTTGTATAAAGAGCTACACTCTTTATGAAATATGTTAAACATTTTAAACAAAAAGTGAAATTAACTACAGTTTAAATACAGAAAATCACCCTTCCATTTGAATGTAACCCTACCCGCGAATTTGGGTTTAAACCACAGCCCCAATAGTATTTATTTTTTTCAAAAAAACTCATCCTTGTTCAACCCTTTCTGAATTCATGCCTTGAAAAAGGCACTTGCCTATTGGAACGGTGAACAACTTACTCAAATCCAACCTCCAATCAGAAAACCAAGAGTTCCGTAAAGACAATCATCCTGAAATACAGGAAGCATTTCTCGCAACGGAGACCTCACCAAGATTCAGACAGGTGCTTGCACTCATCGGGGGCGACTGACATCATGGCACCTTAGTTTTGCACTGAGCTACAACTTCGAACCCAATGAAGTTCATTGGACCCCAAGTTTAATGCATTTCAGGTTGCATTCACCTATTTTTTTAATTTATTCGATTCTGGAGAATGACAGTACATTCATGCTTGATTTATAATTAAACAAGCCAGTTTTCTCCAGTGGATGTAACACCAAGAGGTCTGTTGGTATCTATTTAGATGCTTCTAGGGTTCTTAGAAAAGCAATAGCATCAACAAAAGTTGATGTGTAGGTGTAGTTGTTGGTTGGCATGGCCGTCAATTACTTTTTTTTGTGACTCCAGCATGAATTGGTTGGAATGAACTTAAGAAATATCCTTTTATAATGAATTATCGAGTCAGATTGTGAAGTTTCATCAAGTTACTTAAGATATTTTTCCAGGAATGGAGCTTTTTGAGACTCCAGTGAATTTCTTAGTTTTCTTGCGCATTCTTTCAGTAGATTTTCAAACCAAGGGGATCTGTGGAGTTGCCATTCTTTTCCAGCTCTTCTTTTTCAAACCAAGAGTCTTACGACATCTACAAAAAATATATTTTATTATGTTTGATTTGTATGGAAGAATTTTTAACAGCTTGTTTGAGATTTCTGGTTTGAGATTGTCTGGTGTGCGTAGCGTTATAATTTCCTTGCAGTGGGTACCGCTATATTTTTTGTATTTTAGCCAATTTTTCCGTTGGCCAGCTCTGGATAAATGAGCAGGGGCCTAATTGTGGCAGTCGTGATCGAGTACTTGCTCGATTCGAAAGCAATTTAATAACTAAATATTTCAGTCAATATTGAACGAATCGGAATTATTTTTTCAGTGTTGTAAAGGCCCCAGGTTGTTATAGGGTTCATAAGATTAACTATAGTGGATGTGTGATTAGAAGATAATTGAAGGGAAGCAGCAACATAAATCGTTTCTATCAGGATCTTTTTTACCACGCCAAAATTTGTGACATCTTGAATTTTGTGCTGATTTGTAGGCAAGTAGGTGGGTTGTCCGCTTGCTATTACATTAAGTGTTATTTAAGAAATTGTATTGAATAAAACTCGACTCTTTGGTGTTAAAAGTCGGGACCACCAGTAATTTTGTTTAAAGGCACAAGCAATTTATTATATTCTAATATTAAAATTTTAGGTGGACAGTATGACGATGATATTATTAGGTTTCGATTAAGTTGTTCAAAACAAATGTTTGTTGCTTACAGCTAGTCTTCATCGAGCTCTTATTAAAATCTCCGAACTCCAACAAGCCCTACCTCGAAGGTCCATGGCATCATATGGTATATAACCATTGTTTTCAAACATATTTATATGTTTTCTTACCCACTGTATCCCTTGTTGCCTTGCTTTTGTCTTCATATTAATAATTTTTATTTATTTTTTTATTATATTCTAATAAATGCGCTTATAAAGTAGTAGAAAATTAAAAAGTGAAGTATTGAGTTTATAAAATTCATATTCCTTGGTACACATATACACACAACTCCTCACTCACCCACAACTTTAGCGACAAACAATCGGAAGTCAAACACAAATACCTTTTGCAAGTAATACAACAAAAAATAAATAAATAAACAAACAATAATAATAAACAAATAAAAAGTCATAACTTGTCATTCATACTACAATTTAAAACACACATGCACTTGATTTAAAAGCATACATTACGAGCGTATGCTGGTTTATGTGTGAGTAGCATTTACTTAATTCACTCAAATGTGTCACAAGAGATAACATTTTGTTGTAAGGAAATGAAAATTAAGTGTTTGTGTGCGTGTGTAACAAATAAAGACCAATAATCATTGTAAGGAATTCATTATTCGAAAAAACTGTGATCGACAAGTAAATTCTTATGTATAGAAATTAGAGGACAGAGGACTTGTTATGTTCAGTTTCTTGGGAGTATAATAAAATCCAAAATAATTGGCTTAAAATCGCTAAAAAAAATTAACCGTAAAAGATTGATAATCCAAAAAAAAAATAATTTTTATTTTAAATTTATTTTGTTCTTAAATTTTTTTAACTCTTCAGTAATTTTCCCCTGAATTACCTTCATTTTTTTATTAATCATTTTCCCTTAAGCTTAATTAAAGTCAAGATAAATATGGCATAGCAGGAAATAAGACGTAACAACTAGAGTGAAACAATTTTGCAGTTGCTGTGGCAGTTTTAATGGCGAAGACAAATAAGCCAACAACCACAAGCTCAACAATAGAAAAGGCAATACAAAAAAAGAGGACAGGAAAATGCAAGTGCGAAGGTAGAAACAAATGAAATATGAAGCAATAAACACGCTCAATGGGTTTTTATAGCACAAACGTTATAATAACAGGAAAAAATTAAACTGCAACAACCAGCCAGTTAATGTGTTTAAGACGCAAACTGTGTCACAGGCTCATAAATGGGCTAAAATATAGAAGTAATTTGTAGGAGAAGGTTGGCTTAAAGTCAGACAAAAAGACAATTTTTCTCACAAAAAGTCACTTAATACACAAAAACGTAACAGAAAAAGTCACCACTTTTTACACAAAAGAAAATAAGTCGTAAGTCGAGAAGTCACCACGTTTTACACAAAAAAATTCACCACTTTTTTATAAAAAGTCAAACAATTTTACACAAAAACACAATCTTTTTAAAAAAAAGTAACTTTTTACACAAAAATTCAGTTTTCCACAAAGAGTCACTTTTTACACAAAAACGTAACAGAAAAATCACCACTTTTTACACACAAAAAAACAGTGGTTGGAAAAAAAGTTTTAACAAAAAAGTCACCACCACCAGTCAACAGTATTTCCACAACAAGTTACCACTTTTTCACAAAAACTCACTCTTTTACACAAAAAGAGACTTTTTACCACAGATTACTAAAAGATATGTGAGGAGACAAAAGATTTTGCACTTTTTTTTTGTCTCTTTCTTCGGAAGCTGCCCTTGCAACTGATTTGGGCCTTTTTTACACGTCACTTTTAACAGTGCTGTTAGTATTCTGTGCTTTTTACACAAAAAGTCAATAGTTTAATACTACAAATCACCACCTTTTACACAAAAACTCACTCTTTTGCACAAAAAGTCACTTTTTACGCATAAATTCAGTTTTTTTTAGAAAAATTCACTTGGCACACAAAAATTCACTTTTTAACCCGAGAGGTCACTTTTTACACAATTTTTACACAAAAACGTAACAGAAAAAGTCAGCACTTTTAACACAAACAAATCAGTCGTAAGAAAAAAGCCACCTATTTTAGCACAAAAAGTCACCACCTTTTTTACAAAAAGTCAAAAGTTTTTACACAACAAGTTACCACTTTTTACACAAAAACTCACACTTGTACACAAAAAGTAACTTTTTACTCAAAAATTCAGTTTTTACAAAAATTCACTTAGAACACAAAAATTCACTTGGTACACAAAAATCACTTTTTCTTTTTGCACAAAAAGTCAATTTTTGCATAAAAAAAATTTACAGAAGAGTCACACACTTGTTACACAAAATGTTACACTGTTTATAAAAAAGTCACATATTTTATCTAAAATGTCACACAGTTTTTTATCAAAAGTCAGACGGTCATACATTTTAAAACAGACTTTACACATTTTATTTTTAAAGTCAAGCTTTTTATATACAAAGTTACATTTTTAATCAGTGTTACCACCAACAAAATTTTAAATTACACCTGCGTTAGAGCAAAATTACCCGATTTAAACTAAATTGCACATGTAACGTTTTATTTTATAAAAAATGAAAAATTCAAAAAAGAAACACATGACCTATTCATTTAATAGAGATACGTTTTAGTCATAATACAGTCATACCTCGATATAGTAAACTTCTATCCAATGAACCTAACGCTATAATGATTTGTGTCTCTTCGATTAAATTTAAGTGGAATTTGATTTCCTTGGTGCCGATTCCCACACATCAAGTTTAACTTGTCTTATGTTTCTGATCATTTAAATGTTAGTAAGTTTTTTCTCTCCTACACGTTTTTATTCTTTTAAGTCTTATATTTTATTAATTAAAATATGAGAGTTTCGAGTTTCTATATGATTACTTTAATATGCAAATGTATGTATGTTTGTAATTAACAAAATGCGGCAAAATGTAAGTCACTAGTTATAGTTGGAACCAGGGAAACCGTAAATATGCAATTGCATGTTTTTCTTTGTGTAAACAACGACGCACAGTGGCTGAAAATCGTTTTCCATCGTCCAAAAATCTGTAACTTTAGAACCGATAGAGATAATTAAAACTTTCCCATAGTTTTAATTTTATTAAAATCGGTTTAGCAGTTATTGAGAAATTTAAGGTATTAAAATCGGTGTTTTGAATTTCTAGAGATTTTTACTAAAAAAATTTTTTTTTGAAAAATGTGACTTTTTTTTTGACATGAGAGGGCATGTGAGAGAAACAAATGTCAAATTGCTTTTACAAGCATACTCATAACGAGATGTGAAAGTAGCAGTGCATGCTCGTACAGCTCGTACTGCTGAAAATATTGCAGCTGTTCGCGATAGTGTGGCTGAAGAGTCGTCCGCTTCAACTCGTCGTCGTGCCCAACAATTGCACCTCTCACGCTCTTCGTTGATGAACATTATGGATCAAGACTTGCATTTACACGATAACAAAGTGCAATTGAGTCATGAACTTAAGCCTCTTGACCATTCTAAACATCGTCAATGGTCAGAATGATGGCAACAGTGGATGATCAATTTACGAAAAAAATCATCTTCAGTATTGAGGCACATTTTCAACTCAGTGGATTCGTAAATAAGCAGAATTGCCGCATTTGGGCAAATGATAATCCAAGAGTGATTGTCGAAAAACCAGTGCACCCACAAAGAGTGACTGTTGCTGAGGTATATGGGCTGGCTGCATCATCGCGCCGTATTTTTTCCAAAAGGAGGCCGGTCAACAAGTTACTGTGAATGGTGTTCGCTATCGTGAGATGATAACGAACTTTTTATGGCCCAAATTGGAAGATATGGATGTGGACGATATGTGGTTTCAACAGGTTTCAACGGGGCCACTTGCCAAAAAGCTAACGAAACATTGGCTCTTTTGCGCGACAAACTCAATGGCCGTGTTAACTCACGTGGTGGCGATGTCAATTGGCCGCCAAGATTATGTGACTTGACACCGTTGGACCTCTTTCTTTTGGGGTTTTTTGTAGGGGTAGGTCGATAAGTCAGTAACAATTCAAGAGCTAAATAATGAGATAATTCGGCACATAAACGGCATAGAATTCACTAACAAGGTTTCTTTCAAATGTGCTAAATTCCCATTTCATACTATTGAGAAACTGAAATTTATTGTTGAAGGGATAAGCTATTGCTATGCGCATTTCACTGGTTGCTTAGAATTAGAATTCAATTATGCCTCAGCGTCATCGAAAATTTGGACCATCGGATGGAGGTGTGCCGCCCAGGGCGTGGCGGCCATTTGGCCGATATTTTGTTTCATGCATAATTGAACCATACCAGTATTATCATAATAAAAAGAAATGACATTAATTTCCTAAATAATTTGTGTTTTATTTAAAACCAACCTTTACAGCAACCTTTTTCAAACACAAGCGTATGTACGCATATAGAATACAATGGTTTTCGAAAGTAGTCCCATTTTTTATTGTTTTAAGTACTTGTTGCTGTTATTCGTACTTTAATGTTTAAGTGCGACTCGTACTAAAAGAAAGTCTTTTCCTTTTGTGTACTATTTTGCTCAATTCAATTACTTAAATAACAGGAATTGAATAAAATATAGATTTTTTTATTATTAATTTATAATTTTATTAATTAATTGAATCAATTAACATATTGTTTGAAATCCCACTGTTCTTTATAACATATTTTATTTTAAAATGAATATATTATTTATTGAAAAAAAACACAATTTTCAATAATAAAAATTGAAAAAAAGTAATCATAAAAAAATTATTGCAAAATCGACATTTTGTTTGTTTGATTCTACGAATTTGGTGGTTAAAATCAATTTCAATGCGCATAAAACACTTGTTTTAGAGAATATTTCCGGTTTCCCTGGTAATGACTAACCATTGCACGTCTACTGCGACAAACAAAGATACATATATACATACATAAGTATAAATTGTTATGTGCAGCAACAAATAAAACAAAAATAACTACTACCAACAACAGCCATTAATTCCATACGAAACAAAAAAAAAAAGAACCAGGAAAAAATTCAGCAGCAAAAAATTTATTTAAGTGTTGTAATGTAATGTAAGCATAAATTTAACTTTGTTTACGTCTCTGCACCGGAATACAAACACACACCTACACTGACACTCTGTTCAAAAAAATATAAAATAAAGTAAGTGGTGAGCCGGGGAGAGAGAGAGAGAGAGAAGGCATAAACAAACTATTGTATACAATTATAAACATTCCACGCATTAATGTTTTGGTATGCAACTTTTCCGTTATTTTTTCTGGTTTATGCTTTTTGTATTGCTCTCCTGCTCTTGATGTGTTATTGCTGTTGTTGTAATTGTTTGTTTGCATGAATATTGAGAAAATTAAAACAACAGCAAAAACGAAATTGGCAGCCAGCTTTTTAATGTTACGAGAACCGTTATAAATATTTCAATAACTACACTAACACATGCACATCCAAACTCACAAATACTATATTCATTTTCACTAGAACAATATTTTAAAGACACGCAATAGTATATTTCTGGCAAAAAAGAAGGATGAAATTTACGAAGGTAGTATGAAAAGTTATGAAAAAAAATATTTAGAGAAAAACATTTTTTTCACTGCCAGTTTTTCGAAATAAAATAAAAATTGAAACAACAATAAAAAAAAACTAACTTAAATTCGTTTTTGTGTTCAATAAAAATTTTTTAGCGAAAATTTTTATTTTAGTTTAAAAAACAGGCAGTTTAAACTCATATATTTTTAAAATTCCCAATTTCTTTAATTTTTGTTAGTTTTCCCTCGTTATTTTAAACTAACAAACAATATATGCGGCATGTTGACGCTTTTGCAGTTAATTAGTTGTTGTTTGTGTAACAATTTTATTCTTTAATTTTTGTTTGCTGTTAAAAATATTTTTATAAAATATAATACATATTCCTTTTTCATCTGTTACGTGTGGTTTTTAATATGATTTTATTTTTTATTTTTTTTATTTTATTATAATTTTTTTTTTTTGTGTTTACACAATAAATTTTTTATGATATTTTTTTCTCTGTTTTACAGCCATGTCTTTTTTGTCGAGTTATTATTTTGTTTGTAATTTAAGTTGTTTTTTAATGACTTTACAGACACAAATAAACACTTGAAAATACGTAACAAAATACACACACACTCGCAGGCATGCGGTTAATGAATAAAATATATGGGGCAAAGAAAAAAAATGCAAATTATATTAATAAATTTAATGCCAGTTTTGCTTAAAGTTTTAATCACACACTAAAGTAATTAAAGTATTTGTTTAAAATGTCATTTATATCATCCAAACGCATACAAAAGGTGTTATTATTAATAAAGGACATTTTACAAATATCAAAACCCAACAGAGGGACATAAAAAGGTGCAATAGAAACTAAAAAAAAGGGACTAGAAGAATTATGTTGCAGAAAAGTTGATATAATTAAAATAATGAAACAAAATATTTATTTTGAAAACTAGGCAGTTTTTTTGTGAGAAAAAGTAAATAAATAACTTTTTTAAAACTTTAAAAGGTGACTTTTCATGAAAAACATGACTTTCTGTAAAAAAATCTTAGTATAGTTTTCCTAAAAATAAATGTCTTGTTGTGAAAAAAATTAGAGTTTTTGAAAAAAAGTGTCGTTTTGTAAAAGAAAAGTGGCTTTTTTTGAAAAAAAAAAATTCTTCCTTTGGAAAAAAATGTTGCACATGATTTTTTTATTTTGCAATTCTTGTAAAAAAAACATTTCTGTCTAAAGAGTTACTTTGTGTCTATATAAAAATTAAAATATATTAATATTTCGTTAATTTTTGTATATCCAATTACGCTCTGTCTCCCAGGTCGTATGATTAATATTATTTTTATCTAAATATATAATTATTCTTTCTCTTTAACCTATTTACACCCGCTGTGCCAATTTGGGAACACTCAATTTTTTGCGGCTTACGACAAAGTTTTTGACATTATTCAATATATGTTTGCCTTATTGATAAACTAAAAGTTCAGAAATTTTTATAACATAAAAAAAATTATTTTTAACAAATTTTCACACCTAAGCGACGATAGTGTTTTATGAATTTTTTTTTAATAATTCTTTAAAATTTTGTATATTTTTACGAACAAGTTTTTTACCGAAAGTAAAAACATCTTCTTTTTTTTAATTTTAGAAATAAATTGTTTTCAAAGATTCGCCGAACAGCCAAAATATACCGAAGTGAATCCAGGTCAGGACGCTCTATTAACATGTAAAGTAATCGATAAACGTGGCACATGTTCATGGCAAAAGGATAATAAGGTAAGAAAGTTAAATATGGTTTTATAAAACTCAATTTCTTTTTATTTTTATTTTTTTTATGTTTTTAATACTGTCATACATATTCATACCGATTTCCCATGAAATTTACACAATAAATAGTTTGTAGCTGAAAAAGTTTTTTTTAAGCAAATTTTTTCATGGGAAATTCAATAAAATATTTAAAACGTGAAAAGGAGAGTGCAGACTAAATATCAGTTTACAAGACACTAAAGTTTGTTAACTTTATACTGAGGGCGATTTAATATGATGGATATATTTGAGGTCAATTGGTTTCCAAGTATTTTGCATTGGCGAACGATAAAGAAAGTTTTGCAAAAAAAAAAAAAATAAAAATACTAAAGCATTGGCAATGGACTTTTGAAGAAATTAAAGACGAGCCAATTCACAAATTACTTCATACGGTGTCTTTATAAAGGGATTATTAAGTTGAAGCTGTAGACGGCACTAAAAGCCACAGACGAGACAATTTCCAATACTTTAGACCGGACTAGAGAAATTAACTTAAATAAGTCTATAGAAGAGAATTTACAAGTCATCAGACGAGGTAGACGACAATTTAGATGAAAATATAGCAAAGACCTTGTCTGAGTTCTAAGACGATTCTACAGAAAAGACTTTAGAAAATACCACAGACCAGATAAGTGACAAGACTGCAAGCCAGATTATTAAAATAACTTTAAAGGGGACTTTAAGCGGTACTGTAAATGGGACTATAGGCAGAGAATATCAACGAAACTATAGACGAAAGTGCAGACGATAGCAAATAAGAGACTTTATTTAAGCCTTATGACGAGATTACAGCCGGAACTATTGACAAGGTGTTAGCTTTGGTTTCATTGGCAGCGGAAATAAAGCACGGCTCACGTGGGTCTATTAATTAGTTCCCGTTGTGTTGCCATGTTTCACTGTCTCCCAAGATTCATATGATACCCGGCTGCTTATGTTTCCACTCCGCCACCCGGTTGATTCAATAAAGGAGTGGATATTATTCAAATTTATATCAGAGAGACAGGTTTTGTCCCCAAGGACAAATTACAAAGAATATGCTCCGTTGGCTCATCCTGCTCCTGGTCGTCGCAACTTCTACATAAGTCATTGAAAGGAAGCCGTAGCCTATGGGCGTGCCTTCCAATCGGCCAGTGGCCGATTATAACCGCAATTAGGAGTCTGAGGTGATCTTTGGACAGATTTTATGCCTTTTTTCATCTATGATGGGCCATATTTTCCTGGTTCCCCACAGGTTGTTTCATCAAACCATTTTATAGCTGGCAAAAAGGTATTGAACCGTCTCGACTTAAGGTGGCGCCTGCATACGCCAACGAGCCCACCTAGCTGTTTTCATGTATGTCCCTGTGTCCGAGGACACACTTAAGGGTAACAACTGAGTGTATCGCGATCTCTCTCCTCCAGAGACATCCGGCATTCTTGGACAATTCTCGATGTGATGAACGATGAACACATTCTCCAGGGATCTTACGACCGCCTTGCAATCTGTAACTATGCGAATACCCCTACCAGATATTTCACCATAACGGATGTATCTCGCGGCTGTGTAGATGACCATTTTCTCGGCCTGAGTGGCACTGCAGTGGTCCGGCAGCCCCAAGGAATTCTCCAGTTTAGCTGCTCGAAGTATATGCCTGAACCAAAACCATACAGTGTTTTAGACCCGTCAGTGAATATTCGATTCGTAAACACAGGAATTTATAGGTCATTAAAGTGAACCACGTTATCCGAAGTGTTTGGGGTCAAGCCAGGACCAAAGATTGGCTCCGGTGTAACCCAATGAATGACCATGTGCCAATTTATTTCATACAGGATTCTAGCATAGATTCTATAGACGAAACTGTAGAAGAGAACATATATGCGAATTCAAACGATTATATAATAAAGACGAGTCTTAAAACAAATCAATAGATGTAACTGTAGCGTAGACTACGGGCAATACAATAGGCCAGACTATTTTAATTACTTTTAACGAGTCTTAGATGAGACTATAGACAAAAATATAGAAAAGACCATTGTAGAGAATTTAGATAATAATATGGAAAACACGAGTCTTAATACGAGAACTAAGCCTATTATAAGACAGACCTTATACGAGTCGTATAACCAAAACATAGGTGGCGTTATACATTACAATGACTTTAAAGCTGTCTTTAGACGAGACTTTATACGGGACCATAGATAAAAATATAGAAAAGATCGTGTAAAGCTACAGGTGAGAACTTAGACGATAAAATTGAAGAGACTTTATACGAGTCTTAAGAGGAGATTATAGTCGCAGCAATAGACTATAGATAGATAAGGTCAGAGATGAGCCAGTTGACAGGACTATAAGCCAGACTACAGAAATGACTTTAAATTAGTGTTCAGACGAGACTATAAGCAGAACTATACACAAGACTTTAGCTAAAACTACAGAAAATTCCACCAGAACATAGACGATAACTATGAAGAAAACCTTATACGAGTGTTTAAACGAAAAATAAATGCGACTATAGGCGAGACTACATACAAAAATAAAGATAAGACCATAGACGGGATAATTGACAAAACTACAGACCAGACTATTGAAATTACTTTTAACGGGTCTTTTAACAATACTTTAAGCACAACTATAGAAAAGACCATACACGAAACTACATGCGAGAATATAGCAGATAATATTAAAGAGACTATAAGAGTCTTTAGAAGAGACTATAGCCCGAACGAAACGAAAAAATAGATAGGACTATAGGCGAGTCTACACGCAGAAAAAAAATATGGTTGGAGGTAACCATATTCTAAGAGCAACATACTATGGTTGGTTTTTACCAATGTTTATGTTTACAGGTTACCATATTATGTTTAATTTTGACCATAGTATGTTTAAAATCAACAAAATTTTTCCCTAAATTAATCATAATATGGTCAAAATTAACCATATTTTAGTCAATATTAACCATAATAATGGTCAAAATTAAACATATTATGTTCAAAATTAACCATAATATGGTCAAAACTTCCCAGAATTTAAAGAAAAGTAACCATATTATGGTCAGGATTAACAATAATTGGTGAATGCTAATCATATTATGGTTAATAAATTTTTTCAATTTGTTTGTTAAGTGTCAAATTAAAATTGTATTTAATTTTATATTCTTGATAGGTGTTACGTTCCACTTTTATAAAAAATCCCCTTTGGTTCATATTCCAGCCTGTGACGACATTACCATATTTTCTGTTCTACGAGTTTTTTCTATGTAAATTTATGTGTTTTAATCAATAATGAAAATAAAATGAATGAGAATTTTAAGCAAACCAAGTAAAATGCAAACGACCAGAATGTTGTTGCTTTTTAAACATATTTTTTTAAATTTACAATTAATCATACAATGTTTTAAAATATTACAATTTCGAACATATTATTGTTATTAAATATTAACCATTACATGTTTGGAGGCAACCATAATATGGTTATGGCTTTGGGATGGCTGAATTTAACCATAATATGGTAACCGCGATAATAATATGGTTAAGGTTACCATAATATGTTTAAGTGTATGGTTGTAGTTTTTTTTTATTTAAACATTATATTGTTAAAATCAACCATATTTAATGTTTCAAGGGATGAAAACACTTTATTGTTAAATAGAAACAAAATATTATCATTCGTGAAAAAAGTTTTTTTAAAAACAATAAAAGTTTGTTTGTCCCATTGCAGGGACCATAATATGTTTTTTTAACCATGCTTCAACCATGTTTTTTCTCTTCGTATACAGGCAAAACTAAAGATAAGACCATGGACGAGACAATTTTAACAGGTCTTTTTATAAGACTTTAAGCAAGACTACACAACATAAGAGACTTTATAAGAGTCGTAAGAAGAGACTATAGCGCGAACTATAGACGATACTATAGACGAGACTATTGATAAGGCTACAGATAAGACAGTTGGCAATACTAAGGACCAGACTAATAGAAATACTTTAAATAAGTCTTGAGACCTGACTATAAACGTAACTATAGATAAGACTATAGACGAAACTAAAAAAGAGTCCATAGACGAGAATTTCGACGATAAAATAGAAAACACAAGTCTCAATGTGAAATTATAGACAGCACGATATTATAAATATGTATGACTTAATACGAAGCTATAGGTAAATAAGACCATAGACGAGACAGTAAGTAGCACTATTGACCAGAATATTGTCGAGCATAGAGACAAGAATAAAATCGATACTAGAGATTAAACTTAAGACGACACCTTATACAAAACAAGTAACACAACTCGACTATTGACTAAACTCCCTAATCATAAAAAATATTTCAGTTTTACTAAAGATTTATTAAACAGATTTTCATATAAAATTCGCCTAATAAACCTGTTATAAGCATGGAATATTGTTTATGAAAAAGGCCTTAAGAAACAAACTCATATCGTTCTGAAATTTAAACTTCCTCTTTATAAATTTTATCGATATGGAAAAAAATTTTAAAAATTTTCCTTCAATTTTGTTAACATCATATTCAACAAACATGTTCGCCAACTGCTATGAAACAATAGTCAGGTCTGTAATTGAAACGACAAAATAAACTTGAAGTTTTAATAAATTTGTACGTGTTTAAGTTTCATATTGCTTTGTGCCTTTCTGCAACAGAAATATTTTGTAAAACTTGTGGCAAATATACAATGCAAGTAAATAAGTTTTCTGGGTTTTGCCAATGTAAGTTAAACTTACACAAATGAATGTAAATTTAAATAGAAGAGAGGAGAGTGCGAGTGAGATAGAAACATAAGGCAGGAGTTGCAAGCAAAAGAGGTTTATAGGAAACGGAAATATCTATTTATGTAATAAATGTTCTTAAAACGGATTTAGAAGTGTAGTGGTAGTAAATATTTTAGAATAAAATGAAAGGCAAATCTAAATCTAGCAAAAAACTTTGAGACTGTATTTGTGTGTGTGTGTGTGTGTGCAAAAGTTAACAAAAATTTTACCGGAAATTCTAAGAAGTATTTTAAATTAATAATTAATAAGAATTTTATGATGATTTTCCAAGCTACAACCATAAAATATTTTCCTATTCAATATACAATTCTGTAAACTTTTCCGTTGTATGTCTGTTCAATTATTAAGTTAACAACTTTTAAAACAGTTTAGCAGCAACAAAGACTTAACTTCTTATAAATTGGATAATTGTTGTTGCTTTTGCATAGAAAGGGATCTTATTCTAGCAACATTGTAATGCTAATTATCATTAAAAGCCCTGTTTTTGTATGATTGTCTGTATAATTTTGAACTGCATTTTGTTGAGTGATGCAAAAATATATTAAATTTCTTTATATTTTTAACATGTTGTGAAAATTTCTGAGAAATTTTAATAATTGTTGGGTATTATGCCAACAACAATTTTATTTTATTAGTATGAAATTTACATTAAACCAAGAATTTGTTAGTGCAAAAATTTATATCTGAAATATTTACAATAACATTTTAAATGACTATTTTAAATATTTTCTAAATAAGGAAAAGTTGGTTGTATGGTATTTTTAGCTGTCGTTTATAGTTAAAGTTTTAGAAATAACTCTTGAGGTATTTGAGATATTCACATTTTAACTAAACATATTGTAATTAATATTAATCATACGTTACATAGAACAATTAAATATAAAACTTTATTTGTCTTGAAAATAGAAGACCTAATCCCCGGGTGACCGTCGTTTAAGGGGACCATGGAAATGCTACGCAAATCAAATCTCTTTTCGGTATTAATACACTGATTTGTTATTGATTGTTTCCAAAAATGTTTAATGAAACAAATTCATTTGTACTTTGGATAAAACAAAAGTGACCAAGTGTTAAGACTTAGAAAAAAGTAATAAATTTTGCACTTAAAATGCTAAAATTGCAAGCCTACCACGGAAGCAGTAATAAAGGCCAATCGTATTAAGCGATGCAAATCCGAATCACAATGACGCCAATCAAATCGATACAAATTGAAACCACAACCACGCTAAGCGTATTGAACAAAATTGTAATAAGCGACTCAAACTGAATCGAAGCAAATCAGAAATATGCAAAATTGCGCTCTACGGTAAATAACCATTTAAAGACCAATTATATCCCTTCAGCTTTGTTTTTAGTTTGGAATGTAGGCTGAGTTATTTAAAAATCAATTAAGATATCAAATGTGTTGCTACTCTATTAGGAGAGTTATCGTGATTTTCTTTAAAACCCAAAATTAAATAATCAAGGCATTATCTCTTAATGTGCTTCCAGTCAGTGATGCCAACTCTTCACTACTGGAAAAGGCTTAATATTTTGTAAGAAAAATTGCTATAAAATGTCTAAATAGTAGCTAAAAAATGGCAAGACAAGACGTTAAACAAAAAACGCATCAATATTGATTTAAAAAAAAAACCTTCAAAATGTATTTACTGTCCTGAAATTGCACATAAGAGATTATTTTATTTGTAGTTATACATTTTAAGTGGCCATAAACTAAACATAAGAAAAATCTTTGAATAACGAAACGCTCAAATTATCGATAAATTAGGTTTTTCATTTGCTTGAAATAATTAAAAAAATTCAACGCTGCAACACAACTTGTGCAGCATTTTTTGGTTCAAATATTAGAAAAACTAAAAAACTCATTGAAAAAATAAAAATGGCTAATGGCTAAATAGATTTTTTCATGACGATATGAAAAATGGCTGAATCTAGCAACTAAATCGCTTTATTGGTAACACAGCTTCTAATTAATAAACAGCAGCATCACTTTTTGCTGCAGAGCTCTCAAGTCAAAATTGACATCATGTTACTAATTGTAACTAATAAATAAATATTTGTTATTGCAAATTTTTCTTAACAAAGAAATCATTCGGCTTAGAAAATTAATTATAAATTATTATAAATAACGAATTATTTCTAAAAATTTCAATAAATACTCAGTAACCTTGACACATGCTAGTGACATTTTGACTGTTTTTGTTTTATTTTGCTGCGTTTACCTCTTTAATTCATTAAAATGTCATGTTAAGCATTTCATCTTTCCCAAAATTCAGTAGATTTATTAAGGAAATGAAATTAAAAATATTTAAACATTATTACGTAATGCAAATCTATGTCGACATGTAAAATAAAAAAGTCTAAAAAAATATAACAAAATGTTTATATTATAACAATAACAACAACTTTTTATTGTAATTTATATATAAAACAAATGATTTATGAGTTTGTTGTAACCAGAGATTAAAAAACACCCAATAATTATTTAAATAAAAACTTTTAAAAATGCAAAAAAAAATGGGGCTTTTATTTAAAAGCATTTACAAATACTAATATAAACAGAAAAGTTTAAGGCATCGAAGAATTTTTTAATATCTATATATAAGTCAGCAAAGGCAAAAGTCACCCGATTCACAATAAAAAATTCTTCATTTGCAAGTTATTTACTTACAGATGAGCATAATAAATATTATATTAAAATCTAAGGGGGTAAAAAAGGGTAAAACGGGAAATTTCGCTAACCTCATATTTCCTCAACAACCAAAAGAGATACTTAAAAAAAAATTAATACTTATCGTTGTTTATTGAAAAAATTAACGGAGAAGTTTGGGTAATTTTTGAAATTCGGACCTTTTTGGGAGTAAACGGTTAAAGCCCGGATTTTGGAACTTCTCTGTAACCCCATCTTTCTTTTAAACCAATAAACAAAGAAATATGGATTATACCAAATTCATAACTTATAATAAATAATATTATAATAAATATAAATTTGGTACTTTTTCGAAATTCGAATGTGAAAGAGGTGAAAATTGTACCTGATTTTGGTAAATTTTTTTCAGTTTTCACTGGCATATACGTCTTAAATTATGTCACCCACTACAATATTGAAATTTGTTATACTTCAATGGGGAGAAAAAAGTATCAAAAAGAGGCAACTATTATTCTCTGCTGCTTGTGGTAATTTTTGAATCTTTTATAATATTGAAGCTAGAAACATAAAATCTTAGGCGCAGGGTCCTTAATGAATGAAAACCTATAATTTTTAAGAATTTGCGTTAGTGTTTGGCCTTGAAAAATAAAATGAAAACATGCAAGGTCCTGAGTAATCAAGAATTAGTAAGTGGGAGCGTTTTGGCTCTTTTTCGTTCTACAACTTGTACTTTTTCGAATATTCGTTTATATTGGAAACATAGAATTAAACATGCAAGGTCCTGAGTGGATAATAATCTAGAAAGGGAACTTTTTGGTACTTTTTTATTCCACTACTGGTACTTTTTTAAATTTTTCGTTAATACTGGAAACTTAGAATCAAACATGCAAGGTCCTGTGTGAATGATAATCTATAAGGGGAACTTTTTGGTACTTTTTTATTCAACTACTGGTACTTTTTTAAATTTTCGTTAATATTGTAAACATAGAATTAAACATGCAAGGTCATGTGTGGATGATAATCTATAAGGGAAACTTTTAGATACTTTTTGTTTTTCAACTGGTCCTTTTTGAGTTTCTGTTAGTTGTTTATCTAGAAATATTAAAAAAGACATGCAAGGTCCTGAGTGGTTTGGTACTTCTTCGTTCTTCAACTGGTGCTTTTTGTAGTGTTTTTTAATATTGAACCTAGAAAAATAAGATTCATCAGGCAGAGACCAGAGTGATTGAGATACTATAAGAGGAGACTCTCGGTACTTTTTTGTTTTTCCATTAGTACTTTCTAATTTTTTTTTTATATTATTAAACTTACAAGGCTAAATTAAACAACATTCACTGACTTGAATGAAAGATAACATATGGACCGGAAATCGGTCCCTCGCCAAATCGAACATTTAATACAAAAAAAATGCTCGAAATATAAAAATTACTATATTTTAATCCGCTCATAAAATTATTACAGTAACTGATTGTGGGTTTTTTAATTCTGTTCTGTTAATATTGAATAAAAATATGTTTATTTTACGAGTAATTTTTTTAACATTTATGTTTGTTATTCAAAAAACAAACTACCAAAATATAATGTTTTTTCGTATTTATGTTGTTATTTAGTTTGAGTTATGTGGGTTAAAATATATTTTTTAAAAGTAAAAACTATTTAATTTTAAGGAATATGCTGCTTAATAAATAAAAAATTATTGTAAAATTCATTTGTCTTAAATGAAATGTAAATGATCCGTTTTTTAAATGGATTTTAAAAATTATGGCCCAATTTATGCCACTATTAAAGAAAACTTTTAAAACAAGATTTTTGCAGCTTTTTAAAACCTTTTACATATTTATTTTAATTCTCATTATAAATTTTGTTCCTGTTTGGAAAATCATTTACAATTTCTAAAATTTCTTTCAACGTAATGGAGTTACATATTTAGTTTTATGTAAAAATAAGTCATTATTAATATCAATCATACGTTACGTAGTACAATTTTAAAAATATGTAGCACAAAATTTAGCCTCAGTTTAATTTTTGTTCGTAATTTTTTTAATATATTTTAGAAGTAAATAATTTAAAACCAATTCAATAACATAAAAACATTTTAAAGATTTAAAAAAAACAACTAAAGTTTTGTTTTAATAAAATAAATAAAAAAAAATTGAGGCGAATTTAATGCCGAATGATTTAGAAATTTGCATCTTTATATTTAAAACTTTGCTCAGCAACGATCGTAGCTTTACTTAAGGATTTAATGATCATCAATCATGCGTTTAAAATTTAATTTATTTTGTTTACTGAGTTCTGTTGGGACAGGGTTTAGTTTTAATACTTTTTTACGCATTTATTAACTCCAAAATGAATGTTAGATCTTTTAAATACCATTTAAGTTTTGAAGTCAACTTAAATGGTATTTAATAATATTAATCATGCGTTTCCTAAAGGGTAGTTCAACCAAAACGCACCATGTTATTTGTAAATAATACAAAAAGTTTTCAGAGAATTAACTTATTATTTTTTATTATGATAGAAGGATCTATGACAATTATGTGGGAAACACATTATCGGCCAAATCCGATAGTCCTTATTTTCAATGATTTTTGAGACATAATCGAGTTAAAATATCTTTAATGTGCCGAATTATCTCATCCTTTAGCTCTTGAATTGTTCTGGGCTGATTGACGTACACTTATTCTTTTAAATACCCCCAAGTCCAACGGTGTTTAATTACGTGATCGTAACGTCATACCATTAACATTGCCACGACTTGAGATTACATGGCCATTAAATGTATTGCGCAAAAAGCCATTGTTTCGTTGGCTGTGTGGCAAGTGGCACCATCCTGTTGCAAATAAATATCCAGGTCCAGGACCATATTCTCAATTTCTGACCACAAGAAGTTCATTATCATCTCGCGATAGCGAATACCATTCGCGGTAACTGCTTGGCCGATCTCATTTTCAAAGAAGTACGTACCGAAGTCGCCGCCAGCCCATAATCCGCACCAAACAGACACTCATTGTGGATGTATCGGCTTTTCAACAATCACTTGTTGATTCTCATTTACCCAAATGCGGTAATTCCACTTGTTAACAAATCCTCTGAGGTGAAAGTCAGCGACAAAATGATTTTCTGTCTAAAGTCACCATTCACTTCTGTCTGTTTTTCAGCAATCTTAAAGCGCTGCTCAATTGTGTACCTCTCCATGGTTGAATTTGTCACACAATGTCAAATTAAGTTGGGAAAAAAAATTGACGTTAAAGTGTGACTCACAATTAACATTGTGCATTATGGATGGACCGCTCTTTATATGCAAAAAAAATGTTCTTAAAAAGATATGGACAAATTCTATAATTTAAATAGCTCTCTTTTATTAAGATTGAAATTTCAAATAATTTATAATAATCATACGCTCAGTGCAACTTTAAAAAAAACAATCTCAAATATTATTTAAACAAAGGCGATATTACAAAATTTCTTTTAATTCTTTGGGATTTATATGCAAAATTTAAGCCAAAACCTAGATTTCTTTTACAAAATCCATTCTCCTTTTACTTAAAGCTTATGATTTTATTAAAATTTATATACAGGTGGCCTATATTTTATTATTATTTGCCTTACATTGTTTGATAATTTTTTTTTTGTTCTGGGCAACAAATTTGGACATTTTGTATGCATAACTGTCGTTTCAAATAATATATGTACTCGTCTGTGTGGGAAAATAGAATGAACATATACATACATACATACATACATACATACATACATACATACATACATACATATATACATACATACATACATACATACATACATACATACATACATACATACATACATACATACATACATACATACATACATACATACATACATACATACATACATACATACATACATACATACCGTCCAACAAAAGCAAGACAAATTTGGTTGGCGCATTTGTTTGGGCCCTGGAAGCATCATTTCAAATTTGCATATTATTTGAAATAGCAACTCATAATAAATGCAACATGCGTAGCCAAGGCTATTATGAAAAGGTTCATATGGATAAAAGGAAACATGCACATCCACAAAAATTCACTCACACCAACAGCAGAGCATAAACAAACATCTATAGATGAGTTTTAAAGTGTGTTGTGTATTACTGCTAAATGTATGTAATAGTTTATTTTTGTTTTCTTTTTTGTTACTACTAGTGTTATGTTACGTGTTTAATGTGTAACTCTCTGTCCCTTTTTACCTGTCAAGCAATACAAAAATTGTAATGCTTTTTGTGTGTCATTTTACTCCCCTACCAGTAGGGGCCTACAAAGTTGTTGACCTTTATTGTTGTTTTTTCTCTTTTTGTATTGAGAAAACTTTGAATAAAAAATAAATATACATGTAGCTACAAAATATTAAGCTTATTACAACAAAAAAAGTTACATATGTATTTGTAACAATGGAGCAGACATTTGTTTTTATTTGCAAAAAAAAAATAAAACATTTATGAAATTTTAAATTCTTGGCACATTCGCCAGTGTATGTTTTTGGGTAAATTAAAGGGCATTTTGTTACCTAAAAAAAAATATATATATAAATCGCAATTGCTATAAAGGAATTGTAAAATCTGAGAGCTTAATATATAAATTTTTATATGCCGATTAAAATTTAAGATTGACAAAGGAATCATTGTACCTTTTTGGAATTAATTAAGAGATTTAAGAATTTTTACTAAAATAATTTATATTATAAATAGCAAAGTTATTTAAATATTCCTGAAAAACTTTTTAAGTTGGCTTTAAGGTTTAAGGATTTAATAAACAATTTAAAATAAAAGAATAGAAAAAACTTTTTTTGTTCCAAACGGTTTTATTAGAAGCGAATCTTGGGACAATAATTTAAATACGGATTGTAGCTAGCTTTCCCTCAACAATAAATTTCAGTGTATTTATCAAATATAAAAAATTGGGAATTTAACACGTCATACAGAAATCTAATTAATAATAATTTAAAGGTTTATTTAAGGAAATGTTTCTAAAGAAAAACTTATGTGCATACTATTTCTACTTAAAAATGTTATCTTAAAACAAATCTGTTGCTACGGAATTCAATTATTGGACACTGCTTTGGCACACCAAACAAACTGCTACGAATTATCCCAGGGGTTGATGTTCAAAACTCAAATATTCACAAGGTCGAATAATAACCGTTTGATCACTCTAGATAGTGACCGCACCCTCTAAAGGAGATGAGATATTTGAAGATCCAATAAATTGAAGAAAAAAATGTTATACCATTCACAACAACTTGTTTTTCTATCTTTTTTTCTATCTTTAAAATTAACATTATTTTTAAGGTACAAACAGAACCTCTAATTTACGTAGTTCTTAGAGATGTTTTTTTTAGAGGCATTAAACTTTTATTTTTAAATAAAAAGCAAAAAATTTAATGGTGTGAGCAAAAATCGACTTTATTAGCTCACAAATGTCATAGCATATGGCGTCTGCAAATATTGACTTGTGACTGCCACTGTGTTGGTCCAATGTTACACAACTTTTCGTGCATAGCCGAACTTATTTTGTCAATAGTGAATGGAATGTTGGCTTCTAAGTGATTAACCATTACTGGTTTATCAGTATAGACGAGAGATTTCATACAATAATACGAAACATCGATATAAATTGAATACCATAAAAGACAATCAATTAAGAGTTTTGCTGTACAAAGTTCTATTTAGAGAAGTTAAACACAGAAAAAAATTAAAGCGACGTTTAATGCTAGAAATGTTGCAAAGCATTCAAGTACCAGAATTTTTAAGAATTAATTTTAAATCGGACACGGAAAATGTAGCACAAAATTATAGACATTTATTTGGAAACTTTTTCTCTTTCCATATACGTTATTCTCCTATAACTTGTACTAAATCATAAATATATTGTCAGCTTTCCGTATCAATTTAAATTTTTACAATATCCTTTTTTATTTTAGAGTTATTGCCGTTATTACAACATAGCCCAGTATTAATATTAATCATACGCCTTGGGGTGCCATTAACTATTGATTGATGTAAACACAATCGTTCAACAAAAATTTACAATAATTTCAGTTTTTTTTTTAACTTTTAAAGTCCCATATTACTTCACTAAATTTGTCCATTAATCACTGACCTCGTTTACATTGGTTTTTTTTTTATTTAGTTCATATATTTTCAATTCTTTTGAAAGAAAATAAAACACAATATGATTTTAATTGCTTTATAACCACCATCGTAAATACGTATTATTACAGTTAACAGGGTGGTAAAACTATAAAATTTTACCTTGGGTTCTGGTTTTTAGATTTCAAGTGAAAAGGTGGATATTGTGGAAGGATATTGTATGTGGAAATGCTTTTTTTTCTAGTTAGCGGCAACAAATGCAGCTGGAAATTAACGTTTGTTTTTTTTTTTGTTTTTGAAGGGGTTATAATACGAATCTATAACATTTTTTATTGCAAGTCAAGACAATTTGTTTTAAAAGAAAATATATTTAAGCAAAGGAAGTTATCAGGGTGTTCGAAGAAAAAGGATATAAAGCAATTCAATGAGAAAAGTGGACTAATAATTAAGTTGTTTTTAGACACTTGTCGTGAAATTTTTCAAAGCACATATAATAATTCTGGTTTGTATACAAATTTCCTTATTTTAAGTGATCCTAAATTTTAAGTGATCCTTAATTTCCTGGCCCTATAAATTTCTCTTCCTTTTTTGACACAATCACAGTAACTCACTGTTTGATTGGCACCCCAGGATTTCACTTTTTAAAATTGCCCTACAAACTAAAAAAAATTTTGTTTCCGTTTTAATACATTTTAAACAAATTAATAGGTTGATAAGCATTCTCTCTCGTGAAAATAACAAACACACAAACCTTTAAATAAAAAGGGTTAAAGTATTTTTATGTGAAATACAGAAAACTTGTTTTAAAAAATTTATATAAAAAAACTCTGTGTTGTCATGTAATTGTTACAAGATTAATGGCAACAGATAATTTTAACAAAAAAAATTTAAATCAAATGAAAAAATCCTCCAACCAGTAAAATAAACTTATGGCAGTGATAAATAATTGCTTGTTAAAATCTATTAAAAAAAAATCTACAGAACGAAAAAAACACAAATAAATAAAATTGGATTAAATTTTCAAAAGGCTCATAAAGGGATGATCGTTGCATTAAGTAGTATTTTTATTTGTAATCAATATAAAATATAAAGCAAAAAGTGGCTATTTTAACAAAATAAAACACGATTACCAGAACAAAAACAAAAATGTTGGAATAAAATAAAAAAATATTGATCACACATAATAAATAAATTTATTGAAAACAGAATAGACATAAAGCTGTTTAAGCTTTCAAAATTTGTTTAAATCACTTCAATCTGTTATAAAGTTCAAAAGTTATTTAAGCTGTTTTTTCAATGTCACATAATTAATATTAATCATACGACACCTTAAACAACTTTGAAGACAAAGAGAAAAAGAACAAATATACGTTTATTTCGTTAACTTCTTTAAACCAGAGATGGGTAAACACAGACATTGAAGTACTTCAGTAATTATAAGTGAAAAAAGTGATAAATGTAAACAGTGTTGCCAGGAGACTTTTATTGTAATGTTAAAAGACAAAAAATTCTCTTTAAATCCGGCAAAAACGGAATTTTTTTTTGGTAATTTCAATAAAATTTTGATAATAGATTATACCTATTTCGAGCTTTCATTTTTTACTTCTGTGAAGTTCTATTGCTCATTCATAAGATCGTCTTTGTATGATAGGCTCAACGGGCCATCTTTTTCATAGAGTAACCATTGCATTTTTAAGATAAACCAAAAATAAATTAAATAAAATACTACATGCAATAAGGTAAAACAGATGATTTGACAGCAATTGGTACAATAAGTCGCCAGATTTAAGCTCAGAAATTCTCTGGATTCACCCACTCCATCCATGGGAAAAATTAATGTTAATATTTCGTTAGAGCACAAGGGGTTTAAGTGATCATATACCCCCATGTGATCCAAGTGAAAGAGGTATGCTACTGCCAAGTGCTTGAAATGGTCGCCATATCTCGCTACTGAATGACAGTTCCACATTTACTTCTTGTGCTCTGAACTGCTCTAAGCTTCACCTACTCATTCCATATGCCACGTCGTATGTTTCCGCACGACACCCAAGTCGTTGTGTGGTGCCACGTCGTACGTTTTCGTACGACAGTAATTTTTTTACTTAGTTTATATAGAGCCTGTCGTTCATTTATAGACGACATTGAGTGAAATTTGTTGTGATTTTTAAATAAAGATCTCTTTACTGAACAGTTTTGCAAAAGCTTTCATGGGTCTTGGATGACTTTTTTAGATTTTATAAAGTAAAAAAAGTATAAAATGTAAATAGCACAAAAATTGATTGGCCTCCTGGGAAGGTTGTCGTCAAACCCGCTTGGCACTCAATGTGTTAAAAAAAAACCACCTGAACACGTTGTGTTTAAGCCTTTCATTTGAGATTCCAATTCACGTTCTAGGTTATGTTCTACTTGAGGTTAAGGTTCATGTTTCAGTCCAGGTTCTATCTTGAATTATATTTTATTAATTTGGCTTAACTTCCTATTTTAGTTCAGGTTGTATTTTTGGTAGCAGTTTAGTCCGGAATCTGATTAACGTTCTAATCAATTTCAGGTTTTACATCAGGTTTTGTTCAAGTTATAGCACCAATTCTATTTTAGATTCTTCTACAGGTTCTATTTATGATTATTATTTACATTCTGGTTATAGTTTAGGTTCTTCTTCTGGTTATAGTTCAGGTTCTGCTTTAGGTTCTTTTTCTGGATCTAGTTCTAAGTGATGCTTAAGTTCAGCTATATTCTAAATTTTGCTTAGATTATAATTTAGGTTCTAGTTAATGTTCTTATCCAGGGGTCTAATCACCGCATTCGATACAATCGTATAGAATAAACTATCGAATTTTTTTGCATACGATAGACCCTGACGTATCGAATGAAAACTCGAGAAATATAATGTCGAGTTACTCGATATCGAATGCTATCATTTCAATCTCAATAAATTTCATTCGATTCGAGAGTCATGATACCAAAATAAATAATTTCGATCAATTTTGCTCGATATCGTATGCGTTGATAAGACCCCAGGTTCTAATTAAAATTATATTTTAGGTTTTTGTTTACACTTCAGTTCAGGTTTTAGTTCTGCTTCTAGTTATTTTGTACTCATAAATGTCGGTAAATAATATTGAATTCTTAATTTTTAATTAGCCTTGAGCTAATGTTACAATATTTAAAAACAATAATTTATTATAGTCCTCTGCAGTAGAGAATGCGAAAACTTAGTCACAAACTAATTGACAAACAATATCATCAACGCTCATATCACTATGTTTGTTCAGTGATTAAAAGACGTCTAATAACAAGAAGATACTGTAGTTAAGTTTCATATTTTTCAAATAAAATATACATTTGCCACCCCTTTTTCGTCCACTTAACGCCTTGATTACCCTTAAACAACAATTGCCCTCAAAGTTGTTTCTATAACTGGGTGTGTGTGTGTGTTTGTCTGTCTCAGAGAAAGAGAAATAATTGTCTTGTTTGTTTCCTTGTTTATATTTGTCTTTTTGTTTAATTTAAAAACAATTTCTAGAATCCGTTTTATTCTTTACACAAGTGTGAGTAAGTGCATGTATATATGTGTATGTGTATTTCTTTTATGTTTCAAATATTTACTTGTCACTAAAATTGATAGAATTTACCATAAAAAACATTCACAAAAGTCTCGGCAAAACGATCTACACACAACAAGATACACAAAAAGATAAGAAGTAGGGCAATAAAAAAAGGCAACTGCAAAACAAGAGAAACTTTTTACAACAACCAACAAACAACAAGAATAATAAGAGCAATAACAACAGCAACTACAAACTAAACAAGAGTATGTAACAATTGCATACAAACTGAAATTCATACATGTGAGAAATCTAATAGAGTGTGGAATGAGAGAGACAAGCAGAAAAAAACTACAAGTTTAGAAACAATAGAATAAATAAACTACTAATTTTGAACTTTAGCTCTGAGCACTAATTGTAATTTAATTTCCAATTAGTAAACAAACTAAATAACACAGATACACACACATGCACACATCCATACCAACATAACTTAACAAGAAACACACAAATATTAATCCTGGAAAACTTACACATGAATAGAGTTAGAAAGAGAGGATAACAAGAGTAAAACTAATTACAAACATGTCATTGTGCATGCATAAACATGTTTAGGTAAGGATGAGTTCAGTTTAAGGTGCACAAGTGCAAGTACTTGTATGTATTTGGTTGTGTGTGTCTGTAACAATATTGTAATTTAGCTATGAAAAATGCTGTTGTACAAGAAAAGGCATTGATGAACAACAAATAAGAAAATTTTTAAAATATCTTATTTAATAGACAGATGTTAGTCTAACAAGCTTCAAAAAGGTACGTTTGTGATAGTTGTTTACTATTTGTTCCTTAGAAAATCTAAGTTTTCTTGTAAAAGTTACATTTCCCTTTAGAAGATTTCCTTTTTTAAATACTTTTTGGTAGATGATACATTTTTGCATTAGATATACTTTTTTCCTAGCAAAAAGAACTTTTCCCATGAAAGCAAAAAGTTTCCTTATTCTACCAAAATGTACTTTTTTAAACAGGACTAGATTTTTTTTAAAGGTGCATTTGATTAGAAAGATAATAAAAACAACTCTTTGGTAAAAATAGTACTTTTCATTAATTTCAGCTGCCTCAAAACAAAAAAAAAACATTCAAAGTTACAACGTCTAAAGCAGCAAAATAAAAAAAAACAATTAGCTGTTGTTCTTCGATTGCCAAGTCTTTGTTTAAAAAAAAGACAATAATATTTATGACCCCCTCTATAACTTATCACACACTTTTAATCCAAAAGTCATAAACTGAAGAAACGTATGTAAACAAATTACTTGGCTTGCATCTCTTTACAGATTTAACCACAAAACATGATTTTTGTTCTCGCATAACAAAAGAAACTTTTAAATCTAAAGCCCACAAACACACACATACAAACACCAGCCACAAAAAATTACAATTCAATACCCTTGCAGTACACATACGAGTTTTAAAGAAAAACGCAATTATAGCCCCTAAACACGATTTGTTATCAAACTTTATTTCTTTTTTTCTCATATTTTTTTTCTCTTGTTACGACTCTTTACAGCCTGTCGGAATTTATGCCAAGAAATATGAATGGGCAGCACGACCCTCTTCAACATCGTCAAATGGTGGTGGCCTGCATTTAGATTTGCATCCACCGCCAATGCAAATTGGTGGAGATTGTTCATTGTGGATACGTTCGGCCACATTGGATTTCGATGATGGCCTGTGGGAATGTCAGGTGACAGCAAGTGATTTTACAACGCAGGATGCTTTAACCAGTCAACCAGTACGTTTAGTTGTACGTGGTAAGTATATGAGATCAAGTGAAATGTAACCAAAAACTAAAACAACAACAACAACAACAACAACAATAGCTAAAACTAAAAGTAGAATAGTGGTAATGAATACTTCACCTTGCCAGTACTGGCATTTGACATTGTATGTATGAACACTCACAATATTCTGTTCGTAAAATTAACTGAATTTGTAATATAAAATAAATAAAAAATTCAGTTAAAAACTGGTCTACTTATTTTTCATTTATTTTTAACGAAAAGTTTTTTTTTTTTTTTTTTTTTTTTTTTTTTTTTTTAATTTCCCAAGCTAATCCCGCGAAGCTCTTCGCTTGTCTGCAGGAGAGATGAAACCAGAGTCTCTGGCGGGGATCGAACCCGCAACCCCTGCGCTGATACTTACTACCAGCTAGCCTACCGGGCACTGTCAAAAATTCAAGCCCATGTTCCGCTTGTTTTTCTAATGAGAGAGAGAACATTAGTGTTTACTTAGTGCCCATTCATATTATACAATTTTTGTCGTTGCGATTCTTACCTTATGGACGAGAGGGGAGAGAGGAATTAAACAGGGTACACAAGCGAGTGTACTCTTCGATTTATTTTGTTCGCTCATTCGTTCTCTCATTGTTTTCTCATTTGATGAAAAATGTATTGAAGTTTGGTTGCAAAAAAAAAAATTGTAACGACAAAAATCGTACAATGTAAACATCAGACCGACTTCAAAGAGAAAACGACAATAATCGCAACGACAAAAATCGTCTAATGTGAATTGGGACTTACTCGGTTACACACGCTTGTTTTACTTTTGTTGTACTGATTTCGTTTGTTTACAGAAGAACTCACAATCATAAGATACCGACAGCATGACCGATATGGTTTCGCAATTATTTTACGTTAAAAACTTGATGTATTTAACTAAATCAAGCACAAGCACATCGTTTTTTAAAGATAAGAAAAAGCTAATTTTTGGTAGTTAAATTACATAAATTAAATGAATATTCCTTTGTTTTTACGGAAGTTGTAGTTAATTTTTTGAAAGTTCATTTATATAAAATAACTTAATATTCCTTTGTTTTTTTTTACGGATTATTCAGTTAATTTTTTGATGATTAAAATAACTGAAAATTCATTTGTTTTTACGGAATTCGCGGTTGAATTTTTGACAGTAAAAATTAAATGAACCTTTCGTTATTTTAAATTACATTTTCATTTAATTTTACATAAAGAAGGATTTAACTTAATGAACGGACAATATTAGCTGCAGCTGAAAATCCATATTAATATGCACTTAGTTTTTTAAATAACTGTAAGAATCAGTAAAAAATAAATTTGCTTGTAATTTTAAATGTTTATTTATTTAAAAATTACTGAACGGATTAGTTCTTGAATAAAATACAGTCCGTTACTGTAATAATATTGTGAATGAAGGTATGGCAAACAGGTAATGAGAAAAATCCCTAACCTAAGCTTTTCATAATCTTACTTGAATGTCAAAGAAAATCTTTAAGAAAGGTACTTTAAAAATAAAAGTAGATTTTACAAAACAAAGTACTGTTTGCAAAAAGAAGTACAATTTGCAACAAACACAAATTTTATAAAAAGTAAATTTTCTAACCATAAAAAAGTACGTTTGTAAAAAAAGTACGTTTGTAAAAAAACGCAAAAAAAATTCCTATTAAGATTTAAATATAACAAATCCTAAAAATTGCCAAGTTTTTTTAAATAAAAATTAACAACTTTTATATGAAATTATTAATAAAAACAAAATTTTTAGCAACATTTCCTTAAATCAGTTTTCTCTCATTCTTAGCGGGTTAATACTTATTGCTCTTTACAAAAACTAAAATTCAAACTTTAGTTTTCTTACTTCAAAAACATGTTTGCCCAATTGATGTGGACGATGGGCACAAAACAACTCTTTTACAAATAACACAGCAATTGAGCTTCCAGAGAATCTGATTTACTTAAAGCGATTGGTTGGCTGCGTAGTTTAGGGTCGTTTTCGGAGATATTGGTATGCTCAAATTCAAGCTAAAAACAAACAAAAATTGGTGGAATTGTTGAACAAAGAAGATTAAAACGAGAATAATTGAAGAAGTTTTCATTAGAAATTTTACAAAATGTTGAGTTCTTAAAAAAAAACTCTAAGAGAGATGTAAAAAATTTCTGAAAAATTAACTTTTTTTTCAAAACTGTTGTATTTTTAAATCTTTTTTTTCTTGTTCTTGCTAACTATATTATTGTTTTGCTGCAAAAATTTTAAGAAAATATTAAGAAATTAAGTTTAAACCAAGAGAATATATTAGAAAAGAAAAAACAACCTTAATTAATTTTTTAAATCTCATACTAAATGCAGTGTAATCCAAGCCGCAAATACCATGACAGCAGTCATTACTTCTCTTTTTTGATGCATGTAGCAGCAGCAACTAGAATTAAATGAAAACTAAATACATACAACATGCACATACATACTTACTACATATGCTACTCACAGACAAGTGGTATTAATGCAACAACCTGCATTTACAAGATTTCAAATGCTGCTACAACATTTTAAATAGACATTCATGAGATACAACAGATGATGATGCCAAAACCTTAATACTCCAGGGGTTCCCAATTTATACAAAACATTTATTTTATGCATTTAAAATTTACTATTTTATATGAAATTTTCTAAAATGTACTATTTCATAGGAAATTTTCTAAAATTCACTATTTTTTAGGAAATTTTCTAAAATTTACTATTTTTTAGGAAATTTTCTAAAATTTACTATTTCATAGAAAGTTTTCTAAAATGTACTAGTTTTTAAGGAAATTTTCTAAAATTTACTATTTTATACGAAATTTCCTAAAATGTACTATTTTTTAGGAAATCTTCTAAAATTTTTTATTTTATAGGAAATTTTCTAAAATTTACTATTTCATACAAAATTTTCTAATATTTACTATTTTATAGGAAATTTTCTAAAATTTACTATTTCTTACAACATTTTCTAAAATTTACTATTTCATAGGAAATGTTCTAAAATTTACTATTTGATACAAAATTTTCTAAAATTAACTATTTTGTAGGAAATTTTCTATTTTTTAGATATTTACTATTTTATAGCAAATTTTTTTAAAATTAACTGTTTTATAGCAAATTTTTGAAAATTTACTATTTTATAGCAAATTTTCTAAAATTTACTATTTTATAGGAAATTTTCTAAAATTTACTTTTTTATATGAAATGTTTTAAAATTTTCTATTTTACAGGAAATTTTCTTAAATTTTCTATTTTATAGAAAATTTTCCAAAAATTTACTATTTCATACGAAATTTTCCAAAAATTTACTATTTCATACGAAATTTTCTTAAATTTACTATTTCTTAGGAAATTTTCTTAAATTAACTTTTTTTAAGGAAGTTTTCTAAAATTTACTATTTTTTAAAAAATTGTCTAAAATTTACAATTTTTAGGAAATTTTCTAATATATAAATTTTGATAGGAAATTTTTTAAAATTTTATAGGAAATTTTTTAAAATTTTATAGGAAATTTTTTAAAATTTACTATTTTATAGGAAATTGTCTAATATTTATGTACTATTTTATAGGAAATTTTCTAATATTTATGTATTATTTTATAGGAAATTTTTTAATGTTTACTATTTTATAGGAAAACTTCTAAAATTTACTATTTTATTGGAAATTTTCTAAAATTTACTATTTCATACAAAATTTACTACTTCATAGGAAATTTTCTAAAATTTACTATTTGATTCAAAATTTTCTAAAATTTACTATTTTATAGGAAATTTTCTAAAATTTACTACTTCATAGGAAATGTTCTAAAATTTACTATTTGATACAAAATTTTCTAAAATTAACTATTTTGTAGGAAATTTTCTATTTTTTAGATATTTACTATTTTATAGCAAATTTCTTAAAATTAACTGTTTTATAGCAAATTTTTGAAAATTTACTATTTTATAGGAAATTTTCTAAAATTTACTATTTTCTATGAAATGTTTTAAAATTTTCAATGTTATAGGAAATTTTCTATTTTATAGAAAATTTTCCAAAAATTTACTATTTCATACGAAATTTTCCAAAAATTTACTATTTCATACGAAATTTTCCAAAAATTTACTATTTCATACGAAATTTTCTTAAATTTACTATTTCTTAGGAAATTTTCTATAATTGAAATTTTCTAAAATTAACTTTTTTTAAGGAAATTTTCTAAAATTTACTATTTTTTAAAAAATTGTCTAAAATTTACAATTTTTAGGAAATTTTCTAATATATAAATTTTGATAGGAAATTTTTTAAAAATTATTATTTTATAGGAAATTTTTTAAAATTTACTATTTTATAGGAAATTGTCTAATATTTATGTACTATTTTATAGGAAATTTTCTTATATTTATGTATTATTTTATAGGACATTTTTTAATATTTACTATTTTATAGGAAAACTTCTAAAATTTACTATTTTATTGGAAATTTTCTAAAATTTACTATTCCATACAAAATTTACTACTTCATAGGAAATTTTCTAAAATTTACTATTTGATTCAAAATTTTCTAAAATTTACTATTTTAAGGAAATTTTCTAAAATTAACTATTTCATACAAAATTTTCTAAAATTAACTATTTTTTTTTTTTGGAAATTTTCTAAAATTTACTATTTTTAGGAAATATTCTAAAATTTACTAATTTAAAGCAATTTTTTAACATTTACTATTTTATAGAATTTTTTTTAAATTTACTATTTTTTAGCTATTTACTATTTTATAGTAAATTTCTTAAAATTAACTGTTTTATAGCAAATTTTTGAAAATTTACTCTTTTATAGGAAATTTTGTCAATGTTAGTATTTTATAGGACATGGGACGCCGTTTGCGAACTAAGTCTGCAACCCTTTTTGATGGTTTAATTCTTTTGTTAGAAAAAGACGCATATAAATGCTTCTTAGAAACAGACGCACATAAAAATTAAGCATCATGTAATACAACCACAGCACAGTGGGGCTACTTAACAACAAACTTGCAAAAAACATTGTATTATCCAAAAATTTCTATATTTTTTTTCATATTATTCTTCCTTTAACCCCATTGTGCCTTAATAAAACCACTACAGGTAATCAGACACTCATATTGTTTTAAAAGATTTCTTGAAAGTTAAATATTACACGAGTACGAAGACACATCCATTCACTCGCTCATCTTTCAACAAAATTTTAGCTGCATTTGCAATTTCTTTCAAGGGTGTAGTCAAGAGACGTTGAGGGAGCTAAAACCTGTAATGAAGCTATAAAGTGAATGAGTGTTGATGAGTGATATAAAGAAAATTATAGTATTAGACATTTAGATAAAAATAAGATTGTTGCTTGCTTATTTGACCACAAACCCCATTTTAAGGTATTACAATCAAACAATTCTTAAATGTATTTGTATTCTAGGTGTTAGTGTGTAAATGTCAGTATAAGTTTAATGAAGATTGTGTGAAGCAGGTGTGTATTAGTGCAAGTTAGAATGTGAATTAAAAATGTAACTGCTACATGCAATTAACTTAAAGACACTCATACTGATTATGCTTAGGGTTTCTCTCGCTTTCTATTCCTCTTTCATTTTCTGCAAAACCAACAAAGAAGAGAGGTTTGTACAAAAAAAAAATAATGAACACACCCAGGCAGAAATTGTGACTTTTACCAAAACTTAAGTACTGCAGTAACACTGTAAATACAAAATTTAGTCTTTCCTTTAAATGTTATGTCATCACAATACTACTAATACAAAAAAATGACTTAAGTTTGCATTACCATATTAAAAATATTCCTGCACACCTACAACATTATAAATACAAAAATTTTACCTTAATTTTGTTTTTCGAGTTGGCAAAAATCCTGTACCCCTACAACACCATTAAAATAAAAAATTTGCTTTAGTTCACAACAATAAAAAAAATTATTTTTTTTAAGTATTTTATTTAAAATTAATTTCTTTTATAAAAATTAATTGTTTATTTAAATAAAAATAATTTTTGCTAAAAAAGAAAACCCAAACACATTTTTAGAATTCTTGTGGTATTCCTGGAGTATAAATATTTTAAATAGGCTAGGTTGTGTGGATACATACTAGTTATTTCATGTATCGACATTAGATCAAGGTTAATTTAAAACATTCTCCTTGTTATATTTACAGCTTTCTAGTGTCATCACTTTGTTAAACTAACGCATCAAGACTGTATTTCTTCTGTTTTAGTAACTTGAACGCAATAGTCAAACTACGGTCATTTAGTTTTTAATTTAACACTGTAATAACATTGTAAATTTAAATTAATAGGATCATAGTAACATTGAAAACAAGAGTCAGAAGACCGCCAATTGGCGTTATCATTTTAGTACTGTGACTGCATTGACATTTTGGTAAATAGGATGTACAGCTGATGTTAGTTGTGCCACCAAACCATCTTTTTAACGTCATTCTGATTGTTTTTTTCTGCCTGGGCAATCACATTAGGTCTGCATAAACATTATAGGCTAGGATTACAGACAGGGACATAAAATCTCCTTAAATAGCAAGAATTATGGGCCATAGCGATTTCGTTAAGAAATTTTCATCTATGGAAATTATCATGTTAATTTTAGTTCAGGGAATATCTTTCTGGAAGCTGCCGGTTTCCATATCGTCAGGTAAAACTATGTTAAGCAGCGACCTATTTAAAAGTGCCACGACAAGATAAAGATGATTCTTGCGCCACAACATCCATATTAAATTAAGTTTATCGAAAGAAACGTTTAAAGTAAATATTTGATTATAGCCATTATAATTTAAATTTTGTCCAACACCTCTCTAACATTCACACTAAATGGA
This sequence comes from Pollenia labialis, assembly GCA_949318255.1. Classification (NCBI taxonomy): domain Eukaryota; kingdom Metazoa; phylum Arthropoda; class Insecta; order Diptera; family Polleniidae; genus Pollenia; species Pollenia labialis. The sequence goes on from OX439139.1 coordinate 15,537,268, forward strand.
TTTGACACTAATCCTTATTTTCTCCTTTTTATGCCGTATCTTTTTAATGGTTAAACATAGCAAATAAATTATTCTGTAAAACTTTCAAATCGATATGTTAAATATTGCATCGCCAATTTCAAAGAATTTTAATTTTGGAAAATTTTGATATTTTAATTAGGCTAAATATCAATAAATTTTAATTAATTTCATGTTGTTAAATTCCTTTCTTCATAAAAATAATTTAAATTTTGATAATTGAAAATTGAAACCAAAATTAGGATTAAAACCCATAAACAGTTCAACAAAATAGCCACATGACTAACTATTGTTAAACGCTAGAGCATGAGCTCTATGTTCAAGTTGTGCTGAAAAAGTTCAACAAGAAAAAGAAAGACAAAAAAAATGAAAAACATAAGAATGTACTTTGGACTTCGAGAAGAATTTTTGACAATAAGTACGAACAAACAGAAGTGAGGAATAACATGTAAATCAATTAAAAAAGATAATCATTCAAAGCTAATTTCGATCTACTAAAGGTTAAATACAATTTGGTTTAAAGTTTGATGTTTGAATATTGACTGCCAGCAGTCCCCAATGGCAGTGAGTGTTAAACGGCAATATTCTCTGAAGAGATAGCGTGGTTGCAATTGTAACATTTAAGGGTAAACTGTCGGTGAAAGGCTGGCTTCGATTCCCGCGGCAGTCGAGAATGAAAAATTATCAATAAATTTTAATAATTTCGTGTTGTAGAATTCCTTTCTTCATACAAATAAATTTTATGAACTTAGGTCTACTTAAAATATCAAAGTTTGTATTAGAAACCATAAAAAGCTCAACAAAATAACCACAATACGAATTAATATTAGAAAATTTTTTTAAATTTTTTAATCTGAAAAATTTTGCAGTCGGAGTCGCAATTTTTTATGGATACTTCGATTCCGACGCAGACTCCAGTACAACAACCTCAACTCCGACTTCACAGCCCTGATAAGAAGCACTTGAATAAAATTTGTTTCAATAAGAAATTTATATTTTTTGCTTCATTAGAAAATTGTTTGCAGGTGTAAAGAAATATTTCCACTTTTTTCAAAAATAAATTGGGAAAATTAGTCATGTTTCTTCCATTTGCTGCATCTATCTGCTTCAGTTTAATTAGAATGCATAACAAAACCAATAAAACCCCAAATTTTACCGCACATTCTATCTACATTAACAACACAAATGCCAAGAAAAGTTAAACCCAAAAACCAATTTAAAACTAAGACTAACCCCCACCCACAAATACACTTCTAAGAAAATTTTTAATGCAAGGAATTAATAATGGCAGGAATACTAGGATAAAGAGAGAGTCAGAGATGGGGAAAGAGAGAGAGATAGAAAAAGAGACAAGACAGAAAAAACTCTGAGTAAAATCAACTGTAACAGTAGTTTTAAAACGCACGTACGTAGGAAACAGGATATGCATGACATCAATTTTAATACATCCACACACACGAACGCACACACACACACGCACATATATATTATAACTTAAACACACAGAAACATACAAACATATTTCTACTCCTTGTGTATAAATTTTATTGTAAAATTTTCTTTAAAAAAAAAATAATCTATTAAAATAGTTATAGTTCGTTATTTCAACAAAATGAAAAGAAAATAAGCGCATTTATTGTAATTTTTCCCTTGTTTAACTTTAACTTGCAACCACTAATGAATATGCATGTTTTCTTTTTTTTCACAGTGGCCCCACAACGTCCTCGTTTGGAATATGAAGGAGCTCATGTACCACCTGGCCATAATATCACAGTGGACTCTGGCTCTTTGGCTACGGTAAAATGTGTCTCCCACTATGGCAATCCACCGGCCACACTTAAGTGGTTTCTTGGTTAGTAAATGTTAAGAACATTTTGTTTTTTTTATTTTAGTTTTATTGTTGGGAGTTTTTTTTTTTTTTTTTGTATTATTTTCATTGTATTTTTTATATATAAAACTCTTGTTTGGATTTCTTTACTTTTTTTTCAAGAAATCTTTGCACAAGTTGTGTGATTATCTTGAAATGTTTTTATGTTGAAACAGAGTTTTATTGGCTTAAATCATTTTATAATAGGAAAAATACCCTACCAAGAAAAAAAGTCATATTTTGGCTTGCAATTTTAAACATGTGCACCAGTGCGCTGAAGTGTTCACTCTTTCATCATTCTCACCTACGAGTATGAACGTTTAAAAACTTCGCTTAATATTTTCATTAATGAAAAAAAAACTATTTTGCTTTTGTTCATTCATTAATGAGATAAGTAAGTTATGTAAGGTCAAAGGTTACGAAAATCAGTTTTTTGCAATTATTTTGGTATCTTTAGTTGTGTTAAATTGTAAAGCATAAAATTTGCGACAAATTTTGTTCTAGAATATTTTTCATACCCATCCGTTTTTGAATTTGTTTACTCATTAATATATTTTTATATATTAATGAGTTCTTGCGGTTTTCTTAAAACTCCCAGAATTAATATAAATCATACGTCACCTGCAAAATAAACATTAATGTTGTTTCATTTATTGTTTTTATTGTCTAAATGTTAAAAATACAAAAATTTGCAACAAATATTGTATCTTTCACAAGGAATGACATAAAGCTTAACATTTATTTTCACTTAAGCGCAAAATAAACCACACAAATGGCTTGACAAACATGTCAAAATTTTACGTTTGTCCAAATGTTTTGATTTGTTCATTGGGCTGTTTGCTGTTTGGACAAACATTTGAAGCAATTTTTGTGGAAATATTAAAACTTTTTATTATTTGGTAGACATATTCGATATATGTCAAGCTTTTCGTGGTGTCTAGTGCTAAATGTAATAAATCATTTCAGTGAAAACTCTGAAAAGCAAAGAACTAGAAGAAAAAGCATTAACATATTTTATAGCTTTTCATTCTTATTCATTGAGCAGCAATATTTGCCCGTTATTTAAACTTATCTTGACTTTAACTTCTCTTCCTTTGTTTTAAATTTCTACTCTGTTTGAAGCAAAAAGCGAACAAAATTGACCCAGCACTTTGTCGTCTGTATTTAATGAAAACAAAGCGAAAATTAAAAACTCATGTTATTAGAAAAAATGTTTGTGTTGTTTATTTGCAAACAGAAACTTAGACAAAGTATGTGCTTGCATCAAAAATGGTCAGCTAAAAAAGTTTGAAAGCTATGAATTAGAGGCACTACTTTATGAAGATCGCTGCCAATTCCTAGAAGAAGCCACTCAAGCAGCAAATTTAAAGTGTTTCTAAGCAGCATATTGATTCAAAGGCGAGAAAACTGGGTTCCAAGCAAATTGAAACTAAAAGAAATTCAGCTTGAACGCCATTAAAAGATTTAAATTTTGCATCGAACCAATTCCGTCGATGAATAATGGATCGATGACGATTAGTCAAAGCGCAAGAATCGGATATTAAATCATATGCTAAATATTTATTCTGCTTATCTGCTATGATCTGCTGAAACCGGACCAGACTATCACACGAGAACCTTTAGCAAATACTTCTTACTCGTTTAAAGCATATTTAGCCGAACATTTTCCGAAATATGCGACCAGCAGTGATGATACCACTCCGTCAGAGTATTTGAAAATGCCTCACTTGCCTAACAGTCCTAACCTTGACCTATCCGACCACCAGTTACTTTAATCGATGCAGAACGCTTACACTGGAACACGCTTTATCTAAAAATGGTATAATCGAAATTGGTTTGTTTCGTCTCTGGGCTCAACACAGAAAAAGCGCAATTATTTTCATAAATCACAAAAACTTTATTTAAGGAGCTGTTCAGAAACTTCTTAAACATTGTTAAACGGCTAATGGTCAATTAATTATTACTTTTATATTAAATGAAAATTTTATTCTATATTTCTGGAAAATTTGCATTTCGTAGGATTCACTTTAATTCGTTGAAAATTATTTTTATAACTAACAACTCCTTATTGCTTTTAATTTTTTTTTTCATAGTTCTTCTTTTCTCCATTATCTTTTTATACTTTGCCTCATTTCATTTTTTATTATAACAATAAAGTACAATTTTCCATACTCATATAAGGGGCATTCAACGCCAAATCGAATGGTTTAAAAAATTTTTTTTTTTAAAAAAATTGGATAAATAAAAAATATTATTCTTTTATAAATTTTTTAAGCTAAAGGTCACTTTTTTATAAAATAAATTAAAATATTCAACATTTTTTTATTTTTCGAATTTATTCTATGAGCTAAATTTCAGTTATGTATTTTATAAAGCTTTTTTGTAATAGTCCTATTCCTATTCTGAAAAATTGAAGGAATAGTTTCGATTAATTAAAATATTTTTACTATCGATATTAATTTTATAAAAAAGTGACCTAAAGCTTAAAAAATTTATAAAAGAATAATATTTTTTATTTATCCAATTTTGTGATATTTTTTAATGCACTTTAAAAAAAAAACATTTAAAAACGAATATTTATATTGAGAAAGTTATGAACTAAAACTAAAAAAAAAATCCTTTAAAGGCGTATCAAAAAAATGTCAAAATTTACCAGAAAGGCTCTTTTGAAAAAATATCACAAAATATCAAAAAAAAATTCTTTTTACTCCATCCGATTTGGTGTGGAATGTCCCATATACTTCACTTTAAATTCTCTACTGACTTTTTCCCTTTTTTTTTTTTATTAATTTTTTCTAGGTGACCAAGAAATTGAACCCATTCATCCGCAAACAAATGCCACCGAACCAGATAATCCACGTACTTGGTCGGCCACCTCGGTGGTGCAATTGACAGCGATGCGTGAGAGACATGGTGATATTTTACGCTGTTTGGCTTATCATGAATCGTATACGGCAAAAACGGTGCCAGTGGAAGCCAGATTAGATGTTAAATGTAAGAACTTAAATTTAAACAATTGATTATTGTTTTCAGAATATAAAAGACAAATTATAACCAAAGTGGAAAAAAATAAGATTTTACAAAGGAAAAAATTTGTTTCATAAAAGAAAAATAATTGAAAACGAAAGAGAAAATATACCTTTTGTATGAAAAGACAATTCTTTGCATTAAAAAGGTAACTCTTTGCTTAAAATGGAAACTTTTTGCATAAAACAAATTAAAATTTTTTATATAAAATTCAACTTTTTTTATATGAAATTTGCCTTTTTTAAAAAGGGACAATCTTATTAAGAGGACTTTTGGTATAAAAAGGACACTATTTCAGGAAAAACAAAAGAATGAATTCTTTAAAACTAAAAAGTATATTTAACCAAAAATAACGTTTTACACAAAAAAGTATCTTTCTTAAAAATTCAACTTTTCCACAAATACCACACTATAATCTCTTCGCAAGAAATATGTGTGTGGGTGAGTCTTATTTCAAATGATTTTTCATGTCCTTTAAAAGGATGGTAAAATATTTCATTAAATAAAAAAATAAATTTCAAAATTAAAAAAAAATCAACTATATACGTTTTTGTCGATATGTGTAGTACATAGAAATCTGAACCAACATTTTAGTATACCGATCTACTCCGAATCACTTTTTAAAGTGATCTAACGATGTCTATCCGTCCGTCTGGCTGGTTCTCTACCTATTAACCTTGTGCGCTAAGTATAAGTTGAATGCAATCTTGTAGATAATTTGATTTTGGTAAAAACATTTTAATTGTACTAAGGCCGAAGTCTATAAAAATGGTGAAAAAAACTTCTTTCAAAATAAGACTCTTTGTGTCCGTAAACCATCTAATTATGTTAGTATTGAGATTAAATTCGCCCCATAAATCTTTTACGTTAAATTGAATTTGGCCAAAGCTCCCATCTATAAAAAGCTTTGACTGCCTTTTAAATGTTAACATTAATAAATCAGTAAGCAGCCGTCCCTACAATTCCTTTTAGATAAATATCTAATATTGATGTTAATACCCGGTAAAAACTTCGCCTACAAAATAATGTGTTTAGTAATCAGAAAAAACTAAAAGCACTACTTACAATTCTACTGAAAGAACCGATGAATTTTACAAGGGATGTCCTAAAATGAACGCATTCAAATGTAAATCATTATTTTTTTACCTACATACATCCAGAAAGAAGAAGTTATATGAGTAGACATAGAACTACTTTTCGGCACAAATAAATCTTATTTGAATTTTAACCCCTAAACATAACTTTGTTTTTGTGAGCCCATGACTGCCCATCATTCCAAGTAGGGAAAAATCCGTCTCTCAATACTATGGTGCTTGGGCTTTACCGATTATTATTTTAGGACTGTTTTTATTGTTATTAAATTGTTTAATATTTTGTTTTCTAATTAGCAGTTTTTGAATTTTTTTAAGGCGCATAAAACGTATTTTTTAGAGCATATTTCTGGTTTCAATGTCAATAACAATTATATGTTCAATTAAAAACCATTGTGTGTTTAATTAAAAATTTAAATTAATATGATTAGAAAGCAACAACATTAAGTTTGTTTGCTCTCTACAATAGTTGAATATGTTCGATTTAAAGCCATTGTGTGTTTAATTAAAAATTTAAATTAATATGATTAGAAAGCAACAACATTAAGTTTGTTTGCTCTCTACAATAGTTGAATATGTTCGATTTAAAGCCATTGTGTGTTTAATTAAAAATTTAAATTAATATGATTAGAAAGCAACAACATTAAGTTTGTTTGCTCTCTACAATAGTTGAATGCTTTTCAGTTAAAATTCACATTCATTTTATTTTAATTATTGATGAAAAAACATAAATTTACGTAGAATAAACTAGTAGAACAGAAAAAATGGTAATGAAGGTCGTCACAGGATGGAATATGAATCGAAGGGGCTTTTTTATAAATGTGGAACTTAACACCTATCAGGAATAAAAAATTTAATAATATCATAATTTGACACTTAACAAACAAATTGAAAAAATGGATGAAATAAATATCGATAATATGATTAGCATTCACCATCTACTTGTTCACTCTGACCATAATATGGTTACTTTTGTCAAAATTCTGGGAAATTTGGACTTTTATGGTTAATTTTGAACATTATATGGTTAGGTTTGACAATAAAATGACCATAATATGGTAAAAATCAAATAACCTGCAAACATAAACATTGTTAAAATCCAACCATTGTATGTTGCTCTTAGAATATGGTTACCTCATACCATATTTTTGTTGTAGGTGTGGGGGCTATATGAAATTATGGACCGATTCGCCTCATTGCCAATTAAAACCCTACGTACCAAAATTCACCAAATTATCTTCAAAATTGCACCATGTAGTTTGCGCACAAGGTTACATGAACTGCCAGCCAGCCGGACGGACATCGTAAGAAAGTGATTCTGAGTCGATCGGTACCATTATTTTAAGGTGTTACACAAATCCGCTCCAATGCATAATTACCTCTCCCTTATTGTGGTGTACACAAAACTAAGCAGCTTTTTATTAAAAATATAAAATGTTTCCAAAAAGTATATTTTTCGCGATAAAGAACATTTCTCATTTTATAACTCAATTCCGTTAAAAGGTTTATATTTCTCTAAAGTGAATCGTAAAAATGTATCCCCTGCTCCTTAGTTTTTTTATAGCTTCATAACAATTCAAAACTAATTTAGGAAATTTGATTACCTTTATTTTCTCTGCAACCCCAGATAAATAAACGCAAATTAAATTTGTTGTTACAAATTGACGAAACAGGCAAACAACTCTCCTTCCCAAATGAAGAAGAAGTATTTGTAGTTCGTGAGAAATGTCCACCAAAGCGAAAACAACAAACTAACAGACCAATTGTCTGTCTTAATGTTTTAGTGACTTCGTTTTTGGTAAATCTAAAAGTCTGGTTGATGAGATTCAAATAAAAACTATGTATAATTCCTGCCTACGTTGAGCCAAAAATAAAACACATTCAATTTGGCAACAAGTCAAAATTTTACAGTACGCTTTACAAAAGCTATGCAAGAAATATGAGAGAGAGAGAGAGGGAGAGAAAAGGGGTTGACTGCAAACATCCAGACAGTCTTTCACCCAATATTTATAATCTTGTTCTTGTTTTTCCATTCCTGGTTGCTGCCAGTTTTGCTAAATCAATTAAATTAACTGCAATTTTCCTTCAATATGCTTTTTAACTTCGCTACCCACACACAAACAAATATTCTTACACAACTGCTCTATATTGTTTCCTCTTTTCTTGTGTTCGCCCCCTTCTCCAACCTTTTTGCAGACGCACCAACAATACGTTTAATTGGCTCACCGGAAATCGACTTGGAAGAGGATAAAGATGCACTGATATTACGCTGTGTAGCGGATGCCAATCCACCAGCGAGTATTGTATGGCGTCGGGCAGGACGTTCAGAAATTGCAAGTCTACAGGTAAGTTTAAAAGCAACAACAACATCCATCTGTTGGTATTTTTGTAAAAGGATTTATTTATAAAGTTTTTTTTTTATTTTTTTGTATTTTTTGTAAATTCTCTTGTAACTTTGCCAAACAAAAATGCTTTTTACAAATTTTCATAGAGAATTTTTTGCTTTTAAATTTTTTTTCAATACGTATGGTGGCATCCTATAGTAATTTAATCATGTTTTATTATCCTTTATAATCCTGTCAATGTAAATGGGTGTATATGTGTTCTTGTGAAATTTAAGGAAACACTACAGTTACGCCCTGTTGGAAGACGGGATGCTGGTCTTTACACCTGTCAGGCACAAAACTCAGTTGGCACCTCGGAGCAACTGTCAGTGCAATTGGATGTGAAATGTATATTAATTTTGATAGACCCTTTAGAAAGCCAATGAAACTCAAAATGTATTTAAAAACTTTCAGATCCTCCAAAAATACTCTCAGCTGGTCCTGATCGTCTTACCACGGCTCCTTTATTTAGTCCTGCAGCTTTTGAGTGTGTAGCCGATGGCAATCCAATGCCGTCCTTTAAATGGGTACAACGGTAAGATTTTTTTTATTATTTTAAAAATTTAAGATTTATTATCGCTTTTTTGTATTCATAAACTAAATTGATAGAAAGTTTCTCGTTTTTGCAGTCTTTTCAATTAAGTTTTCAAATAAAGTTTCTAGATTTGTGTTAGTTTTCTTGTTTAACTTCATAAATAAAATACGTGAGCGCCTTTGGGCAACAAACGAAATAAAAACAGCAATAAAACAAAAAAATAAGAGAATGGAAAAAACATTCTTGTGTTTTTGTGAAAAGTTTGTTTGCTTTTGCTAGCATTTGTTTTTTAGCGCTTTTTCAGCTGAAAAACTCTTTGCAAGTTCAATATTAGCAAATTCAAAACAGGTTTTTTAATAAAATAGAAAAATTAAAAAATCCTTAAAATGCAGCGTTTTACAAATTACAAGATAACAATTTTATATCACTACCAAGGTGTTTTTAGAATTTATCGAAATTATAAATATTTTGAAACTTATTACAGTTTGACTGAATTTTATAACAATTATAATTTTCTAGAGAAAATCGAAAAGTTTTCTACAAAAAATTTAGCAAATTAAAAAAAATTTCAAAACTCTTTCAAAGAAAATTCAACAATGAAATTTTCTAATAAAAATCTGTGCAATTGATATAATTTTAATCAAAATTTGGGCAGTCGTCAAACTTTTTTTGTTATAGATTAATTTTCTTTTGAAAATGTATGCTATCGATAAATATTTTATGAGAGATTTAGGTTTATTTTTTAAAAATATTTGATATCGATAAAGCTTTATTGAAAAATGTATATCCAAAAAGAAATATATGTATGTTATCGATAAATCTTCTGTAGAAAATTCATGTTATGATATCGATAAATTTACTGTAGAAAATTTATGGTATCAAAAACTTTCTCATAGAAAATTTGCATTATTGATTAATTTCTCATAGAAAATTTTAGTTATCGATAGATTTTCTACAAAACATTTATATTAAATATAAATCTTCTAAAGGAAATGTATGTTATCTATAAATTTTCTAAATGAAATTTATGTAATCTATAAATCTTCTAAAGGAAATTTATGTTATACATATAAAAGATTTATTCTACCGATAAATTTTTTATAAAATATTTATGCTATCAAAAAATTATTTATAAAATAAATATGTATCGATTAAAATTTGTTATGTCAGATCACTTTTTTTAAAAAAAATATGTAATAAATAATTATTGTAATCGATAAATTTTCTATAGAAAATGTGTATATGTTATCAATGAATATTTTATAAAATATTTATGCTATCGAAAAAAGTTTGTTCTCACAAATGTTTGATATCGATAAAGTTTCGCTAAAATATTTTGTATTGATTTAAGTTAACGGCGAATATTCCATGAAATCAATAAATTTTCTACAAAACATATATGTTGTCAATGAATTATCTATAAAAAATGTATGTTGTCGATAAACATTTTTTATTGTATTGATACGTTTTTTAAAAAAAATATGATAAAGATATAACTTTTATAAATTATGATTCGATAAATTTTCTGTAGAAAATGTATGTTATCGATCAATTTTGTATTGATTTGTGTAATTGTTGAATATGTTCAGGATATTTATGTCATCAAAAAGTTGTCTGTAAAAATGTAATATTTTATTAGAAAATTTCGTTTTCGAAAAATTTTTATAATATATTTATGTTATCTATTTATTTTGCATGGAAAATTTTAGATATTTATAAATTTTCTATAAAAAATTAATGTTATCGATTAATTTTTTTGAGTTATAGAAAACTTTTCTTTTGAAAAGTGAATATTCTATAAAAGATTTATGTAATCGATACATTTTTTATACAAAAATTTATGTTATCGACAAATTTTTAAAAAAAAAATTAATGTTATATAAAAAATGTTTAAAAAAAATATGTTATAGATAAATTTTTAAAAAATAAATGGTGTTATAAATGAATTTTTAAAAAAAAATTACATTATCGGTGAATTTTTTTTATAAAAATTTACGTTATCGATGGATTTTTACAGAAACTGAATTTTATCAATAAATTTACGCAATCGTTAAATTTTCTGTTTAAAATGTTTGTTATCGATAAATTTTTTATTGATGAATATTCTATTTATAAAGAATTATGTTATCGATAATTTGTTTAAAGAAATTTTATTTTGTCGATGAATAGTTTATAGAAAAGTAATGTATCGATAAATTTTCTAAACGAAATGTATGTAATTTATAAACTTTTTTTCTGTACAAATGAAAATTTAAGTTTTTGATTAATTGTCTGTAACAATATTCAATTTAAAGTGAACTATTTATAAATTTCTGATAAAGTATCCCTCAAACTTGTTCCATTTAAATTCCCAAGCATCAGCAACATGTTGTTAATTTATTATAAATGATTTTTCTCTCTATATAAATACTTTTACTTACTAAGAAAACCCAAAAACTTTTTTGGTCTTATTTCATAAAATTCTTATAATCCCCCTTTCCAGCCGATTTGTTTTTTTTTCAAAAAAGAATTGAGCCAGCCGTATTTAAGAGAAATTGCCATTTAATTTCTTGATAAACACGTACTTCATTAAGTCAACACTTACATATTCTTTTGGAATTATAATGTGTTTCTTATTTTGCTATTTAACTTTAGCTACTTAATATTTTTCCAAACAGTTTTCCAGTCTTCCTACAATAGAAAACATTGTTTAAGAAATATCCATAGAAGGGATTTAGGCAAAATGGCTGCTGACATACGAATAAAAAAATATTAATATTTTTTATTGTATTGTGCAGAGAATAAATAAACAAAATAATACCAAAAAAAATTTGTATATTTTTTTCAAATGAGTAAAGAAAATCTGTATAAAATAATTATTTTTGTTAGAAAAAACTAAAAATTATTAAAATGAAAAAATCCTTAACAGGAAATTAATAATTGCGTCCAGCGATAATGTACAGTGTCAAGAAAAAACGAATATACTTAGATGAATTCTAAATAGAGAATATAATCAAAGAGATATTTAAAAAGACAAGACGAAAATATTATATCAAATAAAGAACATTCAGCTTAATTTATTGAGGTTTCCTAATCTAAACGTTTTTTATTTATAACATCTTTATTAGTATGTACTCTGGAAAAAAAAAGATTCCAATCCGTTAGTTAACTTGACTTTTTCAAGCATTTTAAATAAATATTACAGGTGACGTATGATTAATATTAATTATGACTTATTTCATGAAGATCGTAATACCTACTAAACTAGTAAAGATATTTTTAAAATATAAAACACAACTTTAAGCTAGCAAATAAATATATTAAAAAGGTCTAATAAAATGCTAAGTAAAAAAAATAACAAATAAACTGTAAACAATGTGCAAATAATTATACTATCTAACTGTACAGTAAATAAAAACCGTATCATAACTTTTAATATATGTATTAAAAAATAATATTTTTCTCTGCCAAACCAGAGAATGCTTTATAGAAAAGTATTAACCAACACAGCTTTGCATATTAATTAACTGTGTCGGTGCTGTAAAATAAGAAAATAACGAATGATATCGTTACTCATACACATGTCGTTACTCATAACCACATAGTCCTTTAAGAAATAAACTTAAGCCGGATATTACACACACATACACACATGCAAACACACAGCCATCCAATCTCTTTTCGCTTTCTTTCACACCCACACAAGCATACACAATTTCAATATTGTGAAACATGTAGTAAATAAGTATGTGGAAAAAAATCTAAAGGATAATCCTGCTTGTAAGCTCTTACAATATATATGAGAGGGAGGATGTGAAAATATGAATGAAAGTATTTTCCGTTGTTGCAAACAGACATCCTGTTAACTTAGTAACGGATAATGACACACGTATATTTTTCTTATAAAAAAAAACCTTTTTTGCCAGTTTGACTAATTAAAATCGCAAAAAATAGCAACATTTGTTTTTTTATTTTTTGGGAAAATGAAATATTTTTTGTAAAATGTTTACAATATGCGTGATTTGAAACGCAATTAAAGCAGTATTTTAAAATCTTATTACGGTTTAATTAAAGTGAAGAATATCTCCGGAAATTTAATTAAGGACATGTCATATATTTCTTAAGTCTATTTTAAATGTATTTTGTATCTTTTTAAATCTGTTCGGTTTAAATTAAATTTTATTTTAAAATATTATCCAGTAATTGATAATATTTATTTGTATAAGAAATAAAATCAAAAGCAGTAATTTTCTTTAGCAAATTTTGTCGATTACTTCAATTTTCTAAGAAAATGTATTGGAAGCATTGGTTTTTTATAGAAAATTTCTCGATCATTTATAAACTCTAAGCCAATGTATCGACGCCAAAATTATTATTTAAAATTTATCGATAACATAAATTTTCTGTAGATAACATAAATTATATAATCGTCTATAGAAAAATTATTGAAAACATAAATTTTCTACGATATATACAAAGTTTATGGAAAACATTAATTTTTATAAACAATTTCTCAATTACATGAATTTTTTATAAAAAAAACTTATCGATAAAATAACTTTTTTTTATACATTTACATTATAGATCAATTTTCTGTATAAATTTATGAATTAATTAAATTTATGAATCAAATAATTTCACATAGAATCTGGGAATTTATTTCTCATGGTGAGTAGAATTTATTCTATAACAGAAATATACAAACAAAAATTCTGACAGTGCTTAGAAAATATTCCTGGAAAATATTGAAGGAATAAGACTATTAAAGTATAAGTATTTGACTTAGAATACACATTCGAATAATATGACAATTTGTGATAACATAAATTTTCTGTAGAAAATTTATCGATATCATAAATTTCCTATATTTATTGATGATTAATTATCCATAAAAAATTTCTCGATGACAAGTAGTTTTTTTAAAAATTGCTCGATAACATAAATTTTTTATAAAAAATTACTCGATTACATAAATTTCCTATACAAATACAATACAAATTTTATAAAAAAAATTTTCTTTAGAAAATTGATAACTTTCTCTATATAAAATTCATAGATAACATAAATTTATAATAGAAAATTTATCGATTATATTAATTTTCAACAGAATATTTATCGATTACATTAATTTTCAACAGAAAATTTATCGATCATAAAAATTTTCTATAAGAAAAATATTTCGATAATAAAATTTTCTATAAAAATTTTATCGATGATATAAATTTTCTACAGGAAATTCATCATTAATAAAAAAAATAATGTATAGAAAATTCCTCAACAATAAAAATTTTCCAAGAAAATTTATCGATAGTAAAAATTTTCCATAAAAAACTTTTCGATAATATTAATTTTCTACAGAAATTTTATCGATAACATAAATTTTTCAAAGAATATTTTTCAATTGAATAAGTTTTCTTATTTTCTTTTTAAAATTTATTCACCCCTATCGTGAATAACAAGTGGAATTTTTGTTCCCATGAAATTTTCATTCCCCTCGAAGGGAAAAAAGCAATCATGAATCTCATGTGAAAAATTTTTCACGCTATCAGTTCCAGTGAATGTAACAAAAAAGAAGTAGGATCCTAATCCTACTAAATCAATCCTATTAAAAATCAATGAAATTTATGTTCAAAAATATTTACGTATATATTTTAAAGATAAGTGAACATAATAAAGCTAAATGATTAGTATAGGAGGGATAGGTTGATTGCAACGTTAGTTTTTTGCATTTTTTAAATTTTATGTAGTAAAATATTTCCCAAAATTCTGCCACCACGTCTTTCGAAAGCTTTACAACCTCTTGGTTTGCATTTTGTTGACCAATATATCGGTTGGTGCCTTATTAACGGAAATAAACCTTAATATTCGATTTATAGGAGAAACTACTTACATACATCTTCTGTTCCCTAGCAAAAATAATGTGAGAAAATCTAAGGAAAATGTGAACAAATTACGAGGGAAAAAACTTTTCACGATAAGGGGAATCATTTCACGTGAACATTTTTTCACGTTATTATTCTCTTTTGAATGACCTTTTTTTCATGGGAGTTTTTCATGACCGCAAATATGTGAAAAGGGGAAAAATTACTAGGGAAAAATTATTCACGATAGGGGTGATTGAATTCTTTTGATTTTCCTTAAAATTAAAACTTTAAGATTTCTAGAATATTGTCTAAAAAAGTTTTCAATTCTTAATATTATTTAAATGTTTTTTTATTTTATGTTGCAAATTTTCTATAAAAAATATTTAAATTTTTAATTTTTTCTATAGACAATTTTTCGACTTCTTAAATTTTCTACAAAAAATTTTTCGATTTTGACATGTAGTAAATAAAAACGAAAATTAAGATATTTGCTTAATTTTCTATAAAAAAAATAAATAATTATTTTTACAATTTGCTAAAAACAAAGTTTAAAAAAGAAAACTTCTTGATATAAAGACAAACTATTTTCATACAAAATTTTTCTTCCCACCGAATTTGTAGATTTTCTTATCCCTGTAACAGCTAACATTTAACGTTTTTTTTCGATAGCAAATTTTATTTTTATCTTTGACTAAGTAAAGCAAATTCATAATCTTCAACACGATTCTTAAAATATTAGAAAAACAAATTCTACAAAGAAAATTTTTAATTTTTTAGTGCTCTTAATTTATTTATCTTCTACTTTTCGAAAATTTGAAAAAAGTTACTAAGAAGAAGCATAAATAACACATCAGAATGCTGTTTTCAAAATGAACAATTGATGCAAGACCTGATAAAAGTAAGAAAAACTATTTATCGTTTTTTTGAGCTCGAAAAACCCAGGCAATAGCAACAATGATGCAGTTATTTTCCCTCCCCCTTTAAACTTGTACATAAATTGACCATAAAAAATAACGAATGTGAGTCAGAGAAAAAATATCAAAATTTACAGCACGTTTTGTTGTTGTACATACAAGCATACTTTTGTATTGAAGAATAAGTGTATGACTTGCCGTCGTCGGGCACACTGGCGTCCTTGTCTATGTGTTGCATAAATTTTAAAAACTTGTATAGTAATAAAACGAGTAGTTATTTTCATGTAACACCATACAACATGCATGTTAAGTTAATGCATTCGTATATGATGAGAGTGTGAAAGAGATGAAGACAGCAGGGGTCAAAGGGGATTTACAATCATATTTGGCTTTCCTTCAACAAGAAAAACTCTTTTAATAACAGACGTAAGATTAACATTTTTGTGAAAGAATTGAATTGTAGAATTTTGTATTCAAAACCCAGTAAACATTTGAAAAGCAAGAAAACTATACATATTTATTAGTGTAAAAGTCAAAATGATCACTGGGTTTTGTTCACATTTTTCTTTCAGCTCAATTTTAAGTTGAGTTGAAATCAAACAATGTTTTAAGCTTTAGCACGTTAAGTATCATGTAAAAAACACATTTTCTCTCTCTCCCCCCCCCCCCCCACATTCCCTCTAACTTGTTCTTCTACCACTATCTCTCTATATGACTGTGTACATTTCCCATTAAAATATACCAACGTAAATGTGTGTGAGTTTAGCACGCATACTACGAAATTTATATGCATCTATGTGGGCCAATTTAAGTCATGTTTTATGTTCAGCAGAAGCAAAAAAAAACACATCAAGAATTATACGAAAAAAATAAGAAACATCTACAAACTGGTATTGTGTGCTTTCAACAATTCGTTTTATTATTATTTGTTACTTTTCACTCATCTTCTAACAACTTTTCACTTGTCATTGTAACACAAACGTGAGCTGGAAATCAATAAACAAAAAAAAAACCTCACACACACTTGCACAACAACTCAACTCATACAATTACACAGATACCAGAATCTATTGAATTTTTTAAATTTGGGAAAAAAATTGTCTAGTACTTCAACACTACAATGTATTTACTTGCAAGTAGAGGGAGTTATTTTATCAAACTACTTTCATTCGATAAATTGTTTATTCAATGTATCTCTTATTAAATTGAATATTGTTTTATTGAAGGACTAATTTAAATGCATATTTCTTTTTTATTATTATTATTCCTTACAGTATATCCCATGGTTCCAAATATGTGGAACGTGGCAATGAGCCTCGTTTAGTGATTGACAATGTAACGTACGATTATCAGGGTGAATATGAGTGTCGTGCCACAAACTACATAAACGGTCAGGAAAGAGTGGCCATTTCGGAGCCAGTGTCATTGCAAGTTGTGGGTAAGTAAAGTTTAGATCGGTTCAAATTAGTAACAGTTAAGTTCTAATTCGGTTTAGATTAAGTTCTCATCTCTGTTTCAATTTTGTTCTAGTTCAGTTCAAGTTCAGTTCTTGTTCAGTTCTAGTTTAGTTCTAGTTCAGTTCTGGTTCAGTTCTGGTTCAGTTCTAGTTCAATTATATTTTAATTCCTATGCAGTATGCAAACACCACATGTTAAACTATACTTGTTTGTTTCTTTTTTAGGTGCTCCTCAGGTCTTACGTTTGCATCCTTCCATACACACCGTTATGGTTAAAAGAGGTGATCCAGCTTCGCTTACATTGGTGGTATGTGCTGATCCCCGTCCACATCGTGTGGCTTGGGAATGGGGCTCACTTAGACTTGATGCTGGATCGGCCACAGGTCAGTTATTTAAAATGTTTAAATTTACTATTGGAAATTTAAATAATCCAAATTTTAATTTTCTAATACATATTTTATTTTTATTTTTTCTCTCTTTCTACAATCGCCAAATAAAACTGGCACTCCCTATGATGTTGATGGCCTAACGACACTTACAATCCATGATGACATGAATGTTTAATGAATTACAAATGAAATACAAAATTTTCCAAATAATCTAATGATTATGACGATGATGTTGGTGGGCAAATGTGAAAATATTTAATTGCTACAACAAAATTTTTTTTGTGTAATGTGTCCACTAATTAAACGAATTTTATTTTAAACTTTGATCCCCTTTTGTCGAGTGATAAATTTTCTGACAAAACTTATTGTATAAAATTACTGGCGAATAACTAAATGAATCAATGAATGAATGACTGTGTAAACCCCTTAATTTATTGTCGTTCAAACTGGTTGATTGTCTGAATGTCCTGTGTGATGTTGCATTCACAATTCGAATGTCATTTCGTTTGGATACATGTCTATGCTCGTCGATGATGCTTCAATGGGCTGGTTAATGGTGAATGTGTGAATTAAAATGGTCCAATTATTGTAATATTATTATTTTATGTTATTTAACACTTCGATGATGTTAAAATACAACATCTCAATATCTTTTTCCCCCGGTAACATGAATAAATGGTTGGGAATTAAACACTTTTCTTTATTCGATATTTGGTTTGTCTGAACTAAACACACTGTCACCAACAAACCAACCAACCATCCAACAAACATTATTTGTCCTCATTCATCATTTCCACAACAATAACAACACATCGGAACTGAAAATCATTAACATCATCAACATGGTCTACAAATCCATCAAAAACAACCATCATGTGCTCCCTTATAAATTTACAAATTCCTGCACGTCCTCAAACTCCTTTGCTCGCCATCTGTTACCCAACCATTCATAACATTTATGTCTATTGTCAAATTGTATTTGTTGTTGCCGGCATTAATTTCTAATAATGCTGATGTTACTTTATCACTGCTGTTGTTGCTCCTGCTCCTGCTGCTGCTGCTGCTAATGTTATTTTGTGTTGACAATATTTTTTTTATTATTTTGTTGCTGTACAGACCGTTTTCGTGCCGATGATTTACAACAAGATACACGCGAGGATTGCTACCTTTCCACATTGCACATCCATCATACGAGCGAACATGATGCACGTCCCTATTATTTGGTTGTGGAAAATGAACGTGGTACTGATCGTCATGCCATTCAACTGAATGTGGAGGGTACGTTTACAGGTGCAGAAAAATCATGATTTTCCTTTTTTCGTAATTTTTGTTTATAATTTTATTTTTAGTTTTTGTTATTGTGGTGTAACCTTATTTATATAATTGGTGTCTAATTCTTATTTAACTTAAAGCTATTTTACGGATGATGATGGCGATATGTATTAGAAATTTGTATAAAAACAACAATTTTTAATTCTTTATTAATTTTTTTTTTTGTTTAAATCAAGCATGAAACATAATTTTAATTTGTAAAAGTTACCAATACAAATTTAAATCTATCCTGACCTTTCCCGAATTACACGCGACTTATATCGAATAATGAGTGATAACTGAATTATATTAAAACTGAGCGATGACTGTACTAGAACTGAACTAGAACTGAACTAGAACTGAACTAGAACTGAACTAGAACTGAACTAGAACTGAACTAGAACTGAACTAGAACTGAACTAGAACTGAACTAGAACTGAACTAGAACTGAACTAGAACTGAACTAGAACTGAACTAGAACTGAACTAGAACTGAACTAGAACTGAACTAGAACTGAACTAGAACTGAACTAGAACTTAACTAGAACTGAACTAGAACTGAACTAGAACTGAACTAGAACTGAACTAGAACTGAACTAGAACTGAACTAGAACTGAACTAGAACTGAACTAGAACGAAACTACAACTGAACTAGAACTGAACTAGAACGAAACTAGAACTGAACTAGAACTGAACTAGAACTAAACTAGAACTGAACTAGAACTAGACCTTTTTTTTTTTTTTTTTTTTTTTTTTTTATTTATTTATTGACATTTTACGATAATTTACATTTTACTAATATTATTTTCCCGCGAAGCCATGTGGCTTATCTGCAGGATAACTTCTATTCTAATGTTAAATGTAATATACATGATCTGAAACTGTATTAATGCATAAACTTAAAGAACGTTAAACAACTAGGGACGCAAAGGTTTTACAGTTGGACAGTTTAAGTGCGGTGTAAGATAAGCTTATGCGTGGATATAGTTTGGTTCTAGTTCAGCTCTAGTTAGGTGTAAGTTCAGTTTTAGTTCTAATTCAGTTTTAGTACAGTTTAACTTCAGTTCTAGTCCAAATTTTAACATGCTACTGTGTGTCTCTAATAACCTGATAAACAATCTCATTTAATACTCCAGTACCCTCCCCCCCCCCTATTTTTTCTAACATCAGAACTAAATGCTTCAGCTTTATAGATTTGAATAATCAACATTTTAATGCCGTGTATTTAAACATGATATAGATTTATATCAAAATCAAAATAGCAAAATATGTATTCCAAAATATTGAAGGAGTTAGCTTTACACCAGAGTAGTAACACTTGTATTAAAGAACACTTTGCGAACTTTAACGGATGAAAGAGGGCGAACGTATGAGTAACGTTGTGTGTTATTTATTATTCATACGCATTGAAATTGGCTTTAAAAACTGTGTGCTATTTATTAAATTTTTGAATGATTGTTATGTTAGACTTTTGCAAGTTATTAACTTGTTAATTTATAAATTATGAAAACAATTTAATTACAAAAATAAATTGTTACTGACAATAGGCGTATATTTAATATGAATTCAATTAAAAACTGGTTTATTCGCCTTAATCGTTTTTATAATAAAATAAAATTTTAATAATGAGCATCGAATTTCAAGCCAATATTCCTTATTAATTTTTTCACATTAACTTAATAAGTTTTGTTTAATGTTGTATATCTTTCATATGATACTGTTGTAAAAATTATTTGTAATAATTATTTGCTAAATTAAATTATTATTGTCATAGTAATAATATTTACTAATTTAATAACCTAAATAAAATACTACTCAAATTTAAGCACTGCTTACTGACACCTCGTAATCAACTTACAAACAATAAACATTTGTTCCTTGTTTGTCCTTCTTTCCTTTTGAATACTGTTTAACTTTTTTAAATTTAATTTAAATTTTTAATGCATCCATTATTCGTAAAGAAGACATATCAAAAAAAAAATGTTGCTGAAAATTCTTCATATTGAGCCCCTTCCGCAAAAAAAAGTTTAAGAGACATTTTATTTCATATTTTTGTATGAAGGTTGTTGTTTAAGCTAAAATTGTTGTTGCAATAAAATCGTAACGGTACCATATGTTACTATGACATTTTAGGAGATGATGCAAGTGTTGCCAATAAATTCATTTATTAAAAAAAAATTAAAATTGAAAATCCTCGATATTTGTTATAACTATAGCCCTAATAGCTATGAATATGTGAACTAGAAACAAATGAAAAACAATAAGAAAAGTGATTATTATAGGAAAACGTTTGAACTTAAAAAAAACTAAAGACAAAAATTTCATTTTTAAATCAAAATTTTTATACCTTCGACATATTATTTTTCTTATATTTTTTTACCCAAATTAGCTTAGGGTGACTTTATTTAACCTTAAACGTTTGGGAATGGGATCTCTATTAATTCAAGAGCTATGCAAATATTTTTATACGCGTAGCAACGCACTTCAAAACCGGAAATGATAATTTTGAATTCAAATTTTTCTAACTAATTTTTTTTTAATTTTTTTTAAATTCAAAATTAGCCTGGAATATTCTAGATTTCAACAGGATAAAAGATAGAAATTTCACTTCTAGCTGTAAAATACCCCTTTAAGTTAAACTTTATTATTTAAAAGAAAAATGTTTATTTAAATATTTATGTGTTTTTTCTTTTTTGTTCATTATTTTTTTAATTTAAAAAGGCATGTTTAAAAATAATATTATTTTTACTTGCTCTTGTGTAAACACAATAATACAAATAATTTATATAAGTACCAGACCTGTAAGAGACTGCATTCGATTTAATTGCAATTAAATGATTTCCCGTTAATGTTTGCTAATTTTTTCGATTGCATACAAAATCGGAAAATATGTAACTTCAATTTCAAATTATGAAATCAATATGATAAAAAAGATTGAATCAACTGGGGTATTCACAAGTTATTGTACCAAGTCATATTGTCATATTTAGGGTGTTCAATTAATCGGGGTTTTTTTTTTTTGTTCGATAAAATGATTAATCAATATTTGACATTTTAGACTTATTCGATTAAGCGAATAAAATTTTAAAAGTAGTTAGATTAACCGAATAATTCCAAACCCAGAAATTTTAAAAACTAAATTCTTGCTTCACTTCCAGCATATTTAAGCCCTAAGATTTCATAAGAGTCAATATAACTTTGGATTTTTTGAAACTTTTTTTGCTTTGCTTTGCTTTGCTTTTGCAAATCATTTCCTCATGAGAATCGATCGAAGTAACTATTTTGTTTAAAATATTTATTCATTGGACCACTTTTAGCTTCCTTTGATGTTGTTCTTTTTTTCAAGAAATTGTTGTTGTCTTTCAAACAAAAAATCCCAAAATAATAAGACTTTTTATGCTGTGTTTGTGATTTCCTTGGCTTTCTGAGATCAAATATTTATTATTAATTTTTTTTGTTTGCTTGTTCTTGCTGTTCTGCCATCAAATATTAATAATTGTTGTATTTGATCAGAGAGTTGGTCACAGCAGTCATCTTTGTCGCGTTATTATTTTAAGACATACGAATTTATGACCATCTTGTGAATCCCTTAAATATTTTAAAATCCATTTCTATATTCAGTGATTCCAATAAACTAAGATTGCAATCGATTTAATTGCAATCAAATCCAATTAAAGCAATCAAACTTAACTTCTTCTTCTAGAAATAAACCTGACTCTGATAATTTTGAATTTTTGTTTACAACCGCTCGATTTCAACTGCAAATTATTTTGTTAAGTCCCCTTTTACAACTTGGCAAGTGGAAGGCAGACAGACGAAGTTTGTTGGCGAGAGAGGAAAAATGTAAGGTGTGTCACTCATACAGCGTCGCCCCCTTACCAACAAATTTATTCTGTCTGCCTTTCACTTGACACTTTGTAAATCTGTAATAATTTTTATTAAACCAGTTTGATTGAAATCCTCTAACATTTCAATGCCAATTGCTTGCAGTCCTTTACAGCTCTGATAAGTATTATTTAAATATAAAATGTCTATATGAATGTGTGTTTATTTATATGTACGTGTGTATAACAAGAACAAAAACAACTCTATAAAATAACATTAAATAACAAACTATTTTTTCTTCTCTTCCCACTTAATTATTGCCGTTAAAAACACGTTTTTAAAAATTTGCAAAAAACTATAAATGGAAATGCAACAAAAACTATTAAATGTAAATTGTTTGTGGAATCATGCTGAACGTTATATAAAACATGAATGTGATATTAATGATATTTTTTAAACATTTATAAATTTACACTTAAAAAACAAACTCCTGATGGATACTTTCGTCTGCTATCCCCTAATGTATGCTTCACTTTGTTTTGCAAGAGTAGAACCTCTGGAGATGAGTTATTTGTTGGGAATTGCCGGCGGCTGTTTGGCGGCCTTATTTCTATTAATTTGTCTTTGCATTTATGCGATACGTATTAAAAAGTGCTGCTTTAAGGGTAAGTGAACAAATTTGTTTTTTTTATATAAAAATTACTTTATATTTAAGTATTAAGTAGTGGGTTTTGATGTTTAATTTGCTTAAATTTACCCTGCAGGAGATTAAGAGTTAATTGCCAAAATGCCAGGAGTACACATACTAGAACAAAACGTACTAGTGTTAACACGGTTAGAGTTTTTAAATAAAAATACTAGCGCTTATGAGTATCAGTACTTAATGTAGTACAAGGCACTACTTATAGACAGATGGATAGAAATTTTTGTAACGCAACCAAAATTCGAGTGCACATTTGTATTTTGATACAGCTTCTTAATTTTGATTTCAAATCTTTAATTTAAGCCAATTTATTATAAAAAAATAATAATTTTTTTGTATTTAAAACGATTTCTAATATAAATGTGATATAATATCAAACCTTAAAATTGGCCGTAAGAATTTTTAATTAATTTAATTTAAAAAAAATTAAAAAAAATTTTTTTTCCAAACAAAAAGTTCTCTATTTTTTTTTTAAATAGAAATTTTTATGAAAAAAAGTGAAAATATGTCATAGACTAATTTTTTAAAATTTCATATCAAATTGTAAAAAAAAAATTTAGAAATAAAAATTTTAATTTTCATCAATAAAAGTTTTTTTAAAATATAAAACTAAAAATTAAAAAAAAGAGCTATAAAATTTTAACAAAAACTAAAAACAAAATTATTTCCATATCAAAAACAAGCGAATTTTGTTTTTTTATTGTTAAATTCTTTCTTTTTTCTCAATTGTTTTAAGACTTTTCAAGTGTATTGCAACCTAATTTTACTCACTCTACTCACTAGCCCATAGTGCTTTTGAGAAGATGTCTACAACCAATAGTACTAGTGATTTTCCAGGCACACTCAATGCTAAATAGAGCATTAAGATGGTATGGAAAACTAGTACTGGACATTTTTGTACTAGTTTGATACTAGTTAGAAACAACTTTAATCTCCGGCAGAGTATTCAAGCACTAACTAATACCCAGTGTGCTTCGCCACCTCCATCGTTATGAAATTAAAATTTAATAGTTTAATACATCGTGGGGTCCGCTATTTACATTGTACCCATTAATCCTCCAAATGTTTATAAAAATATCAAAATTGCTTTGTAAAATTTGATGGCTCTAGTCCAGATATTTGAATTTTAGTATTTTATTTTTTTGGGAGGTACCACCTCATCGATTGCCAAATTTTGTAGACTGCAGCTTTTATAAGTAGTTTCCAAAATATAAGAATTTTATTTTTTTTCCACGCCCACAGTAAGTTACCCGCCCATTTTTCTTTAAATATTCATATTGATATTTAAGTTACTCTCTTAAAATTTGGTAGCTCTAGTTGACAGATTTACTTTACATAGGAAGTGCTACGCACACTATTGGTAGTCCGCCCATGTTGGTCAAATATATTTATATTGATACTTAAGTTAATCCAACAAAAATTCGGTATTCTAGCTGTTAAAGTTTTCGAAATATAGACATTGTGGTATTAAATTCATAGGGGAAATGCCACGCCCCATTTCTTCCTTAAATGTTAATATGGATGCCAAAGTTGTCTGTGCAAAATTTGATGACTTTAGCTGCTATAGTTTCCCACGTATACCAATTTAAGTATTTAATTCGTATGGGAGCTGCCACGCCCATTACTGCTAAAACACCCGTTTATTAACCAATAAATCATATAGATGTTAAAGTTTCTCTCTCAAAATGTGGATACTCTAACTGTAACCGTTTTTCAGATATACGAATTTTATTATTAAATTCATGTGGAAAGTGCCACGCCTACTATCGCAAGCCTACCCATTTTTGAGCACAAATATTCGTGAGGATTCCAAAGTTAACCATACTTATTTTGAAGACTCCAGCTGTATTAGTTTTTGAGACAAACAGTTATTAATACTTATTCTTAAATTGGGCGTGGCACCTCGCCCACTTGCAATTTCAAAACTAAATATACACTATGTTTCCTCCCATTCATACAGGAAAACGTCGTGAAATTGCAGATTCCAGAGACGATATCTATTTTTGTTTAGTGTTTGTGTTTTAGTACACAACCCTTAATACCGGTCATGACTTTTTTCACGAAAGTAACAAACATTATATAGTTAAAATGGTAGTGATTCTGAAGACACACATTATATTTTAATGTTCTTTAGTGTTTCTTTTTTTACGTTGATGAAGGAATGAGTAAACAAAAAATTTAAGCAACGCATCTCACTAGTATTATTGTTGTAGCATGGCAGTTTGTACGACAACAACAAAAATAGCTCTATTTGACTTTTTTTTTGTTAAAAACTAATTTTTTTTGTTTGTGTAAAAAAATTATGTATGTGTTTACCAGCCAAACGGGCGCTGAGCACAACTGAAACGAACAAACATTGATGTTCTGAACCGAACACAACGAAGTATGTGTAATGAAATGTTCACGTCTTTATGATGAGTTGGTTTAGTGCAGTATTAATTTAGAGTTCGAAGAGAGAAACGTTATTTTTTAATGGTTTACTACATAAGCACTATAAGCGTTTGTGTTTTTCACAAATGTACCGAGCCTAACACTAAAAAAAGATATTGAACGTTTCTTTTCGAACACTGTTTTTTACGAAAACCGGTAGGCAATAAAATGTTCTCATCTTAATGTTGAGTTGGATTAGTACCGTTTTCTTATTGTGTACGAAGACCTCAAACGGAGACACGTTTTTTTTTTTTTTTTTTTTTTTAATTTACACTACACACATACCATTAGCGTTTCTGTTTTCCATATTTCTACCGTATTGATTACTAAAGAACAGTATATTATGTTTATTTTCGAACACTGATTTAAATACTGCACAAATTCTATTGATATAATAATAACAATAAGATAAAAACAAGGCCAACCTGAAAAACAGATAATTTTCTGCGAACGAACTAGAAATGAACTTGAACTGAATTTGAACTGAACTAAAACTGAAGTATAATTAAACTGCTAATGAATCAAAATTTAAAATCTATTTTATTTTATTATGATAAAAATGTTCATATTATTCGAATGTGTATTCCAAGTCAAATTAAAGTATTAAAGCTTTTGAGGATTGTAAGTCGACTTAGAGTACACATTCGAATAATATGAAAATTTGTATAATAAATGTTACTCAACATGAGAAATAAATTCCCAGATTCTATTTATTTCATTCTGTTTTTTTAATAGTTACTTAAAAGCTTAATTTAATTCTAGGAACGTTTTTCCTGACTGGAAGTTTATCTCCATTTATTTTCATACTTTGCTTACTTCTACTTTCTGTTATCCACTTAGCTACACCTCCCATCAACATAAAACTTCATTCAAAATTTGCTTTTGTTTTTAAAATTAACCCTTAAAAATTACATATAAGTCATTATCCTTCTTCGTCAAACAAGTGGTGTATAAGTGCATACTCAGCTTGTCATTCCGTTTGACATGTCATAAGTATTCAGCTGGGATCCCATGAAGTTTCCTTAGGGTAAAGGGAGCCAACACTTAACTTATTACGTGACAGTTCTAAAGTGATAGGGACCGGTTTCAGTTCTAACAATTTATATGAAGTGGACTTGTTATTTTTGCATGGCGATGTTCTAGGAGGTGGTTAATTGTCATTTTTTTGACACTTTATATCAGGTCACTTAAACACTTAACCGAATTAGATAAATATTTGGGTTAAAATAATGCCTGTGGCAGATATTGTCCCGAGTGAACCATGTTAATATGATAGATGCCCTTTATATAAAGTAATAGAACCAGATAGAATCACCCACTACCCAAACAAAATCCAGTAACATGACTAGTTCTTTCTCAATTGTCTTTCTTCTGGAGTAACTACTCTTAAAAAACATTATCAGCAGTTAATTGATATGTTCTTTTTTCGTTTATCACAATTCGTTCCTTTTTGTTATAACTTTGTGTTCCCTGGTCATAAGATAAGTGCATTAAAACCAATTGAAGAACTTTAGAAATTCTTTGTCGATTTAGCCATGTCCGCCAATTGTAAGCAAATCCAGCATAATCGGTTCAGTATAAAAAGAGTTATGGGACTTAATTTGCAACAACGTTCTTATAAAAAAATTGATATTTGTAGTCTGTTAACATTTTATACTTTTGGCAAAAAAATTTTTTAACCGCCACTTAAGTGGGCGCTTAATTTTTGAAATCATGATTTAAAATACCAAAAACTAAGTAAAAATTGGTGCTGGAATGTACCAATTGTCATTAAATTCGTTTTATATAACGGAAAATTATATAAAAAGTTTTCATTACAATCGGTCCAGACGTTACCGGACGTAACCTTCCGAAAATCACTATAAAACGGATACTTAAAACGCTGAGAAAAATTATAATGTTGGAATGAAATTTGTTTAAATTTGATTAATAATAAACCAAAAGTATCAACTAAACGTTTAATTCTCTTGATTAAATTTTTAATTAAAACTGATTTTGTTTTTGATTTATGCTTTAGTTGGTGAAACAATTTTTTTTTTTGAATACTCTTAAAATCGAAACGAATAATTATACTTTAAGCAAACATTTGATAAATATTGATTTATCCTTTTCACCATCTCCCATATAAAAACATACTCCACAAAGATTCTTATTCTCAGTAAAGGGGTGGCACAGCTTCGACACAGCCGGATAGTCAGCATTCTAACTTGTTTTTAATTAACAACGGCCATGAGCAAATGAATAAAAACAAAAGAATTGAGTACTTGCGAAAAAAAATTTCAACAAAATTACAATATTTTTGTTGTTTATTTTTATTTTTTTTTTTTAAATTATTTTAGCCTTTCCCGTATTCTGTGTATCTTTTGGGTTATTTATCCTTTTGGTTCTCTTACCTTTCCTTTCCGTCTTGTTGCTGTTGTAATGGCCAACGATGGTCTCGAGCTTAAACAACAACGATAATAATAAGTTCAGCCAAACAAATAAACAAATATTTATTCATTAAGCAGTTTGCGTAAAATCAACAAAATACACTCTTATTTACAGGCATATAGAAGAAGTCTATTTGCTCTTGCTCTTATACAGACATCCAAACATGTTAAAATAATTGCTTAAGCCAATACACACTGACAAAGTCAGACAAAATGCACGGCTAAGCAAACTACAAATCCAAACACCAACTAATGAATTAATGGACTAAAACCAACTCAGGCAGAAAAGGGAGAAAGAGTTTTTGTAAGGGATAGGAAGAATGTAAAGGAACTCTAGTTAAAACTGGTCCTAATGCATAGGAAGAGTTATTTATATCTCTTTGAGGAAAAGATTGGGAAAATCTCAAGTGAAAAAATTTTGAAAAATTTAAAAAACAACATTTTTCTAACAAAGTCAGTCTGTCCGTGTATGCGTTTAAATGGCTTTTGCTAGGACGCCATATATGATGAGCATTTGGTTGTTATATATTTATGCCATAAATAGTCCGGAATTGTTTGCTTTTGAAATTCAGCCTGATTTTTTTTTTTTTTTTTTTTTTTTTTTGTGTATATCTGCATAACGGCAGGGCCAAAGTTTCCAAATAAGGTTCAAGTAATACACAACATTTGAAAAACGTGGGCGTGTCACATTTGATTTTGTTCTTAGAAAACTAAAAAAAAAACTAATAGTTTCTCGTAACTAGAAAAAAAAGTTTGTAAAAATTGTTTCACTTGGACAAACTCTCAGTGACTTAAAAAAAATTGGATAAAAAATTGTCTTTAAAAAAATTCGTTTATTAATATTTTTCATTACGAAACATTTTCTCTTGAATATACTTTCGATGAAAATTATTTTCTAAAAAAAATTGTCTCTTTATGTTTTTGCTTCGTATAAAATTTTGACAAAAACTTTATTTCTTACGAAAATTGCTATGAATATTGTTTTCAGAAATAATATTGAGCACTTACCGTAGAAAAAGCTTAAGCGACATCATTTTCTTTTTAATTTTTTTAAAAAATTCCTTTATTGGCAGAACTTTCATCATCTCCTAAAAGATCATAGTCACATAAGGTACCGAGGAAAGCTGGTCAGGTAGGAGCAGATTATTTAGTGGATTTTTTATTTTCACTGATGGTTCGTTGATGAGGGGCACGGGTGCGGGGGTCTACATTGATGATCTGGACATCAGAATGTCATATAGGCTTCCTGACGACTGCAGTGTTTTTCAGGCGGAGGTTCTGGGGGTTATGGGCTCTTATGGTCGCAAGGGGCTGTTATGTGAACTCCAAGCTAGTCGATGATTGTAGGAGGACTCTGGAGGGAGTCTTAGGGGATTATCTCCTTCTTCACTGTGGGGTATTCCACCACTTAAACTTCATTGAGCCACAAATTATCTGCAATTATAAACTTTGTTGTCTTAGGGGATTATGTGTTAAGGTTGTGCTGGGTGCCGGGTCACTGCGACATAGGTGGCAATGAGGTGGCTGATGGGTTAGTGAGACAGGGCTCAGAGATGGAGTATCCTAACTGAATGGATGGCGTTAGGCCTCCAATAGGCTTCTATTTTGAAAGGATCAGGGAGTGGATTATAGGCGCGACCAATCGGTCCTGGCGGAAACGAACAGACTGTAAGGTATCGTGAACGCTGTGGCCGGTGCTTAGGTAGTTCGATTCGGAGTCGCTGCTGGGCAGGAGTAGGGTTTGCGTTAGGACCATGATAGGAATTATCACCGGCCACTGTACGATAGGCAGGATGGCAATGAGGATGGGATCCGACTTGTCGGATATGTGCGGGTTGTGTGAGGATCCGGAGGGGTTGGAGACAGTTGAGCACATTCTGTGCCACTGTCCCAGGCTACAGGGCAGCAGGCTGAGGTGACTGGACAGTAGATTTCTGGGCGAATTAGGATCTTTTTTATCTGTCTTATGCTTTCGCTCTTTATTTCATCTACTTTCCATCTCTACATATCTATTTCTAAATAAGGCGTCAAAATGGACCATATTGGTCTCTGGGTGAGGGTGGAAAGGATACTTTTCACCGGACTTTCTACTACCTACCTACTAAGGTACCGTTACGATTTTATAGCAAAAACAATTTTATTTCAAGCGACAACCTTCATACAAAATTTTTTTATAAAATTAAATAAAAAAAAACCTTGTCCTGTAAAATTTTGTTTTTGTCGCTTAAGCTTTTTACGGTTATGGCTCGATTGTTAAAACATCAGTCTCTCCAGCATGTACCCTGAAAACGGAAGAGGGATGACGTTTTATATCCAACTCCTACCAAATGAATTCATTTTTTAAAATTAGACGCATTAAAACGTTAAATAATTCGCCAGAATAAGCAAACTTTTTAAATTAAAAAAATAAAATCATCACCATATTGCCCGAAGTCATTCACAAATAAAAAAATATATTTATTATCATTTTTACTAAAAACAAAAAGCAATTGTCTTTAAGAGAAGCAACAACAAACAAATAAAGGGAAGAGAAAAGCATTAATTTTATTTCATGTTTTCATTAAAAAACTGACCAAGCCAAAAGATTTTGTTTGCACTCTGCTTGTTGCCGTTTTTTCTGCATTTTTCCTGCAGTCCTTCTTCTTTTGTTGTTCATCCGTTTCCTGCTGATGTTGTTTTAATTAAACAAAGTGGAGGGCAGTCGACAGTGTGGCTGCTAAAACAGCAAAACAAGTCATTTCTAAGCAAATGCATTCATGATGTCATTAAGAATTTCTATTTAAAGCAGAATAAAAAAATAATGGTAAAATTAACTATTTTATTTAGATTTGTTTAATTAAGTTTGTTTTTGTTTTTGGAAAATTGGTTTAACTGCTTATGGCTTTGTTTTTATCAGAATTTGTGCGAAATTTGCATTTTATTTTTGATAAAAGAGAAAATTGTTCGAAATAATAAAAAAATAAATCAAATTTTACTTTTTAAAGTATTTTTTTTTTTTTTTTAATATTTTTGCCAAGAAAATGCTTTTTTTAAATAAGTTTTTCTTAAAACTTTTTTTAAGGAAAATGATTCTCTTGGAAAAGAAGTTTTTTAAAAACTCTTTCTTAGAAAATCTTTCCCTTTCAAAAAAAAATAAAAATAAAATAAAGCATTTTATAAAAAAAAACAAATCAATAAAAAATATTCTATAAAAAAAATCAAAAAACAAATTATCATGACTATATTTCGTCCTTAAACATAAAAATTGAGACTTGGAAAATTTTTGTATTAAACATTTACTCCTATTTTTATAAAAAAATTTAGTTTTATAAAAAAACTAACTAACTAAGCTTAAAATACAATTTGGTTTAAGGATTGATGTTTGACTATTGACGTCAGCAGTCGTCGATGGCTGCGAGTGTAAGACGGCAAATCCATCTGAGGAGATCGAGTGGTTGCGATCGATACATGTCATGGTAACCTGCCGGCCTGGGTTCGAGCCCTGGCCACGGTCAAGAATGAAAGATTATCAATAACAATTTTAATTGATTTTCCTGTTGTAAAATTCTTTTCTTCATAAAAATAATTTAATGAAAATTAAATTTGATGAACTTGAGCCGAATTAAAATATTAAAAATTTGGATTAAAAACCATAAATAGTTCAACAAAATAACCACAATTCTAATTATTGTTTTATGAAAACTTTATTGATCTTTTATAAACCTGATGTGTTTTTTATAAAAAATTTTCTTTTGATTAAATTATATTTTTTTCTTAAGAAAATTTTTATCGAACACTGTCGATCGAATTCTTATTTTTTAAAAAAAAAATTTTAAACAATCTTCTCTAAAAAAAACCAACCAAACATTTTTTTTTAAAAAAAAACTCGATCGAAAATATTCCTAAATAAAAGTCATGTACGAAAAAGTTTTCTCTTAAAACATTTTAATTTAAAAATGTTCCCTTAAAAAAATTACAGTAAACATTTTTCTCGTCTCTTAAAAAAAGGTCGATGGATTTCATTATATACACTCTCAAATTTAACAAAATATCGCTTTCATTAAAAAGGTGAAGGGCACACACATACTGCCCTGCAAATTATAGGACTAGTCCAAACACGCGTGTAATGAGTAGTCCACAAGGGACTAGGACTAGTCCAAAAGTAACCCAAACGTATGGAAAAAAACATGGTCTATTTAACATTACGCTGTCCTAGGGCAGGACCATTTTACCCAGCTTTGGACTACGAAGGAGGATTAGTTTTGAAGTCGTTTAAAATCGAAAGCACGCCGTTAAAAAACGAAGACATGTCGGCTCACTACAAACACTTTTTAACAATGACATGGTTCATGCTTGCATTACATTGGACCAGTCCATGGAGTAGTCCATTTTATCAAAATGGATCAGTTGATCCAATATTATTTGCAGGGCATCACATTTTTTTTTTTTTTTAATTTTCCTAAATTTTATGGTGAAAATGTAACAAGTTTCTTTTTAAAAAGAAATACAAAAAAGGCATGTCTTTTAAATCATCGTGAAAGTTGGGTGTTAAAAAAATTTTTATCAAAAAAATTTTTTCTCCCGGCAGAATTTTTTTTATGAAAATTTTAATATAAAATATTATATAAAAATTATTTTTTAAAAGCAATTTCGATAGAAAATGTTCTCTTGGAAAAAGTGTCTATAAAGTTTTCTTTTTAAGGGAAGTTTTCTAAAAAAAAAACATATGGGAAAATAAATTAGAAAACTTAATAAAAGCTGCGGAAATATCTGTAAAATGTTTTTTTTATTCCAATATCTCGCTAAAGGCTAGTTTACACTATCACACATGTCTTACGTATTCCATACTGTTGTGTGAGACAGAAATCTAATGAGTTTTGTTGCGATTGTGAATAAATCGAATGTTACACTACAGTTTGTAGTCACACTATCACACATGAATGTTTTTGCTAAAATGCAACCCTGATCAAATGAAAAGTACAGGGTTTCCTTTTCAGTAATTTTTAAAGAAGACTTGGGGAATTTAAAATGCAGCAGTACTCAATTGAACAACGTGCCCAAATTGTTGAGCTTTATTTTTCAAATCAACCGTCCATTGTTTTGACTCAGCGTGCATATCGTCGTTATTTTAATGTGCGGGTTGGAGCCTCTGTGGTTGGCATCCGCGTTTACCGGACTTAACCACCCCAGACTGTTTTCTTTGGGATTATTTGAAAGGAAAAGTCCACATTAATAAGCCTAGAACCATCCAGCAATTAAAAAGCAATATACGCGACGAAATAAACAACATAAAACCTGAAGTTTTGCGAATGGTTACGGAAAATATGCTGGAAAGAGCCCGATCTTGCGAAGCAGAAAATGGCCACCACTTGCGACATATTAATTTATATAACTAAACTAAAAATATTCCCCATTTAAATACAGCATTAAAAAAAATAAATATTAATAATTATTTATTAAATAAAAAGTTATAACGAATTCAAACCCCTTCATTAATTTTGAACCACCCTGTATTATTGTTTTGAAAAATTTCAAAAACGATGAAGTCGTGTGGAATGTTAAATTGTTTTTCGTAATACTTGTAATTTTCATGACACATCGCATTCACAAAATCACACTTTCTCATATGACTTGAGTTTTTGAGTAGCCCTAAGTTGACAATAAAAAATTTTTACTAGAAAAGAATCCATCAGTTCTTAGTAAGATCTGTTGCTTTAACCACCAAAACAAAATAAACTTTTGAAAACGCTACAAATTATTCACCTTACAAGAGTTGTAAGAACAAGACAAAACTCTAAAAGATTTCCATTAACTTTTCTTAAAATAAAGGTTTCAAAAACATTACGCACATTCCTGAACCCATGAAGAAAAAATAGCAATCAATTCAAAAATTGTCAGTTTAATTAACATTTTCTTCATTTCAAAGCCACCAAATAACAAATAAATAAAACAGCAATATTCCGTTTCCTATCTCTAACACTCCTTAAGCGAGAGAGAGAGAGAGTGAGGCACTAAAAAACAAACAAAAAGAAAACGCAACGGAAACCGGAACTGCATACATGTCACAACAGTTATCCGTTATTTGTAAATAGCAACACCAGCAACAACATCAACTGAGAAACCAACCAAAACAACCAGAACATGGTGGCTGATAGTGTTGGAAATAAATATGGCTATGTGTGTTTGTGTGTGTGTGTGCGTCTAATTGAGTGTGTGCCTACGTGGGAACAAACACGAACAGCGTGTCTATAAAGTTCTATAACTCAGCTGTCAATCAATGTGTCAATTTAGTAAACAACACTAGAACTCATCCTACCACTTCCTCTGCTACAAACACCAACAACAACCACAAGAAAAGCAAACAAACAATAATGGTGTATCGCATACAACACGGTCCCCTTCTCAGTTCCCTGACTGCCACTCTTCTCATCTCTCTTGCAGACATCATGTCAATTTTCTTCAAACAAGAGAGTCAGGTGTACAAAAGGCAATCGATTGCATTATTTACAAGAGCCACGTCAAAGTGAATGTATGAAAGACGAAACAAAAAAAAAGGGAATTATAAAAAAAACTCAATAACCCTACTCAAGAACTCAAATGCGTGCTTCTGATGAAGATTGTCAGCAACAACAAAATAAAGATGAAATGTCAAATTAAATCTGACAGGTTTATTTTGTTAGATTCTTTTTTTCTAATTCGAACGTTAACAACACAGCAAGAGAATGAAGATTAAATTTGCTGACACGTAGATAAAAACAAAAAAAATGTTCTCGAAAAAGAAATGCAAAGTTTTTTAATAAATAGCGATAAAAGTTTATTGTTTTATATTCAATTGAATTTTTTTCTCTCTTTTAAATGTTTTGGGAAGAGCAACAATAACTCAAGTAAAATGTCAATAATTTGACAATATTTTTTCCTTCATTTAATTTGAAATTCGCAATCTTAAAAAATGTTTTATTAACGTTAAAAAAGGAATTTTTTGTTACAACAATTTTCTTCAATATTTAATAAGAGACGATGATGTTTTTCCTCGAAAAGTTAAATTTCCTTCAAATAGATTTACTGGCTAAAATTTAAGTTCGAAATTAAATTTTTTTTTTAATATATAAAAATATGTACAATGCTATAATCGGCTATGCCGAATCTTTGACACCCTCTACCGGAGTTAGAATATTGAAGGAGGGGAAGACCAAGACTAAAACAAAGACCAACCCAAGACCAAGACCAATACTATGACTAAGACCAAGACCACATACTAAGACTAAGACCAAGGCCATTTCCGAAACCAAGATCGAGACCAACAGCAAGACCGAGACCGTAACCAAGTCCGAGCCCGAGACCAACACCAAGACCCAGATCAAGACCAACACCCAGACTAAGGTTGAGACTAAGAAAAATACCAACAGAAGGACCAGGACTAAAACAAGTAAAAGATCACAAGACTAACTGCCTGTTTGTAGAACACAAGCGCACGACTTGTTTGTTTAACTTACATTTGAAACAAAATTTCAAAATTAGTTTTTGTTTTAAATGTTAGTTAAGTGAACGAGTCGTGCGCTCATGTTCTACAAACAGGCAATTAGAATAAGATCAAGACTGAGGAGAATAAGGCTATGACCAAGACCAAAGACATAACGATGACGGCACAACAACAATGATATAGTTTACAAAAGGGGGCAGAGTTCTCAGAAGCCACGCCCGTTGATCCCAACTTGTGCAGGAAAAAGCTGTTGATCAACGGGCAATAAGATACTACTAATAACAATTGGCGCATTTCGCCACGACTATTAATCAGCCATGTTCTGGAAATCGAATTCGAGTGAAAATAAAAAGAATGAGTAGGTGAAAGTACATTAAAATATTCCTTTTTATATGTGTAACGCATATTATGGTAACAAGTTACCTTCATATTTACTCTCAAAATCAGGAAAAACAACGCCAATTTTAAGAAAAATTAAACTGAAAATCTTCATTTTGTGACTTCCAGAAGATGGATAAATGTGAGTGTTTTCTAACAGGATATCAAATTTTTAGGACGGTTTTCATAATTATTTTTCTACTGAATAAATTATGCTTTATTTCAATACCAAACTGTTTAGGAGGACGCATTCGATATCGAGTTAACTGTCAAATTTTTGTGTATACGACAGAAACTGATGTATTAAATGAAAACTCGAGAGATGTTAAGTCTTTGGTTACTCGATATCGATTGCTATCATCTCAACTAACGATACATTTCATTCCATATCGAGTATCATGGTAGCAAAATAAAAAATTTTAAACAATTTTGCTCGATATCATATGCGGTGATTAGACCCCTGTTCTTTTCTTTAGAATCGTTCGAAAGTAAGCGTAATTTCAAAAGACGGACAGACAGACAGACATCGCAAAATCAACTTAGCATTTCTCAAGGATACCGAGTACATATACATTATGGGATCTTAGAAGAATACGAAAAAAGCTTCAAGTGGAATTACAAACTTGATATACCCGAGCATTCATCACTAGTGGTGGAGGGCATAAAGAGTGAAATTTTTATATTCAACAATTTCGGAATATTAAGAAATTTTCTTCAGAAAAATAAGAAATCTTAAAAATACATTTTTTTCAAGCCACAAAAATGGTTTCTCCCTCTTTGCTGAAAAAAACTATTATTTTTCTTTGGGAACTATTCTTTCTTAAAAGCAGGGTTTTTTTGCACCCATTTCCTAATAATGAGAAAATGTTCTATACAAAATTAGAAAAAAGCAATAAAAAAAAGAAAATAATTTTCTGCGTACCCAATTCTTTATGTGAATAGAGAACTCTCCCTTTTTATAAAAATGAATTACATGCCAACCTAAATATTCTAACGCCTCACTATAACGCTATAAGGCATACTTAATAAACGAGCATCTACAACGTTGTGACTTAAATAGAAATGTTAGCTTATCTTGGTTGATAAACTCGCAAAATAGAAATGAAAATCAAGATAAACCCGCTTAATCGACCTTGAAATTGCCAATTTGCCATTACTTTTTATCAAAAGCAGCCAACTTTACTGACAAATTCAAGGTCAAAATCGGATTTTCCAATTACAAAGCGTCAACGCCGCGCTATTTGGGTTTGCTTCATAGGGCACAGCTATGCGTTGAATATATATTGTGATATTTGGATCGCGATCCATATCGATGGATCACATAAAATACTTTTTACTTTGTATTTTTACAATGTTGCCTGATTTTAATAAAAACTCAATCCCTAAAGGAGTTGGAAAGAATACCAACGAAACGTCGGATTTTATTGAGAATGAAATAAATAATCTTTTATTTACATTAAATAGATGACCTTGAAAGCCTCCATATAGAACACTATATAAACTATTTAAAGAAATCAAAAAAGGTCGATCAACAATTATAATTAAAGAAATTTTACGTTGAAAATTTGTTCTCTAAAAATTTTCTCTCTTAAAGAGTTGGCACTGTTTCCTGACAAATTGTTTATAAAAATGTATTTTTCCTTAACGTATTCTAAATTTTTTTTATTAAAAGATATATAAAAACCATATTTTTACTCTTTTCAGGTAGTGGCGGTTATAAATCATCAGATAAAGACAGGTGAGTTTGCATAAATGAAAAATAAAACTCTTCTACATGAACAACAAAATTTATTTTTATAAACAAGATTTTTTTTCTAACAGTTGGAAAATATTTGAAATATAGTTTGGTAAAGCACGATAATAAATAAAAACTTTGAGTAAGAGAGAGAGAGAGAGAGAGAGAGATGCATAAAAGTGATAGATAAAAATGGTTGGTTCAAGTTATTTAAGTTTTTAAACTCTTAGAAAAGTGACCTCAACTCCTGGCAACAGGTGTCGGTAACGAATTTAAAGTTCTGTTCTTGTTACTTTTACAAAGTTTTTGCCACAACTATTTTACATTTTTATTTATGTGAGTGTGTGTGTATGTGTATGTGTGTGGGTTTCAAGCGTGTGTTGGTTAAGTGTTGGAGTTCTGGTGTATCCTTTTTTGTCCATTTCATATTTGTTAAAAACATTTATGTTGATTTTTTTGTGCAACCATTTTTTTCTACTCATATTCTCTCATTTCATGGAGTGTTGGAAAAACAAAAAATATGTATTTTTATGATTTATGTTCGAGAAAGGTCAGGGGTAGAATAAAATGGGAGGAATAGGAGAAATATTTTAACGTTTTTCAATTTAAAATGTAGTCTTAAATAATTTAAGTTTTAATATGAGATTTAATTTATAGAGAAGTTCTAGATTTCTCTCACTCCAATATAAAGAGTCAAGTTGCCTAAATTGGTAGCAAAAGAACCTTTATACACAACAGTTTTCTCAAAAAAAAAAACTTTAGCCTGATATTTTCATTATTTTTTTAATGTTAAGACCATTTTTACTTTAAAAGCATCTAATTTCTAATCAACATTAAAACTAAACTTTCAAAGTTTGCTTTCAATAATAAAGGGGTTCAGCCCCTTTACAGTCAATTTGGCCTGTTTTCGTTACAATTTTGGCACCCAATGAAAATTTTCAAATCCCATCACTGGCGACGACATTTGTTGTGAAACAACAACAATACTGAAAAAATAGTTCTAAACTATTTTGTACTTGTTTGTTGTAGAATCAACAACAACACATACATTTTCATGTTTAAAAAGCAAAAAAAATGTATAAAAAGATGGAAAAATTCCCGATTTCTTTTTTTTTAATTATTAAGTTAAATACATAAGTTGTTAAAGTAGAATAACAACGAAACCCATATCGGGCCGTTCTGCTGATGTTTAATAATTCAGAGTTATTCTGTAAACAAAGGGGAATACATCAAGAGTGAAACATTTTTAACGGGAAAATAAATAAAAATATTTTCAGTCTCAATAACTGCCTGTTCAACGAATTCGAACGTAGACGTTGGCATAGAATTTTATATGGAAAATGTTTTTAAAACTGAGTGTTTTTATATAAATTTTCTATGCGAATGTTTTTAATAAGATTTCTGTATGGAGGGCTAAATTCCTAATTTTTATTTTTGATAAATACACTGAAATTTATTGTTAGTTTCTTTGCGCATTTCACTGGTTCCTTAGGCCAGATCATCACGAAACCTTTTCCCAAAGATTTAAGAAAAGCCAAAAATATTATACAAATAAAACTGTAACGCGAATAGGAATTATAAACACTCAAAATTCCACTTGTACCAATATCAAAGCTTAAACAAAACACCAACAATAAACATCGAGTTTATCTTTCCCTGCAATTGGTTGGCTTTTTGCCAACTCGAATTGTAATTGTAAGAGGGTAAAAAGAAAAAACCAATTGCACTCTCTCTCTCTCTCTCTCTCTGGTTCCTCGACAGATCTTTTGCAGGCCTTAAAACAATATCCCAAGCAGTGGCCTAGTGACATAATTTCGAAGGAGAGTGGGATGAAAGTGAGTTGTGTAGACTCTCAACATAAGCTGCCGCTCTAGTTAGGTTCTTTAATTCCAGCATGGTCAGTCTCTTATTTGAATTCGAGTCACTTTTTGTTTATATAGCTGCAAATGGTCAGTAGCGACGTCTGTACCTATTCGGTTTCTCACGTCCTAAAGCAAAGCGAGCCATTTGTTGGTGTTGGCTTTATAGTCTATTTTATTTTCGGATCGGTGATCTGGAGAGACCTATGTCGCTTTGAGAGTTGCCCTATTTAGGGATAATGAGCCACCTATTGCAAGATTATTTGATGTTCATATGTCCTTAAAAAAAGCGTCATTCAAGGTAACTATGCCAAATCCGTGCTTGTCCATTATACTCTCGCAACCTGTATATTCGAAGCCAATTTGTGCATTAGAGTTACCCATTAAGGGAATAATATCGCCCCTATGAGTAGCTGTGATTACAATGTCAAGATTTTCGTAGAACTCTTCTTTAACAGCTAGCTGGGATACCTCAGTCGAAGCATAACCATCATGTTTCTGGCACGTGAATGGAGTTTGATCGAGATTATACGGTCTCAACGCTCAACGCGCTTTGTTGGACATCAGAAAACCAACTCCATCACTATGGCTAGCGTCTTTTCGGAACAAAGAAAGTTGCGCCCGTTTGAGGCCGTTTCTCCAGATTCTGGATACCTCGTCTCTATAAAGCCCAGCCCATAGAAGTTATATGCTGAGCATTTTCAGCAGACTTCTGCTAGACGGGATGGTTCCAAAAGCATTCGACCGTTCTAGATGGCAATTATTATTTTTAATTTCATTCCAAGATCAACAAGAGCAATTCGGTTTGATTTTTATAAGTATTTGCAATGGTTTCGGTAATCCGTTAATTTTAAGAACATCTGATAAGTCCAAAGCATCCGAACCTACAGGCAGGCGTATACTTCTGTTGGTTCTTTGTTGGCGCCAGCAACTTTCCATGCCGCCTTAACGACCATTGGCAGTCAGAACTTAGATGGGTATAACCCCTCTGAAACCCTCCTTTCAAGGCAGCTGAGCCTTCCGCGACTGCTTATTTGATTCGCAGCTGCTCCATTATATGGGACATTCCACTATTCGCAATTCGTGGTCGGCAAAACAGCTTTCTAAAAAAAATCCTAAGTGGTTTTTCTATTCGAGAGATTTTGACTGAATTGTAATACACGTTCTTCAAGATAAAACGGAATTTGTTACGCTTTCATCAGGAAATACCTTTTTTTGACACAAAAATGTGTCTCGCTAAAACTTGAACACTTTGAAAATTTCTTTTAGAAACCTCTTTTTTAGGGCAGGATTTTTTTTTTTTTTTTTTTTTGTTATCAAATTTAACGCTTTCAGATAGTTTTTTGAATCTAATGTTTTTGTTTACCCCCATTCCGCATATACACACGTCTCTGTTTGTGTGTTCTAGTAAACAAAACGTACTCTGTAGCTGGCGCATGTTATGACTAGTTATAATTTTTTCTCTTCATATTTTTCTTCTTGATTCTTTTGTATTGTTGAACAATTACATGGTTATTTTAAATTATTTATGGAAATTTACATATTTTTTGCACCAGCTTGATTACGGACAAGCTTTTTCATGTTGGCCACATAAGCAAAAAGTAAACATGGAAGGGAAAAGGAAAAACACGGGGGGTTTGAAATTGAAAAGAAAATGCTTTAAATTTAATCTAACAATTTAAGTTGGCATAATTGAGTTTTCAAGAGATTTTTTAATGAAAACAAGATTTTTTTATTATCTTTTTCATTTCTAATTCTTTGCAGTGAAAAGGCCGATTTAAAATCTCGTTCCGATAGCACAAGTGGAGGTCCGCCTGGTGATTCGATTTATACAACCCCAGCGGGTTTTCATCATCAACAACAACAGCAACAGCAACAACAACAACAGGCTCAATCGCAAGCCAATCAACAAATGCATCCACACCATCAGCAATTGGCAGCAGCATCTGCGGCTGCTGCTGCTTCAACTGTTGCCAATAATCATCATGGACATCATGGATCCCCCGAAGCAATGAAGGTACGAATGGCTGCAATGATATTACAGCCACCCACTAGGGTCTAGCAGGCAATAACAAATATGACAACAAATACAACAACTACAACTACTAACACAACTACAACCACAACTGAGACAACGACAAGTACTAATTCAAAACAACTGACAGATACAGATACTGATTTAGGAAGTTCTTTAATGACAAATAGCAACACAAACAATAACAATAACAATAATAATAATAATGCTCCATCCCAAGTAAATCAAAATAATAAATCGGAAGCTAAAATGGATTTAAAACCCGTAACAGTTTTCGATTCAACTGACTCTAAAGATATTCTTAAGAGTGATTTGAATTTGGATTCAAGGGAAACTCCTGTTAAAAAGGATTTAGGAAACCAAAGTTTTTTAAACATAAATAGCAGCATTTCATCGGCGAATTGTAACGATAATATTGATTTAGTTAGTTTAGATATAGATAAATTAGTAGTTAATAATTTAAGTAAAAGTAAAAGTAATTTATCCATAGAAGAAGATATGGAAAAATTAATAAATCTTAATGAGAATGTAAATGTAAATAAGGAAATGCAAATTTCCGAAAACAATGGAAAGGAAACAAATAAAAATTTTATAAGTTTGGAAAACCCAGAAGAAAATTTCTCTCATAACTTAATAAAAACGTTGAACTCTAATCAGTTAGAGGTTTCGTTGGTGCAATCTTTTCTAGACTCGGAAAGTTATAAATTATTAGAAAAATTACCCATAAATAATCCTTTCTATCGATTTCATAAACAATCAAATTCTTTTCGCGAAATAAGAACGAGAAAAACGTCCTTTAACTTTTCAACAAATATACGAAAATTTAAGTCTGATACAGATTTAAGAAAAAATCATGATTCAACAGCAACAACAACATCATTTGTTAATACTAATAATTTTTTTAACAATAAAAATAATATTGTAGTTGTAGCCACGAATCCTTGTAAAAAGTATAATACAAACAACACCTTAACATTGACCAGAAATCAAAAATTAGATTTTAAATTTAGCCGCCAGCAATTCAACAAATTACAAAATCCGGCTGCAAGTCCCCAGGATTTGAGACCGAGTGTTAACTCTATAATGCTTATCAAACCCAACGATTTTAATAACAGCACCGTAATTACAAATCCCTTTTCCATATTCCATGATGATGAGAGTCATCTGACTCTGACTGTTGACAAGCGGTTAAGATGTGCCTCCTCGGCTAGCAGAAAATTTGTCAGAAAACCTCCCGGGGGTACGACCTCTTCGTCGACATCTTCAGCGGGCTCTGTTAGTTTGCAGCAGCCGAAGGCCTTTTCCAGTCAACAACAACTAAATAATTATCATTATCTCTACGGGGTTCCTATAAAGAAATTCGAACGTCAAGATTTCCCCCCAGCCGCAGAGTCCGCAGGTATAAGCCGTCATAAAAAAACAAAACTGCCCACCTCCAGTTCTTCTTCAAGTGTTTTTAAGCAAATTTCTTTAAGAAAAATGCCCAAAACAGCTTCGGCCTCTTCTTCTAATATACACGTGCCTTTGACGGGGCCTCAGCTGAAAAGACTTAAGATCACCTATCCCAATAATACTCAGCCGCTATCAGCCACATCTAATCCAGCTGTGCACAACAAGAACAACTACTTTTCCCGTTTGCAGGCCAAAACGAGACAGGGTTTGCAAAAACTCAAAGATAAATGCAAACAATTTAATAACGTCACTTCCCAGCGTAACCACTTAAGTAGACACCACAACTCCAGCTTCAAAACTATGTCTAAAGTAGAAAGTTTTCGTTTCATTAGTGATCGGGATAATATACGCAACTATGAGACCCGTTGTATGGCAGCCTACCATCAGGATCACAAACAGAAACAAGGAACTCTCTACAAGTCCTATAAATCGGAATTGGATTTGTCAAAAAACCTTAATTATCTGGAGGCTTATCTAAATCAAAATTTTGAACAACAAAACTCTGCCCAATCGGTGGGTCGCGCACAAGGACAGAAAATCCGACGGGCCTTTCATCAGGTCAGCGAAAGCTCTCACAAGCACAAGCGCTCCAATTCACACAGTTCAGCGGAGCAGGAAACTCCCAAGAAATTAAATTTTAGCAAAAACAACTATGAAAATGTACAAAGTCTACCCTTTACAAAATCGGAATCCCTTAGCAGTTCCGATTATGCATCAGTATTTTCAGCCAATTGTGGTGAGGATTGTATGGGGCATCAACGACAAAACGATAAGACTGATTTGAGCTCCCATAACCAATTGCGCTATGAACATCCCAAAATGTCTGAATTTGGATATGAAA
The DNA here is from genome assembly GCA_949318255.1 of Pollenia labialis. Classification (NCBI taxonomy): domain Eukaryota; kingdom Metazoa; phylum Arthropoda; class Insecta; order Diptera; family Polleniidae; genus Pollenia; species Pollenia labialis. The sequence continues at coordinate 15,581,249 of OX439139.1, forward strand.
GTCAAAATTTTAAGTTAAACCGGCCAAAACCTCAAGACCTGAAAGATGAGGAGCAGCAGCAGCCTATAGTAGAGGACGAAGAGGAAGTGGAGGAAAATGAGTTAGTTTTTAAGCAGGAACTAATGAAAATATGCAAAAATAAGGACAACCATTACTTTGAGGATGATTTTCATTTGGATATACCCGAAGATGATGAAGATGAATTGGCTTGTAATAACATTAGAATTCTTATAAATAATTCCGAAGATTTTGCTCGCACGCCCGAAGAGGACTGGTATATGCAGAGATCAGAAAATGCTAATTTAACCGAGGTGGCTTTCTATCAATCCCTTAATGAGCAACTGCAACAGGATCATATCTACGAGGACAGGGAGTTAAGCTACGATCCTTTTCTGAATCATGTGCAAACAGATATTTATCCTCTTAACTCGGAAACGGAAGATGAAAAACAATTAATCTCTTCATCCTCTTCATTGCAGCGTTCCAATAGATTTCCAAATTCCCTTAAATATGACTATCAAACCAATACAGATCATTTAAATGCCAAATCTTTACACCTGCAAGATTACAAAACGGCTGCAGAAAACGCTCAACTAATGCAAAGTCTATATAAAACATATCAATGTCAAGCCCAAGCTAAGAACACAACACTATCCAATTCTTCCTCCTCCACCTCGTCCATTCACCAACAGCACCAACAAGCATTAACTCAAACACCCAACAAACACAAACTCATCAATCATAGTTCTCTCAAAGCCCACACGATAACAACACCCACCTTGAATCCACAACACATACCACCACGCAGAACTTCCACTTCTTCAACAGACAACTTTGACAGTTTTATAGCAACACGCTCCTATACGCAAAAGATACCTTCCAAAAGATCCTCCTTTACGCAGTACCAACAACGTTCTCCCATACAGCCTCAAATGAATGCTCTCAATTATTATGGAGTCTCTTCTAGTAATGATACCTACAGTATACCTTTTAAACTGCAATCCTCTTCATCGTCCTCTAACCACTCCTCAAAACTTTCTAATTCCTCAAGTAACTCTACGACTTCTTCCTCCCACACCAATTCCTTATTAATACCCACCTCACACATCAGCAGTAATATGGCGTCAGCAGCGGCTGGCTCAAATAGTCCGGCAACACAAATAAATTTAACAAAATTTTACAACAATCAAAATGCCGCCTCATCATCGAATACTTCCTCCTCGACCATAACATCAAACCTAATAACGGGGACAGTGGGGCCACAGTCGTTGCTGTTTAATCATCAAGAGAAACGTGATAAATTTATTTTGGAATATGAGTGTTAGCAACTAGACTGGAGCACAAATAATATATTATTAGCTTGTCAAATGCATCGGAGGCACAAAAACATTAATTTCTTGTTACTTGTAATTTGTTAGTGCCTTTAAGACTTTACATTTCTTAATGTTTTCAACAAAACACACTTGTTTTTATTTCACTTCTCTAAACTTACTGAAGGCAAAGTACAGCTCTTTACGGCTGTTGTCCTGGTTGTCTTCATTAAAGGTGTAACATTTTTGGAAGTTATGGAAGGAATTGGTATTTTTGTTAACAAAATGAAAGGGATGAGTAAAAGGCATTTACTTTATAGGAAATGACGGTTAAAGAAACGTTTAAGATTTATGCCCGAATTATATTTCAAATCTAGTTCTGTTCTAGTTTTGATGCACGCAGAGAAAAAACATTTTTCAGTATGATTACCTTCAACAAAATCTATTTTTTAACGAAAAACCATATTGAAAAAAGTTTTTTGTTTTTGGGCGTTCGATTTTATTGCAGTTCTAGTTCTGTTCCATTTGGTTCCAGTTAAGTTCGAGCTTGGTTTTGGTTCAGTTCAAGTTTAGATTTGGTCAGTTCTAGATCAGTTCAGTTCTAGTTCAGTTCTGGTTTAGTTCTAGTTTAGTTCTGGTTCAGTTCTAGTTCAGTTCAGTTCAGTTTTGGTTCAGTTCTAGTTCAGTTGTAGTTCAGTTCTAGTTCAGTTCAGTTCTGGTTCAGTTCTAGTTCAGTTCTAATTCAGTTCTAGTTCAGTTCAGTTCAGTTTTGGTTCAGTTCTAGTTCAGTTGTAGTTCAGTTCTAGTTCAGTTCAGTTCTGGTTCAGCTCTAGTTCAGTTCTAATTCAGTTCTAGCTCAGTTCTAGTTCAGTTCTAGTTCCGTTCTAGTTCAGTTCTAGTTCAGTTCAGTTCTGGTTCAGCTCTAGTTCAGTTCTAATTCAGTTCTAGCTCAGTTCTAGTTCAGTTCTAGTTCAGTTCTAGTTCAGTTTTAGTTTAGTTCAGTTCTAGTTCAGTTCTAGTTTAGTTTTAGTTAAGTTCTGATTCAGTTCGAGCTTAAATCTATTTATGTTAAAGTTATAATTTTTTTTTTTTTTCATTTAAATATTTTTTTTTAATTTTCGTTCCTTTTTCTTTCAAATCTTTTCAGTTCTAGTTTAAGATTTATGAAAGCCTAACGACTCCATAACTTCCATTAATGATTTAACGATTTAAACTCAATGTAATTAACAAAAGTGTAAATAAGTTTTAACATAATAAATTCGAATTGGCTGAGTTACAAACTAAAAAGAAGCTTCAAAATTATAAAATAAAACTGCAGTGTGTATAAAAAACTTCTTTAGAAAAAAAAAAACAAATAAACAAATTAATTATTAGTGAATATAAATTAAAAAAAAAAAACAATTTATTTTTAATGTATAATTTTGTAAAAATTTATTAATAAATAAAATTTATTTAAATAAGTATATAATTACTAATAATAATTTAATGAAAAATTAACAAATAAAAAACATTAATGATAAATATTTAAAAAAAATTGTGAAATTTTCTGACAATAATGAGATTCAATTATAAATTTAATAATATATATTAAAAAAAATAAAAATTGTTAAAAAAGAACTATATAAATATTAAACAAATAAATAACAAAACACTAAATACAAAGATAATTATTAAAATTAATGAATATAATGAAATTGGAAAAAATTATAAATATTATTAAATTTATTATACTTATAAAGTTTAATTAACTTTAAACAATACAACAAACAAACTCAAAAGATAAAAGTTATAAAATTATACAGTTGCCCACAAAATGTAACGTCTACTGACACAAAAAAAACCGTACACACACACACACACAAATTATTGTAACTAATTGTAGAGAAAAACTAAAACTTTATAAATTTGCCAAGTTAATCAGTGTAAAAAAGAAAAAAAAATTGTTTATATGAAATAAATTTATTAATTTTTTTATATATTTTATAAAGGAAAATTATCAACTTAATTAACAAAGTGAATGTTGTTATTTTAAGTTTTAAACAAAATTTTTAATTTTACAAAAAAAAATTGTATAAATAAATGTTTATTGTTTATTAGCCCTGATAATCTTGTGAATAATCGATTAAGTTTTTTTTTTAATTTTCAAGTATTTTTGTTAATCAAATTAAATTAAATGTATTTTATAAATAATGTTGTGTAAATGATATTTGTTTTTGAACCAAAAAAAACTTGTAAGCTTCGTTCACATTAGGCAGCAACATTTTTACTGGTGTTCATAATAGAGCAACATTTAAAAAAATATGACGTTTGCAAATTTTGCCCAGAACAATGTTACGTATTTATTATTATTAGTTGGAAAATTTTGTTGAAATAAAATTATTATGAACGTCATAAACAATTTCATAGAAATTGTTGCTGAAGTAGAAGTTGACTCAACTTTTGTAACTTTAGTTATATTTTTTTTTGAAAAATGAAAGGAAATTATATGAAATACTTTGGGAAGAGATAAGATAGAAGGTAAAACGAAATTGTTGCTTTGATTGTGAACAATGCTTTAATTGTTAATTATGAAATTAATTTAAAAAAAGTTTCAGTTAAACTAAAAAGAGGCTAAAAGCCCTTAAATTAAATTTTAGCCAGTGATGGACATTTTCTCAATTTATTTATCAAAATTATGCTTTCGCAACGTCAATGACGAGTACAATGCAAAAGTTATGTCACGTTCAATATAAAAAAGATAACAAAAGGCGTGGCGCCTTGAAATTGCCAATTGCATTAAGCTGGAGGTCCACACCACGCGTTTTCGCCTCTACGCATTGTATGATTTTTATACCTTTCATGCGTTTTATGTTTCAAGTTACATGCAACTCTTTTTATGCTGCATAACTACAAGTAAAAATTATATTTCATTTGTCAAAACCAGCTGATTTGCTCGAATGCTGCTTGTGACGCTTACAAAAGTAGAAAGTAAACCTACTTTTCGCATTCAACGCCTCAATGCATCCTACGCTTTTGTGCATGTAACCTCTTAAATATAACAACACAGATTCTACTATTTTGAAAGATTTCAGTTTGCTTCTGCATTATTGCATTGATTTCTCAAACTTTTGCTGTTTATATGTATGAATGTTTATTGCTCACCACTGGTTTAATTTATTTATTTATATATTGATTTATTTATTCCATTTATTTATGCAACATCAAGCCTTAAGCCTGGTACTCTGTTCAACATTTCACGAGAAATGCTGTCAAAACGCATATGAAAAAATATTGTGCGGTATATCTATGAAATTATGTTGATAGAGTTGTACACTGTTCTGTTTGTAAAAAAATTCCGAAATGTTTCTGGCAACATTTATTTACAACTACGAAATAATGTGAGCTGCACTTATTTCACGTGGAATTTTAAGCAAAAAAGTATGAACTGATTATTAAATAAGAAACAAAAAATTCAAATAACAAAACCGGTAACAGTTTTTACCCATATTTAATTTCTTTTTTATTTAATTTTTTATTTTTAGTTAAATACATGTGGGGTATATTTACATACGCAAAACAATGTCGCATACTTTGCAGGAATAAAAATGTCAAACTGTAAAACTCGCATAAAATGTAATATTAATACATGTCAAAATTTTCATGTGAAATATTTAATGTTGCTCAACATTTTTCACAAATTTGAACAGAGTACTAGGCTTTAAAAGCAAACTTTTTGCTTAATTTCATTTAAGCTCTGTCTTTCTTTACTAAAATTTTAATATGCCATACACTTGTACTGCTAATGCAGCTGCTTCTGCCTTAGGAACATTCGTTAACGATAGAACATTAAATTGAAACTTTAATATATAGGCTCAGAGTTTTTCAATTTGCTTTTCAAAAAACCTTTCTGTACAGCTTGTTTTTATTTAACAAGCTTTTGCCTGAAATGCTTTCCAGGTTAACTTTTTTTAAAACGTTTAAAAACAATTTTCAACAAGCTTTTTCTTTGTATTTTTCTAATCTCTTTTCTCCGAAGATTTTTTAAATTAAGCTTTTAAGGAAAACTTCCATAAAACTTTTCTTTTTTCCAGAATAAAATCTCTAGAAGCTTCTTAGTAACCCTTCTTCGCAACAATTTCGTTTTCATTTGTGTTATTTTCTAAAAGTATTTCAGTTAGCCCGCTGTAATGCTTTTTTAGATTTTCCAAACAAGATTTTTGAAAAAGCATTTTTAATGAGCTTTTCAAAAAATTTCTAATTAGAGTTTTGCAAAGCATTTTAATAAATTTCCTACAAAAGCTTTTATTTTACCTTCCTGTAAGATCTTTTAATTATGTTTATGTAAAGCTTTATAAAACTACAGTAAAAGCTCCCGCAGGCAGGCACCTGCCTTTGGCTCAATTTTGTTCACTGACGGGAGGTGTCCATCAACGGGTTCGGTAGTTTTAAAGTGTGCGGAAGAAACTTAAAAAGCCATAGGGTTTTGAAAGTCATCTGCATCTGTGAGCTTTTGGCCTGCAAGAATTGTTCACTGTTTTTGTTAGGCTTTAAAATTTTTTAAGCTTTTTATCTTGTGCATCCATATAAGACTTTATTTTTATTTATTATGTTAGCTTTATAATCAAGACTTTCGTAAAATCTGTTGTTTTAAAGCTACAGAAGAACTTTCCGCTTATTAAGCTTTTCAGATAATCTTTATATTAAGCTTTTCATATGATCAGTATGCTATAAATTATGCTTTAAAAAACAACCTACAGTTCACTTATTTAAATTATCTTTTTTACAGTTTTAAAAAAGCTTTCTTGAATGCTGTTTAAATAAACATTTCTTATGTTTTTTTTTAAATAAGTGTCATCTAATTCAATGTAAAGATTGATCCCTTTTTAAACTTTTGCCGTTTCAGAAAGATTTCTCTTTTGCAGTACATGTGTATGGGCAACCTAAGTTACCAGTTTTTTTTTTATAAAAATCCAATAGAATACCAAATTATACAAAATATATTTTAAATTGAAGTCTCTGTTAAATTTTTTATTACTTTAAAGTTTTACTTAACAAATAAAAAAGCTATGGCTACAATGTAAATTTCCTTTTTTTTATTATTATTATTTTCTGAAAAAGCACAATTTACTTACTTAAAATAAATGCATTTTGCATTAATAATGCAAATGCGGCATTGAATACAAAATATTGTTGTTGAGAGTGCTTCAAAAAAAAAAAGAATCCAAATAAAGGCCGAAATTATGGCTCTGCTATATACGACAATGGGAAAACATATGTAAACACATAATCGTTATTAAATATTTAAATATATGTACATAATAAAACATATGTACATATTGAATGCAGTAATATGTATGCATATACAATATACTATGCATACATGTTACATGTTGTCGATTTTTTTTATACAAACACGTATAAATTTCGGGCTTTAAATCGGTTTGTAGATGGCCCTATTTATGTACGTGTTAATATGCATGTGCAACTATATGTTGCATGTATTAATGTAAAAAATATCTGGTTACACATCATCTTTTCGCCACATTCAAATGTCTGTCTGCACACGCCACAATTGGATACAAAAGAAAGGAATAAAGTGAAAGAAAATCGAAAATATTAAAAAAAAATACTTGCATGTGCAAGTACGAATGAAAACTTATTTATCACGACTTTTTACCGCAATGGCACATACAAAGTTTATATAACAACGTCTTCACGATAAAACAGTGGCTACACTAGGACTTTACAAGCTTTAAAGCGTTTAAGGTGAAGTTAAGAAATAAAAAATATCTTTCTACCAAACCCTTGTTTAGGCAATAGGCTTCAAGCTTTATTATTAAAAGAAGGAAATAATTCCCAGTTTCTGTTTTTTTTTAAGTTAATAATAATTTTTTCAAATAAGTATCCCGTTGAACTTTTTGTTGATCTTACTAAATATCTTAAAACAAGCCTTTAAAAATAAGCTTTTGTAAAAAAACTGTTTGTTAAAAAATATTATGTGATCTTTTTGAAAAATTTAAAAAAACGTTTAAATAAGCATTCCGTTAATAAGATTTTTTAAAAACTTTTTAAATATGTTATAAGCTTTAGAAAAAGCTATTCAATCAAGCCTGCTAAATGTGCTTTTTTTAAATACTTTCCAAAGTGCTTGAAAATAAGCTTTTTCTCAAATTTTCTGTCAAGATTCTAAAATGGAATTTCTAAATATACTTTTGTAAATAGAAATATTTAATATCGCTTTCAAAACAATTACGTCCAACCATCAGCAGAATATGTGAGCTTTTAAAAAGAGATTTGCGCTTTCACACTGAAGAGTGCACTTGCTACTTACTTTGCAAAGGAACAACGAAAAAACTAATAAGAGCTTTCATTGCGTTTAACGCATATACAAATACCAAAGTATGTGCGTTTAGACGTAGCTATTTTTAAATATGCCTTTTGCAAAACTTTCTTTATAAACCTTAATAAAAAGCTATTAATTAAATCTTTCTTAAAAGTTTTTTCTTAAATTTTGACCAAAAACATTTTTAAAAACTTTGCAGAAAGCTATTACTGAAGGTATTTTAAAAAGCTTTAATAAAAATTTATAAAAAAAAACAATTAATAAAGACTTTACAAAAATCTTTTATTTAAAGCTTTACAAAAAGCTTTTATTTAAGGCTTTACAAAAACTTTTTTTAAAAGCATTCCACAAAGCTTACAGCTTTTTTAAGCTTTAGGAATTTTTATTTTTTTTTTTAACACCTTCAAATTATATAAAAAAAAATAGAACTTTAGGGATCCACTGTTTTTCTTAATCATAAGCATTTTGTTTAAAAAGACTGCAAACGCGTGAATAAACTCACATACTCAAGCAATTATGTTCCAAGTAGTTTATAACATTTGTGGTTGTACCCTTTTATACATACATACGAACTATCTTGAAAAAAAACTTCCTTGCGAAATGCTCTTCTTCGTTCTTTGTTTGCTGCCTGAGAATAATCATCATTGGTTATTTTCAAGTATTCATTGGTTTTTGGGGCCAACAAATGAATGAGAAAATGTAACACGAACAAAATATACAATTGTATGAGAAAATTAAAGCATACTTTATGGCTGGTAAATTTTTATTTATTTGCAAAATGTTGGTTTTATATGGTTGAAAACTGCAACTTTAAATGCAAATATGGTTTGTGTGTGTGAGAGTAATTTATTTTGTATTATTTAAAATTTTTACATTCACATTTTTCCACTTAATTTACAATCAGACACGATGTCGTTAATTTACCATATAATAATTGTTAATGTTGGCAAATATGAGTAACACGTGTATTACACAACTTGAGCAAATATTGTTTGCTTATTGGAAAGGAAAGTTTTGTTGAGCAGTGTTGAGTACACAAAATTTTGTATTTAAATTTAATTAAACCCCATAAAAGGCAGTTTTTATGGTTTTTTACTCAGTAATCAAACCTTAACATATGCTTTAGTATTTTCGTAATTAAAACTTTTAAAAGTATACAAAAAAATATAATCTTTAACGTCTCAACATATGCTTTTGGCTTGTTTGTTTATTATTATACAAAATCGCATTAATATTTGCTCATTAAAACTCAATAACAATTTTTATCTGTTTTTCAGCAGAATTTTTTTTTTTTTTTTTTGTTAAAACTTTAACATAAAAAAAATTGTAAAAAGATAAACATAACAACTGAAAACAATATTTTCCATTTAAGTAATGTATTTTTTTGCTTGCTTACCATTTAATATTGTTTGATTAAAACATTTACAATTCTGTTTACATGAATTCAAATGATTTTTATCTTAAAATATCGTCATGTTCGTCATCGTGTAATTTGTACAATAAAAATATTAAAAAAAAAAAACCATAAAGGCTTTTTATATCAATAACAATATTATAATTTTTCCAAATATTAATGAAAGCCAGAGCACATCATTATTTTGCTTACATAAAATGCGATATTACTGTCACTGGCAAACATGATTTCCATTAATAATTATGCAGCTGGAAAATAATTGAATTTCACCCACCCCCACCCCCCAACAAATTTTCATTCTAGTTGTTTGCCTTCATTTATTATTTAACAAGTTTATGTTTCTCTAAAGATAAAATGTACAATGTCATTTTTTAACTGAATGTTGGCTAAAAATTACAACATGTTTTTTGTAAAAATAAAAAATAGTTTTTAACAATAATGCAAAAAAAAGCCAGCAATAAACAATCTCTTTTAAACACATTCGTACAAAAAAAGCAATAAAGTTTTCATAAATTAACATTGAATATCAATTTTAATTACTAAAGTTATAAAAAAATTTAAAATAATGCTATTAACTGTCCCTAAAATATGTAATTAGCTTTATTTTATATACAACCCTTTAACTATGCTAAAGTTTTTTAATGTGGGACATATAACTACGATGTAGCAAATTTGTTTTATTTTAATATCTTCATAGACAAAAAAAAAAAGAAAAAATGTTTTTCTTCTAACAGTTCCGAAAGCTCAATGCAAAGCTTATCTTCTAAAGTTACTCTAAAATATGCTTCAGTTTAAAATCTAAGGTAAACAAGTACAACGACAAGTGTAAAAGATAATTACTTTTCAAAAGCTTTTCTAAAATTTGTTAAAGCACTCAGTCAACTTTCGTAAAAAGCTTTTAAGAATCCTTGGAAAAATTACGTACACTCCATTTTTAAGAGACAGCTTTCTCAAAGGTGTTTTCGAAAATGTCACGAATAAGTTCAACATACTTTGAATATTCTTGAAAACAAAAAAAAAATAATGAATTCTCTTTTAAATATTTAAAAAAATACTTTGAAAAAGTCCTAGACAAAATTTTTAAAAGCTCTTCTAAACAAATAAGAAAATTAGTCAATAAATTTATTTGGAAGTTGAAAAGACTTTTGGGATTAGTTTTATTAAAATGTATTCTCAGGAGTTTTTTTGAAACCTTATCATATATTGTTTTTAAATTGGTTTTGAAGATCAAAAGCTTTTCAAAAAGGCACTTAGCAAAAAAATATTTTTGTAATTTTAATCTTTTTAATGAAGTATTCCTCAAAAATTTTCTATAAAACTACAAAGAAATAAAAAGATGTCCATCAAGCTTTTTTCGAAATACTTTTTCTAAGAAGCACTGCTTTTTTTAATCCGAACTTATAAAACGCATTCTCTATTAAAGCTTTCGATATTTTTTGAGTTACTAAAAGCTTTTAATTCAAAATGTTTTTCATTAAATTTTATTAAATATTTTTAAAGAAATTTTTAAAAAAAGTAAATAAAAAAAAGGTTTTTAAATAACTTTTATTGATATTTTTTATAACAAGCTTGAAATTTAGTTTATGTAAAGGCATTTTGTGTGCAAATTGTGCTGAACTGATTTTTTTCTCTACAAAAGCTTCTTGTTAAGCTTTCTAGAAAACATCACAAAGAAGATACATATGTACTTAAATATATAGGAAATGTTTATTAAAAGTTTTAAGAAACCTTTAAAATTAATTTTTTATAAAACAAGATTTTAATTCAGCTTATGGAAAAGATTTATAATAAACCTTTGGTAAAGCTTTAGGAAGAAAAATTGTTTTAAGAACTTTCATTTAAAATAAAAGTTCTATTTATCAACTTTAACAAAAACTTTTTTACAAGCTTTTAAGAAAGACATTTAAAATTTTTTAAAGGCTTAAGTTATTTTTAAATTTTTTTTGTATGAAGTAAATTTCGAGCTTCTGAAAAAAGAAATTGTTTACACTATGCTTAAAAAAATGCTTTATTAAAAGCTCAACATTATAAAACTCGTGTTTTAGAGATTATTCACTGGATTTTATTTTAAGTTACTTTTAAGTGAAAAAGCTTTTCTTTTAAAAGAGATTAAGGCTTAGATTAAAAACCAAATCCGAAATGCTGCTATTTATTTAAATAAACCAATACAAATAATTAACTAATTATAATACTTTTACAGGACTTTCAGACCAAATAATACTTAATACAAGTTTAAGGACTTTGAGACCAAATAAGTTTGTTGTTAAAAACTTAATAATTGTGTTTAAGTACTAAAAATATTTATTTTGTTTCAAATTTAATTTAAAAAGAATTTTTAGGACTTCTTTTTTAAACCCGAAAATACTCAGACAAAGACAACAATTTTGTTTCCAAAAAAAAACGAGACAAGTAGTCAAGAGACGTTTGTAGTTTTTAAAGCAAAATGAATTAAGACTTAAATTTAAACTATTTTGTGTTTAATACGTTTTAGAAAAAAAAACTATAAATAAATTAATTTTAGCTTTATGTTTTCGAATTTTTTTTTTTATTTTTTAAGTATTTTATTAAAAAAATTATTTAATAATTTTTTTTTTTTATTATTTCCATTTTATTTTTATGTAATTATTATTTTAATATTTCCTGTTTTTAATCTGTTTAAAAGAAATTGTTAAATTTTCACGCATTTTGTGCATTTTCGATACGAGAAGTTTCTTTTCCCTGTTTTTTTTTCTTTTCTTTTCTTTGTAAATTATCTCATTTGTTTTTTAGGAACTTTTCCAAAAGCCCTGTTTTTTTCAGTGTACGTTTTTAATGGTTTTGTTGTCTTGAAAATTTAACAAAAAAAAAAAAGAACGTTAAACCAAGTTATGAAATGAAATTGTTTGAAATCCATGAATTTTTTTATCTGAATGATCTTATATTTTTTTAATATACAAAGACAAAGTACATTTTTTTCTTAATTTTTATATATACAAAACTAAAAACTCCCTGATATATATAAAAACCCTCCACTACTAAAAAAAAACAATTCTAATTATGTCTATAAATAAAAGTATAATTTACAAGAAAAAAAATACGATTGTTAGATGTGTTGTGTAAAATATTTATTATTATAATTTTTCAAAATTTATTTTATTTGTTTAATAAAACGAAAACTAATTAATATTGGTTATGTAAGTGTTTAAAATACCAAATACAAAAACATATTGTAGGAGTTTGAACTATAAATCTTAATTAGTTAACAAAAAAAAATTCCTTAAAACCTTTTTATTTGATGGAAATGTATGAACATTGTTTAGTTTTCTTTCTTAATTGAACATAATTTTAAGCAACAGTGTCGCATTGCATTGATTTGTTTGTAAAAAGAATGAAAAAATTGCATTTTTAGCGATTCTTAAAACAACAACAAATCCTAAAAGCATGCTTTGGAATTTATTTCCTAAGCTGTCTTAAAGTATGCAACAGTTTTTTGCATAGTGTTTATGATCAAATTTAATGGCACTTTAAGGTTTTTAAGTTTATTTCTATAAAAAAAAATTATGTTTATATTCTAACATTTCATTTTCTCAAATACGGGGGACGTTTGATAAGTGCTTGGCCTGAAAAAACTAAGTGTTTTTATTTTTAAATTATATAAATAAATATTCTTTCTTAATTATTTTGATTAAGTATTTATTTCCATGAAAATAAACCTAAAAGTATGCTTTAGCTTTTAAAATCCTAAGGCAGCCTAAAAATATGCAATTGTTTTTGCATAGTTTTGTGCCCTGGGTAAATAGCACTTAAATGTTTTTAAATTATTATTTTCCAGTTAATGTTATATTAATTTTTATTTTTAAGAAAATCTCAAATGCGAGTATCGTTTGATAAGTGCTTGGCCTGAAAAATATGATATCGTTAAATTAGAATTTTTAATTTCCTCTAAAAGGACTAACAGTTTCTTTGTTTTTTATAGTAATATGTATTTATTTAAAACTTCCAAAAGTTCTCTTTATTATTTCTGTAATTGTTTGCTAATTTCTAACTTAAAAGAAATCTTGCCCCCTTTATACTTTTTATTCATTTTGTTAAATAAGAAAGCCGTTTAAAAAAATTTTAATCTTAAAGAAATTTAATTTATTACATACATATTTTTTCATGTTTTTACTATAAAAACATTTTTTTATTTCTACTTATAAAGTTAACTTTGTTTTGATACGAGGGTCGGATGATAAGTATTTGGCCTTAATTAATACAGCAAATTTCAATATTTTTTTATAACATTTAAATATATATTTTTAAATCGATTTTCATGGATTAATGGCGTTATGTGTTAAAGAAATAATATTTTGAAATTATTTTTAAGTTTTCTTCCTTTTTTTTGTTTCTTCTACAATTTTACCTTATTCTTGTAATTAAGTGAGAAATGAGGGCCATTTGATAAGGTATTGGGCCTAGCATTTAGAAGTTAAGCCATTATTATTTCCATTATAACTTTTTAGTGTCTTACTTTTATTCATTTTATTTAAGTTTTGTATATACGACGGTCATGAAAAAATTTGTGTTAATGAATTTTTGTACCAGCACCACTTTATAAGTTATTGATATTATTTAATATGAAAATAAAACGAAAATTTTTTTTAAGCCAAAACAAAAATTCTCAGAACTAAATTTATTTTAAGTAAAATTTAAAATATCTATAAAATGGACTTATAAGAAGACACTCGTATTGAAATTAACAAGGCTTTTAACGACATAAATTCCAAAACGAAGATAAAATCTTCAATTTAATGAGATGTGGGATTTCTAATCATGCCTACCTACACCTTTCCTTATTCCCCTGACAGACATAGGATTTGTATACTATAATAGCATAGTATACTGCATGTGTGTCAACCTTAACTACAATTAAACCACGAAAAAAGTGTTACATATATTGCGGGTTTTTGTACTACCAAAATATACGTAGTATAAATGAGGTATCTTATTAAACAGCTGTGTTCAGTAAGAATTGTAGTATGCATACCATGGTATGTAAACTATATATCTGTCAGGGATATTAGACACCAATATTTAGTGTTAACAAGTTGAAATAGGTACCCACGTTTCGCTAGGTAATTCTATTGTTTTTCAACGGCAAGACAAAAATGTGTATGCAAAATTTAACGATCATTGCTTCTTGCATTTTATGCAGAAAGGAGTCAATATTCACCTTCAATGACATCACCATGTAAAATTCGCCACTTGCCACAAAGCTTGTGAGGTAGATTGTGGTGGGACTAGCGATAGTTCCTAAACAGCTAGTCTGCTTTACCACTGGGACCCTCTCCACCTGTGCTAGTGTGGGTGTAAATAGAAAAGCCATCTGTTTACCGAATTTCAAAATATTTTTGTTTGATTTGCTGCGTAAGCACTTGCAAGCATTTAAAAAAAAATTAACATGTATCAAAATATGCAAAATATTAAAAAATGTTGCACAAATGCTTTTTTTTACTACAATGTGCACAAATAAGATGCAAAGGGTAAAATATGCAAAATTATGCACTTACAAATCAATGGAAAAATTTATAAAAAGCCTTTATTGCGATTGCATATAACGGGTTTCCTGATTATAACAGTTAAAATTTTCGTCCGATTACGAAATATTTTGCTGTTGGAAATATAACTGCATAACCATATAACCTAATAATCCGCCATTCGTGAACACTCAAATGAAAAGTTCATTTTTTTAACAAAATTGTCTGCTTAAAAATTAAATTTTTCTTAGTTCTGTTTAAAATGTTTAAAAGTCAACTTTAATTTTATATCATTTTTTAATTGCGGCCGGCATATTAATATTTTTTTTATGAAATCTTAATATTTATTTGATCTCAAAGCCAAAGCCAATTACTTATCAAACGGCCCCCTTTAAAATTTTTTTTTTCTTGTTTTTCCAATTTAATTTTTTTGTTTTTCATTTCCAAACATTAATTTTTCTTTCAAAAAAAATTTTGTACAAAGGCATTTTGTTATGCATTGAACTGAAAAGTCATCATCTACATGTAAAAATTTATTACCTTACAAATTTTTTTTTAAACCCATAAAAAGTGTAAATTTTTTTAATATTTCTGTTAAATTTAATTTTTTTGTTTTTAACTTTAATATTGTGTCTTGTCTAATGAGGGGCGTAACGTGAATATATGGCATGTTTGAAAGCAGTGTGTTGTTTTATTTAAAAAAAAAATAATTCATTTAATATTTGAATTAGTTTTTGTATAAAGAGTATTTAAATTAATGATTTTTTTTTTTTTTAAATTTTATTTTCACAAAAAATTCAAGTACGTACTTTTGCATTAAACAAAAAAAAACTTAGTTGTTATAAAATTTTAGTTATTTTTTAAATATTTTTATAAACTATTCGTTACTAAATTTAGTTTTTTTTTTTTTAAATGTTAACAAATTTGCTAGATACATTTTTTATTTATTAAATTATACTGAAGTATTACAAAAATTAAATACTTTGTGAAATTTTTAAAATATTTAGAGTTTTGTTGTTCTAAAGAAAAAAAAATTGTTAGTACAAAAAAATCAAAAAACAGTGGGTCAAATGAAAATACAATATTCTAAAAAAAATTTGTGGAAATTTTTAGTGTTAACCGCTTTTTTTCTAATAAATACTATAAAAATTAAACCAATAATGTTTTATTATAAAAACATTTTTTCGACTGTTCTTCATTTGAGTAAAATTTCAACATAAAAAGCTTTTTCGTAATAGTCCCTTAACAAAAAACAAAGAAAAATTCCCACATTCTTTTTAACATCAGTAGTAAATGCAAAATTAAGTCTATAATCAGGCTCGAGGTCTGTGCTATAATATTTTATTTTATTTATTTATCAATTTATCAATAATGTTTTTAAAAATTTTAGTTTTTAATAATTTAGTATATTTTTTTATAATAAAAATTTAAATAATATCAAAGTAATTTTTGGGAATAAAAAATGTTTAATTAATAAGATTTTTTTGTCGTGCTTAATTCCCAATTTTTATTTTTGATAAATACACTAAAATTTATTGTTGGATTGTTGAATATGCCACATCATTATCAAAAATAAAAATTGGGATTGAAGCACCACAGACAAAATCGTATTAAGTTAAATTTTTGTATTCCCAAAAATTTCTTTTATATTAAATTTTCAAGTGCACGGCATACAAAACTGAACTGACAAACTGCTTTATTTTGATTTTATTGCGAAAACAAAAAAGCGATTTGTATTTGTTCTTATTTTGATTTTTCTAAACCCACTTAAATATTTTGAAATTTTCATTTTTTACCTCAATTTATGTATGTATTTTCAATATGTCCCACTGTTTTATATATACATATATATTGCATATCAGTTACGTTTGATCTTTGGAAAAAAGACATTAAGTTAGAATGTAATCAAAATTTTCTATTACAAAATATATATACAAATATTTTTCCTTTAACTTTAAATCAAACAAAACTAAAAGTATAAAAGTCAATAAAGTTAGTAGTTTAGATTTATAAGCGAACATTTCAACAACCAAAAACAACAAAGAGAACAATAAATATTACAGCAAAATCAACTAAACCAATTCTAGTGCAAGCCAAAACATTTGAAAACTTTTACACAAACACATAAAAGAAATGAAAAGAAAGCAACAACAGCAGATAATAACCCAGTTGGCCAGATTTTCGTTGGCAACATCGTCGTAGATAATGAACGCACGATTTGTTTCGTATTGTTTAGATATTCTAAAAGATAATTTAGAGGAAATTGTCATGTACGACAGCGTCTTGTTCGGTGTCCTCTATAAAACTTTATGAATGACGGGATGCACGGCACTGTCTTCTTAATTGTCCTTATCAAAATCTATGCGGGATACTATAAATGAAATTGTCTTAGGAGTTGTCTTCTACTAAACTCCATGTGGGAGAAAACTAATTAACTAGTTTTTAAGCAACGAGTTTACAATTGCGGTACAATAACGATAGGAAAATATTTATTGACGTGAGAGAAATTGAAGGTGATGGAGTGCTTTTGCATGGGTTTTCATAAAGAAAGAAAAAAGATGTAGGAATAATACTTCGGCGAGTTCAAAATGCATGCTTAAAATAAAGAATTAACTAATTAGGCCTTAAAAATATCTATAAACATATATAAAATTGTAACGTTACTGACTTACTGATTTGTTATAGTACAGCCTAAACGCCGAAGCTTACATTTCTCTTGCCAAATCGATCCACTAAGATGGGATATGCGGAAATTCAAATAGGTGATAAAAAAGGCTAAAAACCTCATGTCTCCTTAATTAAAAGAGATTTCAAAAAATGTAATACATATCGTTATTCATTAAATAGTAAACGGGAAAAACCTATATTTTGAAACTTTTTTTTGTCACTCCAACTATCTTTAAGGCATAGATTTTTACACATTTTTCTCCAGTCATGGGGCATACGTATTAAATTATGGGCTCCCACTCTAATATTGCAATTATTGATACTTTAATGGTTAGAAAAAAGTACCATACAATTAAATTTTATTATTTTACTTTTCAGCTCAACATACGCTGCTTTTGAATTTTCTATAATAATGAACCAAGAAACATAAAATTATAGGTGCAGGGTACTGAATGAATGAGAACCTAGAGCATTGAAAACGTTGGCACTTTTTTGATAAAACTTAGAAACATAAGCTTTGGCATAAAAATATACCCACGAAGGGAGACGCTAAAGCATACAGTCGTTGATGACAAATTAGCCGGCATTATCGTTTATGTAATTTTTTAAATCGAATGATCGACAAGAAGAGCGAGTTTGTCCTGCTGTCTGTAATGCACGCATTTGACGTTACTTGTTCCGAAATGTCGTTGATGATTTCTTCTGGCTGTCTCTAGGCTTGCCAGCCGGCTTTGCTCGTCAAGTATCAAGAAAAAATATGCTTTGTCAAGATTTTTTAAAGACCAACCAAAAAACTCGTTCTTGTTTTAAAAAATTTGGTTATAGTTTCCCTTGAAAAAAGCTGTGGTAAAAGCAAACAAATATTTCATCTTTTTTTTAGCGTACGTATTTATTTCAAAATCTATAAAAAAAAAACTAAGTTTTGTTCATTCCACACAAATAATTTGACAACAATGATTTAAAACAGAAGCCCGTATTAGTATTTGTATGAATTTCCCCCTATAATCAACACCAATTATTAAAACCAGCAGTCAACGTAGAACCGCCATTTCTTCCAATTCTTTATTTTTCATGGGCCAAAAAAACTGTTGCTTTTACTTCTGATTCACTAAATGTAATCCAACTCAAAAAGCGGAAAGTTGTACACAAAATTTTTGTTTTTTGTTCGATATTTTTTGCTTTCCACTGCAGTTTTTTTAAGCCCTGATTAAAAATGTAAAAAAGCTGACTCAAAAAAAGTCGTACAGAAATTTCTGGTGTAAAACAGGAGTTCATTTGCTCTTATTTTTTTTTTTTTTATTTAATCTGGTTTTCAGTGTTTTTATACAGCAGTTTATTAAAGGAAGTTTTTCATTGTAAAGAATTCTTTTTAAAATAAAATTTTTTTTAGTAAATGGCAAGAATTTTTCAAATCTGCCAAGCAAAGCTGTTCCTCACATGTTTTTTAGAAATGAATGTTGTCATGCATCCGTTTTGAAGAATGTCTTACAGACGTAGCCAACTGGGTAAAATAAAAAACCCATCAACAACATTACACAAAAAACCAACACTACTAACAACCTTACACTCTAACCTAAACACTCACACCACCTTCTCCCCCAAACTCTCTAGAAAATTAATATTATAACTGGATTTTTCTTGTTTCTCACTAACTCACTCACTCACACTCTCTTTGATTAGCATTTAAAATGCCTCTGTTTTGTTTACATTTTTCAACCGTAATTACTTTTTCTATGCATTTTGTTTGTGTAGGAGTTTAAGTACGAGTACAATATATTTTGTAAACAAACAAATACACAAACCAAATCAAACATTTATTTTGTTTGCAAAAATAACCACTACACACCCCAACATAAGTAAACAAACCCTTTTTATTAACATCTGTTTGCATGAGTAAAAACATACAGACATACAAGCATATGTTCGACATTCATAGCGGCAGATCAAAATATTCCCATTATGTTTAGTAAAATATTTAAGTGCAGCCAAGAACCATTATTGTAAAATGTAATTTATAGACATTTCCGTTGAAAAAAAACAACGTATTTCTTTAAATGAACACACTTTTTCTATTGTTTAGTTTATAATCACTGACATGTATTTAAATGTATAACTTCCGGTTAGTTATTTGTTTTTTTTTTATATATATTCTTGATTATTTATACATACATATAAAACAACCGCAAATAAATAGTTTAATACATATTTAAAATGTTTTTAAGGGTATTTAGGGAAGGTATTAAGGAGAAAGTTTGATTTTAAAAAAGACTATAATGCTTTAAATAGTTGCAATTTCATAGAAAAAATTTATAGATAAAACTTGCATTTATGGTAATTTCTTCTAACGTTTACCTTAAAAACGAATTTAATAATTACAAATTTTAAAAATTGTATAATTGTATATCTATATAAAAATTAAATTATTATACTAAATGCAGTATAATGTACAAAAAACTTATAATTTGGTATAAAAAAAGTAACTTTTGTTATCTAAAGAGTGGTCCAGTCAAAACGCACGATGTTAATTGTAAATAAGACTAAAAGTTTTCAGAGAATTATGTTAATATTTTTTATTATGATAGAAGGATCTATGACAATTATGTGTGAACAAAATATCGGCTAATTGCTCGCCACGTCGACCTCTACGTGATTTATTTATATAATGACTCTGAGACATATTTAATTGAGGTTTAATGTCGTTAATGTGCCGAATTATGTCATATTTTAGCTTATGAAATGTTCGTGGCTTATTGACGTTCACTTATTCTTTTAAATACCCATTAAGAAAGAATTCCAACGGTATCAAATCACATGATCGTGGCGGCCAATTAACATTGCCACGACGTGAGAAAACACGACCATTGAGTTTTTCGCGTTTCGTTAGCTGTGTGGCAAGAGGCACCATTCTGTTTGAACCACATATCGTCCAGGTCCATTTCCTCAATTTCATTCACCGCTAATGCGGGTACACACACTGCAATGCATTTACGCAATCAAGCAAATGAAATTCAGTTTCATTAATTTTTCATTCATTCCAGATTGCATCAACATCAAAACGCTTTGATATTTTGAGGTTGCATTGAAACAGATTGCATGTAGATTGCACTGTCTGTACCCAGCATAACTGCTAGGCCGAACTAATTTTCGAAGAGGTGCGGCCTGATTAAGCCGCCAGCGTCGGGCTTTATTGTTGGGCCACCCTTAAATAACTTTTTTTGAACAATTAAAATTTTTTCCATTTTTTTTTTTTTTTTTTTTTTTTTGAAAAAGGTTGCTTTTAAATAAAATCATTTCTTAAATAATTTTTTTCTATTTTCTTTGATTTTTTTTTTTACAAAAAAAAATATATTTCTTCTTAAATAATTTATCGACCTTAAGGTTACGTTTCATGAAAAACTACTTAAAAAGGTTTAAGGGTTTTCTTTTTGGCACAACGTAAAAAAAATTTTTTTTAATGAATTTAGCAATGAGTTTAATCATTTTTTTTAATTGTTAACCCACATTTCTCATATAATTACAAATTTATTTTAGCACTTTTTTATTTTCAGCAAAAATTTTGATTCATTTCCTTCAATTTATTTAATTAAACCTAATTTTATTTTCTATTAAAAAAAATGCAAAATGCGTACAAATTTAACAATTTAATTTTTCTGTCTTCTTTTAAAATAAAATTTAAAAAAAAAACTTCCTTTCCACCCAAATTAACAAATTTGTTTAAAATATTTTTTTAATGTTTTAAGTTGACCATTTATTTTTAATATAATTTTGTCCTGATTACTGTTTGTGTGTGTATGTGTGTATTTAAAAACTGAAAAATCGTTTTGTGTAAAACTATTTATTTAATTAATTTTAATTTTCTATTAATTACACATTTTTACCCAAAACGAGCAAAACTTCTAGAAAGATGAAAAAACGAAAAAAAAGAGCGTCATAATGAACAAAAATATTAAAAACTAATTTATTTAAATTTCAATGTACGAGTATGTATTTGTATTTATTATAATGATGACGATTACATTTATTATCGTATTTTTTCGTTTTAATTTGTTAAACATTTAATTTTCCATTATTTTTTTTTTCTTTTTTTTTTATCTATATAAACGTTACAAAAAAAATATTATAAGCATTTGCATATGGAACTGGTTAATGAAATGCATTTAGGTTTAATGTAAAATTTAATTAAAATTATTTGTTTATGAAGCCAAAAAAAATATTAACGAAAAATTTTAATCCTAAACTAAATCTAAACACATATAAATACACAGACACATTTAATTTTTGTTTTTAATTTTAATATTTTTATGTTTTTATAATGACAATTAATTGGTTTAAAGAATGAAAAATAAAACGTCTAAAAAATCGAAAACGCAAGTATTTGGAAGTTGTTTTTAATACACGTTTAATCAAATTTTTGTTATAAAATTCTGTTTAATAGAAAAATATTTGTCATAAAACTCTTTTATTACTGAAATCTTCTTAAAAAACGACGTTTAAAATTCTTGCGCTTTGCGTTTCCGATTTCCAGCATGCCCCTAAATATTTTAAACGTTTTTTAATAAAAAGGGTAAGCTTAACGATCATACTCAATCTAGTTTAAAAAAAATCATGAAAATGTCTATTATTTTTTTTACAAAGTTTCTTATTTTAATTTGGGTATACAAACCCCCAAATCTTATGATTTAAATTTATTTCAGAACACAGTAATGTCTGATTTTTTTCATACATTCGTTGCAACTGAAAACTACCAGACCTTATAGAAAACAAAACCTTTCTCAGCTGTCAAAGAAACCTAACTCTATGAATGTGTTAGTCCCCTTTTACAATGTGAAAAATCAAACGCAGACAGATGAAGTTTATCGGCGAGGTGTTTAAGAGTTAGAGTGTGTAATACACGACTATCTGTGGTAGACATTTTTTGTCACATTTTCACATGAATGTCATTTTGTTATCAATGCCTGCTTAATGTTCATCTCCGCCAATAGCGAAAAAGAACGAAAAATGGAAAAGAATAATTTCTGTCTGCCTATTAATGTTTGTGAAAGGTCAAGAAGGCAAGTTCAAAAGAGAATAAGAGAAAAGCTAACTTTATTAAGTAGATTTGTATGTTCGCATTTACCAAATATTTACGAAAAATTACGAAAAGTGTTTAGTTTTCTTTTAAACAATTTTTATTGATTATGAAAACTGTATTTGCGAAAAGATGAAAGTGCATCAAGTGCAGTATATACATTGTTAAATGATGTTTGTTTGATCTAGGAAACGTTTTATAATCAAAACCAACCCACACATGCGCGCTTTGTACAATGTTCTCAACATATTACAAACTATTTCTTATTGCTCAACATAAATCCAAAAACTTTTGCTATTATTCAATATATGCCACCTACTTATAAACACGGACAATTGTCTTGAACAATATTAATTATTAGACAATAATATAACGAATGTGTGGTACCTTAAGACACGTACCAAATTCGTAGGGAATTATTTTAACTTTCTGTTTTTCTTTTTATTCTTATAGTTTTCTATGACTGCGGCATTTAATTAAGTTGACTAATACAATGCAATAACAACAATTTTGCATATTAGATCTAATTCAGTTTTAGTTCAGTTCTAGTTCTGTTTTAGCTCTGTGATAGTTCTGTTTTAGCTCTGTTCAAGTTCTGTTCTCGTTCTGTTCTAGTTATGTTCTAGTTCTGTTCTAGTTCTATTCTGGTTCTGTTTTAGTTCTATTCTAGTTCTGTTCAAGTTCTGTTTTAGTTCAGTTCTAGTTCTGTTTTAGCTCTGTTCAAGTTGTGTTCTCGTTCTGTTCTAGTTATGTTCTAGTTCTGTTCTAGTTCTATTCTGGTTCTGTTGTAGTTCAGTTTTAGTTCTGTTCTAGTTTTGTTCTAGTTCTGTTCTCGCGTCGAAAAGATGTGAAACAAAATATTGCATCGTTCCTTGAAAAGTGAGAAAAAAGTGTGTCTGTAACTCATGTCGAAAACTATCAATAGAGATAACGTCGTTACATTACAAATGTCATAATATTCCACTCTAAGCTGATGTTAAATTGAAGACGTTGAAAACGCCAGTCGTTGACGGCGACCAAAATTTAGTTAATTTAAATACAACCGTCGTCTTTACAAAATAATGTAAAATACGACTTAAATGTGTGTTGTTTACAAAATGGCTTTGAAAACATTTAAAAATTCTGATGGTGCATAGAAAATATTCCTGGCAAATAGTGAAGGAATAATGCCCGTAATTTCTACAAAAAGAAAGCTGGTCGTGTTCGCACCTAACAGTTAAATTTACCTATTTCAACCAACGTGTGGCCAACGTGTTTTAACCTTAAGTTTTCTTTTGTAATATGGCAGCTTTTACATGATAGATTTCTATACACAACTAGAATTTAAAGCAAAATAATTAAACAATGAAAAAATCAACCAAATCAATACTTATCCCTTTCATGTTATGATTCATTGCATTTTTAAAATAATTTTTTGTTTTAAAATTTTTTTTTACCTCATTTTCATTCGTGAGTTTATTTGACAGTTCAAAGCGGCTACTTTCTCACAAAAATTTTACAGACACACTTTTTCTGTAAAATGACGAGTTATTTCTATACGTGGAACTTGTTACTCGCCAAAAATGTGACAGTTACAGTTTAATGAGAAAACCAGTTGTTTGTTTCAATTTAATGCATTTCTGTTTCATTTCTCACGTTTACATCGAAAAGTTTCTCGACGCGCGAGTTACGGAACATGGGCACTGTTCTAATCTGTTCTTTTTTCAATCCAGTACTGTTCTAGTTCCGTTCTAGTTCTATTTAGGTTCTGTTCTAGTTCTTTTCTAATTTTATTGCTATTTTTCTTCAGTTTATATCAAGTCCCTTAACAATTTAAACTTTAGAGAAAGTATGATCGTTCACCTCACCCTTTACAATTCTTTCGCCTTTTGTACTTATAAAATATTCAAACCAACTCTACTAAAAACTGCCTATTTTTGTATACAAAACAAAATATTTTAATAAAATCAATTTTTTATTTTATTTTGTAACAAATATTCAATAATGAAAAAGTGTTAGTTTTGTAAATATCTGCAATAATTTTTTACAAAAAAAATCTATGAGTTTATAAATTTTATAAGATATTTTTTACTAAATTTTAAGTTAACTTTTACTTCTTTTTTTTATAAAAATAATTTCGTTTAAGTTTTTAACAAGAATTAACCAAATCCTCTTTAAAAATTAACACTAAATACCACAAAAAAAAAAATACAAAATCTACAAAAAAAAAAAAGAATTATATTTATATTAAAATAACAAATATTTAATGTTATATTATTATTAAATTATAAAAACCAAAAAATATTTAAAGAAGATACAAAAAAAAAATCTATTATTGAAAAGAAAAACAAAAGCAACTTTATAATAAATAATAATAAAAGAAAAAAGAGAAAAAAATTAACCAACGTTTAATTGCGTATGTTTGTGTGTTTTTATTTGACTTCCTCTTCCTGTTTGTTTGAAACGAATTTTTAGATTTTGGAACAATTTTTTTTTTCATTTAACTTACAATTTTTTCGATTTTGTTTTTTTTTTACTAATGGGGAATGGCAGCAAAGTTTAAATTTAGTTTTTAATTAAGTTTTTATTAATAATAAATTTTAAAAAATTCTTTTCCTTTCAAGTCACTTCTCTGTGTGTATGTGTTTTTTCATTACAAATTAATTATTGATATTATTTAATGCATTCACCAAATCAGCACCTTTTTCTTTGGTAATGAACTCAATATAAAACAAGCAAATCAATCAATTTCAATTGAAGCACTTTACAAATAAATTTATTACAAATCAAGCACTTATTGAATAACGTCACTTTTATTTTGTTTGATTTTTTTGTTCAAAATTGTTGAAATGAATTTTTTGTTGATTCTCTTTTTTATAAATTCAGTTGAAATTATATTTTGTGTTCATTTTAATTAGAGAATTTTAAAGTCGCTTAAACATCTGTGTTAAATAATTTGTATGTAAATTTAATTTTCTTACACTGTAATTTTTGATTAAAAAGCTTCCTTTTTAATTGTGCCCCTAAAAAGGCTTTTAACTTTCTTTATTTTTAATGCAACAAGACGCAAGTTAAGGCCCTAATAATACGATTTTAAGTTTAGAAATAATAATTACATTAAAAAGTATAAATTATTTAAACTAAGCTTAAAAGCTAATAAA
This sequence comes from Pollenia labialis, assembly GCA_949318255.1. NCBI lineage: Eukaryota > Metazoa > Arthropoda > Insecta > Diptera > Polleniidae > Pollenia > Pollenia labialis. The sequence continues at coordinate 15,606,665 of OX439139.1, forward strand.
AAGCTCCTAAAGAATTAAAGGTATACAACTTTTAAGGTTAATCAGAGTTGAAATTGTACATTCATATTCAAACAAATTTTTAATAATATTTCCTTAAACCTTTAAAAGTAACTTTTCCAAAAAAAATTTTGAGAATGTTAATTTGAAAATCTTTCCAAATTGCTTTAAAGTATGTATTCGTTAAAGCTTCAAAGAAGTTTTAAAAAGTTTAAAAAAAAATTGAAAGCATTAAAAATTATCTTATTGCGAACATTTATACAAAGTTTCAAAGAAAGTTAAAGGCAAAGACTTAATTAAAATATTTTTAAACGCTTTTAATAAAAACTTTTTAGAAACAAGGTTTTCAAAAGCTTTTTAATTAATTTTACGTACAATGTATTAGTTTTTTTAATACTTTAAACTTTTTAACACCGAAAATTTTTTTAACTTTTAAAAGCTTTCCGAAAAAAATGAAAGGAGTTTTAAAAAAACTGTTAGTAAGACTTGCAAAAAAAAATTTAAAAAAGCTTTCAGTATATACAACCCAAAATAGTATTAAAGAGTTGCAAATAAGTTTGTATATTAAAGATGCTTAAATAAATCCTTTATAAAGCTTTTAGACAATCGCATTATGCTTCATTCAAAACTTTATTAATCATATTTTTTTGAAAAGTTGAAACAACGATTTGAAAAACAAAAAAAAATTTTTGGAAATAAAAAGCTTTATAAAAAAATTTTTAAGCGAGGTTTTTAATAGCATACGATTAAAAGTTCTTTTTGAAAAAATTGATAAAACATTTAAGGCTTTTAAAAAACACAGCTTTTAAAAAAAAATATAGAATCGAAAACTCTAAAAGTTTTTTTAAAGCATTTGCCAGAACCTTAATTAGGTTATTTTTAAACAATCTTAAAGACTTAAAGCTTTAATTAGCTTAAAGAGCTTTTAAAAAGTGTTGATTTTTAAAAGTTTAAATACAAAACGTTAAATAAAGTCCTTTTAACAAAAATCGTTTTCATATTTTTCCAATAAGTTTAAAAAACAGCTTTTAAATTCGATAAAAATTTATGAAATAAAGTTTCTTGAAGGTTTTAAAAGCTTTCTAAAATGATTTCATAACAAAATATGTTTAGATGGTTAACAAAAGCATTTCGAAAAAGCAAGTGCTAACAATTTGTTCTCAAAAATAATTTTTCTAAGAACATAGCATTTAGAAGGTATGTCTGTATGTACTTAGGAAAGCTTTTTAAAGATAAAAAATGTAAGAGCTGATAAAATACTTAACTTATACGGAGTTTCTAAATTTATAGCCTTAAAAAAGTTTTTTAAAGTAGAAAGCGTTAAAAAGTCTTTAAATTAATTTAAAAGCATATTTTTGAAGTTTTAAGAGCTTTAAGGAAAGAAAGTTTCTTAGAAGTTTCCAAAATTTTTAAAAATTATTTAATTATAAAATATATTTAACAAAGCTTTAAGAAAGTAGCTTTAAAAACTGATAGACAATTTTGCTTTTAGAAGATTTTAAAATAAAAAGCTTTTAACAAGTTTGGAAAAGGGAAAGCTTTTAAATAGTCTTTAAAAAAAATTGTTTAAACCTTAAAAGCACATTTTTAAAAAAATTTAAGAGCTTTTAGAAAATAAAGTAACTTTAAAGCTTCAAAAACTTTTAGAAATTATTTGAAAATAAAATTCCTTAAACATAGCTTTGGGAAAGTACTAAGAAATGAATTTAAAAGTTAAAAAGCAAACTTTTTAAAATTCAAAAAGCTTTAAGTAAATAAATTTTCTTTAAAAGTTTTAAAAACTTTTAAAAATTATTTTATAATAAAATGAATTTGATCGTTTACAAAAGCTTTTTAAAAGTGCAAGTGCTAAGCATTTTTCTGTAAAAGCTCGAATTTTTCTTTAGTTAGAATCAAAGGTTTTTTTTATGAATTGTTTTTATTTTCTTATTTTATGTTATATATTAATTAAATATTTCTTTTTTTATTGCTGCCATTCAAGTGTGTTTTTAGCGTTTTTTTCTCTAGCGTTTCCCTTTTTCCTTAATTGTGGCTCTTGTAAGAAAATTTAAAACAAAATCAAACTGGAATGTAGTGGAAATGTCCTGCTCCTGAAACAACATCTTTAAAATAAACAATAAATGTGGTCATCATATTATTTTTTTTTTTTTTTTGTTTTTTTAAACTTTAACAAGAAAAAACTTACTTAAATATTTTTTATTTCTTTATTTAAACATTGAATGATTTTAGCACCCCCTTGAACAGAGAATGAATTTGAAAATTTTAATATTTAAAAAAAAACATTTTTTTGAAAATTTATAATTTTTTTTTTTATTTAAATTATAAGAACTTTACTTTTTTAATTTTTTTTAAGTCTCATTTCTAAATTTATGGTTTAATAGTTTCATGGACTTGGTGAGCGCCCCTCGTATATCTATATAAATATAAATATTAAACAAATATATATCATATATTGTTATTTGTTAATTATTTTTTTTTAACTAATTGCTAATAAATATTTGTTTTTTTTAATTTGATTTCACAAAATTTCAAAAGTATTTAAAAGAAATTCTATAAAAAACCCAATTTTCAGTTGTGTTTTAATTTTTTTTTTTTAATTTAAATATTTAATTCATATTTAACCCTTTATATACTTTAATAACAAAAATCTATATACTTATATATACAAACCTTTTAAAAAAACATATTTATTATAAATATTTATATATAAAAACAAAATATTGAAAAAAAAATACTTAAAATATTTAACGCCGGAAGTTGCTGCCGTTGTTTTTGTGACTGCTGATGATGAATGAACGTGATTTTTGCGAATTCTAATATTTATATATAAAAAAATTAAACACACAAAAAATATATGAAATGAAAATGAAAAATTACTTGTTATGTGGCAAATGTGGATTTTCCTAAAAGTTTGGAGTTTTTTTTAATTTATTTATTTCATTATAAAAAAAATATAAAAATTGTTTGATTTCCTCATAATATTGTTTTTTGTTTTGTTACGTTTCGTTTCTTTCCGTTTTAATCAATGTATAAAAATTTATTAATTTTTATAGAATTATAGTCAATTCTCATTTTTATATGATTGAAAAAAACACATAAAAAACTTATAACAACAATAAAACATAGAACTTTGTTTTGCATTTAAATTAAACAAATAACTTTTCTGCGTTAAAAACAAAGAACACACATAACACAAACATAATTTAAAACTCCACCAAGATACTCTAGTCCTATTTCACAGAAACTAAACCTTTTGAGCGATTTTTTTGATTTAAGCGATTTTTAAACTTTTTGCTTCTTAAGCGATTTTTCCTTATTGTCATTCTTTTTTTGGGGCTAAGTTAGAAATATCTTATCAGCTTTTTGCAATTGTAGAGATATTTAAAACTTTTTCTTAATTTTAACGATTTTTTATTTAGGCGTTTTTTTAAATTTATACTAACAAACATGTATTTTATTTTTAAACAATAGCGTTTGACCAATTCTAAACCATTTCTTTGATCTGACGTAGCTTTTTTAATTAGGCGTTTTTTCTTCTTTTTTTAAATCAAACGATTTTTATTAATTTTTGTCATATCTTAGCAACAATTGTAGTAAAATTTTCAAATTTTTTTAATTTAAACGATTTTTTATTAAAGCGTTTTTTCTTCTTTAATTTATACGAACATAAATGAGTTTATACTCGAATAACAGAGTTTTATAGAATTCAAGCCATTTCTTTGCTCTAAAGAATCTATTTTTTTGTGCGATTTGTTCAAATGTTGTTTCATCTAGTTGCAATTACACTTTGTTATTGTGAATTAAATTTAATTTATTAAATTTTACGGCTTTTTTTGTAATTCTGTAATTTTACCAAGAATAAATAATTTAAACAAAATCTTTCAGAATTTAAACAATATTCATTCTCTAAAACATATTATTTATTTAAGCGGTTTCTTTTTGTTTACTTTTTTCGAATTAGACAATTTGTTGTTCCCAATACTTTTCTTGTGATTTAAGACATATCTTAAGGTTTTTTTGGAATAAAAATGATTTTTATTCCAGCGATTTTTCTATTTTAACGTTTTGATTTTGATATTTATACAACTTTACCAACGTACTAAGGTATAACTTGTGACGAAAACTGAAGGTTTTTCAAAATCCAAACCTTTCTATACTTTAAGACTACTTTTTTATTTTGACGATTTTTTCCGCCTTTTGTAAATCAAGTAGCTTGTCATTATTATTGTTATCACAGTAATTTTTTAAAATTTTTCGATTCCAAAGATTTTATAAATTGGCATATTTTGTATTTATTCTAACAAACATTTTTCATAATTCAAACCATTTAATAATGGTTAAACAAGTTTTATATTTAGGCGATTTTTCTACTTATGTGTTTTTTTTAATATTGTGGTTAATTTTAATGCGATTTTTTCAATATCTTAGGGGATTTTTGCATTTGTAGTCATTTTTTTCTATTTCCGACTATTACGACTTTTTTATTTTAGCGATTTTGTTAGTTTCTACAACTCTGCCAAGGCATTAATAAAAATTTTGTCCCCAAAACAGTTAAACAACTTAAATCCGTTATGCACTTTAAAAAGGTCTTTTTTAAATCCAATTGTTTCTACATTTTGGAATTCGGGCTTTTTTTTAGATTTGTTTTTCAATTAATAATAAAACGCCAAGAAATCAAATATGCTTTTTTCCAAATTTTTTTGTATTAGAATCGGTTTATAATGCTTCTTTCGATTTTATCGGTTTTGTTTTGCAATTTTAGTGATTTATTTTTATTTTTTTTTCTACAATTCTGCAAAGAAACAATTAACTAATTTACCATAAAAACTAGATGGTTTACAACTTAACCCAGTTCTGAACTCTACAACAGTTTATTTTTAAAATAGCCGATTTTTTCTACTTTTTGCAATTTGAGCCAAAACGCCAAAAATAAAACAATATTTCGCCAAATGTTTTACCAGCTTTCTTTTTTAATTAGAATAAGTTTTTTTATTTTTTTTTTTGATTCGAGCGATTATCCTTGGAGATTTTTAAGTTAAAGCGATAGTTAGGTAAATATGCATTTTTTGCGTTTTTCTGTTTTTAGAAGAAACTTATTTTCCATTAGGGCAATATTTTGAATTTTGCCAAATATTGGAACGACTTTAGGATTTTTTACTATTTTGATTTTTGAATTTTAGCGATTTCTTATTTATTTTATTGAATTACGTATAGAATTAAAAATGAGGATTATAGATTTCCTATATTTTTCTTATATTGATAAGGATTTTCGCGATTTCAAAATTTTTTATCACTTTCGTGCCTTTTATTTAAATGATTTTTTTTGTAAAATTATTAATTGATAAAAAATGTTTATTCTTTATTTTATAAACCATAACAGTCGCAAAATAAAAAAACTCCTGGTGGAGATTTAAGGCAAATGCCCAGAAATCATTCCCCACAATTTACACTTTTCCCCACTCTTGTAAGATAAACACAGAGTACATTTTATTTAATGACTTTTTTATAAATAATTTTCTCTCCTAAATGTTTTTAATTGTCCTTTAGTTTTGAATATATTAAAAATTTAAAAATTAACCTAAATAAATACGTTTGATTTGTGTTTGTTTTAAAAATAAAAGTTAAATAAAACAAAGAGGTTTAAATTTTTTTAAAATATTTCAATTGTTGAAAATGATTGTTGGAAAAAGCACAGAAACATTTTAATTGGCACAGTTTTTAATTGTTTAATTTTATGTATAGAAAATGATTAACAAAACTTTATGAAAATTTTTAACAAAATGTGGCAAAAAAACCTTAAAAACATATGACCGGACGTGACTTTTACATAAAAAGTGATATTTACACGAATAGACACGCCAAAATCCATAGAAAAATAATTTTTTATACGTCTCAACACAGAGTGACATTTTAAAAAAATTGTTTTTGCACAAAATGTACATTTTACACAAAAAAAAGTAATATTTTGCGTAAAAAATGTATCTTTATTGTAGAAAGTTATAATTTACGTAATGAGTGGCTCACTTTGCGTTAAGAGTGTCATTTGTGTGTAAAGGGGTAGAATTTTATGTTTAAGGTGTACTATTAACGTAAAAATGCCTTTTTAAAAAGTTTTTTTTACGATAAAAGTGTATTTTCGGGTACTTTTTAATATCAAAAGTATATTTTTGCGTGTAAAAAAGGTAACTTTGCATGTAAAAAAACTTTTTTGCATGTAAAAGGCGTCTTCTTGCTGGTAAAAAATTTATTTTTTAGTGTAAAAAGTATATTTTAAAAAAGACTTTTTGCATGAAAGAAGTCTCTTTTTGCATGTAAAAAGTGGATTATTGCATATAAAAAGTGTCATCTGAAATGTTAAAAATGTTTTTTGCATGTAAAAAGTACATTTTTGCGTGTAAAAAATGATTTTCACATGTTAGATGTGATTTTTTGCATGTAAATAGTGTATTATTGCATGTAAAAAGTGTATTTGTGCATGCAAAAGTGTATTTATTTTTAAATGTAAAAAATACATTTCTTAATTGCAAAAAGTGTATTGCATGCAAAAAGGGTCTTCTGAGTGTACAAAATGTATTGCATGTAAAAAGTACCTTTTTGCTTGCTTAAAGAGCCAATTTGCACTAAAAATATCGAAAAAGGGGATCCTTTTGTTATAAATTGTACTTTTTGTAGAAAAGTCTACCATTTAAGAAATGAATATGGACATTTCAAAAAGTGTTATTAAGTATACAAAAATGTATTCTAAACAAAATCTATTTCAGCAGGCTAGCAGACGAAAAAGTACTTAAAGTTATTTGGATCTTCAAAAGGTTTTTTTTTTGCACATTTTCGGTTTTAAATTTTCCGAAAGTCTTGTTTTTCAATATTTAAATCACCAAAATAAAAAATAAATAAAAATACAATAAATGTCTTGCTTTTAAAATTTAAAGCCACTTTAGCACTCAATGTCTTAAAAGCACTTTGAAAAACCAAACACCACAATATCAAACAAAAAGCTCTTTATTTCATAAGAATAATATTTATTATAATCAAATTACTTTATTTATAATTTTCTTTTCATTTCTAACCAAAAAATCAAACAATTAATACAACTTAAACACACAAAAATTAAAAAAAAAAACAAACAGACAAACAAAAATTTTAATAGAATAATAGAAAAATTAAAGGAACCTTTTTTAATTCAATTTTCAAAACCACAAAACTACAGAAACAACACACAAAAGAGAAAAAAGGAGCACACAAAACTTTAAAGATATAATTTCTGAGTCTAAACTTTTTTTTTTTGTTATATTTCAAATATTTGTGAAATTTCTTTGTTGTTGATTTTTAAGTTATTTTTTGGTAGACCACAAAAAACCCTTTAAATGAAAATTTCAAAATCACACATTTGAAAAAACAAGAAAAAAAAGAATGAAATTTAGTTTATTTAACTATTTATTTTATTTATTATAATGATTTAAAACCCCACAAAAACAACACAAACATACCAAATAACATAAATTCAAAGAAAACTAAATTTATTTAATACTATTTTAAGATCTAGTGTTAAAAAAAGCACCAAAACGTTTGTTAAGCAAATGTGAAAAAAATTTACTAACGAACTTTTGAAAAATGTGTATATTTTGTTAAAAAAAACAGCACAATTTTTTTATTTATATTTGAAAATTTTTAAAATTCTATAAATTTTCCTTTTAACTTTTTTTAACATCGAATAAATTTTTTAAGATGCTTTCCTTATTTCACCTTGTTTTGAACAATTTTGTATGTCACTGTTTGGTATGCTAATTTCTGGCCTTTTTATTTAATTTTGTTTGTTTCGTCGATGTCTACTGTTAAATTAAATAGCTTTTTTTTCTTTTAAATTATTTAAATGTTTTCTTTAAAAATATTCTTTAAATGTTTTCTCATTACAAACGATTTTCAAAAATATTTAAAAATGCACTGAGCCTAATTATTTATTAGCACCACATTAAATTTATCAGCCACTTTTCACTTTGTACTGAATTTTCTCTTAAAGTCGGCACTTATAGTTCACTCAGCACCATAATAAGTGACTTATTGTATTGAAAATTTAATAAAAGTTTGAATTTTTTCCAGTTTTTCTGGGCGAAAATCAAGAAAATGGTGAGTAAACAAATAATTAATATTAATCATACGTACAGTGGTACCTTTTTAAAAATACTTCCATAAAATTAAAAGCAATTGAGATAATTAAAGTTAACTAATCTTAAATTTTAGCTAAGAGACTAAAAGACATTTAGAAAGTGATAATATAAGGAAACCAAAATCTTTAACGGACAGTTTATCAGTTAAATTAATTTAAGTCGAGATTTAGAAACATTCAGTTTTTCAATACATTGTTATAAACGGTGATAAGTTTTGAATAAAAAAACAAATTTTCAATAAGAAAGGTTTCTTTATAAGTGATGAATCACTTTTGTGTGAAAGAGGGATGGGCTTAAGTGTTTAGTGTGAAAGTGAATTTTATTAAAATAAAAGGAAAGTATTTTTTTATCAACATTTTTTTTATTATTAAAAATAATTTTTTGTAAAGAGGTGAGTTTAAGTCTTAAAGGAACCTTTTTTGTTAGTTAATTTGTTAACTGCCATTGTAGTACTATTTAACATTTATTTATCATTTAAAAACCCATAATATTTTTGCCTAGAAAGTGATGGCATTAAATACAACTAGGGTTTCCCTATTCGAAATTGATCGATAATTGTTTATGCAAATATGAAGAAAATATACATTTAAGTAGAAATTAATTTACGAGCATTTTCCCCATCTTAATGGACAAAAGGGACAAAACTCTGTTTCATATGTTATCAGCCACTTTAACCCGTGAATGCTTAATTAAATATTTTAAGTTCAATATTATAAAAAAAAAATTAGAAAGTACCAATTGAAAAACAAATAAGTACCAAAAAGTCTCTTCTTATAGTTTCTCAATTGTTCTGGACTCTGCATGTTGATTTTTATGTTTTTACATTCAATATTATTAAAAATTTAAAAAGTACCAGTTTAAGAATCAAAAAGTACCAACAAAATCTCTCTTACAAATTCGTATTCACTCAGGACATTGAATGTTTAATTTTAAGTTTCTAGGTCCAATACAAACGGATATTTAAAAAATACCAGTTGAAGAACAAAAAAGTACCAAAAAGGTCCCTCTTATAGTTTCTCATTCTCTCAGGACCTTACATGTCTTTTTTAATGTTTCTATGTCCAAACTAACGGAACCAGTTAAAAAAAAAAAGTACCAAAAAGTTGTCCTTATAGATTATCGTCCACTCAGGATGTTGTATGTTAATTCTTTGTTTCCAATATTAACGAATATATAAAAAAAGTACCAGTTTTAGAACGAAAAAGTAACAAAAAGCTCCCACTTACAAATTCCTGTTCACTCATGTTATATTTTATGTCTCAAGTTCCAATACTAACAGAAATTCAAAAAGTACTGGTTGAAGAACAAAAAAGTACCAACATTTTTCCTCTTATAGGTTCTCATTCACGTAGGACATTGCATGTAAAATTTAATGTTTCTAGATCAAATATTAACGATGATTTAAAAAAGCTGCTGCTTACAGATTCTTATTTAATCAGGACCTTGCATGGTTAAATTTATGTTTCTATTGCAATTTTATGGAAAAGACAAAAAGGATCAGTTGTCAGAACAAAAAGTAACAACATTTTTATCTTAAAGGTTTTCATTCACTGAAACCCCAGAACATATAATTTTATGTTTTTTAATTCAAAAACATATACAATTTAAAAAGCATGGAAAAGTAAAAGAAAAAAATTCCCGTATTTGCCCTTGTTAATACTATTTTTTCTCCCCATTCTAGTATCAAAAATTTCTACATTAAGTTCATTGGGAGCCCATAATTTGATACGTATATGTCAATGAATGGATAAAAATTTTTTGTATAAATAAACTCCAAGAAAACGTACGATTTTTACCCCTTAAATGTTCGACTTTAAAAAAGTACCATATTTATATTTGTTTTTTTTTTTTATATGGTTTAAAATATAGATGGGATGGCAAAGGAGCTCCGAAATACAGGTTAAGCCCGTTTGCTCTCCAAAAGGGCCGAATTTCAAAAAAGTACCAGATACCAGTCCGCTTATTTTTTCTAATGAACAACGATAAATATTAAATTTTTTTCTATCTCTTTGAGTTTTGGAGATATGAGTTTACCCGTTTTAACCCTTTTTACCCACTCAGTTATTAATAAAATATACATCATGCACTTCTTTAAGTAAATACCTTTGAAATTGTGAATTTTTAAATGGACAAACAGAGTAGGAAAGTGTTCTTAACAGCTTTGCCTTTACCGATTTTTATCTATGCCATTTTCACAAAACATCTTAAGTAGAGATAAGATAGCAAAAAAGTTAAAAAAAAAACTTTTTGAAAAAATCATTTTTATCAAATAATAAAATAAACCAAAACTAAAGAAAAATTTCGTTTATAATGCAAAATTTTAAAAACGTATACAAAAATGTTTTTGTATGAAAATTCGTACGAATAACAAAATTTTTTTCAACTTTTTAAATGTAACTTAAGATGTTTTGCCAAAATGCCACAGATTTATAGATTGATTAAAATCAAAATTAAATTATACTTAACTCCTTTACAACACCTGTATTCAAATTTTGGGTTAAAAAAATCATATTTTTATTTAAATTTCAGCAACCCCTCCCATCAAAACTTATGTATTTTTTCAAGGACCTTTAAAAATTTCTAAAAAAATACAACCGGCCATAAATAAAACACAATAAACAAACCTAAGTAAATTACAGTTACTTGAACAGAGAGAGAGTGAGAGAGTGAGAGAGGGAGGGGAAGATTCGGGAAATGAGTAGAGGACAGAGTCTGTAACAGAAAATAACAAACAAACGAGGAAGCTAACAAACAGGAAACGGATGTTTGTGAATTTTGCGGTTTAAACACTTTGTTTAATTTATTATTTTGTAGTTGTTTTTTATATTTCTCGCGTTTAACGTTTTTTTTTCGTCCGTTAATGTTTTTATACACAATCATGTTTGCATAATAAAACACTTTTTCTCATTTGAGGTTTTTTAAAAGGAGAAAAAAAAAGAAAATTACTGTTTTAAAGCTCCTTTATTTTCAACAAATGTTTAATATTTAATGACCTTTTTTTTAATAAAAATTAATATAAATTTTGTTAAAGGCCCATAAAAGGAAAAAATAAAGAAGAGAAAGCCAGCCATCAAACCGTCAATTTGTTAAAAAGAAAAAAAAAGGATCCACAAAATCCAATTTTGTTACTGAAATAAACTAAAGGAAAAATTTGTTTCAGAGAGCTGGTTCCGCGACTGAGTGGATGGATAAGTGCAGTAAATGCTTTGTAATACATTATGAACGCTTATGTTGGCAATTTTACGCCTAATTATGCTTTTATATTTAGTGCACTGTTATGTATTTTATAACATTATGATAATTTCCGGATTATGTGGCTACTTAAAGGTCAGTGTTTATTTATGTAGAAACATAAATATTCCACTTTTTAATTGCTCATTTTCTCCATTTTGTTGGGTTTTTTTTTGTGATGTTTTCCTTCTGCTTTTTTAATAGATTTTTTGTGGCTTTTTTATTTTGGCGGCCGATTATTAAACAATAATGTGGTTGCAATGTGAGAAGTGTTGAGGGGATTTATGATAAAATAAATTAAAGAGATGAAAAAGTTGAAAATTTTGCAATTAATTGGAATATGGTAAAAGGAATTAGTAGAAAATAAACAGAAATACATACACACCCATATTATAATACTTTTAAAGCTTTGCAAGAGTTAAATAAAAATTTAACAATTTTATTTCAATTGTATGAACCAAGGTACATCTACACAAGGTAGACTCATTTGCGGATAGACATAAGCCCCAATTATCAAATTTCGTATGTACCAGCCAAAATATATACATGTGTGCGTTAATTTTTTTTTTGTTTTATATGGAGACAATTTTGAGAAGTTGAATATTTTTGTAATGTTCTTCGAAACAAGTCTACCTTGTTTTAACCTTGGTTGGAACTAGTTTCCAAAATTTGCTTGCATTAAAGATTTGTTTATATCAAAAATATCATTAACAAACTGGGGCCTGATTCTGGCAGTCGTGATCGAGTATTTTCTCGATTCGAAAGCAATTTAATATCTAATTATTTCAGTCAATACTGAACGATTCGGAATTTTTTCCGTGTTATAAAGAAGTTAGGAAAAACATGTAAAATCAATTAAAAAAATGGATAATCATTCAAAGAAGCAAATTTCGATCTACCAAAGGTTAAAAATACAATTTGGTTTAAGGATTGATATTTGACTATTGACGTCAGCAGTCGTCGATGGCTGCGAGTGTAAGACGGCAAATCCATCTGAGGAGATCGAGTGGTTGCGATCGAAACATGTCATGGTAACCAGCCGCCTGGGTTCGAATCTCAGGTCAGTCAAGAATGAATGATTATCAATAAAAATTTTAATTAATTTTCATGTTGTAAAATTCCTTTCTTCATAAAAATAATTTAATGAAAATTAAATTTGATGAACTTAAGCCAGATTAAAAATTAAAAATTTGGATTAAAAACCATAAATAGTTCAACAAAATAACCACAATTCTAAATATTGTTAAAGCTAAGGCACGAGCTCTATGTGTACATTTGTCATTCAAGTTGTGCTGCAAAAGGTCAACAAGAAAAAGAAAGACAAAATGAAAAAACAAAAAAATGTACTTTGGACTTCAAGAAGAATTCTTGACACAAGTACGGAAAAAACAGAAGTTAGGAAAAACATGTAAAATCAATTAAAAAAATGGATAATCATTCAAAGAAGCAAATTTCGATCTACCAAAGGTTAAAAGTACAATTTGGTTTAAGGATTGATATTTGACTATTGACGTCAGCAGTCGTCGATGGCTGCGAGTGTAAGACGGCAAATCCATCTGAGGAGATCCAGTGGTTGCGAGTGGTATAGTATCGACTGAAATAAAATTGCTTTCAAATCGAGAAAGTACTCGGTTACGACTGCCAGAATTAGGCCCTGGTTGCCAAAAATATTAAAACAAAAACCATGTAAATATTTAATCATGGCATGGCGTATGATTAATATTTATTACGTGGTAGTTTAAAAAATTTAGAAGATTTTTAAATTGTCTGCTATAAAATTACAGCAACTTTGGTGGCATACAAAAGCCAGGACTTAAAGCTTTTAATTTTTTTTTTAAACAATTTATTTCTCTTTATAATATCGTTAGAAATTTTTGGCTTAAAATTTTCAATTTAATACACAAAATTCTTAAAGCAAATCGAAAGAAAGGAAATTACAATATTTTCAAATTTATTAATAAAAATTGTTTAAAATCTAGATATTAACCAGAACTTCAAAAATTGTTTGTGCCATTTGGAAAAAGAGGCTTAAGTCTAATATTGTAGTTTACAGATATTCTCAGTTTTGTTGACGTTTTATTCGAGGAGTTTTTGCTTTACTCCACTATTGCCCGGCACCCGAAAATGAGAACCAATTTACATAATTAAATTTAGGTTAAATTTTTGTATATTTTGAATTTTTTGAGGCTTTCAAATTCTAATCCAAATGTTTTGAATATGCAGAATAGCATTTTTAAGTAACCGCACATTGCATGTGGGTTTTTGCAGGGAAAAGTTTACTTTTTTTATGCAACTAATTAAAATAGTATCTTACAAAATTTTACATGTAAAATGTAATTTTTTTGCATGTTGGCGCAAGCTCTAATGAAAAGGGATAAGATTTGAAGTTGACTTTTCGCTGAAAGTGTCCATATTCAACATTCGAATGGCGTATAAGTATGGCAAATTACGTGCAAAGTCTTGGGATTTCTGAAAGTCTTGAAATACAATTAATTGAGACTTTTTCTCTTAAATTTGATGAAGAGATGCTCTCAAAAAAAATCAATCCATCCGTACTCAAATCAATCCGAAGCGGTATTAATACAACGGTGAGTACGGATTTTCTTGAATTAAGTACAGAAACATTGATTCAAGTACGAATTTTCAATCGCAAAATACTTAAATTATCCATATTCAATCCCGATTTCGTACTTGAAATAATCCGATCTCAAAATGCGCTCGATTCAAGAATTATAAAGTTTTTTTAATCCGAATTCGTACTCAAAATAATCCGACAATGAGATGGATTTAAGCAAAACTAAGATTGAATCAATCTCAAAATGCGCTTAATTGAAGTATTATAAAGCTGATTTTATAGCGAATTCGTGCTTGAAAAAAGGCTGTAGGAAATATCGCCCAAAGAAAAATGGCCAAAAAAAAAAATGAAAAATCGCCCAAACGAAGAATCGCCCAACCAAACATGAAAAATTACCCAAAAAGGTAAATACGAAATTTTGCCAAAATAAACGAAAAAGGGCCCAAAAAGAAAATGAAAAATGACCCAAAAAGCAGAAACGAATTTTTCCCCAAAAAAAAATTGAAAATTACTCAATTTGCAAAAAAGTGTTTATTATTCATATAAATTTAGTTATATACAAATATAAGTTTTATGTAAAAATTTGCATTGTGCCTTCAACAGCTGTTCGGCAGTATGGACACTATGACACTTTGCAAAGTGTCATAATGTCCACAACTTAACTTATAAGGATACCGGCTTCGCCAACTAAAGCTTCTCTGCACAGCTGGCCTTCGGCCGGGCGCAAGGATTTTCTCCTCTATGGTATAACAAATACCGGCTTCGCTAACTAAAGCCCAATTATACAAGCAATTTTTTTGGGCCATTTTTCTTTGGGCGATATTTCCTACAGCCTGAAAAAAACTAAAAAAAGAAATTAGAAAGAACAAATTATTATGATTGATTTACTTAAACGTTTTACACCTTACAGAATAATAAAACACCATCTTCATGCCCAAAATAATTTTTACTTTAAAAATCTTATGTTCACCGAAAGCTCAAATTTACTTTTTAACCCTTCGTGGTACACATGAGTCTGGCCAGACATTTTTTCAATGTATATAGAAAATCAAAACATGAGTAAGCCGAAGGGTTAAACATGAAAATAAAATATGTTTTTCTTGTTCTGTTGTTCTTTTTCCGAACTTGTGTTGTGCTGTTGTAACCTACAAAAACACAATCGTATGAACGCATAAAAGAATGCAATGCAGAGAGATGAGTCTAATAAGTTTTATGAGATTAAAACCGTCACTATATAATTTTACTCTCAGAGTGGCACTACCAACGAAAAGTTTACTCTTTTTTTTACTTGATTTAAGAATTTAATACGTATTTGAGAAACTTTGGGGTTGATTTTCGAAAGTACTCCCATTTAGGATTGTTTTCAATACGCTTTAGTGTTATTCGTACTTGAATTTTTGAGTACCACTGGTACTTAAAGTAGTCATAAAAAGCGTTTGTCCTATTATACGTCCTAAATGTTGATATTACAAAAAAATATATATATCTTCAAGTTCCTTTAGATGTTACAGTGTCTACATGCCAAATTTTAAGAAAATCGGTTGATTAGTTAAGAAGATAAAGGGAGGGGTAGCTTTTACACAAATCTTTTCCTATTTCACGCCCTTGATGATAAAATTTATATGCTACAGTTCCTTCGAGATTTTACACTATTTGCCTGCCAAATTTCAAAAAAATCGATTGATTATTTCGTGCAAACTTCACATAAACCATCTACAGACTATCCCTAACGTACCCTGATATTTTGGTTGAAATCGTCGACCCGCTTTTGCAGTTAGTGGTGACATCAAAGTGTACACTTCTTTTTATATATATAGACTAAGCAAATTTCACTTTTACTGTGCCCATGTAGTCTAAAGTGTAGTTAGTTTAAATTTTTTCCAGACTGTATTTATGTAACTTAAACATTACAAAGAAAATCATTTTGCTACTTTTATTATCCCAGAAACTCCTAAGTTATCCACAATGTAATCAATATGGTTTCAATTTCAATTAGTTTTATTTAAGTTTATCAAATTCCAATTTGAATTGCCATATTTAACGTAATTATTAATTAAAATTCTCTTTCCTTTGGTAAATTTTCTATTTCACTTAAATTTTCCTTTACCTTAACTTTTTCCTGCCTCAAACTACCAACAATTTCACTAAAGAGGCTTAAGAAAATTAATGCTATTGTTTAATAATTCTCCAGTTTTGTATAGAAGCCTTAAAAAGCAGCAATTACGCCTTTACTTATTGTTTTGTAAATGTTTTGAAATCAAAGTAAATAATTTTTGAATGTAGAACCAGAAACAGCAGCACTATGAGTTTGAGCTCGAGAACAATAAATACAATATGCGTTAAAATCACACCTCTAAACGTCACATTCATGATCTCATGCATGGCACAAGCATACAAATAGAATAGGAGAAAAGTTTGACTTATTCATAGTAAAACGAATTTTTCACACACGCATAAAAGAAATTAAAAAAGAAAAAAAAACAATGAAACTTAAAAAGGTTTGGGGGAAAAATAAGGCAACAATTTGATACAGTGGGATAAAAATCTATAAAAAAAAAAATTCAATTTAATGAAAGAAATTTGTGTACAACTTGTTAAAATTCCTTTCAGAAAATTTGGTGATTTGGTTTTATGATTTTTAAAGTTTGAAAAAAAATTTTTTTCTTTTTTATTCTACTGTATATTTTCTCTACTGCCATTAAATAATGACAATGTCAACCTAAAACACCAAAGTGTAAACAATGGTTTCCCTATTTCTTAAGGCAAAGAACAGCAGTACGACAATACTTTTAAAATCAAAATAAATTCAAAAAGTCTAAAACAAATCTTTTATTTATAGACTTTCTCTAATTAAAAGTTAAACTTTAGATAAAGACTATGCGATACAATAAGTGGGAGGGAGGACTCCCTTGTAAAAAACTTAAAAAGATGTTCTAGAAATAAAAAAAATCTAAGCAGCAATTCTTAGGATTGCTGAAAGCTAATAACTATAGTAATTTAGCACGTTACCCTACTGTTTGCAAATGGTTTACAGGGTAGTCAAATTTATCTGTTTAGTCTCTCAAAAAATGCATTGCACTAAAAAGTAAAAACATTTGACGTTTTCTATTCTAAAAAATTTATAAGCGAGTCTTTGGAATTTTTTGTCCCTAATGGCTAATAAATCACTGATGGTTTAAACGCTGGTTAAGTTGAACTAAACTCATATTTATATGCAGTTTAAACTCAACAGCTATAAATCAGTGTCCCATGTATTATATGTTGTTAAATAATAACATGTGGCAGCACTACGATAAATCTTAGCAAATTCATACGGTCTGTATTGGTAGTTTAAACGCCCAATTTTATGCGTTTAAAATGGTTTATATGTTGGGTGATTTATAGATTTGTTGGTTTAAACACATTTTAAACCAAAAATAGAGTTTAACTTGCTCTGATTTTTTAGCCCTAAGTAGCCAATAGAGTAGAATTCCGTGTAATGAAAAATATTTATATTTTTTTTTTTTTTTCAATTAAATACAAATCTACTTAACAAAGTCAAACTTAAATCTATCGAATTGCCACTTGACTGTCTCCAAGTAACCTAAAATGTAACCAGTACAAATTTATTTATGAAGCGTATACACTTTTCTTTATTATAGCGAGACATTTATGGCCGTTTTCTCATTACACGATTATCTTTTTTGGTTTGCTCAATGTCTCATTTGCTTCTATTCTGTCGCAAAGCAAACCAGCACTCATCTGCCAATTATTTATTTTCCTTTCATTTGCCGTACAGATAAATTCAATCTGCTGACTCCCAACTTTTACATGTATTTTGAAAGGTGTTGCCAACTTAAAACAATATTTTTGTCGGTTTATTAAGAAAGCCAAAATTGTTAACAGACAGTTTATCGGTCTAATAAATTTATGTTGACATTAGGTAATAGACAGTTTGTCGGTACATTGAGAAAATGGCCATTAATGTTTTTCCAATGGCTGACTTGTTGGCGCATTCAGGCACCGCTTTGAAACGAATAGTTTAACACATCATATAAATGTTTCGCTCTAAAGCTAGTGGTCCACACGACGCATTACACGCTTTTTCGCTGTCTACGCAGCTGTTAAAAAGGTAGAATCTGTGTAGTTATATGTAACTAGTAACAAAAGCGTAGGATGCATTGAGGCGTTGACTGTTAAAAGTTAGTTTGTTTTACTTTGGTAAGTGCCACAAGCAGCGCCCAAACAAATCAGCTGATTGTGACAAATGAAATGTTTCTTTACTTGTGGTGATGAGAATGTCAGCAGTAAAGTAACTTTGGAGCCATGGGAGATAGATAAAGATGGTAACACAACAGAAACCAATTGCTGAACCTACGTTACTGTCCTTGATTGAAGCAGAAAATTGAACCGTACCTAACATAACTTAATTAACCAAGCAAAAGTAAATTCGACCTTCAGGCCACTGTAATGAATGAGACCAGAGTCTCTGGCTGGAAACGAACCGGCAGCCTTCTTTCCTAATTTAATTAATCAAGTATAAGGTAAGGTAGAAAGGCTTGTGTGAAGTCAATATGCACATCCTTGCCCAGAGATTGGTATGGCTCATTGGGACGCCATTACTTTTGGGAGATTACTTTAAGGAGATTTAGAAGAAAAGAAAGAGTGGAAGCTTATTTCGTCCAGCTTTCAGCTGCCTGTGTTACAGCGAGGTCATGCCTATTACGGAAGCCATCAAATTCTCGACCCTTCATATCGATACAACTTCCAATTCGCCTATGAACCCACTACCTAGCCATACCAGCTTGCTGTTCTGTAGCCTTTTTTGACACCCCATCTATTTTTGAACCAGTAGACATAGAAACAAAGTTAAGACCACATTCAAAACTTATCAAAAAAATACGTATACGAATTTGGTACTTTTTCGATATTCTAACATTTAAGGGATGAAAATCGTAACTATTTTTAGTACTTTTTTTACAAAACATTTTTCTCTATTCATTGACATATTCGTACTTAATTATGGGCTGGCTACCACTACAATACTGAAATTTTTGATACTTTAATGGGGGAAAAAATAGTAACCAAAAAAGAATATACGGGAAATTTTATATTTTTCTTTAGCTTTTTAGTTCTACAACTGGTATTTTTTTAATAAACTTTGGCATAAAAATAAGTCCACGAAGAAAAAGGAGACGCTAACGAAGTAGCGGGTCTAATGCAACTAATAAATAAAAACATGTTTCTGTTTAGGTAAGCTTTAAAAAAACATTTGTATATTAATACAATAGACCCTTAACTGCCCCAAGTAATTTAAAATGTCCAAAATCAGTTCAATTTCGTTTACATTTGCTACAATGTTTCTTTTGTAGTCTATTTTTTGGAATAAAATAAAAAGTCATCTGGATCTTAAAGCAGAATATTTCTACATCATTATCTACCTTACTGTCCCTAAGTAATCTAAGAAGAAGTGACCCAAATTATTATATACGATATTATAAAATTTTTGCTAATAAAATTTAAATTATTGGGATACTAATTCGAAATTCTCTTGCGTTTATTCATTTATCACTACACTGTTCCTAAGTAATCTAGAAAGTAGATAGTGGCCTTTTTTTAAATTCAAAAACCATTAAACATAATTTTATCCTAAACCACTTTTATATTTAAATAATCAAAAAATTCGATTGAAACCACCAGAACTACAGGGCAGGATATTTAATGAGTATGTGTAGTAAAATGTGTATGTACATATTTGCTTAAGTCAATTCTTGGCTTTTCTTTATATTCTTTAAAGAATTTTTTTATGGATGGTTATTGAAAAATCCTTTCATATCATTTCCAATATTGTTTGCCGTTTTGGCATTTTCTTTAACTGAAAAAACTTTAATCGCAAAAAAATTGTGGACAAAATTTACACTTGAACACATAAACATGGAATTTTTTTTATAAAATGCTTTTTTTATAAAATAAAAAAAGCAAAGGAATCAAAAATATTAACCATTTCTGAAATTTTTTATACAAAAGTACTTTATCAAAAAGGCTCTTTTGATAGGTTTCCTCTAAAACAAATATTATAAGAAAGAAAGTATAGTCTGTCAGGGTAGAGCACCACAGTTTGTATTGTATTGCATATTGTAATCTTTTTGGAAGCCACAGCCAATCATGGACCCGGTAAAAGAAAATTATGTTATAAGCTTAAGAATCATATAAGAGTTTTCTGTTCCGAATATTATAAAAATATCAACATCTAGGTAAGATTTGTTCGTATTAAATCAATTTTATATAAGAGATTTAAATGGGACCTGAAGTCAGTGTTGGACCTACCAGTACCAAATTTTGCAATGACCTAGTCAATCAATATGTTTAATCAATAATTGTAATTTCTCAATATAATGTGTATTTTTCGACCTTTATTGTTATAACAACGTTCTTATTTTTTAACCAACATTTTTGGACCAA
This sequence comes from Pollenia labialis, assembly GCA_949318255.1. Classification (NCBI taxonomy): domain Eukaryota; kingdom Metazoa; phylum Arthropoda; class Insecta; order Diptera; family Polleniidae; genus Pollenia; species Pollenia labialis. Next base: position 15,627,074 of record OX439139.1, read on the forward strand.
ATATGATGTAACTGCCGACACAATTAGGTAGTTTATGGTCACAAAGACTATTCCGGAAAGAAGTTTGTATGGGGGCCATGTGAAATAATTAACCAATTTTCACCGTTTTTAATAGGCTTCGTCCTTATGACAAATAACACGTGCATACAAAATTTCATCAAATTAAAAAAGAAAGTTTCAAAGAAAGAAAATATTTTTGCACAAAAGTACCTTTTTAAAATATGTATCCTTTTAAAAATCGAGTCGAGCCCTAATTGCAAAAATGATGTAGCCAACAAAAATAAAATTTTACAGGAGAAGGTTTTTTTTTAAATATTTTTGCTTCAAGTCTAGGGTTTCTTTTGAAAGTCTTTTGCTTTTATTTCGTAACGGTACGTTCCGAGAGATATGAGATTTTTAAAAATGATGCAAATGATCAAAAACTATCGATTTTCATCAAAAAACAAAAATCTTAAATGTTGTTGGTTACATCATTTTTGCTATTATGGCTCGATGTATCTTTTTTGTAAAAATCGCTGCTTTTTGGGAGAGTATCTTTTTCAAGAAAAACGTTTTATAAAAAATTACTTTATTCGAATAAAAATACAGTTTTTTTTCAAAATTGCTTTTAAAAAAATACTTTTGTTAAAAAGTACTTTTGGAAAAAAAACGTTCTTTTGTAAAAAAAGTACTTTTGTAAATGTTATGTTATGAAGATATTTAAATAATGTTTGGCACAAAGAAATTTTACATGAATTTTAACATCACAACATACATTTGTGCTGGCGTGTTCTTCGGTCCCAAATACGGTACACTCTTGTAAATTTTTTGTGGTGTAGAATATCATATGGTCGGGCTTGACCAGCTATACTTTCTTACTTGTAAAAACTATTAACGAAAGTTAATTTTGCTTTTTTCGTAAAATTACACTTTTGTTGACAAAAGTAACTTTTTGTTGGAACCGTATAATTTTCTTTAAATTCTATCTTTTCCAAATAAAAATAAATGTCTGCTTTAATGTGTTTAAATTCAGTTAAGTGCCATTATTTTCCATAAATGTAAATATACTGTCTGTTTAAAATTACACAATGCATGTGTAATAAAAGCTTCACAAAAAATAAATATACATTTTGCATAAATATTTTATTACAATTTTTTGTTCGCAATATTCTTCCTCTTAAATGGCGTACAATAACGCTCTATACTTATGCAAAGTGGTGAGAATACCGGAGGGTATTCTTTCACATGCACGCCTGACTGACAAAAGTAATATGAAAGAGTGTTTTTGTTGGAAAGGGTGTAGATTTTATTACAAAGAATTTTTATGTATGTGTATGTGATGGAAAAAAAATACAATAAAAAATCATAAAAACGTAGAAATTACCTTGATTTTTATGAAAGATGACAAGTCGGAAGTTAGACGTTATAAAAAAATTTATCTTTTCTTTTTTGCAAACGCCTTGAAATTATGATAAATTGCTGAAAATAAAGAAGAAGAAAAAAATTAATGTTCATAAGAGAAAAAAAGACCACACGAAAAATATTTATAGCAAAATATAAAAATAAAGACAACAGAAATCACTTCTCTTCCTCTCCATCTGCTTCTTTATTCGCAAAATAAATAAATATAGAGGGTCGCACATAATAAACGTTATGAGCTGTGTAAGCACTGGCTGCATGTTGTTGAACCCACAATGTTGAATTGTTCTCTACCTTAACCGCATTTTGTTCCTTGTTTTCGAAAAAAATGGTTTAATGATGAAATAAATTAGACGTGACATAACCATAACCATAACCATACAAATCAAGTCAATTTTAGTTTCTATGGCCATCGTTACGGCTATTGCATTAGGTTTATGTCACGTCTTATTGGATCTTAAGTGGGTGCATTTTTTCTTCAAAAATTATTCTTGTATTTCGCGTGCCCCATATTCTGCAATTTTGTTTATTCACGTGACCGTTGAGGTAAAATGAGCCTCATTGCTCATTATTCGATATTTTAAAATAACTTTTATAATAAAATTGAACAACTTTGATTCTTTGTCGATCTTTCCATTATAAATTTCCCAAGTTTTGCCAAGGTTATTCTGAAGAAAAAAACCAAGACAAAAACGTAAAGAAAATATTTATTCACTAATTAATTCATAACGTGTATTATGCGCCACTCTTTATTAAAACGAGAATTTAGGGGATATGAGTAATATTCATTCTTAAATTAATATATTTATCATACGCACCACGAGAACCGTACACTTATAAAAATTACTCATTAAGTCTGGGTTCACACTATGAAAGTTTTCTTTCAGAAAGTCTGAGTTTATGGGTGAGAGAGGGGAAAAGAAAAGCATGTTCTCTTCCCCTCTCACCAATAAACTCAGACTTTCTGAAAGAAAACTTTCATAGTGTGATCCCAGACTAAGCGCTATGAGAGAAAAGACATGGGTAAATATGGTCACCTGTGACAAAACTATTTTTAAAGATAATTGTGAACATTATGGTTAATATAACTGTATTATTGTCATCTACAACCATATTATGGTTGAATAAGTCCTCCATCAAGAAGCCGCAACCATTTTATGGTTGCCTCTAAACATGTTATGCTTAAATATGACAATAATCAGTTTTAAAATTAACAATACTATTTTCCTCTTTACGAAGAGCAACATGCTATGGTTGAAAGTCCACCATGCTGTTATAAGTGTTAAACATGTTTTAGTTATTTTTAACCATAACATGTTGAGAGGCAACAATAATATGGTTGTGGTTATATGGTTGAATTAGTCCTCTATAAAGAAGCCGCAACTATATTATGGTTGCCTCTAAACATGTTATAGTTAAATATGACAAATATTAGTTATAAAATTGACAATACTATTTTCCCCTTTACGAAGAGCAACATGCTATGGTTGAAAATCCACCATGCTATTATAAGTGGTAAACATGTTTTAGTTATTTTCGGATTTACTTTAAAAATAGTTTTGTTGGAGGTGACCATATTTAAACATGTGTTTCCTCTGGGTGTAGCATTAGTGAATATAAGATTGTATGTGTGACACCGACAACGCTTAATAAAAAATGGAAAATTAAACCAATTTAGATTTTGAGGAGTTCCAGTGAATTCGCCTTGATGTTAAGCATTTTAAAAGTGTATGGTGCCCTTAGAAGAATAACCCCCTTATGCAAAAAAGTTAAAGCTTACATTAGTTAACCAACACTTTTGCTAGGCTTAGGTCCGTTTTTACAACTTACCGATAACTAAAAGTAGACTTTAACCGGCCTTTAACCTTAAGTGAGCGATAAAGAAAATTAAGGTTCATCCTACCTGGTAGCTTTAAGTTGTAGTAATGGAACACTTTCTATACGGCCGATTAAATCCTACCTTTAGCTATCGGTAAGTTGTGAAAACGGTCCTAAGTGTGCTGGTTTACTAATGTGAACTTAAAATTTTTTGTTTTGCATAAGGGGGTATTTTTTTAAGGAAAAAGTTCTGCTCTCCATCTCATTTAAATTGCATTATTCCTCATTCGTTCAAATTCAATTAGGAAATTAAGTAGTTAAGCTTTAACAATTGTTTCTCTCCACTTTAAAGTAGTAAAACTTGCTTCAGCCACAAAAGTAATTTAAAAAAAAAAACTAAGCTTTTAAATAAATTTTTAAAACTTTTGCGGTTTTAAATATTTGAAATTGCTTTTTACGCATACATACATGCAATATTTGTTGCAGTTGCAAATAATAAACGACAGGAAAATGTCAGCAAAAAAATTTAAACAGAAATTACCAGGATTGACAATGTCATTGAGGAAATAATTTAAATAAAATAGAAATTAATTAATTAAATTTAATAAATTACAAAAAAGAACAATATAAACGTCAAAAATTTAATAGTTAATGTTTAACGAAATTAAATAGCCTAAAACAAAAGAGCAAAAGAAAACTTGTATAAACTTAAACAGGAAACGGAAATTGGGTAAACAGGAAAAAAGCAATAAATGATTTTTGAGGTAAAAAGGGACAAGAGACAACAGGTGAAATGTAACTTAACTAATTTTTTTTAAATTCTCCTTGCAAAAAGGGTTTTTATAAAAAAAACAAATAAGAGTGCAATATTCGGTTGTGCTGAATCTTTAATACCCTTCACCGAGAGTTCGAATATTTCAGAAATTATCTTTATATGGGATCTAGAAATAAGAGGCCAATCTTTATAAAAGCTGACCTAACAGAAAAATAATTTATTGCGAGGACCCACAATAGGGAAAAAATGCTTAAGGCCCGTTTTTACAACTAAAAGTAGACTTTAACCGGCCTTATAAAAAGTGTTCCATTATTAAAACTTTACTTTGACCAAAAGTTAGTGATAAAGTAAATTAAGGTTATTCCTGCCTGGTAGGTTTAAGTAAAGTTTTAATAATGGAACACTTTTTATACGACCGATAAAATACTACCTTTAGTTATCCTATTTTTTAGTTTTGAAGAAAAGCTATTAATGAGTTTTTTGGAAGTAATTTAATATCATTTTCCCCAGCACGATGATGTCCAGCGAAAATTTCAGCAGGTTGCTCAAAGTGGCACTTGTCAACGTTAGTGATGATCCCATATTGGAATACTTGACTGGAATGTTTAAAATATTATTTTTTAATCCAAATTTTTAATATTTTAATTCGGCTCAAGTTCATCAAATTTAATTTTCATTAAATTATTTTTATGAAGAAAGGAATTTTACAACATGAAAAATAATTAAAATTGTTATTGCTAATCTTTCATTCATGACCGTGGCCGGGGCTCGAACCCTGGCCGGCAGGTTATCATGACATGTTTCAATCGCAACAACTCGATCTCATCAGGATTGATGTTTGACTATTGACGTCAGCAGTCGTCGATGTCAAACTTTGTGTTGTTTCTTTAATAAATTTTTTTTAGAATACTGAAAATTATATTTCATTATATTTTTTGTTTGTATTTAAATTAAAAAGTAAATAAGAGTTATACATAGAAATAAAGGAAATAAGCACCACGATCTAGCGGGTCTTTTGGGAAGTCTGTATATCTCACCATGTCATGTTCAGACTACGAATAAAGCCAATTAGCCTGCCTGGTAAAAGATCATAAATTTAAGTTGGATTCATTAGTAAGTTTCAATTGCCAGTCCCACTCAAGCTCAGCTCACGTGGGTTCAGTAATTAGTTCCACATTAAATCAGTAGCAGAGAAACAAGTTTTGTCCCTAAGGGTTATTCGACCAAACAGTTCACGTCTAAGATGTTTCGTTCCGTTAACTCATCTTCTTGCTCTTCGTCGCCGAATCCTAAGTCCTCCCTTTTCAAACAGAAGTAGCCGTCTTGATCACAAATCTTTTAGGTTACCTAAGCATTGAAATAGACGTCCGTGGGGTCAATGAATTCACGTTCGGACCATAATTGTATCTTCTCTAATTGGATCGCCCCTGTTTGCCTAGCATTCTGATTTTTATTACCCATCCAGCTGGGTTCTATATCAGTTCTAGATTAGCTTTTAGTTTCGCTTCTAGTTCAACTTCTTTACCGTTTAATTTCAAGTTCAGCTTTCAGTTAACTTTCTAGTTTAAGGTCAGCTGTTGCCTTAACTACAAATTTCGCTTTAAGATCTCGTTCTAGTTAAGCTTCAAGTTCAGGTTTTAGTTCAGCTTCCAGTGGAGCACGAGTTCTGGTCAGGTTGAAGTTCAGCTTCTAATTTATTTCTAGTTCTGGTCTTTTTCAACTGCTGTTGAATATTTACTCTTTTATGATATCCTTTCATACTCAACTAATTCTATTTACACCTCTTCCACATTTTTACTTTTAAACTGTTTTTGCAACTTTAAACAAGGCATCTACAATTTAAAAACACCAATTAAAAAATGTTTACTTTATAATTTTCCTTCCACTTTACGTATGATTAATATTAATTATAAATGTTGCTCAGAATAAAATTTTACAAAAATTTATTCTAAAAGCTATCAAAACTTATGCAAAATGACTGACTCTAAATAAATGAATGATGCCAATTAAGACGGTAAGTACACTAAAGTCACTTATTATGTAAAAAAAAAAAAGTTTTAAAAATGTTTATTTAACAACAGCAAAAGCTCGCAAAATAAGCACTTGCAAAAAAATAGAAAAAATATAGCAACAACAGCTTTAATAAATAGTTATAGTTTTCACAAAAAAAATATTCCTTTGGAAAACGATGTGATATGACCCTGCCCGCCCGCCTGCTAAATTAAATTAGTTTTAGTTTATTAAAGTTTAAAAAATAAAAACAAAGTTTTTTCTTGGTTATGTCAATGTGTGTGTGTGTGCATGTAAAAGTGTCAGTGCCTAAGTTAATATTAGTGTCTGTAAAACTTTAATTTAGTGTAAACATAATTTAGTTGATTTTATTATTATTAATTTTTTTTATATCAAAACTAAAAACAAACTATTTTATTCAAAACTTTACTTTTTATCGTGACCTGCTCTGTTGATTGGCCTACAAAATACAACAGTGTCGTTGTTTTGGTGTGTCTTCGTTGGCTCTCTGTGACACTTTAGAATAATAATCACACATTCCTTTCCTTAATCTTGTTGTTGTAGCTGCTGTTTGTTTTTATTTCCATTTTACTCCTTCGCTCAAAACATACCAACTTGACACGTTAAGCATGAACTTTGTTGTTTGTTTGTAGTGTTTTTGTAAATAATTTGCCAAAAATAATATTTTTTTTCTTTAATTTTTGTATTTGTTTTAGTATTAGTGTCATGTGTCATGTGTATGAACTGTGTTACCGAACATGCAAAAAAAAAAACAAAAAACCCTAAAGAACTTTAATGAAATTTTTTTTTTATTATTCGTTCTCACTTGCCCTGTCTACCCTTTCTTCTTGTCCTTAGATTTATTTTCTACGAATGGAAAAAAGCAAGCAAAGTTGAAGAAATAACAAAGTTAAAGTAAAAATAAAAAAAAATTTAAATTTCAGAGTGAAGTGATGATATTATGTTGTCACACAAAGACTGAATGAACGATATATACTTTGGCAATTGTAAGTTTCCGTTTTCCGGTTTCCTCTCTGCTTCATTTCTTGTAGTTTTCTTTTTTTCAACTTTTTTTATTCCTTTTTTGTAACGAACATCAACATGGAATGTCACTGTTGCAAATTCTTTTAATGCAAGTATGAGAAAATTTTAACTGAAACTGAAATAAATAAAAGGAATTTTTACCATTTTTTCGCTGTTGTACTTACACCCCCCAAATGTTATTGTTATTTCCATTAAATTAAAAAAAAAAAAAAAAGAAAAGCTAAAGTTTATAGTATATTGTCCTTGTAGTTGGTATTTAATATTTAAACAAATGTTTGAATAAAAAAGAAAATAAAGTCAAAATAAATTCTGGGTAGTTGTTAGCTTAAGGGAAACTTTTTAAAAAGAGTGTAACAAATTAATGAAAAAAAATATTTAAAGGAATTAAAAACAAACATTTTTTTAGAAAAATGAAGACACTCAATATGGGTAGTACAACTGAAGCAAGCAGAACTGATCGCTTAATGGCAAAAAAAATATCCAAAAATTGAACAAAAGTTACCTAAAATGTAATACGACCCGACAAACTAGAACTGAATTAGAACTGAACTAGAACTGAACTAGAACTGAATTAGAACTGAATTAGAACTGAACTAGAACTGAAGTAGAACTGAACTAGAACTGAACTAGAACTGAATTAGAACTGAACTAGAACTGAATTAGAACTGAACTAGAACTGAAGTAGAACTGAACTAGAACTGAACTAGAACTGAAGTAGAACTAGAACTAGAACTGAACTAGAAGTGAACTAAACTAGAACTGACCTAGAACTGAACTAGAACTGAACTAGAACTGACCTAGAACTGAACAAGATCTGAACTAAAACCTAACTAGAACTGAATTAGAACTTAATTAGAACTGAACTAGAACTGAAGTAGAACTGAACTAGAACTGAACTAGAACTGAACTAGAACTGAACTAGAACTGAACTAGAACTGAACTAGAACTGAACTAGAACTGAAGTAGAACTAGAACTAGAACTGAACTAGAAGTGAACTAGAACTAAACGAGAACTGGCCTGGAACTGAACTAGAACTGAACTAGAACTGACCTAGAACTTAATTAGAACTGAACTAGAACTGAACTAGCACTGATATTTAACTAAACTAGAACTTAAACTGAACTTGAACTGATTTAGAACTAAACTTGAACTTCAACAAGAGTCTGAAGAAGAACCTGTCAAGTACCTGATGATGAACCTGAACTAAAACTTGAACTAGAACTTAAAGTGAAACCTGAACTTAAATCTTAACTAGTGTCGGATTTAAAATTTTATTTTGAACATAGAGGAGAACTGAATTAGAACTGAAATATTAAAAATCCTTTTATAAGATTTTTTATACACGAGGAACTTAACTCAAATCACGAACTAAAACGTAAACTACATAGTACCGGAACTAAAATCTTAACTTAAACAAGCACATCGAGAAGAACTAAACTAAACGGACATAGAATTTTTTTTAATAAGACCCGACATATTCAATGGAATGAACAAAGTTTTGGCTTTTTAAGCTCAAAAACTTCAAGGCATTTAATGTTTAAAAATAATTTCTGGCTATGGCCTCCGTGACCGCGATTTATGAAGGCCTTCCTGTCGGTCCAAATTTTTGCCCACTTTTTCGGGCATACCGGTCTTATTTTACCAATGGTACGCCGAATGTTTGCTTCTAAGTAGTCAATCGTTGCAAGTTTATTATTATAGACATAAGGTAGCAAATTATACGAACCGAATTATACGAGTCGGTAACGCCTTCGGCCTGAACCGAACCAAACAGTGGTTTTTTCGGGGTCGTAATGGAGTCTGATTAGGATTGTAAACTATTGAAACAAGAAAATTCTGCTTTTTTAAATACTCATTTAACCAGAAATAAGCTTAATCGTTTTGTAAATAAGCAAGAACTTTGAAAATAAATTTCCACGATTTTCAAACGTTGTTCTGATGTAATTCTGTACCAAAGTATACTGATAAAAAAAGTTAAACATACTTCAGTAGTATGACAGCTAGTTTTTTAGTTATCCCTATCGGAAGTAATGTCGGTCTAAAATTAACACCCTTTATTATTATTATATTTATAATTTTTGCGGCATGTCAAATTTGTCTAAGCTTCGTAATACAAACACTTCTCAAAACTTAATGCACCATAAAAACTTTTAGCTTTTTGTTCTTTTTTACAAAGTTAGATTTTTGTTAAAATTTTTCTTAACAAATTTATTTATTTATATGAATACTTCAACTCATACTCTTCCCTCTAATATTACGAGTAAATAAGATACAGTTTTATTCCTTCATGGAAGTTCATATATTGCACTCGTTTATTGTGTCAGTAGTTCATGGCGAGTACTGGCATGCATGCTTGTGTATCCTGTGTATGGTGCTATTTTTCCATGGCAGGAGCAACATAAAAAAAAACTAAAATGTACAAGCGAAACTATTTTAATTTTGTGTGCATTTGTGGTTTTAGATTATATGAGATGGTGTCATGTTACACTCACTGTACACTCAATTAAGTTTTTTTCCGCCTTTATTCACAAAAAAAAAAATTTTAAATGTTAAAACTTTTAGAAATATTTACGAAAAAAATGTAATTGCATGAAAACGAAATAAAAGGAAGAGTATAAAAGAAACGAGAAATCCAAAAATGTATTAAAATATTTCATTTAAAACTTAAAAATTAATTTAGAAGTTCGCAGTAAACTGTGAATACCTCTATTGCTGCTAAATTAAGAACATTGTTCGTGACATTTTAAGTTTTTTTTTTTTGGTGCACGAGTAATTTTAATCCCAATGACCTAAAAAATTTTGTTTTTAATTTCTAACTCAGTAGAACAATTTTTAATTTAAACAAAAATTGTTTACCGTATTCAACTGTTCATTTATTTTTAGTGCACAAAAATTAAATAATTTCATGATTTTCTAACTAACACACGTTTTGTTGATTGTTCTTCTTGTTTTTTTTCTTTCTGTACATTTCCTCTTTTTGTCTATATAAAACGTTGTCGCTCCCTCTCTCTCGCTTTCGCTTCCTGTTAATGTTATGTGTTTTTATGAAAAGGAATTTTTTAGGGGGTTCCTGCATGTTTCCCCAAAAAAGAAGACTCTATTTTGTTACAACTCCCGTACAAAATAAAAATAAATTGTTGCATTTTTTTATTTAAATTTTCTGTCGTCCTTATTGTTGAAACGTTATTAAAATGCACAATATTTTATACGGACGTTCTTTTTTAATTGCTATGAAGCAGTCAAGTTTTTCTTAAACAAAACGCCTTTGCAAGAAACAATATTTTTTTTTAAAAAAGTTGCTTTGATGCAGAAAACGTTTGTCTAGAAAAAAATTTTGAAAAAGAGCTTTTTTACAGAAACATTTTTTTTTTTTAAGTTGATCTCTTATACACAGATCTCTTACATACTGTCCAGACAGTCCACTGTTATGTGCGCTTAAGCACAAGACGTAGGATCTGCCAACAAACAATTGTTTATGTTCAAGATGGCTTTAATACCCTCTGTACACTTGCAAACATTGAAATGTTTAACATTTTAAACATGCGTTCACACTTGAAACATTTAACATCTACTATCAAAAAAAAAATGTCACCATTTCTGAAAAAAAAAAACTTTTATATTTTTTAAATACTTTTTTCTACAAAAGTGCCCAAATTTTTTAAGAAAACACCAAAATGTATTTTTCAATTAATTTTGTTTAATAATATAAGAAAACTAACAAAAAAAAGACTTTCAAAAAAGTAGAAACATGACAAGTGGTAACGCTGCTTTACAATAAAATGCAATTTTGTCAGTGCTGCCACAATAATAATAGAATTTGTTGCCACTTTTCTAGTGATGACAATCAAAAAATCGAAAAATGTAAAAAGGAAAAAAACGAGATTGGATCATCTTTGAAAGATGTTGAAAAGTTTTTATTTTTAGCCCTACATATTTCTTATAGGAAAATTTCTACATCTTCGCAAATTGATGGTAGATGTTAAATGTTGACAAGTGTGAAAATTTATATGGCAATACTGTAAGACATCGTTGTGCAAGCAATTGTTTTAAGAACTCTGTTTTAACAAGAACAAAATATCGACAACAGCAGTCTACATTATCCAAATGCATCTGTGCATACGAAATTTTTTGTTGTTTTAACAAAGACGGTCGGCTCGAAAAGTTCTTCTGGGTAAGACAACTTTTTCTTAGAAAATATGCTTTGTAACTTTTCTCTAAAAAAAAAGTAGCTTTGTTATGCAGAACTCTGCTGTGGGTACTTTTGTTATAAAATCATAGCAAAAAAATGTTAAAAACTTATAATAGATTGGTTGTTTTGCAACCATAGTATGTTGCTCTTGAAAAAGAGAAAAATGCTATTATTTATTTAAAACAAACTTATAAGAAGTGGTAAACAAATTATTGTTATATTAAACTATATTATCAAAGTAACTTTTGGGAATACAAAATTTTATTAACAAGCTTTTGTTTGTCGTGCTTAATTCCCAATTTTTTTCCATGATAAAAACACTGAAATCTATTGTTGATGAAATAAGCTCTTCCTATGCTCATTTCACTGGTTGCTAAGCCCAGATCGTCAGGAAACTTCATTCAAAGATTTAAGAAAAACTAAAGATATTAAACCAAAAAATAACTGTTAAGCAACAGTTCTACTTGTAAAAATATCAAAGTTTAAACAAAAACATCAACAATAAAAAGTGAGTTTATCTTTTCTTACATTCCAACATTAATTAATGTTGGAAGAATTGCAACCAATTGTTGTTGTAAGTAGGTTAAGAAAAAACAAAATAAAAACAAAACCAACCCGCTTTATTGCTCTCGCAAAAGTAAAGCACGTTGCCAGTTGAGGTTTTTTTAAGCCGTGCACTTGCCAGCTTATTATCAAAGTAAGTTTTGGGAATACAAAATTTTAATTTACAAGATTTTGTTTGTCGTGCTTACCATTTTTATAGTTAATGGAGAACTAATTCAATCATAATATTGTTGCAGGTAACACAATAAGAATATGGTTAAATTAACCACAACACATGTTTAAAAATAGTCTTATTGGAGAAGACAATATTGAAAATGTTTTTTTTTCATGCGTTGAAAGGCAACTCTTTACCTAGAAAATTTTCGTAGTTAAAAACAACTTTTTTCTTTGCTCTCATAGTTAAAAACTTATCCTTTTCAATATACATACACATAATTTCTCCCTGTGTGCAATTCTTAAAAAAAAATAACCCCAAACTTTTATTATTTGTGTAGCATGTTTAAACTTTTCTCCCGTTATTTTCTTTATCTAATTATGGTTGAAACTTCACAGGGTGTCACTATAAATCTTTATGTGTTTTCTAGTGTTAACGTGTAGGAATTTGCAAGGATATGAGTGTTTCTGCGCGTATTTTTCAGAATTTACTGCAACACGTACTTAGTTTAATTTTTCTTTAAGTTATTTTTTTTCTCTTTTTTTGGCTTCATTATTTGGCGTAGTATTCGTTTACTCGCTTTATATTTATTGACAGTTATTTTTTGAAGAGAGAGAAAGGGAGAATGAGAGAGAAAAAATGAAAAACATGAAAAAATTTCTGGTTGTTTGAAAGATAAAGTAGTTTGTTAAATGAACAAATGTAAAAATAGTAAAAGTTTTTTGTTAATTAGTTAAATAGTTTACTTTCTTAGTTAAATTAACTTTATTTTAGTTTTTGCTTGATTTTATTACCCATATTAACAAGAATGTGCATGATCGACTTAATTAGTACATGTCCTAGTAAAGTTTTTAAATAATAAAGTTTTACTCTTAAATTGCAGTAAAATTCATACCTGTTTTGAAATTATCTTTTACAATTTCTGCATTATTGCCAGTTAACTGATAAATATATTTGTTCGTGTTATTTGTTCGCTTTAAAATATACATATATATGTAAGTATGTTTATATACCAGAGTTTATTTATTAAACGTTTTTCATTAGTTTCATAAATATTTCTCAATATTTATTAATAATATTTTAATTAATTATTTACTAATTGTTATAACAGTTCCATTAGCATTAAAAACAGCAAAAAAGGTTTGTGTCATGTTTCAATTTATAGTTTTAAAACTCATAATTAATTTTTTTTTTATTTTCAATTTAAATCGTAAAAGTCGAAACAGTGGGATTGGGAGAAATTTTGCTTTCCCATAAAAAAAAATTTTGTAAAACAAAGAAATTTTAAAGTAGCAGATAAATTTCTTTAGAAAAGTTTCTTTAGCGAAGGTTTCTCTGTTAGAAAAATTTGCTCTGCAACAGCCTTTTTTGCTTAGAAACAGTTGTTCTGTAAAACAAAAATTTTTCATTAGAAAATTAAACTCTGTAAAAGCCTTTTCACACTTGTCAACATTTATCATCAAATCGGGCAGATTTTGAAATGTTTGCCATATGAAATTCTGGGTGGTCTGACCAAAACGCACGATTTTAATTGTAAAAAAAACAAATTGTTTTCAGAGAATTAATTATTATAGAAGGATTTATGACAATTATGTTTGGAATAAAATATCGGCCAAATGATCGCTACGGCTCCAGTGGCATACCTCTATCCGATGGTCCTTATTTTCAATGACACTGTGACAAAATTGAGGTTTAATGTCGTTAATGTGCCGAATTATCTCATCATTTGGCTTTTGAATTGTTCTTGGCTAATTGACGTACCCTTTTTCTTTTAAATATCCCCAAAGAAAAAAGTCCAACGGTGTCAAATCTCACAATCGTGAAGGCCAATTAACATCGCCACCTTCCTGCTGGAACCACATATTGTCCAGGTCCATATCCTCAATTTCTGGCTACAATTAGTCCGTTATCATCTCAGCACGACGACGAGTCGAGATTGACGGCTCTTCTGCCACACTATCGCAGCATTGTTTTCCGCAGAACGAACTAGGCGAGCATGCATAGATGTTTTTACATTTCCTACAGTCCGGGTTTGCTGAAATTTGCGCACGATTCTCCCGATTGTGGACACATTTGGTCGATTATGCCGACCCAAAAAAATTCCGAAGTACACGAAATCCATTTTGGCTTGAACGCCCAATTAAATTAAGCTGGGAAAAAACTTGACGTAAAGGTGTGAATTACAATTATCATCGTGCATTATGATTGAACCAACCTCTGCACAAAGCGAAAAATCAAGATCTTTAGAAGATGTTCCAATCTCATTGTATTCCATTCTACATCTTTCGATTAGTTAGGTACCATCACTAGAAAAGTGGCAATAGATTATATGATTATTGTGGCATCACTGGCAAAATTGCATTTGTTTTGAAAGCAGCGTTACCATTTGCCAAGTTTTTACTTTTTTGCAAGTCTTTTTTGTTAATTTTTTTTTTTTGTAATTATAAAGAAAATGCATTCCAAAAACATTTAAGTCTTTTGTTTTAACATTTTAAGCACTTGTGTAGAAAAAAGGGTGGCATGTCATAACGTCCAGTGACAAAGTATTTAAAAATAAAACTTTTTTTTTTCAGAAATGATGAAATTTTTGAGTCATAGTAGATGTTAGATGTTTTCAGGGTGAATGCATTTTTCACACTGTCAACATCTTTCATGAGTTCCTCTTAAAGTTACAAAAGTGTTTTAAAAAGTAAACAAGACAACTTTTGTTTTGAAAAAAAATTTCATTAGAAAAGATTGCTTTGTAACAGAAAACTTTTCTCAAGAAAGACCAAATTGCTTATCAACTTTTCTCTCCCACTGTCCCACAGTATTCATATACATACATACAAATATATGTATGTAATTCATTATATATTTCATATTTTCTGTTTATTTAATCTGCATGTTATTTTAACATAAGTATTTATAGTATTGAATGAAATTAAAGTTTCAGTGTAATAAATATGTATGCATGTATATAAGTGTGTATGTTTAATATATTTATGTACTTTTGTATTTGAGAATTTTATCAATAAAATTATTATTATTTTTGCAAAATTTATATATTTTTAATTATTTCCCCCATTTTGTAAAATATTAATAATATAAAAAGGAAATATTGATGTGAAGTGAAAAAAACAAATGTTGTATTTTATGAAATTGATTCATTCAAAATGTTGTATGCAAACATGAAAATTAATGAATAATAATGTTATTTTTGTTTCTCTCTTTTTTGTTTCTCTTGCGTATAAGTATGTAAATAATTTTTTATTTTTATTAAAATATTTATTATTATATTAAATCTACATTTATATATAAAAATTGGGTATAAAATGTTGAAAGGATTTAAAGATTCAAGAATTAAAGAAAGGCTTTTAGTTTAAAATTGTTAAAAAAAAAGGCATAAAATTTTTTTTAAATTGTTTAAATCAAGTTTATTTTTTAATTCAATCAATATTTAAAAAAAAATTAAAACTAAGAAAATGGTCATTAGTGGAACTTATTTAAATTAGTTGTGGACTATATTTTGGGTGTGTGGTGGAGATTTTTCCAGAAAGGGGTTTATTAAAGTTTTCCTATAAGCTAATTTTTCTAAAAATAAGTTCTTTTTTTTTTGGATAATTGGGAAGATCTTTTTCAAAGATAAAATATGATTAAATTTTAAAATCAACTGATTTTAAGACATGGACTGTATTCAAGCAATCTAAAGTAAGGATTAAGAAACTGCTTAGAAAGAAATTCTCTTTGTATACCCTCCACCACTAGTGACGAATAAGGGTATACTCAGTTTGTCCTTCCGTGTGAAACTTTTTAAATGATGATAAGTAGATTAAGCCATGCCCGTCCGTCTGGCCATATGTCTGTCCGTCTGTTAAAATTACCTATTCAGCGTTGTTAAGCATTTATTTGAATTTTCACAACACTGAAAAAATAATTTTAATACGTTCAGTATTACCTCAAAGAATCGAATTTGCGTTCGTTTTGAAAAATAATTCGTCAGCGCCTCCGTTTTCTATTTAATACGAAGTTGGAGGAAAATAAAATATATTGCCCAAGATAAATCACGTTGGAACGTGTTTGTTGCGGCCCTTTGTTCTACATAGAAACGACGGGAGCACATACAATTAATACGAGAGCGTCAATTGACTCCTGCAAAATATTAATATACTTTGTCTTTCCCAGTCATTGACAGCAGAATGCCTCCTGATTTGAGGAGAACATGAAAATTAGGGAGTATCGTGTGCATTCCTTGGCAAAAATACATGAATCTTAAAACGAATTGCTCCCTTATCCGCCCTATTTTTCAGATTTAGACCCGAGTAACTTTTTATTGTTTCCAAACATGAAGGAATCATATGAAAAACAAATATCTCTCAAATGGCCGGAAGCGATAAAAAAATTAGAGAAACGTTGTAAAAGTGTGTAGAGCTCAAAGGTGACATCATTGACAAATAAAATGATTTTTATAAAAAAAAACTTTATTTCATTTGACAGATAAAAGTCTTATTGACTTGCCCTTGTAAATGGAGTAAAGGTGACCTTAATAACTGACTTTAAAATATTAAATGGTTAAACTATTTGTGGTACGTGTTGTAACTGCTGCCAGTTTTTCCAACTCTTTACTGTAGATTGTAATGATTATTTGTGGATTATGGATTTTATTAGTTGTTGAAAGTATTTTAAAATTTTAAATTCTTTTAAGAATTTATGTTTTTTGAATGATTTAAAATTATTAAACGTTAATTGTTTTAAAAATTTGTAGATTGCATTCTTAAAGTATTAACGTGCCCTATAAAGCAATTGAACCGTGATTCATATTTTAGATTAAAATTAAAAGTGTGGAACGTATTGCGAATACTACAAGCAACTGTTTTGCAAGTTTCTAATAAATTTTTAATTTTTTAAAAAAATTTTAAAATTAAAATTGCTAATTTCTAAATTGCACTTTAATTAAATTAAATTTTGTTAAAAAATATTGTGGAATGAATTTTCCATTAAAAAAAAATATGTATAAACAAATATATTGCGAATTGTATCAAAAATTAAATTCTTAAGTACCAAAATAAAGTCTTTCTCAAATTCATAAATTATTTCAAAACGTTTTAGATATTATTTCTAAAATCTTCAAGGTTTTAAGGTAGTTTTTCTTATAAAGTCTTCTTGTGGGAGGCATCATCTGGCTTTTAAGGAATATTGGAAAAGTAATTGTTTTACTGACCCAAATTTTGGGAAATTGCAACACTGAACTAAATTATACGAAAAGAAAAATGCCGTGGAATGTATTCTTTCAATATTTTATATCTTTAATATTTAAGTCTTTTAATTTATTTCTAGCTTTAATTTTTAATGCACAAAATTTATGAAAATATGCACTTAATTTTTTTATGAATAAAATTATTTGGTTTTAAAGTTAAAAAAACACTTTTAATATTAAAAATTTTGTTTGGCACAAAATACGTTTGTTAAATTTTCTTAACTTCCTAAATTTTTTTTTTTTTTTTTGTTTTTGTTTTATATAATTTAATTTTATTGTAATCACATTTTAATTTCAATAAAATTTAAAGAAAACAAACTCAAACGAAAATATATTAAAACACACAGCAAAGACCAGAACCAATAACACAACTTGACTTGGTTGTTATCCAAAGCTAAATCTAGTAACGAACCATTTCAAATATAAACATTCTCTTACAACACTTGACCTAAAATAAACTTTTGTTAACTTAAAAAATTTATTTAATATTATCACTTTTTTAGTTTTTCAAAAAGATTTTAATGGGTATTTAAACAAAAAAATTAATGTTTTTATTATATTTTTCTTGTATTTTTTTCTCTTTTATGCTCCACTTTAACACTGCCAACCAAAACAAATACAACTCTACTTAACCTTAAAATAATACAAAAAAATCCTGAATATTTTGTGTTTTTTGTTTAATTTCACTGTTTTGAATCTAAAAAAAACTCCAATTGTTGCTTAAATAATTTATGAAAATCTACTTTTTTTCCTTAAATGTTATTTCTATTATGTTTTATATATAAACATATGTGTCTGTGTGATCTTGCTACTCCTAGTCCGTACCCGTTTTGAGCACTTTTGGTAATCATCATCATGCTGCGTAGCGCGAGGCCATTAATCGCAATTCCATAACATCAGCTGGCACAATAGCAGCAACGGCTTCCGCAACCTCACCTTCTACCACACCTCCTCTGCCACCCTTGCCCAACTCTTTTGTGGCTATTAAATGTGCCAAGACGTCAGAACCACCCACCAAAAATTCCGCTAAAAATAATCTCTCCAAAGCCCAACAACATACGCCTCCTCCACCTTTGCCCCAGAAAAATGGACACTACAATTCTTTGGATCATCGTGATAGCCAGCAGTATTATCACCACCAACAGCCATATATTTTGCGTAGCAATACCCTGGATAGAAGACACAATACAGCAGGAGCAGGCAGTGACTGCAGCTCGGATTATAATCAAATTAATCCCCACTATTTGCAAACATTTGATAGCTTAGATCATTATAGTGTGGCCAATTTACACTATCGTAGTCAATCTAAATCTCAGATTTATGGCATGGGTGGTAGTACGGGTAGTGGTCATAGCAATAGCAGTAATGAGGGCATGGGCAATTATCACACAAACTCCACACTGCCTCAACCTCATCATCAACAGCCACAACAGCAGCAACAGCAGTCGTCTCATCACATGGAAAATCACTATCATCCTTCTTCACAAAAATATCAACAATCGCATCATGTTCTTGGTCATCATAGTTTGAAACATGCCAAACAACATCATAAGACACCCAAGCATTTGAGTAAATCTCAAAAGTCTATAAATGAGACTTTAGCTCAGACACAAACCCAACAACAGCAGCAACAGCAACCACAACACGTTAATAATAGTCATCATCATTCTTCAAAATCTTCCTCTTCCAATTCATCAGCCTCGACAAATGCTGCTGCCACCAAAAGTTCCAGTAATAAGAAAACTGCAGCTGCAAATTCACAAAAACATAATTTGAAAATTCAGCAGCAGCAGCAACATTGTACTAATTCCTCAAATAATATACACTATACAAGTTCCAGTGATAGTTTGCCACAATTTGATAATAATTATTATTGAAAAAATCAAAATCAAAAAAGAAGAAAGTTGTGCAAAAGTAAAGCAAGAAAAAAACTTCCCCATATAAACACTTTCCCTTAATCCTTTATCTGCAGCATGTTAAATATTAAGATAATTAAAAGAAATAATTGAAAAAACTATAAGCACATATAGAAAAATTAAAACAAAATGAAATGAGTGATTAGTAGGAAATAGTTGATTCAAAGAAACTAATTTTAGCTAAACTATTTAGAAAATATCCTGAGACATCCTTTGGAAAGGAGCTAAGAAAAATTAGAGCAAACTTTAACAGTCATGAATTAAGGCTCCTATAACGGTTCACAACTCAACTCAGTTGAGTTGTAATTTCTAAACTTTTGTATTATGGTTTACAACTTTGCTATATTGCGGTGGACAAAAACCTATCAAAAATTACAACTGATCACAACCAGTTGTCTTAATTACAACTCAACTGAGTTGAGTTGTGAACCGTAATAGGGGCCTTAATATTCGAATTAACTTTCCTTTAGAAAACAATTTTAAATTGTTCTTTATTCATTTTAAATAAAATCCTTCAATTCAATTTCCAAATAAAAAAGCCACGGCCTTTTTTAACAGTCTTATTAAAATACAAATAATGCACAAAAATTTAGAACAGGTATTTAGTTTTAGAATTTATTGGCCACTACTGTTTGTGAGATTTATTTAAAATTATTATTAAAAAGTTTTAAAATTTTCCAAAACTTTTTATGTTTATGTGAAAGCTTATTTTAAGCCATAGAAAAATCTTTTAGATTAAATTTTTTTTATATTAGTTCCTTTCATGTCTATAAAGAGCATAGGGTCTCTTTTTGCATTACATGAGGTTTCGGTAACCAACTGATTCAAAATGTGTAGTTGGTTGAGCTTCTACATTCAATATTAGAACTGGAGCTGCCAGCATGGCCTCCAGGCGTGTCGTAGGAACCGATTTTATTTAGCAACTGCCAGATAGCCTAATCTCATGGTGGATCTTAAAACCACTGGGTGAACATTTATGCATAATATGCATATATTATATTATACCAAATGCCACCGTATGTGCACGGATACTTCACACACAAAAGTATACACTCGCCCCTTGTTTAGGAGTCAAAACAATCTAACCTCCACTGTCAATTAAAAATCCAACAGCTTCTGTTGAATAGCAGCAGCATCTAGGGAGAATCGTCACAGGCTGAACTTCAGCTTTCTATGTGGGATTCGAACTTGCCACTGTTAATACACCTAATTTTACAGGATAAACAACTACGAAAGGCACCTTTCCATCAGAAAAACAAGGCTTCCGTAAAGACAATTATTCTTAAAGACAGGAAGCATTTCTTGCAAGAAGCATAGTAACGGTGGCCTCAACTAGCAGTCAGACCGGGTTAGCCTGCTCACCGGGTGCTACTGACTGACGTAGCACCAGATTGAGAAAGTTCTCTGGTGAAACTTTGAACTCGAAAACACAAAGCCCTGTCATTTTGATGTTTGTCACATCCCAGGTATGCGTGAACCTGATTTGTCTGGGAGGCTGTTACACCAAAAGGTGAAATATTGCTACACCCAACAGGGGTCCAGGTGGAATGGTTACAAGATCCGGCGTCTGCTTTTAGCCGCCCCTTACATGAGCAACAGATATATTAGGAGTTGTTGGCTATTGGTTATTTCAAGGAGCCAAACGCTCGTAGGCACTCAGAACTTGCTAGGAGTCCGGAGCCACCCAGATATCCTCTCAGACCCTTCATCCTTTAATAGTCCGGGACTGCATAAGTAGGTGGTCCATATAAATACGGAACTTTCCACTATCAGCAACCTGTGGAGCGCCCGATAGCACTTAGCTGTGCTTCCACAAGTTGTGGAGTAAGCAACACCCTTGAAAAGCCCACAAATCTTGTTTTCATGAATTGTTCATTCCCCTCCCGATGGCGGCGATTATTTATTTTAAGCTCCCGATATTGTGTGTCGGGACTATTAAAAATGTTTAAGATTGTTTACTTTAAACACTCAAAACTATTTGTGGAACCTATTTAAAAATGTTCTCTAATGTTCTAAAGGTAAATTTATATTATATGTATATTTATTTCATTAAAATTTACAAAGCACATCTTCAGTTTTAGATTTCAATTGAAAGTGTGGAAATTTATTTACTATTAACCTTTAAAACTGCGCGTGAAACCTATTTTAACTTATTGTTAAGTACGAGTATGTTTATTTTCATTAAATGAATGCAGATATTTGTATACCACTACGTTTAATTATTTGAATAAGTCCCGCCTAAGAATATGGATTTCAAAGCAGAAATTGCATTTGAAAAATAAATAAAAAAAAGCTTTTTACTTTGTGGTTTGTAGCACGAACTTTGTGGGTCGTATCAAATATTCCCTATATTTTTGTATATTTCTCTACTGTAGAATCTTTTTTAAATGTTAGTGGCGGTGTGCATTTGATTACGAAATGAAAATGTTTTCATTATTATGTGGATCCTATTAAATTTTTGTTCTCAGTAGACTTATTTAACTTCTATTTTTCTTTCTTCTTATTTCTAATTGGCTTATTTTGATGTTAAAGCAAATAGGCAGCACAAGGTGTGAATGTCATTAAGCAATATCTGAATTTGGTGTTCTATAATGTGTGGATCTTATTGTGTATGACACATTTTCTTTAAGTTGTTCTTTTACCTTTGAAAATATGAGTAACGTATTATTTTTCTTTTAACTTATTTTTGATTAAGAACGAAAATACTAATATTTGTGTGGATGGCATTTAGCACAAGTCTTAACTTTTTACTGTACTTGAAAATGTGATTTGAATGAGTTTGTCTGTTTTATTTCTTTACTTTAAAAACGTTTCAAACTCTCCTAACACATTTTTATAAATAATTTCAAATTTCAAGCTTAATGTTTTTGTGGATCGTATTTCTCAACAATGCTTGTTGTGTCGAATAATCTTCACACAAATGCATTAAAATGTTAAATATTACTTTTAAGAATTTTATAAATTAGCTCTTACAAAAAACCCTCTACAGCCCTCCATGTAACACAAAACCTTAGTAACCCAATCCTTTTTTATTGTCTAACCCAAGTAGTAATTATATATGGACGATGATAAAACAAAAGTTCCCGTTTGTTATTATAAAGGGTGTTACTTTTTTAACCGGATTAAACTAATGAACTAATTTTCATATATGAAGATTCAATAAATTAATTATGGTAAAAAAAAATGTTTCGAAAGTGTACCCTATTTGGGATCCATTTATGCTATGAGGTTAAGATTCATGCAAAATATCTTTGTTCCGAATGTTATTATTTATCTTTATCAGATTTGTTTGTCTTTTAGTGACTTTAGGAAGGAGATTTATATGGAATGGTTAATTTTGGAGCAATCAGTACAACATTTTCCAATGGGAACATTTTTATATAGTAGCTATCGGAAAGTTATGGCTGCCAAAATTTTATTTCATTGCCAACATTTATAAGGAAGGTAAGGCACTAAAAGCTATTTTTGGGAGTGGTATGTCTGCGAAAGCTATGGTCAAATGTTTACAGATGCCAATTATGTTTGGATTAAATTTAATACTTATATAGTACAACAACAATTTTACTGTAATCAGATTGGCCTTTTTATGGCTTAAAGATTATAAAATAAATAAAATTGACATTTAAATTTAAATAGATTTCAACATAAGATGGTTAATGGCCACTTAGACTATAACGCAAAATGTTTGTATGGGGGCCATGTGAAATTATTCTCACTAGTTGCAAAAGGCTCCGTCCTAATGACAATTGAAACGTATGTACTTATGTACGTAATTTTCTTAGAAATTTCGACATGTACTTTGCGCACAAGGTTACATGGACAGACAACCAACCATCCCGACGGACAGACGGACATCGTTAGAGCGATTTAGAAAGTCATTCCGAGTCGATCGTTATACTGATAGTTCGGTCTAGGACAAATATTTTTTTAGTGTTACACACATTACCACAAATGCATTATAGCATCTCCACTATTGTGGTGTAGATATAAAACTGCATTTTTTGGTGCGATTAACACGCTTCATACGCTTCATACACCTAGAATGGGCGCCACCTATATGCCGGAAATCATTATCAAATGTTAGTGATTATGCCATCTATTGATCCTTCGTTTAAAAAAAATCTTTATCGTAAAAAAGTGAGTGTTAAACGGCAACGATTTCCGAGGAGGTAGTCTGGTTACTATCGAAACATGTCAAATCGACCTGTCCGTAAACGTGGGTTTGATTTCCCGGTCAGTTAAGATTGAAAATTTTCAAAAAAATTTTAATTCATTTCATGTTTTAAAACTCCTTCCTTCATAAGAGTAATTTATTGAAAATTAAATTTGATAAACTTTAGCCTGATTAAAAATATAAAAGTTTGAATTAAAAATTTATTATTTGTGTTCCTTTTTACAATTTCAGATTTAGTCGGGCTTAAAAAATACCCTTTAGATGTTTTTACACAATTTTAATATTTATTTTTTTTATTGTTGTTTATTCCTTCACTATATAGTTTATTTCGTTTTTTTTACTATTAAACTTCTCTTTAGTATTTTAAAATTTTTTATTATTGACCACAACCATTTCAGTGGTTGGCCAGGATCATCGTATGCACATTAAAGAAATACTGATGCGGATAATTTAAAGTGGTTGTTGTTGTGGGTGTTATTAATTCTGTTGTTTATTTTATTATTATTATTATAAAATTGTTGTTGTAGTTTCTTATATTTTTATTTAATATTACTTATCTCTGTTATGATTAATAGTGGTATGCAGAAGTTGTAGGGATATCGTTATTAAATTTGTTTAATTAAAGTATGTTTTTAATGATGTAATGTGCTCTTATGATTAAAGAGTTTTTAAAAGAAACATTTAATCATTTTAAAATGAAGATAAAAATGAGAGAAATCAACGAAAACTCTCTGCTTTTCACCATGTTAAGAGCGTCTCAAAAACTATCCGAACCAAAAAAAAATGAGAAATAACTTTTTTAGTCAAAAACCAACCTTTGCTAGAACGGGTCACATATCAATTTATTATTAAAATTCGTTTTTCATGTTAAATAAAAATAAAATTATATGAAATTGATATTTAAATAGAATTGGTGAAATTGGCCATTAGAGTGTTGTTGCTACCCGCAACACTTTACCACTGCAGCATTGTGTAGTCAAAAACTGCCGGTTGTGTTAATGAGTTTGTAGGCCAGGTCGTAATAAGAATATTGCATTACCGCGGTGTTAAAAGCACCTTGTTATGAGGCGGTCATGGCAGCATGTTCTTATGAAAATCATATGTGTTTTAGCTTTTGATTTCAACAAGGGCTTTATCTGCCCCATTCCGCTAATAAGACAGATGCCATTGTACGTACGAGTAAACTGATACGAATTTACTCGAAAAATGTTTCAGTTCGATAAAATAATAAGCCTTATCCCAAATAAAAATTCCGCGAGAAATTTTTCAATTTCCCCATTCCTCCTATTACAAATAAAAATTTCCCATGAAATTGCTAACTTTTCCCGAAAACAATATCCCTGGCAAAACAGAACGGGGTTTATAAAAAACTGTAAGTAGGATTTTAAGAGGGAGGTTGAAAACGAAAAATTTTTCAGTTCGATAAAATAATTAGCCTAATCCCAAATAAAAATTCCGCGGGAAATTTTTCAAATAAAAATTGCCCATGAAATTGCTCACTTTTCCCTAAAAAAAATCCCTGGCAAAACAGAAAGGAGTTTATAAAAAACTGTAAGCAGGATTTTTGGAAGGAGGCTGAAAACGAGTTAACTACATGGGGCCTCCAAAATATTATGTTACTGAGTGGAAAAATGTTTGTTATTAAAAGAATTGAACTTGCACAAAGTTATTTTTTCTTTCCTTAAAAAAAATAATTTCCTTAATTTTACTTTGAGTGCTACAATCAGTTTGGTTTTAATATAAAAAAAAAAACTCTTTTGAAAAAAAAAATCCAAAAAATATAAATTTTCCAACAAAAATTAGCATAAAATGCGAATTTATATGCATTTTTCAACTTTATATGATAAATATTGCATTAACAATAAAAATATGCAAAAATATGCACAAATATGCACACACAAATAGTTGACAGTTTTAATCAAAAAATGTGATGCGGATAAATATCTTATCCTCAAATATTTAAATGTTCGAGAAAAGCATGCACTTGCATGTAATTCCACGTCATAATGATGAGTATATAATTATGTACACACACGTTAACACACAAGTCCATAATCTGCCCTATTCTGAAAGAGAGGTCTTTTAATTTTAATAAGTTCCCAATATTTGTTCTATTAATAAAATTTTGATTTAAATTCAGAAATATAGAATTTAAGAGATTCATTTCAAAAAAAAAAGATATCCTAAAATTTTGTAACTTACTTTTTTTTATCTGACGTCTATCAAGGTTTTGAAGAGATATCTTACATATACCTATACATATTCAGGTTTGTTATGAAAATGTATCTATTTCGAGCGATTTTGAAATCCATTTCCTGATTAGGCCAGATTTTTGAGATTTGGATTAAGCTTTAACTTAGTATAATGCATTCTAAAACTCGGAATTTTCTGGCGAAATTTTAATTGTTTTTATAACTTCATTAAAGGCCAAAATTGTTAGCAAAACTTGGTTATGGCAGCATAAATCTGTTGTCCAATTAACTAAACCTAGTTTAACGGAGATCTCAAAAACTCAGCCTTAAAGTTATGATTTTCTGCCAAAATCAATTTTAATTAACATAAATAAAATATGAAATTAAGAAGAAAGACAGGAAATAAAAGAGAAATGTATTAGAAATTAATATTTTAAAAGTTTCGTTTTCGAAATCGGTTTCCATCTCATGCCTGATCGTTGAAAAACGAATTATTCTAAACGTGGGAAACAATTTTTAATATATATTTTTTTTAAAAATTTTTTTTTTTGGCTTTTCATTTGCCAAAATTTCTGTTCACACCAATTAAATATTTGACATCGTGCACGTGACCACTATGTTTTTTAAAAAATTATTTGCTTTTGCAAAACCTTTGGCTAGATCAAATATCATTATACAGTTTCTAAATTACAATTCTTTTCTAACAAATAAAGTTAAGTAAATCAATAGAAATTGTTAAAAATAAAGCTAAAGTTTGATGAATTTACTGGTTATGTTTTTTTAGATTTTTTCGTCAAATATTTGATAGGGGTGAACATACCTTAAAACATCTATTTTAAATCAAAAACGATTTTAAAATAACTCTTTTTTCATTAACACGCCTCTACATCTGCTGTGCTTTTATATCATTTTCAAACATTTTGTTTTAAAATCTTTAATTTTTTGCAGAATTTCCCCATATGTTGTGCATATACAAAATTGTTCACATTTCCAATTTACATAATTAACATTTGACGTTTTCACACTTTATACCTACAACTATAAATACGAAAAAACAAAAAAGGAAATCACGTTGAAAGATGAAAATAAAAGAACAATGGGGATAAAAATCAGTAAAATAACCATTTAAACATAAACACATAAATGCCATTAAACTTTTGCACATATTGTTACCAACATACAGATACACATGCTATTTTTTCATCAGTAAAGTAAAAGAGTGAATAGGCCTTACAGAAGGCTTTATAGTTTTTTTTTTTAAATTATAGGTTCGAACTAAAAGAAACAAATGAAACAAACAATTCAGATAAGTGATTCCTATAGGAAGTCATTTCTCTCCACACCCAGAGAAAAAACATGTTTAAACATGGTCACCTCCAACAAAACTATTTTTAAAGAAAATGTTTAACATATTATGTTAAATCTAACCATATTATTGTTATGGACAACCATATTATGGTTAAAGTAGTCCTGCATCAAGAAGCCACAACCACATTATGGTTGCCTCTAAACATGTTATGGTTAAATATGAAAAAAAATTGTTTTTAAATTTACAATAGTATTTTGCTCTTTTCCAAGAGCAACATGTTATCGTTGAAAACCAACCATGCTATTTATAGTTTTAAACACTTTTTAGTTATTAGTAACCACAACATGTTCTGAGGCAGGTATAGGCACTGCGTCTTTCAAATTCATTCCTGCTGCAGCGGATCCATGTATTGCGTAGTCTTCCTGGACTTAACTGACCTTTTGGTTTTGGTAAATGGACCTTTAAGTGTAAACGATACAGGTCATATAGTGTGAACTATTCAGGTCCATTTACGTTATGTGATTTCCCTTTCAATAGTTTCAGACATTGTCCTCTGACAGAGAACATCATTTGAAATACGGATATGCTATAACATTTCCATACTTTTTCTCAGACATCGATTTACCAAGCTCTTCTTTTTTTTAATGACCAACTGTGTAAGGCTCCATGTCGTGCATCCATATAATAGTAACGATTTGATGATGCAATTAAATATCCGGACTTAAGTTTTTCGCAGTATATCTTCTTCAGTCGTAGGAATGCTACCCGGGCATTGTTAATACGATCGAAGCCTCCATCACTAGATATTCTACATCTCATGTAGATAAAGTCCTGCACGTCACCGATAATGATGCCATCAACTATGAGCGAAGTCTCGACATTAGCGAAGATTCGCATCATTTTAGTTTTCTTGTAGTTTTTTTCAGACCTGCTTTCGCAGCATTAATGGATAATTTTCTCAATTTCAACTCCATGTCCGAGAGACGTAAGTCGTCCGTCATGGTCCATTCGATCTCACAGAAGGCTTTCTTATTGGTTATATCCAACACGCTGATCAGCAGCAACAGTGAAAGAGTGGGAGGACCGATATAACCTTGCCTCACTCCTGTAAAAAAGGAGAACAGTCGGCTAGCCTCCCATTAAAACGTATTACTTCTCGCGATCAGCTATATCATTAAAATACTTCAGATATATTCTCCTCTGTATTATGGACCACGGTTTGGCATTGTTTTTCTTCAAATAGAGCGCGCTTTTAGCAGAATCTTTGCAAGCAGACGCAATACTTTTTCAGGTGTTTCCAGCTTCAGACAATTTGGAGCGAAGCGGTTTTGAGAAATTTTCAGCCGCCAAACCGGAAATGGCCAATTTAAATTAAAATTACTCGAACTTGGATACCATTTTGATTATTTTTATTACCGAAGGCGCTCTTTACATTACTGTAAAAGTTTGAGTATGAATATCCATTAGTTTCAGAGTTATGCAAATTTCTTTACAGGCGCAAATTACTTTTAAGCCGGAAGTGGTAATTTTGATTTCCAATTTATCTAACTTAGACCCAATTTTTTTTTTCTTTTATTTTTAATCCGAAATGAGCCTACATGGAATATGCATTTGTTTAAAAGATACGTAAATAACTATCCATAGTTGTTGCACTGCAAAACCGGAAGTGCCCAATAGAAATAAAAATTTTTCTAACTTCGATACTTTTTTTAACTTTTATTTTGTTTAAGTTTAAAAGTTATGCAAATTTATGTACAAATTTAGGAGTTTCAATTACCGCAATATGTGTATGGTAGCCCCCTAAGAGGTGCAGATACAGGGCAAAAATGTTTGAGAAAATGTTCAGGAAAAAAGTCTAATGGGGGTCGGTTTTTTTTTACCCTCCTAAGTGGGACTTTTATGCAGTTATGGGACTTTTGTGCTTAAAGAACAAATGCAATCTTGGCTGGCTGTCCATGTAAATAATTTGATGAAAGTTGGTCTACTGAAAATATACTTATATTCTTATAGACCTCATAAAAGATTCTTTTCGGAATATGGTATTTGTGCCCAAATTTTGTCCAACTTTATTTTATTGCAATCTTAATCATGTGACCAAATTTTAATGAAATCGGTCCACATTTGACCATAGCTCCTATACAAGCACTTCTCCCGAAAATAACTATAAATTCTATACCTTCATAAACATGTTGGTGCTGAGAACAAACATTTACGATAATAGTTTTTACGATAGCTTCTATATAATAACAAAATGGTGTGCTGGTAGGTCCAAAATTAACCATAGGTTTCATATAAACTGCCTTCCTTTGAAAAAAAGAAAAGGAAATATTCTTTAGAGTGCTTGATTTTAAAATTCATTAAGAAGTTTTCTAAAAGGTCTTCCTTAAAAGGCTGGGCTTTTTAAGAATTACATCATTTTTAGTTCTGTAAAAAGGCCTGCCAAATAAACCCCTTACCTAATCTCAAACAAGAATACACATGCACACATTAATATGTACCTGACATGTTTGAAGGCGACACGCAACAAGCCTAATTGAATTTTAAAGTACGTTTAATTTAATTAAAAGTTCGTCACGTAATTAACTGTTAATGTAAATTAACTTTTAATGCCGATACATAAACTACTGCTGCATACACTTACAAATGCATATACACAGGTACAAATATGCAAATGTATTGATACACTTTTTACAACTGTTGATAAAAATATTTTTCTACTGCTAACACTCACTGTAAATATACCCAGCAAACATTAACAAATCGTTCGTTATTGTTTTGTCCTTAATATTAATTGTTGTATCAAGCAAGTTTGCAAATAGTATTAAGAGATTAAGTTAAAGTTTTCCCAATTTTGCTGAGAATGCTTTAATTACCATATGTATATTTAACCCTTTTTGTAAGGTAAGAAAATAATTTTAATTTCAAAAAAAAAAATTTTTTATTGAATAAAAGCTTTTTCTCTTTGCTGGGTTATAGATTCTGCTACGTCTAGTGTAAAGGTGTTGTTATCGTAAGTAGTGGATATGATGTATTCATTCATGTTCTTACACACATAAATTTATCAGCCCCATTGTATTTTGAAATGTACCTAACAAGAGAAATATTAGAAAAGAGAAAAGGAAAAAGCTTTTGTTATACTGTTTGCTGTTTAAAATCTTCTAATGGCTGGCAACATATAACAAACAAGATTTTTAATGACTTGCCAGATTTTTAGACTAAATTTTGTTTACAAACCTTATTAAACCTTTACAAAGTTCAAAATGAATCCCGATTTCGTATGAAATATTTAGCATTCTTATATGTTATTTGTATTACTGACTATACATTGAAATCTACTGTTTTAGTATTTTGCCATTGTAATCGTAACACGGCTTTGCCTAATCCGCCTAGTTCAAACCTTGTCCTGTCCACTTACTATTTGTTTGAATTGATTTAGGACTCTTTTAGTTAAGAACAGGGTATTTGAAATTGTCTTTTTTCGTTTATTGGCCTTAAAAAATTACCATTTGATTTTGCACGAAATTTATTTGTTGCCACACTGTTTCTCTAAGGTAAAAGGAAGTTTCATTAGTTAAATCAAAGCAAGCCCCTCGAAAGGTTATAAGAATACATTAAAATTAATTTTAGTACACACAAAAGCAGTGGCTCAGCAATCCAGTCTAACATAGGGGCTTTTCCATCGAGAAGTGTAATTTTCATAACGTAACGCCAGTTACTAGTTCCGTTTTTTTCCAAAATACAAAATAGCATACAATACATATAAAAGTTTTTGAAAAACAAGTTTAATGACTTGCTGGCGTTACGTTACAAAAAGTTGACTTTTCACGGGAAACGTCCATATACATACACATAATTCAAAAAGCTTTCCCATTCTGTTAGAGAGATGTACATTCTAAAGAGCTGCACAAGCACATTTAATTTAAATAGTGTGTGTACATCAGAGTTCGAAAATAAACACTAAATATCGTTCCTTAGTGTTCGGCGCGGTAGGTTTGTGGAAAACACAAACGCTAATAGTGTTTGTGTAGAAAATTATTAAAAAAAATAACGTTTCCCTGTTTGTCATCTTTCGAACACAGAAATAATACTGTTTTTATCAAACTCAACAAAAGATGAGAACATTTAATTCCGTTCGGTTTTTGCTGAAATCCGCAAACTTCATTGTGTTCGGTTCGGCTCATTAATGTTCGTCCCTTTTGGTTGGTAAAAAAAACCAAAAATTTTTTACAAAAACAAAATACACAAACGAAAAAAAAACAATAAGCCAGCAAAATAAAATAACACTAACAAAACACATATACAATACACACACAAGCTATCGATATCGTTCTTGGGTGTATAAGCCGAACGCTAAATAATGTACTGTTTATTTTCGAACAGTGGAGCATATTAATTACTCTCTATTTCCACAAAATATTCGTTTTGATTTTCAACAAAAATATCAAAGAATAAAACAAAACTTCAATAAAACAATGGTGGAATCATCAAAGCTGAATCAGAACAAAGATGAAATGGAGCATTCAAAATATGTTTGCATTTTTTGGTTGTAGATATAGACCGAAGACAAACCTGCGTAGAGAGAAGCATTTGGGGGTTTTTGTGAATATCGATATATGAGTTAGTAATTAATAGGGATGAGATTTCATGCACTAAAAAATCGAAAATATTCACATTAAAAAAATATATGCACTTTAAACGAAAAAATTTTTACTAATAGAATCTGGGAATTAATTTTTCATAGTGAGTAACTTTTATTATACACATTTTCATATTAATTCGAATATGTATTCTAAGGCCCGTTTTCACAACTTTCCGATAGCTTAAAGTAGACTTTAACCGGCCTTATAAAAAGTGTTCCATTATTAAAACTTTACTTTAACCTAAAGTGAGCGATTAAGTAGATTAAAATTCATCCTATCTGGTAGGTAAAAGTAAAGTTGTAATAATGGAACACTTTTTATACGATCGATAAAATCCTACCTTTAGCTATCGGTAAGTTGTGAAAACGGGCCTAAGTCAAATAACAATTTTAAAAGTCAAATATTTGACGAAAAAAACGGAACCAACAAGCAAACTAAATAATCAATTCCTTTAATTCCAATATTTATTTTGATACAGTAAACAGTTTTTTTTTTGCTATGTCTAGTGGTATAATGAGTGTATTCTGTGATATTAAGACCACTTAACATTTAACAAAAGTGGTGGTTAGGCATATTTGGTCAAATATTTAATAAGTGTGACCACCGTAGCTTTATTCCTTCAATATTTTCCAGGCTCATTGGCAGCCTAAGCCATGTTAGGTGCTGCATTGGTTAATAGAAGGATCTTTTGTTGAAATCTTGAAAATTCTTGTATTTTAAGCAAAGCTCCACAAAATTTTTTTTATTGATTTGAAGAATTTTTTTGAAAGATTTTTCCTTTGTTTACATGGATATTTTTTAAAGATCTTGTTTATAATATGTAAATTAAAAAAATTTATATCACTCAAAAATGTTGAAATATGCAAAAATATGCATTTAAAACCAAAATATGCAAAAATATGCATTTTAACCAAAATATGCAACAATATGCAAAAACAAATCGATGCCATTTTAACCCAAATTTAATGATTCGGAAAGATGATTGGTCAACCACGATCTTAGGTTATCGACAAAAAACATGCAGTTGCATGGAAAACGCATCCCTAGTAATTAATATCGTATATTAATGCTTAAAAGAAAATGTTTTCTCTTTAAACTGCTCTTAATGCAGTTATGTACTTAAATACACTGCTGTTTAATATTTTTACATTCGTTTTATTTATATGTTCTGGGTGCTTTTGCTATGATTAACAGTTTCCCTATTTCATTATCGATTTTTTCTGTGCATATTCTACACATGTTTTGAAACACAAACGCTGATGAAGCACTAACAAAGCTGTACAGAAAAACTTTTCGAATGATGCTTGAGCTATTTTAGTGAGAGTTATGTTTCGTTTTGATATTGATATTCAAACTGAAATGCATTAATTTGAAGTAGTGTGAAATAGAACACAGAACTTTTTAAACATATTGAGCAGACTTTGAGCAAAAACATCGCAGTATTAATTGGTTTTCAAACTGAGAGGAAAGCTTCTTCAGATTTTTTAGTTTTAACACGTTTTCCATAAAAAAAAAGTAATTTACAGAATAGGGCTATATTTGTATTGATATATGTGTACCACAAGTCATAAGACAACATTCCGCCCCATCAAATCTCTCGTCTATCGAGGTTTTTTTATTTTTTTTAAAGTAATAATAATTTTGTTGTCATCATAAATAAGAGGCCGGATCTATGTTATATAATTATAATTATCAATAAACTAGAAGCTCTTTTAGTAGACACTGTTTAGCTAAAGACTGCGGATCAGTGTTGCAAATTTTCATATTTCACAGGTCAGTCAGTTGGCCCATTATGTTTGCGTTGTTGTACTTAAGAAAAAATTTTGGGGTAACCAATTAAGGATTTAGTAAATTAATAATCAACCCCATTTATTTTAAAATGATCAACGTTATATTTTTTTCAAACCAAGAGATCCTGTAGTTTTTTTTTACTTTAAATAAGGTTTAATAAAGTGATAAAATATTAAGTTTAGTAAAAGGTCAGATTTAAAATCATACTCCTGTATTTTTAAACGATTATTAAATTTACCAATCGTTTATTAAGCAAAATTTTAATTAAAAATTTGTTTTGTAAACCTAAATTAAATTTAAAATTTTTTTATGAATACAGGCATAAGTTTCTAGACACAACATTTAAAGCTTTTTTTACAAAAATTCAATTGTACTTTTCCTAACTAAAACTTCCCGAATAGGTCTGAAATTTAAAAAAAAAACAGTTTAAAAGACTGTTTGGCTGACTGTTATTTTTAACATAAATGAGGGAGAAATAGCTATAATTAAAAACTTTTTGTTAATGAAATTGCACAATGAAAATTTACCAGAAATGTTTTCTTCTCCCTTTCTAAAGGACTGAGAGAAAAGGATGTAATAAAACTTTTAATTTCTTTATTCCGTTTTATAGTTTAAAGAAAAAAGCAACATTGTATAAAGTATGATTTAAAGAACTTTTTTTGGGTTAATTAATAAATGTGTAAGGAAGTAAAGTAAATATTATTTAGTAAAATTATAAATACAAGTAGAATTATAAAAGAAAATAGTGTATATTTCCTTAGATTAATTAGTTTTTATGTTTTTAAGAATAAGAACAATAACTAAAAGTAAATTGAAAGAAAATGAAAATAATTTCCAAGATGTGTGTAAATAATTTTGAGAAAAAATAATCAAAATTATTTTAAAAATCCAAAATTAAAGCAAAATTATAAATTGTTTTAAAAATGTGTTTAAAAAATTATCATCCATGTTCTGGAAATCGAATTTGAGTGAAATTGATAGCGAACAAATTTTGAAAAACGATCCTGTTAAAAAGTTTCAAAAAAATATTCCTTTTTATATTCGTCATACTTTGAGTATCACTTATATTTATTAGAAAAACTTTATGAATCATGGAAAACTACGATCATTTCGATTTCAATTTTGATTTCCAGAATAAAAGTTTTAATTTTAATAGTTAAATAGTTAAGATTTAATTAAAGCTTTAAATTTTAAATAAAATAAAAGCTTTTTTAGTTTTTTTTTAACTAAAAATTCAAAAATTTTATTGCGTTCAATCTTTAAAGTATAATTTTAAAAGGAAAAAAGCTTTTATTTGAAAGCTTTTCTTTGATTTTTTTTTTAACTAATAAGCTTTCTTAAATATTACACGTTTTTAAAGCTCTACAAAGGCGTTAATAAACTATATTTCAATAAATTTAATGTGCTTTACCTTAAAAGTTTTTCTAAAGTCTATTAAAAAGAAAAAGCTATGCTTTAATTTTTAAAGTTTTATATTCACAAAGTATGTATTCACGTTTAATTTACAGTGTCATAAGTTACTTGAGGTTTTTCAATTGAAAATATTTAATAAAAAAACAATTTCTTTTTTATTTCTATTTTCTTACATATGTATTTATTTTTTAAGCTTATAAAGCTTTTAAAGCTTAAAAACAAGATGTAATACATTACCTTGCGCCCGTAATGAAAAAAATTTTAATAATACTGTAATTAAAAAACTTTTATTTAGTTATTATTAAAAAAAAAGCTTTATCAGATTTTGACCTTAATTTATTAAAAATATATGCAAAACTAAAGCTTTGGCAATATTTATTTAATATTAAATATAAAATAATTAAAAAAAAAGCTTATGTTGAATGCATTGCAAAAAGCTTATTTTTCAACAGCTTGCAAAAATCTTTTCTACAAAAGCTCTTAGAAAAAGATTTAAAAAAATTTTATAGATAAAAGCTTTAAAGAAATTGTTTTTAAGTGTTTAAAAAAGCATATTTTTTAAGCTTTTAAAAATAATTTAAGAAAAGGTTTTTATAATAGTTTTCAAAAAAGCTTTTTTGTAAAAGATTTTAGATTTAAAATAATTTAAAGGATAATGATAAAGATTTTGATAAGTACTACTATAAATTCTGACGTTGGCTGCATTTTTATACATTTTATCCACATAATGACGATAATTAAATAATTATATTTTATGGCACATTACAGCTTCTCTACTTTTAAAGCTTTAAAGGGAATTGGACTATTGTAAGAAATTCTTTACAAAGTAAAATTTGTCTCAAAAAAGCACATTCGAAGAAATGTTCAATATAACTTCAAAAAATATTAAATAATTTGTATTCTTTTTACCTCAATAAAAATGACGAAATTAGAATTAGTTTAAACCCCTTTAAGCTTCATTTAAGTCAAAATAGTCTAGTAACTAAGAGATAATGAAAAAGCTCACTAAGTTCTTATATTTTTTCTAGAAACAATTTTAAATTTTAACAAATTCATACTTTAATTATTTTATTTCTTTTTTTTTAATTTATTTTTATGCTCATTTCTAAACAAAACACTTGTCTACACCACAAACTACACGCCACAAAACTACATTTCTCCCTACAAACCACAAACTACACAATAAAAATCCACAGATGTTTAAACCTTGTACCACAAAAACTTCCATTGTCAATCGGTCTTTTGATGAAATGGGAAATTTATTGTGGCAGCAAGAAGCAGCCGAATTTGTAGAACAATATCCTCAACGCAGAAGACCTCAAACGGCCGCTTTGCTATTACGACAAAGTGCCTCCGCAGGCACTTTGTATCGTAAGCCGGAACATGTTATGCCCATTTTGAATAAACGAGCTAGTGGTGGTGAATTGCTGACACCCCAGCAAAGACATCAACGCGATTTATTTAGTGGCGATCTAGGCATACCCGATGTCAACAGTCATGTCGGAAGTATGGTACACACTTTTGAAAATATGGCTTTGCAAAGACAACTTGCCGAAAGAAAACGAGAACAGCGGGAACGTGAACACAGTAAGTACATAGCGGAATTAATGGCTATGCAGGCTGCAGCAGAGGCTCAGGCTGCTTCACCAACTGCCATTGTAGCCACTACTACAACAACAAAACGTACCTTCATACCCTCATCCGGCACTCACAACAGTAACAAAAGCAAATTTCAGCAATTAAAAAAGAAAACTCATGAGACAAGGCAAAAAATCATACAGCAAATTCTGCAAAATCATCCCTTGCATAAAGATGTTACTAAAATCCATGGCACACAAGGACATTTTAATGAGACTCATCGGGCTTCCTCCAACTCGGAGGTATATTATCGTAATATAGACGAGGACTATCGTAAGAACTTATTTGGCACCTTAACGAGAGCGAAAATTAATTCAGAACAGCTGCCTGGCATCATACAAGCTAGCAATTCTGATGTAGAGACCTCTAGTTTTTGTGATGAAATTGTGGCTCAAGCTTTCGATGAGATCTTTGAGGGTTACAGTGGTTTAGAAGATGAAGAAGAGTTACCTCAAGCTAAACAGCCAGACACCTTAATGCCTGACTTTGGCAATACCTCCAATTATCTTAATAACTATGGCAGGCCAGGTTTAACGCCAAAAAAATTACCCCCTTTATCGGTGCACAAAAAGTCAGCTGCACCTCTTCCACCTTCATCTTGTTGCCCTTCCTCCAGCCATACAAAACGTAAGATTATGCCATTTTCAGAAAATAAACAAAGGTCCTCTACCATACACAATCTTCTGGAACGTCTTAAGACTCCACCTAAAACCACTGACACGTCTCATAAATTTAATAAAACTTATTCAGATAGTTTGCTAAAAACCCAACCTATTTTACCTAACAGTAGCTCCTCACAATTTCTGCACAAATTTCCTGCTCACTTACATCTCAATCGCGAAATTGAGGGCCAAGAAAGTAGTGATAAATTAGATCAAGATTTTCTAAGAGGCTCTACAGTTTCCCAATCATTTGTCAGGCATTTAAAGATACACAAGCCCGCCAAAGGCAAAGCTCCTCCTGTACCCTTAGAAACTCAAAGTGCCAAGAGGCAGCTGAAGACCAGTGAAGCTTTAAGGCAGGTTTTATTATTTTCCAATAAATCCAAATCATCGGGAGAACTAGTTCCGAATAAATATACTTCAGTGGAGACACGTAAGTATTATCGCCGTTTAGATGACGAAGCCGTTAACAAGCCAGAGTCATCTGCAACAGAAACAAGAAGAAAAGCTGATGGTTGTAGTTGTCTAGAAACTTCACAGAGCTTTCAGTCACAGCATCAGGTAGTGGAACTCTAAATGGTGTAGCTAAAGTTCGAAGGACCACCAAAAGTGCAAATTAAAATGCTCAAATTGTTGTGCTCAAAAGTTTATGGGCGTATTGTAACCATTTTTTTATTTAGCAAATAAATTTAATTTTAAGATTAGGCAGAACACAGAAAGCATTTAATGTAATTCATATAAAACGGAAATTGTTTGCATTGAAAAGCATTTATTTATGTTTAAAACATTTTTACTAATAAAAATAACGGTAATGCACAGTTGTTTTTTTAACACTATCCCACCACTTTACAAAACTTCGACTTGATTCAGAATGAAATATCTTATAGTTTAGATCATAGCCTAGAACATCATGTACTAGAATTAGTACATGTATGTGTCAAGTTAAGTGTCCAAGTGTTCAAACATAACCGCGTCGACACTACATTTCCCAAGCAATTTGCCATGGAAATTTGACGTACAAAGCTATTGAGACATAGAATCTATTTTATTTTTAGAACGTTTTTGTTATATACTCTCACTTGTAGACATGTCACTCATTTTCTCAACAATCCTACCTTACTTACATCAAATTGCATACATTTTGTAAACAGAAAATGAGAGAGAATTTGCAGTTATAGCAGGCGATTTAATTATGGGCTTGTGAATTTTTGTCAGTTCTGTTTATGCACTTAGACTTCAAAAAAGGTTGTCCTGCCGACAGATTTCTACAGCTGCAATATACTAAAGCACTTTATTAGAGCTACAAACCCTACGTTTCCCCATGCAAGTAATTTCTTGCAAGTAGTGTATACATACGTATTATCAACGAAAAATCGAGGAAACAGCCGATTGGCTGAATGTACAAAAATGGTGTGAATGTTAGTGGAAAAGTGTGAGTGTATTTAGTTTTTCGAACTTGCACTTGCATGTGCCAACGGGGGGTTTGCTGCAACAATACAGCTCAGAGACCTGCGCCGATGCGGCTAACAGCCGGCGACGATAAAAATATTTGTAGCTGCCACCGTCGACATTTTTTCAGCTAAAAACCGGATCCAGCTTAGCCACCGGTTACTTTTTAAAGAATATTTATTCTCTTTTTTAAAGACCTTATCACATACTTTTTTGTTTTAATATCCTTAAAAAGTGCAACTCTAATAATGTCTGCCTCTCAATACTGCCAGTTCTTGTATATAAAGCACCAAAATGTTATTCAAAATCTCTTAAATTATTTGTGTTACAACATAAACGCATACAAATATGTACACACAAATGTTTATTTACTTTTTATATATTCACGGCTAGCAGCCGGCTTCGAGCTGCCGCCGAGTATTTTTTGCGTCAACTGCCCCGCCGATAAAATCTCTGAAGCAGCTCGAATTTCTGTATTAAAGATTAGACAATTATTTGCTAGAATTGACGTGCATGTGGCACTTGTGTGTGAGCTCCATCAACATACGCAGGAAGCAAATTTGAGTGTATAATCTGGCAGAATAATACAATCGTCACTTTTTAAGGAGCGGAGAAAGGTTAAAGTAAAATCAAGGGGAATTCATTTTTCAGGTGACATTGAAAGCTTAGCTGAGCTTATTTTTTTCCAACTTAAAGAGAAGAATGTCAAAAGTTGGTTGTGTTTATGACCATCAAAAGCAACAAATAAAATACAATGTTGTGTTTTTACATGAATTCGACTTGAGTTAAAGTATTTCAATTTTGCACAAATAGTTTCCCTTTGAATACACCAGCAGCCGTATTCCGTAATTCGCTAATGCTTAAGGCCCAACCACAATGTGCTTAAGTTGGCTTAAGCAAATGTGGGAATACATGTTAATTATATGAGGCAAACCATATTGAACTTAAGATAACTTTTTGCTAAGTTTAATAAAACTGTAATTTGCTAAAGCAAGTTGCGAATCTAACCGCACATTCCGTACGGAATCAAATGTGTTTTATTTTGTTTTTGTTTTTTTAAATACATTTGAGAGACTTTTTGACAGTAAGTAAGCAAGGCTTTGCATATTATGGTTAGGCTTTTAGTCTCTATCGCTTAAAATCTATAAAGCTGATTTAGAGATTTTTGACTAAGAATGCAATTCTGTAACTTGCAGGATGCAGATCTGAAATAAAAAAATGTTAAGTCTTTAATTTGAAGCTGGTAGCGAAGCGTACTGGGTTAAAATTTTTCAATATTCATTTCATTATCATTTTTAATTAAAACCTTTTAACAAACTGTGCATTACAAATTCAAGCCATTATTTTTATTAATTTTAATACTTAATAAAACAATATTTAAAATTATCACTGACTGATTTTATTTTTGTTAATTTTACCAAAGATTTTTTCCCGTATAAATAATTTAATACTTAAAATCTGTAAATAATCAAAAAAATTAACTAAAATTTACGTTAAAAAAAATGTTAACTATTAAAAGAAAAAGTTAAACAAACTATAATTAAACTATGACTGATTTTATTTGCTGAATACCAAAAATAAAAAATAAATACAAATTTGAAAAAAAAGTAAATCTTTTACTATAAAATTGTTTTAATTTATTTTATTTTATTTATTCCTTTAACTAAACAAAAAGAAACAGCAACTTTTCTGTAGAGTTTTTAAAAAACAAAAACGGATAAAGAAAAAGAAATAGTTGTCGAATAAATGAAAAACCAAGAAATTGAGTGAAAAAT
This sequence comes from Pollenia labialis, assembly GCA_949318255.1. Taxonomy (NCBI): domain Eukaryota; kingdom Metazoa; phylum Arthropoda; class Insecta; order Diptera; family Polleniidae; genus Pollenia; species Pollenia labialis. The sequence continues at coordinate 15,667,222 of OX439139.1, forward strand.
CAAAAAAAAATCCCCGCCGCTAAGAGGACAAAACGATTTTGCCATAAATTTGAAAACATGAATTTGAAAATATAAAATATACTAAAAATTTTATTTAATATTTATAATAATTTCAAGACATTTATAATTATATTTAAAAATCTATAAAAAAAAACCAAACACACAAAAATATTAACAAATTTATAACAATATTAATGTACAAATTAATTATTATAAAATAAAACTATCATTAAAAAGAAAAATCAAAAATTTAATTTAAAATTAAACAAAAGAAAATAATAATAAAAAACTTTAAAAAGTTAAATTTATAATAAACTAAATTTGTTCTGCATGTTAGTTTTAAGTAAAAACATGTAGTAAATTGTTTAATTTAGAAATTTTCTTAACCTTTCAGAATAATAACAGTTTTGAAATTTTCAAATTTAAAAAAAAAACACCAACATTTTCAGTCCTGCTTTCTTGGAATGAGCTTCTTTCTTCTTCAATTCATTTTTAAAAAAATAACATTTAAAAATTTTACAACTGTTTAAGATTCTGAAAACATTCTACATTTAACTACTCACCCACCCCTCCACCACAATGCTCTACCCATACCCCCACCCTCTACCCCTTTTTTAAGCCCTATTTTCCTTACTTTCCTTTAACTATTTGAAAAAAAAACTAAATATGTATTAAAAAAACCTCCCTCCCTATTTTCTTGAAGACAAAGTTAATTTTAGAAAAATAATAATAAAAATATTGTTAATCATAAAGTTAAAAATTGTTAAGTTAAAAATAAATATTATAAATCAAAAAAAAACTACATTTTTAAACTAAAAAGCAAGAATAAATAAAAAAAATCACTAAACTAAAAATAATAACAAAAAAAAAATTATTGAATATACACGAAGAGAAAAAAGGGATTAATATTTAGAAAAAACAAAAAAAAAGACAGATAAAAGTAAAAATATTTGAAGATTATAAAAAAAAACTAAAAGTAAATTATATTATAATTTTTTGTGCATGCAATAAATGATTGAAAAATTAAATGTTGTGTGTTGAGTGTTAATAATAATGCAGTTATCTTCACATCAGCATCAAGTAAGTATGATATCCTACACTACAGTATTTAAGTTTAATATGATCTACATACAATAGATCAACCGCATAATTTAGCTCAATATTGCCCTTTGATAATACCAGAACGCACAGCAGGACTTTAAAAGTTTTCAGTCAAATCCCGATTGTTCGTAATCGCAAGGAACCGGTCATTTCTTACTAAATTATAGGGGTTTTTGATTTAGCGGGGTTTCGATTTAACAGGGTTAAAATAAAATAAATACGAATTAACTTTAAAAATGATCATAAGAAAATAAACACACACACAAGCAAACACCCACGCAAAAAAAAAATTAAGTGCAAACAAAATATCGTTCTTTTCATGTTTATGTTGTTAGTAGGTAGTTAGTAGGGTATTCATTTAATCGATTTGTTGCTTTAATCGGTTAATCGCTCGATTATTAACCGAGGTTTTGGTTAAATCGGTTAATTTTTGTTTTTGATCGGTTACCCGATTTCATTGATTCTTCATAACTGTACCGTAGGAATCTAAATTATTAGCGGTAGCCCACAAGTCATATCGTCGGCTTAATATGCAAACCTTCTAACTCTCTTTCAGCACATTTTACAGGACAGACAAAAAAACTTTTTATTTTTCCTATTTGCGCTTGAAAGAATAATAAAAATACAGTAAGTTTTACCCACTTTAAGACTTAAATAGAAGAAAAACTACATGCTGGTCGACGAGGCGTATCTTTCTCTACCAAACGGCATCAAAATCTCAATTTACTTAAAAAGTGGTTTGTATATTAAGCCGATGATATATTTCTTGTAATTATTTTAAGACATAAGCCTTTACAACTTTATGACTAACTTGTGAATGTTCCAAATATGTATTTATTAAAAATAGACTGAGATAATTAATCAAAAGTTGAAGGAGATCTTAAAAATAATCGTTTAGAAAAGTAATTTGGTTTAAATGTTTAGCGATTCTTTTCTTTAGTTTTAACAACACTTGACTTGAAAAAAATTCTTTCACTTATCCTGGATGAATATCTAATTTTTCAGTCCTTTTCCAGGATTTCTCTACACAATAAAATACTCTATTATGCCATTAGAGTACTGTTTAATTTTTAAAATTTTTAACATTTCTAATTGTTTCGGTTAATTCTGTAAAAATACTGATATACATAAGAAGATATGAGAAGAAACAAATAACTAAACACATCCATATAAAAAGTACGTGAAACAAAAAAAGGTGTTGGCAATCAAACATTTAAGACATTTTTCGCCACATTTCTGTTGATCGATGATGAAGATAAAAAAAACATTGTAATTATAGTTACCGGTCGGCGGAAAATGGGTGAAAATGAGCGAATGAACTTTACACCTTCTTCGTTTGTATTATGAGACGAATCAAATAATTAAAAACACAAAATAATACGTTATAAAACTACAAAAAATTTAAAATTGTATTCCATCTGTTAATCGACTGAAATTAACAGGTTTAATCGTTTATCGAAAAAAGCCAATTTTAAATCAACCGATCAGTTAATCGGGTGGTAATTAATCGGTTAACCGGTTGACGGTTAACCGAATGAATACCCTGGTAGTTAGCAAACAATTAAGATTTATAAGAGGTAAAAATTTTATTAAAAACAAAAATTACGAATTAGCGAGGGGACCAAAATGTAAGAAAATTTTACGAATTAATGAGATTTTTTCAAGGTACCGACAGTTTATTACGAATAATCGGTAATTACGATTTAATGGGGTACGAATTATAGGGATTTGACGAACTTTTAAGAGCTCTTTATAAAAAAGGTTGAACGCTCTAGATCAAAAAGTTTTTAAAATTAAAAATAAGTGTTACCTTTGTATAGAAGATGCCACTTCCACTAAAAATTTCGAAAAATTATGTAGCCTATTTATTGTTCTTTCCAGAGCATCGGTAATATATATAAATATATTAAGATTTTGTTTTTTCAGACTGACAAAAGCAAATATGCATTTGCATATAAAACCGGGCCTTGGTTATGAGGTTAAGATTCATGACAATTGTAATTTTTCATAGAACTGATAGTTTTTAATTGAAGTTTTTGATATTTTAATCAGGCTTAAGTTCATTGAATTATTTTTAGTGAAGGAAGGAATTAACAACATGAAATAAATTTAAAAAATTTTTTTGATAATTTTACTTTTAGTTGAACATGGGATTTAACTCGTGTTGAATTTACCTGTTTCGAGAATAAACACATTCCCATCATCAAAATTCTTTGCCGTCTTACCGTTAGCACCACTGCGGCGCCAGTCTATATTCAAACATTAATCTTTAACCAATGGCATTGGTGGATCGAACTGTGCTGTAGTTGGTTATTTATCTCAAGTTCTTTGTCTCGAATATTATTTAGATAGACTGCGCGTCATCAGGTTAGCGCCATGTCATGTGTTCTTTTAGAAGATTGAGGCAAATTTCTTTGCGTGGCGTGTGGAGACGGTGTTTTTTCCTGTACGTTTAGTACTATAATAAGTGTGGAGAATTCTTATATCAATCTTTAAGCTCGCTTCAACTCCAATATTTGCCCTGATTTTTGCGGCTCAGTCATTAGAGTTCGATGCTTCCCTCAACATTGCGCTTTTATTATCTGTGTGGGTTTTTGTAGTAGATTAAAGAACAAAGGTTGTATGTTACTTGAATCTAATTAAGGGCTGATGTTGAGTGTGAACCACACCTGAATTTCATTTGACGTTTCTTAATGTCAGTCTAATACAATTTGAAACATGGAAAGATACACAAACGAGCAACGCGTCGTCAATGGTCAGAATGGTGGCAAGAGTGGATAATAAATTTTCGAAAAAAATCATCTTCAGTGATGAGGCACATTTTCACCTCAGTGGATTCGTCGATAAGCAGAATTGCCGCATTTGGGCGGATGATAATCCAAGAGTGATTGTCGAAAAACCAAGGCAACTCACAAAGAGTGACCGTTTGGTGTGGTTTATGGGCTGGCGGATCTCGGGCCGTATTTTTTCCAAAATGAGGCCGGTCAGCCAGTTACTGTGAATGGTATTCGCTATCGTGAGATGATAACGAACTTTTTATGGCCCGAATCGGAAGAAATGGATGTGGAGTGTGCTTCCAATAGGACGGTGCCACTTGCCAAACAGCTAACAAAACAATGGCTCTTATGCGCGATAAATTCAATAGCTGTGTTATCTCACGTGGTGCCGATGTCAATTGGCCGCCAAGATCATGAGATTTGACACCGTTGGAATTCTTTCTTTGGGGTTATTTGAAAGAAAAGCTGTATATCGATAAACCAGCAACAATTCAAGAGAAAAAGGACGAGAAAGTTCGGCACATTAACGGCATAGAAACTCAATTATGCCTCAGCGTCATCGAAGATTTTGACCATCGGATGGAGGTGTGCCACCGAAGTCGCGGCGGCCGTTTGGCCGATATTTTGTTCCATACATAATTGAACTATACCAATATTATCATAATAAAAAGAAATGACAGTAATTTTCTAAATAATTTCTATTTTATTCAAAATCAACATCGGCCCTTAAAATGTAGCCATCCTTCATTACAAAAGACAACACAGTCGTTTACGACAACCGTTATTAGGCTGATTAGTTGTTTTTCCATTTTTTGCCATTTTCACATAAATTACTAATTTTTGTAACAGTTTTAACAAGTCCCCATTATTGTTTATTAAAATGTCAGTGTTTTCTTGAGCAGGGAAGTATTTTTTTTACTGTTATATGAAAAGAACAAACCATAGTTGCGACACTAAATCATTCGTGATTTTGAGTAGATTTCTACAAAATTTAGTCACGCAGATTTTATTACAAAAATGCAGATTTATAAATTATGAACTAATCTTAATAAAAACTGCGGTCTTAGAGGTATTCAAGTTAATTCTAAAAGTACGCTTTATATTGGGCCTTTTATAAATTATGAACTGTAATATAAAACTCGATTTTTTGTTAGTTTACAAGAGAAGAAAAAAACTTAATAAAATCCATGCAAGTTAAGATATTTAAAAAGTTTTAATGCAATTATTAATAAAAAGATGCAACTAACTTTAGACTACCCAAAAAAAAATTTTAGCATTTTGCGAAGCACTAAAAAAATAAGCGCACAATTATGCGCTACGCAATAAGACATACAAAATTGCAGTAAAGTAAGTGAAAGAACTCTTAGCAACTTTTTTACAAAAAAAAAATAACATTTCAAGTGCTACTGCATTCCCTTACCACGAAGCAGGTTCGTAAGGGAGAGTAATAAAAAATAACTGTATCAAAACATTCAGTGTTTAAGGTCGATCGTTACATACAACAATTTTTATATGCGCTGAATAATGCGCTTTATGTGTCAAAAATGTATTTCTTCAAAGTGGGAACTCGCCATATAAAATTCAAATCTTCCGTCAGCGCAATGGTAAGCTAAACGCTTATGTTTTTCCTTTACAAACCTGCTTCGTTGGAAGCTCCATGTTTTATTGGGTATAGCCCACAGAAATTTTAAAGCAAGTTGCATGTGTCATTTTCATTTATATACCAGAATAAACAAAAAAAAAATGATTAACAAATTTCGTAGATAATCGAAAATTACCCTGCCAATTGCTTAGAGGGATTAGTCTCATCTATGAGCATTACATTCTTTATGCGTGCTGGCTATCGAACATCGACTACCGAATGTTTATTTGGTATTATGAGTTGGCAGCACTCTCGAAAATTTCGTTGTCCATCCAATTTTTTAACGAAAACAAATTTGCTTTCGACGGTGCAAATTTATGTAAAAAATTTGTTGAAAATGTAACTATTTGTAAATTTTTTTGTGTTCGTATACCAAATACCTTATTCTTTATCAGTTTTGTTCATTTTATGCAAGTCCAACGTCGTAGAAAGCAATTGGAAACGATCATATTCCTTATGGAACAAAATTCTTTTTTGACCAAATGATTTGCAGCAAAGTTCAGCATGTAAAAAAGTGGGATGAAGCCCCACTGAAGCTAAATTATTTGAAAACAACCTTAATTCCGCCGTGGTCACGTTTAACTTTAATTTCATTTTTTTATATTTGCAAACAAAAATATTTTATTTTAAGTGACAGCTAATCGAAAATGTTCTACTGTGAATTAACAAAATCACAATAGTAACTTTTCATCGAATGCGCGCCATAATACCAAATGAAAATTCGTTCGATCAGCTAATTCGACTGCTGTCGAAAATCGAACTTAGTTCATAACAAGAACCACATAAACAAATTGGTAGCATGTCATAACGTCCAGTGTCATAGTGTCCTCGGACACTATTTACTTTTAGCCATACTTTTATTTGACTAAAAATCACATAAATAAATTTCGTTAAACAATTTTGTTCAATACATATTTGCTTTCAACAATAAAAAATCATTTTACAAAGTTATATTTTTCCGTTTTAATTCTTTTAAATTTTTGTAGATATTGAAAAACTTACCTTATAAAAATCAATAACTTTCGTTTTAACTGCTTAAAAATTCTTTCAACTTTTTTATATCTTATTTTATTTTTCTATATTTCTTGAACTTTCTTTTTTGCACATTTTTAATAAAAAAACAGGCCATATTTTGTGGAAATTTACCATCTTTAATTATTTACTTTTTTTAATTTACTAACAAAAAAACTAAAACAAACCATTTTCTTTTTTATTTGCTTTGCTTTTAGCTAAGACACTTTTCATCTTCTTATTGATTTTGCTTTTATTTCCTAAAATATTAAACAAACAAACTCACACTGCAAAAAAACCAGACACTAAATGCTACGAACAACTGCGGCGATTTCAACAACTGCGAACCAACAGAGACTGCGCTGACGTTAGCTCTGCTTTTTATGAAAAAATATTCTATCACTGTTTTTACTAAGTTGCATTAAACTTTTTGCTTATATTTTTTGATAATATAATGCAATGGAGTTTTAAATTTATTTATTTATAAAAATTACAAATATCCTAACACTTTTTACTATCTTTTTAATTAATTTAAGGGAGTATTTTTTTAAGACGTAAAAAATGTAAAAAATTTTTGAAAATGTAACTACAGTGCACTCGCGATAATATGAACTAATTAAAACAGAGCCAGATCATTTTTGCAAGATTGTTCATATTTGCAAATGGCATCTAATGTTCTAAATTTTCTAATTTTTCTTTTGAAAGTTCAAAACGTTTGTTTTTTTTTAAATTCATATATAAAAACTTTTTACGTTAAAATTATATTTAAAGATGTTTATAAAATTCCATATTAATGCGAGCACTAACTAAAACGTCCATGTACAACATTTCGATTAAGGCGGCGGTACATGGCATGTTTTTGCCATCTGACATGTCAAATTTCCCACTGCGAAATACATACATGTCGTGTGTTACCTTTTTAACTTTGTTTCTGTAAAAGTCAGATGCAAAGTCATCTGACAAAATTTCAATTACAGCGTGCTCTATTTTCTTCTGACAAACCATCTGACTTCAAAAATCTATACCGGGAAGACGGCGTCCATTATTGACGATTTCATTAGCCGGCTGAGGTTGTTATTTTACAATACCGATAAATGTATGTTCTTTTAACCTTTTAATAGAAATAACGTACATACATACATATATAAAAAACGTTTCATTATTATACACAAAATTGGCATCTTCGAGTTTAAAGAAAAAAATTTTAAGATGGCTGAACTCTTTTACGGCGCAATTAAAAATGTTTGTGGCGGCAGCACTTTATTTTCAAACCGAGAACTACTCTGGTTTCTGCAATTACTATGAAAAAAAAACAGAGACGATGTCAGAAGAACATGTACGTTTGTGACCGACTATTATAAACCTTATGTAAACCAGCAATTTTGACAGACATGCAAAATTACATGTGACTTTAAAATTTGACATGTCAGATGACAAAAACATGTCGTGTACATTCAGCTTTAACAACTGAAGACAATTTTAAAGCAGATAGCTAGGGAAATCCTCAAGTTATTATGATGTTTTTGTATTTGTAAATTTTTTTGATGTCGTATATTAAATACCATATTCTTTATCAGTTTTGTTCATTTTATGCAAGTCCAACGTCGTAAAAAGCAATTGGAAACGATCATATTCCTTATGGAACAAAATTTTTTTTTGACGAAATTATTTGCAGCAAAGTTCAGCATGTAAAAAAGTGGGATGAAGCCCCACTGAAGCTAAATTATCTGAAAACAACCTTAATTCCGCCGTGGTCACGTTTAACTTTAATTTCATTTTTTTATATTTGTAAACAAAAATTTTTTATTTTAAGTGACAGCTGATCGAAAATGTACTTCTGTGAATTAACAAAATCACAATGGTAAATTTTCATCGAATGCGCGTCATAATACCAAATGAAAATTCGTTCGATCAGCTAATTCGACTGCTGTCGAAAATCGAATTTAGTTCATAATAAGAACCACATATACAAATTGGTAGCATGTCATAACGTCCAGTGTCATAGTGTCCTCGGACACTATTTAATTTTAGCCATACTTTTATTAGACTAAAAATCACATAATTAAATTTCGTTAAAAAATGTTGTTCAATACATATTTGCGTTCAACAAAAAAAAAATATTTCACAAAGTTTTATTTTTACGTTTTAATTCCTTTTAATTGTTGTAGATATTGAAAAACTTACCTTATAAAAATCAATAACTTTCCTTTTAACTGCTTAAAAATTCTTTCAACTTTTTTTTATATCTTAGGTATGTTATTTTTCTATATTTCTTAAGCTTTTTTTTTTGCACATTTTTAATAAAAAAACAGGCCATATTTTGTGGAAATTTACCATCTTTAATTATTTACTTTTTTTTAATTTACCAACAAAAAAACTAAAACAAACCCTTTTCTTTTTTATTTGCTTTGCTTTTAGCTAAGACACTTTTCATCGTCTTATTGATTTTGCTTTTATTTCCTAAAATATTAAACAAACAAACTCACACTGCAAAATAATCAGACACTAAATGCTACCCCTACAAGAAGACTACCGGTCATTTTACTAGTTATATGACCGGTAGTGTTGACCAATATAGTGTTATAGTAATAGTAATTTTTTTAGTTTTGGTTATGCATTTCTTGTAGGGACGCACAACTGCGGCGATTTCAACAACTGCGAACTAACAGAGACTGCGTTATCGTTAGCTCTGCTTTTTATGAAAAAATATTCTATCACTGTTTTTACTAAGTTGCATTAAACTTTTTGCTTATATTTTTTGATAATATAATACAATGGAGTTTTAAATTTATTTATTTATAAAAATTACAAATATTCTAACACTTTTTACTATCTTTTTAATTAATTTAAGGGAGTATTTTTTTAAGACGTTCACGCACTTTGTAAATTTTGAGAAACTAAAACCAAGAGGAAAGAAAATTAAGAAGATGAGAATTAAAAGAAAACCTGTTGGTTAAACTTGAGTGTGAGATAGAAAAAGACAGATAGTGCCAGCAAAGGAAGAATAAGTGCTTTTATACCAATAAGAAAAGATGGTTACGGTAAATATTATTTACGAAAATATGTATAAATATACAAATGTAAAAAATTTGTTGAAAATGTAACTACAGTGCACTCGCGATAATATGAACTAATTAAAACAAAGCCAGTTAATTTTTGCAAGATTGTTCATATTTGCAAATGGCATCTAATGTTCTAAATTTTCTAAAATTTCTGATTTTTCTTTTGAAAGTTCAAAACTTATGTTTTTTTAAATTCATATATAAAAACTTTTTGCTTTAAAATTATATTTAAAGATGTTTATAGAATTCGATATTAATGCGAGCACTAACTAAAACGTGCATGTACAACATTTCGATTAAGGCGGCGATACATGGCATGTTTTTGTCATCTGACATGTCAAATTTCCCACTGCAAAATACATACATGTCGTGTGTTACCTTTTTAACTTTGTTTCTGTAAAAGTCAGATGCAAAGTCATCTGACAAAATTTCAATTACAGCGTGCTCTATTTTCTTCTGACAAACCATCTGACTTCAAAAATCTATACCGGGAAGACGGCGTCCATTATTGACGATTTCATTAGCCGGCTGAGGTTGTTATTTTACAATACCGATAAATGTATGTTCTTTTAACCTTTTAATAGAAATAACGTACATACATACATATATAAAAAACGTTTCATTATTATACACAAAATTGGCATCTTCGAGTTTAAAGAAAAAAATTTTAAGATGGCTGAACTCTTTTACGGCGCAATTAAAAATGTTTGTGGCGGCAGCACTTTATTTTCAAACCGAGAACTACTCTGGTTTCTGCAATTACTATGAAAAAAAAACAGAGACGATGTCAGAAGAACATGTACGTTTGTGACCGACTATTATAAACCTTATGTAAACCAGCAATTTTGACAGACATGCAAAATTACATGTGACTTTAAAATTTGACATGTCAGATGACAAAAACATGTCGTGTACATTCAGCTTTAACAACTGAAGACAATTTTAAAGCAGATAGCTAGGGAAATCCTCAAGTTATTATGATGTTTTTGTATTTGTAAATTTTTTTGATGTCGTATATTAAATACCATATTCTTTATCAGTTCTGTTCATTTTATGCAAGTCCAACGTCGTAAAAAGCAATTGCAAACGATCATATTTCTTATGGAACAAAATTCTTTTTTGACGAAATTATTTGCAGCAAAGTTCAGCATGTAAAATAGTGGGATGAAGCCCCACTGAAGCTAAATTATTTGAAAACAACCTTAATTCCGCCGTGGTCACGTTTAACTTTAATTTCATTTTTTTATATTTGTAAACAAAAATTTTTTATTTTAAGTGACAGCTGATCGAAAATGTACTACTGTGAATAAACAAAATCACAATAGTAAATTTTCATAAAATGCGCGCCATAATACCAAATGAAAATTCGTTCGATCAGCTAATTCGACTACTGTCGAAAATCGAATTTAGTTCACAACAAGAACCACATAAACAAATTGGTAGCATGTCATAACGTCCAGTGTCATAGTGTCCTCGGACACTATTTACTTTTAGCCATACTTTTATTTGACTAAAAATCACATAAATAAATTTCCTTAAACAATTTTGTTCAATACATATTTGCTTTCAACAATAAAAAATCATTTCACAAAGTTATATTTTTCCGTTTTAATTCTTTTAAATTTTTGTAGATATTGAAAAACTTACCTTATAAAAATCAATAACTTTCCTTTTAACTGCTTAAAAATTCTTTCAACTTTTTTTATATCTTATTTTATTTTTCTATATTTCTTAAACTTTTTTTTTTGCACATTTTTAATAAAAAAACAGGCCATATTTTGTGGAAATTTACCATCTTTAATTATTTACTTTTTTTAATTTACCAACAAAAAAAACTAAAACAAACCCTTTTCTTTTTTATTTGCTTTGCTTTTAGCTAAGACACTTTTCATCTTCTTATTGATTTTGCTTTTATTTCCTAAAATATTAAACACACAAACTCACACTGCAAAAGCCAGACACTAAATGCTACCCACAACTGCGGCGATTTCAACAACTGCGAACCAACAGAGACTGCGCTGTCGTTAGCTCTGCTTTTTATGAAAAAATATTCTATCACTGTTTTTACTTAGTTGCATTAAACTTTTTGCTTATATTTTTTGATAATATAATACAATGGAGTTTTAAATTTATTTATTTATAAAAATTACAAATATCCTAACACTTTTTACTATCTTTTTAATTAATTTAAGGGAGTATTTTTTTAAGACGTTCACGCACTTTGTAAATTTTGAGAAACTAAAACCAAGAGGAAAGGAAATTAAGAAGATGAGAATTAAAAGAAAACCTGTTGGTTAAACTTGAGTGTGAGATAGAAAAAGACAGATAGTGCCAGCAAAGGAAGAATAAGTGCTTTTATACCAATAAGAAAAGATGGTTAGGGTAAATATTATTTACGAAAATATGTATAAATATATGTAAAAAATTTGTTGAAAATGTAACTACAGTGCACTCGCGATAATATGAACTAATTAAAACAAAGCCAGTTCATTTTTGCAAGATTGTTCATATTTGCAAATGGCATCTAATGTTCTAAATTTTCTAAAATTTCTGATTTTTCTTTTGAAAGTTCAAAACTTATGTTTTTTTTAAATTCATATATAAAAACTTTTTACTTTAAAATTATATTTAAAGATGTTTATAGAATTCCATATTAATGCGAGCACTAACTAAAACGTGCATGTACAACATTTCGATTAAGGCGGCGGTACATGGCATGTTTTTGTCATCTGACATGTCAAATTTCGCACTGCAAAATACATACATGTCGTGTGTTACCTTTTTAACTTTGTTTCTGTAAAAGTCAGATGCAAAGTCATCTGACAAAATTTCAATTACAGCGTGCTCTATTTTCTTCTGACAAACCATCTGACTTCAAAAATCTATACCGGGAAGAAACCGTCAGCGGCGTCTATTATTGACGATTTCATTAGCCGGCTAAAGTTGTTATTTTACAATACCGATAAATGTATGTTCTTTTAACCTTTTAATAGAAATAACGTACATACATATATAAAAAAACGTTTCATTATTATACCCAAAATTGGCATCTTCGGGTTTAAAGAAAAAAATTTTTAGATAACTGAACTCTTTTACGGCGCAATTAAAAATGTTTGTGGCGGCAGCACTTTATTTTCAAACCGAGAACTACTTTGGTTTCTGCAATTACTATGAAAAAACAGAGACGATGTCAGAAGAACATGTACGTTTGTGACCGACTAATATAAACCTTATGTAAACCAGCAATTTTGACAGACATGCAAAATTACATGTGACTTTAAAATTTGACATGTCAGATGACAAAAACATGTCGTGTACATTCAGCTTTAACAACTGAAGACAATTTTAAAGCAGATAGCTAGGGAAATCCTCAAGTTATTATGATGTTTTTGTATTTGTAAATTTTTTTGATGTCGTATATTAAATACCACATTCTTTATCAGTTTTGTTCATTTTATGCAAGTCCAACGTCGTAAAAAGCAATTGCAAACGATCATATTCCTTATGGAACAAAATTCTTTTTTGACCAAATGATTTGCAGCAAAGTTCAGCATGTAAAAAAGTGGGATGAAGCCCCACTGAAGCTAAATTATTTGAAAGCAACCTTAATTCCGCCGTGGTCACGTTTAACTTTAATTACATTTTTTTATACTTGCAAACAAAAATATTTTATTTTAAGTGACAGCTGATCGAAAATGTACTACTGTGAATTAAAAAAATCACAATAGTAAATTTTCATCGAATGCGCGCCATAATACCAAATGAAAATTCGTTCGATCAGCTAATTCGACTGCTGTCGAAAATCGAATTTAGTTCATAATAAGAACCACATATACAAATTGGTAGCATGTCATAACGTCCAGTGTCATAGTGTCCTCGGACACTATTTACTTTTAGCCATACTTTTATTTGACTAAAAATCACATAAATAAATTTCCTTAAACAATTTTGTTCAATACATATTTGCTTTCAACAATAAAAAATCATTTCACAAAGTTATATTTTTCCGTTTTAATTCTTTTAAATTTTTGTAGATATTGAAAAACTTACCTTATAAAAATCAATAACTTTCCTTTTAACTGCTTAAAAATTATTTCAACTTTTTTTATATCTTATTTTATTTTTCTATATTTCTTGAACTTTCTTTTTTGCACATTTTTAATAAAAAAAAACAGGCCATATTTTGTGGAAATTTACCATCTTTAATTATTTACTTTTTTTAATTTACTAACAAAAAAAACTAAAACCTTTTCTTTTTTATTTGCTTTGCTTTTAGCTAAGACACTTTTCATCTTCTTATTGATTTTGCTTTTATTTCCTAAAATATTAAACAAACAAACTCACACTGCAAAAAAACCAGACACTAAATGCTACCCACAACTGCGGCGATTTCAACAACTGCGAACCAACAGAGACTGCGCTGACGTTAGCTCTGCTTTTTATGAAAAAATATTCTATCACTGTTTTTACTTAGTTGCATTAAACTTTTTGCTTATATTTTTTGATAATATAATACAATGGAGTTTTAAATTTATTTATTTATAAAAATTACAATTATTCTAACACTTTTTACTATCTTTTTAGTTAATTTAAGGGAGTATTTTCTTAAGACGTTCACGCACTTTGTAAATTTTTAGAAACTAAAAAGAAGAGGAAAAGGAAATTAAGAAAATGAGAATTAAAAAAACCCTGTTGGTTAAACTTGAGTGTGTGAGAGAAAAAGACAGATAGTGCCAGCAAAGAAAGTTTAAGTGCTTTTATACCAATAAGAAAAGGTGGTAAATATTATTTTGGTTTTGCTTTACAAGATTAGAGCAGGGCAGCAGGGTTGTTAGACTTTTTTCCTCAAAAATCGTCAAAAGTTTTAACAAAATTCGTCAAAATCGTCACGAAAATTGAACAAAATCGTCAACAAAACGTCAAATATATAAATTTTACAAATTAAAGACAATTTATTGCATGGATTTGTTCGAAAATAAAAATTCTTAGCAAGAAATTCTATTTATGAAGAAGAAAGTGATATTATTAAGTTTTATTCTATTTATTTCAGCAAGTGAGCTGAATATATTTATCATTTAAAAAGAAAACATAAGAAAAAATATATTTGCATAAATGCATAGCAAAAATATTATTTATTTGATTTATTCATATTCAGAAAAATTTTTAATAATAAATAAAATCTCATTTGCTTTTAACTCGAGCTATTTTTAAATGATTAACTTTTAGCGATATCTCTATTTCAAATTGTTTTTATTGTTAAAGGTGCTAAAAACCAAGGATTCTGTCTAAATCAACCGACTTGAAACGTTTTATTACGTCCAAAATTAGTTCCAAACTAATACATTTTTTTCTCATTGCACTCATTTTTCTACACAACTTCTTATTTAAAAGTTACTACTTACTTCCTAACTGTTTCTGTTGCTGTCACTTAAAATTACTTAACAAGTTTTTAATATTACAGATTGAACCGTAACAGAACAGAATAACTAATCAATTTCACAGGGTTTTTTAATAACAAAAACAAATCAGCTGATTCGTAACAGAACTGAAAGTAAAGACTAACTGAGCCTTAACACGCAATTTTACTAAGAATAACTAACCAACAGAATTAAATGGGATTTGCCTTTTTACACACAAATAGAAAAATTCTTCACATGTGATTATGAATTCATCGAAAAATGCATTCGTATGTAGCGTAGCAAATCGAAATCATAAAAACGCAAAGCGGATTTAACCAATTTTTAAAAAGCGGACCAAATAGAACAGACGCAAATTAGGGCACTAGTGTATATTTTTTGCAGCATCGATTGCATTTCTATAATTGTTGAATTTTAATTACTAACGCCTCTAATGAAATCCACCTGGTTTGTGATGGGGGGGGAATTTTTTTGTTTAATTTTCAAAAATTTTTGTGTTTCGAAAAATTGACTTTTAAGTTTTGGACTGTTTTCAATATAATTGTAAATATTTCTTGTTGTTTTATTGATGCCAGAAAATCATCATAACACTATTACTTTTAGTCAAAAAATCGTCAATCGTCATTTTACTGTATTTTCTCAAAAAAATCGTTAAAATTACAAAAAATCGTCACATCTACCAAACCTGCTTGCCAGATTAAAATGTTATAAAATTGATGCCAGATTAAAGTTTAAAGTAAATTTAGGCCCTAATTTTGTAAAACACAATGCAACGACAAAGAATTACATTGAAAGCAAAAACAAATTCATAAATATTTTGTAATTTTGTTGTTGCCTTTAACAGAAATTCACATTGGATTTTAAGATTTCATACGCCTCACTGCTTGTGGCGTTGAAAATTTTAAAACGGTAAATAAATTTCTGTACAAAGCAACAACAAAATTACAAAATATTTATGAATTTGTTTTTGCTTTCAATATAATACTTTGGCGTGCGTTGTGTTTTACAAAATTAGGGCCTTATTGACGGGATTAAATCGTCAAAACATTAGGGACTCTACATCAATAATCGTCAATCGTCATTTTGGTAAATTCATCGAAAAAAATCGTCAAAATGACGTAAAATCGTCACATCTAACATCCCTGCAGGGCAGTCAGATGTGGCGATTTTAAGACTAGTTTGGCGTCCTAATTTTTTTATTTTTCGACATGACGATTTATAAAATACTTGGCGATTTTGTTGGCTATTTTTGATGACCATGAATTTGTTTTGTTTTTTGTTCTAAACTTAGATATCTGCGACATCGACAGAACTCATTTGAAAACTTAAGTTTTTCTGCAACAAAGTAGTAAAGTTAAATATATTAAGCAGGCTCTTCTTCGTATTTTGTTAAATATAAGGCAATGAATACTTTATTTAAGGAACTATAAAATTAATTTTTTTAACTGTATTTAAGTAAATTTTTGAATGCGTTGGCAAATTTGTCTTTCGCATATTTGTTTCTTTTCGCAAATCAGAACTATTTATTGAGTTAAAATTTTCAAACAAACGTTAAGCGGCTTTACTTTCCTTTTTTTTATTTTGTTTTCACGTTGACATTTCTTAAGTCACTTTCAATTTGAATTCAAATGTTTAAAGCAAACATTTGAAAATTGTTTGAGGGTTGTGCTTTATAGGTATCAAATGATAAAGTCATTTCAAAAGTTTAACTTCGGGTTTGTTGAGGCATTTTGAAAATTAAAATTTTTAACAATAATACATTCATACGTACTTACGTTTGACTTTGTGGCTTGGTATGGGGCAAATGCGCTTAAAAGTTAATTATTTGCTTACCTTAAACTTGTATTTTTCAAGAGTTCCAAAACACACGCGTTGAACAAATTTTTAATTTTTATCCACGATATTTTCCATTTACTATTTTGCCTTTTTTTATAAACATATTCATCCGTAACAAATGACGCACTTGACAAAACACAAACAAAATACAAATTCAATGTGGAGTACCGTTACTTTTTAATTGTGGCCACCTGGCGGTGAATAGTTTCAATTATACATACATGAGATGACGGTACTGCCATCTTCGGAAAAAATCAGTGCTGGCAACTTTTCCTTTTTAACCTCATAAAAAACAATAATTTTGTGAAAGTGTCAACGAAAGAGATGACATGAAAATAAGAAGTGAACGAAGAAGACAATGTAAAAAAGTCACTGAAAAAAAAGAAACTGATGGAAAAACATATTGTTATCAAAGAAAAAGGGCAAAATCCCAAATAAAAATTACTTAAGAAATTTTAAACAATTATTAAAAATATTACAAATTGTTAAGAATATAAAAGTTATTGTGTATAAACAATTAAAATCCAGCAAAAGAGGTAAACAAAATTGTTGTGAGAAACCCGTAGATTAATTAAGAACGAAAATGGGGGAAAAGGCAGAAATAATAAGAAACAAGTGATAAAAAAGCGTGTACAATTTCTAATGGAAACTCCAACATACTTTTTTTTCTTTAAAATTTAAGGGTGAGAGGCAGCCAAATAAAAAAGCAGAACAGTATTTAAGCACAATATCTTTTGTAAGCAATTAAATAATATAAACAAATTTGTCAGAATAACAACAATAATTAAGTAATTGTTAATAATAAAAACAAGTGTTTCAGATGGTTTTATTTTGAAATTAAAGTGTAATTTTTTTAAGTTTTTGTTTTGATCATATATAACGGGATTGTATAGAGAAAATTAGTTTCTGCTCCACCTAATGTGGGGGAGTTTGTTCTATAATAAAATGTACACGCATGTTTTTTTATGCTGTGTTCCCTATTTATTACAATTTAGTTTAAATGAGTTCAAGTCAATTGTTTAATTATCTGTGCCGCTTAGGTTTTTTGTGGGAATTTTGTTGTTACATACCTACTACATACATATTTGGTTTCTTTTTATCTATCTTCCAATTAATGCTTTTTTAATTTAAGGTGCATTATGGCGGTTAAGGTTCAATTTCAAATTGGGCATAGTTCAAAGTTGCGAAGCAAGAAGACTGTCGAGGGTTTTACTCATGACTGGGAGCTCTATGTTAAAGGTGTCCAACAGGCCGATATAAGTACATTTGTGGAGAAAATTATCTTTCATTTACATGAATCATTTCAAAAGCCCAAAAGAGGTAAGTTAAGGTTTTAAAATGCGATTCACTTACTATTAAAAACATACATCCTTGCATACATACATACATAGTACGTCGTTATACCCTTTACAACTAGTTTTGAATGAGGATATACTAGGTTTGCCGTTCCGTTTGAAATTTATTTTTTTTTTGTGATTCATCCTACCCCCACAAAATATATCAACCCAATTATGAATAAAAATTCCCCGGGAGCTTCCTCTCTTATCCAATTTTTACATTTGAATTTAAATAAAAAAATGGGAAAAAAGTAGAAAACTACCGGGAAATTGTTAATCATAATTGGTTGTAAAGGTATGTTCTGTTTCCTTAAGTCGATTTAGCCGTATCCGTCTTGAATTCACACTAACTTACAAACTATTTCGGTTTTTGAAATCGATTAATCGAACCTCAAAATCGCTTTAGATTAATTTGCAAACTTATACCTTGCATCGCAAAGGGGGATACACAAGAATTTTTTTTGGCAAAGTACTAGATAAATGGAACTGAGATTTTTACAGTGGGTAGATATGATTACTTTGTAAGTTTTGATATGGCCTTTAGAAGAAAAAGTGCATGTACATTTCACATTTAAAATGGTATTCTTGTGTAATCAATCAGCCTGTCATATAAATTAATTCCGATCGAAAGTGGAATTGATTTTTTATCTTGCTCCACATAAAACGAAATTACTTTTGATCGGAATTGATTTTTGTGACAAGCCTTATTGTATGTATAGTATTTCAAAGGATTATGATAATGGTTCCTGATCGGTGGCGACTGCTTCTTTGCTAACTTACTATTAAGTTAGTTTTAGAAAAAAAACGTTTGCATGTCATTGATGTCAGAAAGATGCAGAGATATTTCCTCGTAATTTCGTATTTGATAGAATAAATTACATAATTTTTGATTTTTTTTCTTTGCTTATAACTAGATTTAAATATCGCTTACACACTCGTCTGTTTGAATATTAGCGTATTTCCACAGAAATGCCATGTCTTATTTCACCTGTTGTGTTTTTATAATATGTTGATTTTCACGAAGCTGACTTTCAGTGTTTGGTTCGGTGCGATAAGTTTAGGACTGTTTTGTTCACTGACCATTGACGACTTTAATTTCTGAAAAACAAGAAGTTGGCAGTATACCAAGGGTACTAATAGATAAAAACGTAAAACTACAACTTTAGGCTTGGTAAGCTACATAAGCATACCTACAGGCGTATGTACGCACACAAAAATAAGTTGTTTCTATTTAATTAGGATTAAAATAAAAAATTGCCAAAATTTTGATAAAAATAAAAGAATCGATTTTAAAAGCCCAATAATCGATTGCAGTATAAAATCGCATACGTAAATTTGATTTCAAAAAATCGATTTTTTTTACCACAAAATCGATTTTCGGTTAGAATCGAAATCGAATGGTAAATATATTCCAACGAATCATAATAACAGAACAGTATTTGTGTCAAATTCTTTCTAGTTCTAAGCAGTTTGGGATTGAAATCCAGCACAAAAGGAAAAGAGTTTTGAATCCAAAAGTGGAACAAGTTCCCTAAAAATTTTTTAGATTTGTTTTTTTTGAATTAGTTCGCTTCAGCTTTGAGCCCTCCAAATCATATTGCTGAGTTTCGTGATGATCGGTACATAATTTCCTATAGACCCCATATAAAGCCCACTTGAGCAAAATACTTTAATACTGAAACGAATATCGGTGTCGGATTAAAATTTGGTCTGTCATAGTTTTATAAGACTTGAAATCAAACAATTGAATTTTGTAGAGATTAGTCCATAATTAAGCATAGGCCCTATAAAAAGCCCTAAAATATTCTAACACCCGGCCAAGGGTATCAGAGATTCGGCACAGCCGAATATATCTATAGACTTTAAAAATACCAATTGTAGTCAATTGAAATAGACGTGATTAAAAAAAATCCCAAAAATTCCACACAGATCGGATCGCATTGTAGAAGAAGAAGAAAGTGAGAAATAACCATAATATCGATAGCGTATTAATACCGATACCATTTAAATTGAAAAACGGTATTGATATCGATACCAAAAAAACAAATAGTTTAATACCGTTATCGAAATCCGTCTTGGTTACCAACAAACATATCCACCCTTATCGTGGTTGGCGAATTTAAAATACGGCTGGACTGTTTACTAATAGATTAAAGAGAACGTAAACTTGTTTCTTTCAATCTATTACCAAACAATCGCAAGCGTATTTTAAATTCATTAACACGACCAATTTCACCAAGTTCAGTTATAATTAACTATCAGTATAACCGTCAAAAACATATTGTTAACTGGAAGTTAAAGTAATAGTTAGTTTTAACTGAACTTAGGGAAATTTATCGATAAAGTTAAAAATTTTTATTTATTTCTATTCTGCAAAATTTATATTAAAAAAATCCGTTCGTTTAAACCTTTTAAAAATTTTTTTAACATTCTTGTTTTGTTTAGTTAATTAATTGTCAAACCAATACTTACATTTACCGTTATAACATTTCCTTTACCGGTATACTGATAAAAATCAAATACCGATAGCAAATAGTTTAATACCGAAAAAACTCATACATGCTTAAATACATACCGATATTTAAATTTGTTTCGTTTGCCAACCTTGATAGTAAAGAATCTATCATTCTTGCCCTTGACAGTGATTTCCTTACCAATTTTCTTCTTGCTCTCTTGCATACTTCCACGATGTTTTCAGCAATTATGTCGCTTGTGTGTTGGCTGGTTGTTCAATAGTTTGGCCCTCAAAGTTAAAAATCGAGTGGCTTATAGTAGACGTTATCAGCCATGTTCTGAAAATCAAATTCGAGTAAAATTGAAATTAAACAAATTTTGAAAACTATCCTGTGTTTATTCACTTTCATATACCCCACACTTTGAGAATGACAATCTCACCAGTGTTTAAAAAACTGCAGTTGAAACCAAAAACTGTCGAACAAATAACGAAAATTTGTCTACAATTTTTCGCTTTTTGATTGTTTTGACAGCGACTGTTTACATTTAATGAATTAGAAGTAAAATCAAAAGTTATTTTTGGCCAATGACAATTGAAGAAGTGGAAGAAATGGCAGTTTTTCTACTTTGACTGCAGTTTTTTAAAAGCTGACCAGAACTGCTTTTGAAATCAGGAAAAGCCGAGTTCATTTAAAAAAAAAATTAATTTAAAATCTCCATCAGATGATTTTTTTCTGTAAGTCGATCGCAGGCCCACTTAGCGAAACGAAAACGCATTAGATGGCCAGTTGTTCAAGCGTATACACAACCATATTCGTTCAGCGGAAGGATAAAACTAATTATCTGTCAAATCAGACATGAGCTAAGTGTTACCATTTACGAAATAAGCACTAGTTGAAAAAAAAAAACGTTAGATGGCGAACCCGTTATAATATTTAGGTGTATTAATCCGCCTTCGGGCCGTGTTAAATAAAATGCCAATATGTACAGGTGATGTGATAAATAACATCAGTAATCATAATATTGTTGAAATTTAATTATCAATTATAATTTTATTTTTAATTCTCCCAATATACATTTCTTTTTTATTTGCATGTCTTTTCAGTTTGCAATAAACCTCCCTATGTAATACAAGAATCTGGTTACGCCGGTTTTATTGTTTTTATTGACATATATTTTCGTAATCGAGATGAACCCAAGAAGGTGGAATTTAATTATGATTTAGATTTACAACAAACGGGACCGCCTAAACATAGACACGATGTTAAAACGTTTATTTTCGATAATCCCTCTGAAGAATATCGTCAAAAACTGCTTAAAGGTGGTGGGGTACCAGTTTCGGGTGTTGTGGGAGGACTTCAACCCTCAATTAATAACAGTATAACAGCAATGCCTACTGCAGTCAGCTTAAATCATTCACCGGGTGATGGTCATAAGGCATTGATGAACGAAGGCAAGAAACACAAATTAAGACCAGATGATGCAAGATCAAATTCATTTGCAAATCTCTTTGGGCCACCCATAACAAAAACATCAGCCTTGGTGGCGGCCCCAACAAAACACTCGCCTGATGGCAAAACGGTCGTGATCGCAGCACATACTCATCAAACTTCATCAGGCACTGGCTTACCGGGTGTTAAAGAAAAATCTTTTAAGGATAGGGACAAATCTTCGGAAAAATCTAAAGAGCGTTCTGAGAAGAGAGAAAAGCATCACAAACAAACTTTAACCAGTCCCCACAAAGAGGGCCGTAGTGAATCAAAGAAGTCAGATGGTAGTAAACATGAGAAAAGAGATAAAACTGAGGAAAAACCTAAGAAAGATAAAAATAGGGATAAGGATAGAGATCGCGAGCGTGACAAATCTTCAGGGGCGAACATAACTAACAGCTCAGGCAATATCAAACGACCTGCAAGCCCCAAACCTGTTCGAGAACACAGTCCTCATAAATCTATCCCAACAGGCAACTTACCAGCCAATACAGTTGGTAATAACACAAATTCTGCACCGAGGCCTTTATCCAGCAATAGTGGTAAATTAGAAGAAATTAAAAGCTCCTCAAAATCTTTAAAGGACCCCTCGGTTGAAAATAAATCCAAAGAGTCCAAGCAGAAAGAATCATCATCGTCGTCGAGTGGCAAAAAGTCTAAGAAAGAGAAAAAGGATAAAGATAAGGAACGGGATAAGGAGAAAAGACACGAAGAACGAGAAAAACAAAAATTGGCTGGAAGTCAACAAAGATCTAGTACTAAAGAAGACAGTAATAAAACTACAAATCCCTTAAACAGCCACGCAAATAATGCAAATGCTTTGGATACTAAAAGTTCCAAGCTCTCAACAAATCCCTTAAACCAAATTGGTGCAAATGATGTTGGCAAGAAACCAGAAAAATTGGCAAAGCAGGACTTGTTTAAACCAAGTAGCGATAACAAGGCAGCCCTAAGCAATACTAACCCAGCACCTTCTTCGGCATTGGCCAATAGCTCAAGCCACAACTCAACTGAAAAGAAATCTTCATCAAGCTCTTCTTTAAATTCCAATTCTAATCCACCTGATAAAGATAAACGTGCGCACAAACACAAAAAGAAGGAAAAGAATAAGGATAAGGATCGTGAAAGGGATAAAGAACGAGACAAAGATAAAGACAAAGAGAGAGATAAAGATAAAGACAAAGAAAGAGATAAAGATAAAGATAAGGACAAAGAAAAAGATCGAGACAAAGATAAGGACAAGGAGGTCAAAAAGGATAAGGAGGTTAAGGAAAAACATTCGGAAGAAAAAGTTGCCGAAGCATTCGCAACAAATCCACTAACCGTAAATAATACAAAAACTTTACCCACGCCACCAGTTAATAAAACAGAAGAACCTTCTAATAATCTTAGCACAGCAGCTCCAAATTCTGTTGTAGCTAATAACGCGCCCTATACATCAACAATACCCTCCTCCTCTTCGTCGTCGTCATTACCAAAACCTGCTAAAAATAAAGACAAGAAATCCAAAGATAAATCATCCTCTAAGGAAGAAAAACTTAAACATAAAGCAAATGATAAGGACACAGGCGAATGTTTGGCTAAGCTGGCCAAATTAAGCAGCAATAATTCCATACACACCTCGTCTTTGTCAACCTCATCCTCGTCATCAAGTGTCTCAACTTCAATAGCAAATGCTATACCAAATGCCCCGAATCCAACTCCACCAAACAACACAACATCTAACAGTACATCAGAAACAAATGTGAATTTAGATTTTAGCGATACTGATAGTTTGCCAGCATCTTCAATGGCGCAACCAGTCACAGCTCTACCTAACGACACTACAACAACAAAACCATCACAACAACCATCGCCCATCATCACACATTCAGACAGCTCTAATTCAAGTTTCCCCGATCTGCCACTACCCAAGCAACAGCCGTTTTCTAAACCCCAAATTTCACGGGAACGTTCGAAGTCCTTCAACACACCCGCAGCAGTGGCACCGGCTCCCTTAATCAGTCCAGTCGCCAAAGAACCTCCCAAATTAAATAAACCAACAACCGCCAAAGAGAAACCGGTTGTAAAACCTCTCAAAGAAGAAGAAAAGGAAAAGAAAAGACGCCGCAACTCTCAAGCGGTAAATACATTTATTGAACCTCCCCTCAAACAATTAAAAACTAAAGAAACACTCAAATCTGTAAGAGAAAAATCGAAATCACCATCATTACGCAATACTGGCTCCCGCGCCAGTATATCAGGAGAGGCTTCAAACACATTCTTACAGCCCAGTGTTTCACAGTCGAGTACGGCTGCTGCCGCACCTCTGCCACCACCCTCCTCTGCATCATCGGCAGCTCATTCGCCCGCCTTAAGTGCCACCGAGGCTGTGGGTAATGCCATTAGTGCTACTGCAAATGCAGCCACTTGTAACTCAACACCCAATTCTACGACAAATTCCACATCTGGTTTGGCCCCACCACACCAACTACCGTTGGACTATTTAAGTGAATTGCAAGAGTTGCATCATAAAATAATGACCCTTCAAGATAACGAAGATCTCCAACAAGTTGTTGAATTGATTGCGGCGACGGGTTGCTATGAGATTACAACAAAAACCTTTGATTTTGATTTGTGTAAATTGGATCGCAGCACGGTCCAGCGACTTCAAGAGTTTTTTGCTACCTCAGTTTCGTGACATAGAATACATGTGTAGAGACGATATTGATAAAAGTAAGTATTTCTTGTCTATTAACAAAAATTTCACTTTTCCACCAAAAAAAAGTAAAAATGTATAGTCGATCAAGCCCGACCATGTGATACCCTACACCACAGTATATAAAGACAAATATTTGAACTTAACCCCTATTTGGGACCTTTGTGCCGAATATTCATCGTTATCGTGGTTGAAGAAGAATTTAAATTACGTCTGCGACTGTTTGGTAATAGATTAAAAGAATTATAGTCAAAAATGGACCGATATAAAAAAAAAAAATTTTTTTGATGATTTATGTAACAAAAAGATAAGTTTGGACCAAATAAGATAGTTTGATGGCACAAAGACTAATCTGTAAAGAAGTTTGTATGGGGACAATATAAAGAATGGACTTATTCTTACCATTTTCAATAGGGGTCCGTCCTCCTTATGACAATTGATCTTAAATCTTTTCTCCTTTACTTCTCTCTTCCTTCGTTTTCTGTATTGAAGGGATTCACAATGGACCTCGTTGGTCTTCGAATGGAGGTGTGCCTTTTGGGCGCATAACCCTTCCTAACCTAACCCAACGTATTACAATTGAAACGTATGTGCCAAATTTTATCAAATTTACTTCAAAATTGTGAGCTGTACTTGGCGCACAAGGCTGCATGCGGCAGACAACCAGCCAGCCACAATGTCACCTTTTTCACCAAAAATTCTCTTTTTACCAAATTTTTCCACCTAAAAGACACTTTACTTTTTATCAAAAATATAATACATTTTTAATATAATAATGTTTTTCTTTTTTTATTTTAGATAATTTTGTTTATAAATTCCAATTCATTGTGTTTTTCTTGGCTAATGGAACAAACGTTTATGTATTCATACATAGAAATAATTAAAATTTAATATAACTGAAATAAAAAATCTTAAACAAAAAAGGTATTTTAAATATGTATCAATAAATTTAACACAAAAACAATTTAATATCACATATTATTAAAAATTAAAAAAAAACATAAAATTCTGTTGCACAAGTTACTACGAGATTAAAAAATATAAAAGAAACTCAAGATTAATTGAAAACAGTGAGTGCTTAAGTATATATATGTATACATATATATATAATAAAATTATTTCCTGCCTGTTCAACGATTTCGAACGTTCGCATAGAAATTTTCTATGAAAAACACTCAGTCTTAAACATATTTTCCATATAAAATTCTATACGAACGTAACCGTTCGAAATCGTTGAACAGGCAGTTATTGTATTTTGTATTTAAAAAAAATTAAGAAAATTCTTAACACACCTAAACACTACCATAATAAAAATAATTAAACAAAAAACACACACAACGTTATTAAAAAAAAAAATAAAAACAAACATACACATTTATTATAGAAAATATATAAAATAAAAACCAAATAATTGCAAAGAACACATATATGTATATGCATACATACATAATTATAAAAAATATTAACAAAAATCAATATTAATATTTAAAAGCAGAACAAAACATTATAAAAAAAAAATAAAAATAAATATTTTAAATGTTAAAAATATTCAAACAAAAACTTTCAAATAACACAAAAACAGATAACAAACAGCCGCATGAATATCGATTAAAATAAAAAGAAAACAAAACAACCCCCATTAAAATTTAGACCTGAACTTTTAATACTTCTAAATAAATTAAACTTATTAAGTTGAATCCTTTTTATTTGAAAAACTTTTCTTTTCTCTGTCTCTCCTTTTGCTCTTTATGAATTGTGTATTTAGTTTAATTTTTCTTTTCTTACTTTTTTTTATTTACTACGCCCTTGTCGTTTAGTTTTTTTATTTTGTATAATAATATACAAAGTTGTAATTAAATTCTCATCATTTATTTGTTTTATTATTTTAATATTATTAAAAACTATTAAATTTATATGATAAAGACTTGGAAGACTTTTGTTTTTAAGTAGCTATTTATTCGTATAAGTATATAAATATTGACTATTATTTTCCTAATCGCCTTAAATCTGTTATAAGTTGTTTATTTTTGATTTATATTATTTAAACGTTTTTTTTTTGTTTTAAAAATAACAATTATTGTCTTTTATTTTTAATAAATTGGATTTAATACAACATTAAAACAGGAAATGATTTTTTTTATTGATAAATTAACTATTTGATGGTTAAAAACATTTATCATTTTGATAAAGTAACTTTTAATTGAAAAAGTGACTTTTTGCAAGGATTTTTGATATTAATCAAGTAAAAGTGTTATATATTAGACTGTGCCGAATCTAATATACCCTTTACTATAGTGCTGAAAAGCAAATTGCTCCCTAGCTTATATGAAATGGGCGCTTTGTTGTCGAAATACTTATTGCGGTAGCAACTAAAAATTTTAAATCAAACATATCTCATATATCTTATCAACCTAGCTTGTTTTGTATGGCCTTGGGGGGGGAGGAGACTTGAAAATCTTAAAAATTTATTTCAATTATGTTGTTTATGGCTACACCTTAATATGATAACAAAACGAAAAGAAGCGCGGAACTTTAAGGCATATGTAGCCAATTCAATTGTGCCGAGACCACAGCACTCACACAAAAATAAAAAAACAAATACATAATCATATAATTTGAAACAATGACCTGAATGAGTTGAAATTGAAATGAAAATAAAATGACAACAAGAAAATAAATTTTACTTGCTTCGCTTCATTGCCGTAAGAAAATAAGTAGTTAAAGCAAAAGCAAAATTTAATGTCAACAACTCAATAGACAGCAGTTAGTATACGTATGCAGCACAAAAACCGACTTTTTAGTTATAAATTTAGAAAAGTTGCGTATGCGGCACAAAACCATAATTTTCACTTTCAATAACATTCTATTAACTTCTAAGTTCGTTCGTTCATGAACGTTTACAAAAATTTATATTTTTCTTCATACATATGCCAGAAGCTGTGGTGAAAATAGGGTACATTTTCTGAAAACTTCATGTAAACCTTCATTGTCATTTTTCTCCGCTACGACTTTTTGGCGTATGCGATAAACCAATAATGTGCACATTAAAAAAATTAAAATTTTGAAAAAAAATTAAATAGTTTTATTTATATTCCACATTGTATTATAATCCACATTTGAAAAACATTTGAGAATTACGTTTGAAAGCAAGTTGAAAATAAAGGCATTTTTCAATTTGAAAATATTTTCCCCTTTTTGTTGAGAACGCTATGATTGTCAAATGATTTTCAAATCATTATCAAACGTTTGTCGTTTGAGAAAACGTTTGATTTCAAATCATTTTCAATTTGAAATCAAACCTCCGTGTTTGTTGGGTGCAGACGATGTGTTCAAATAATTTTATTACGCATGTCTGCACAACACTTGTGTTTTCCAACGCACAACCGTGAATGAATTGAAATAAATTTAATGAATTTAAATGATTTTTAAGTGGTGTTGTTGCAGACGCTAGTATAGACCCAGTCTTGCCAAAACGCTAAATTCTGAAGCAAAACTTGTTTGGTGGCCAGGTGAAAAAAGTGGACCGCGTTGGATCATTTATAATATTAAATACTTCTTATATTTAGGAAATATCTGCGCCAAATTAGGATGTGCTAAGATTTTTATTCTGGGAAGAAAACAGTATTTATTTATATATTATATGTACAACTCCGGTCATTTATGGAATGATTTTATTAATTTTTACTAGCAGTATCTTGATATAAAAATATAAATTTTCCAAAAAAATTAACCAGTTAAAATTTACATATTTCCAACACTGTAACGGAAAAATATGTTTCTTAATTAAGGCGGCGGCGTAATGGTACAATCATACACTGCAGTGGAGCAGAATAAAATTTTTTGGAAAATAAAACTAACTAACGGTTGACATAAAATTATACAAACGAATAGAAAAGTTATTGAGGATTTCTTTTGATGATCTTAAACCGCATGGAGAGGTTTCAAAATAGGACACCTTGGGAATGAAAATGTTCGCTATTTTTCTTCTAACGATTTGATTTCTAATAAATTATGTCAATTTGAAAAAGTTCGCATTGAGATCTTATACATACAATCTGTATCTGTTTAAAGTCTAACAATAATCAATTTTGTTTTGCTCAAAAAAATCATGGTTTTACTTACTTTTCTTAAAATTATCAGCCTGTTCAACGATTTCGAACGTTAACGTTCGCATAGAAAGTTACATTTGAAACAAAAACAAATTTTAGAATTTGTTTTAAATGTAATTGTTCGAAAGAAAGAATTCTTTATCAGCCATGTTCTGGTAATAGAAATCGTATAAAATTGAAATCGATGGAGATTTTCAGGTCAAGTTTTTTTTTTTTAATTTTCGTAGTTTTTTCTGATTTTTAGAGTGAATCGTTTTTAAAGTTGGTTCGGTTTAAATTTTACTCGAGTTCGATTCCCAGAACATGGCTGTATAATTTTTTGAAAGCCATCTTTGAGGGATGATTAGAAAATAAAGTCAAAATTTTAAATATCAAAAAAATTGAGTTAACCTTACTTTTTTTAAATCGCAATTCTAAATTTAGAATTAGAAAGGTGAGTTAAGAAACGCGGGTTTTAGCTAACGATATGTAGTTTATACATATATGTAAATTCACTTTCGGTTTTATTTTTATTGGATTTGAAAAATTGTTATTGCCAATGATTTTGATTCTTCGCACTACCCTAATAAAAATTTAAAGACAATGGGACTGACTGTTTAAGGCGTTGGCGTAAATGACAAAAAAGCCCCTTCGATAGTTGCCAAAATGAAAATATAAGTAATCTAAGCCATTAAGATCCCTTCTAGACCTCTTTTTTAAATTATAAAATAACGTTACTAAAATAACAAATTATTAAATCCGCTCAAATTTTTTCAGTACGACTCAGTCTCCAAGTCCGAGTCCAAGTCTACCTTTGATGCTAAACGTAAGTATATGAGACTTGTGTATGAAAATGATTCTGTTAAAATTTCAAATCGATATTTTAATTCTAACACCGCCGCATTGAGCTTAAATATAGTTGTTTTCATATGTATAGTAGACTGGTCCTTATTTTCTGACTTAAGCATTTTTAAAATACGCTCCTACATTTTTTTTATTTTGAAAAATATTAAAACATTTTTTATGCCAAAAATTTTTTGGAGTCAGAAAACCCTCAACTCAACAAGCCCTGGAAAAAGGTAATAAAAAAGAGGGAATTTTGAGTTAAAATGAGACTAAAAAGAAAAAGGAAAATAGACTTCTTAGTAAATAGTGACGTTTAAGTAAAAAATAGTGAAATTTTCAATTAAAAAGTTACTTTTCAGTTAAAATTGTACAAAAAGTGGAGTGAAACAGTGACTTGTTAGTAAAAAAGTCAATTTTTTAGTAAAAAAAATGTTTATTTTTTAGCAAATTAAAAGTCACTTTATTATAGTTAAAAAAGTAACTTTATAGCAAAACCGTCACTTTTTGTGTTATCGATTTAGTAAGCAAAAATATCGATTTTTTAATAACTTTTCTCTTAAAAGTAAATCTGAGTTTATATTTTGAGTTTCAACTTGCTTGATCATTTTGGCCACGGTTTAATCATTACCAGGTACGCTCGAAGCTACAACAAATGTACAATAAAAAAACAACAGAGCTTTTCATTGTTGATTTTTAATAGAAACTTTAAAATTTTGTTTATGTTGTTATATAAAAGGATGTGTGTGTAAACAAAATTTCGTCAGATCATTATTGGTTAGGCGCATACATATATCAAAAAGTCGTAATGAAGAAAAACGACAGTGAAGGTTTACATGAAGTTTTCTGAAAACATACCCGTTAGAATATTTTTGTATTTTCACCCCTGCTTCTGGCATATGTTTTGAAGAAAAATTTAAATTTTTGTTAACGTTCATGAACGAACTAATGTATTAACAGCATTTTATTGAAAGTGAGAATTATTGTTTTGTGCCGCATACGCCACTTTTCTAAATTTATTTCTTAAAAGTAGCTTTTTGTGCTGCATACGTATACTTACTGCTGTCTGTTGAGTTGTTGAGATTTTTTTTTCTGCTTTTACTATTTTTTTGCATGCGGCAATAAAGCAAATGAAGAAAAAAATTTATTTTCTTGTTGTCATTTTATTTTGCTTTCCTTTTAACTACTTGATTTTCTTACGGCAATGATCAAGTGTGAATTTTATTTTGTTCGTTTTTGTATGAGGAATTTGCTGCATTCGTCAAACAGTGGCGTCTAGGGCAAAATAATACTTAAAGCCGTTTTACACTATCCCACAAACTCTTTAGCAATTTGCGAAAATGCAACCCTGTCATGATTAGTTGTTATTGTTTTTTGAAACTGTTTAAATAATAATTAGATCAGGGAAGCATTTTCGAAAAATACGTAAGACTTTGTGGGATAGTGTATAACGGCCTTTAATACACTTTAAAATAGTGGATATGGAACAATTATAAAAAATTTCGTAAAAATCTGTTTTGGATTCAGAAGGGGGTATTCAAAATATATACATATACCGCAAACCTTTTTTTAAAAAATGTTTGGAATGTTAAACCAATAAGTGAGCTGACGATTTCACAATTCTTATTAAAAAAAAACAACACTAAGAAGCACTGAAAAAAGTAAAAAAAAGTGAAGATTATACCGGGATATTGGCTTTATATTGCTTAATTTCTTGCTTATTACCACACTTGCCAATATTGTTGAAACGTTGAGAGATACGGTTCGTTCTTTCGACTTCGTCCAATGACTAACAGTTAAGTTTTAAATCTGGTTATGATAATTCGTATTGCAAGAAACTTTTAAGTTATGGCATTTTTTTATTTACTTACGAAAAAGTTTAAAATATCGCAGAGTTTAATTTTTTATGCTGGGTACAGACAGTGCAATCTATTTCAATGCAACCTCAAAATATCAAAGCGTTTTGATGTTGATGCAATCTGGAATGAATGAAAATGAATTTAATTTGCTAGATTGCGTAAATGCATTGCACTGTCTGTACACAGCATTACGCTTGTTTGCTTAAAATTCATTTTAAAATATGTTTCCTTTTAATTTTAATGAAACGCAGTATACACATACATACATTTATTACGCCAAACGTAGTTTTAAGGCCTATAAAAATATTTATAAATAATTTAAAAAAAATGTATTTAAATTTTACAAATTTATTAAAGTTATAAATAAAATAAGCGCTCAAAGTGTAAACATTTTTTTATTAAAAAAGTATAAATAAATGCATATAAAAACATCAATTTAAATTAATTTAAATCTATTCAAATTTAAAAACAAAAAAACAATATAAAATATGAATATTGTAAAAAAATAAGCAAAAATCTTAAATCGATTTATGATTAAGGCATACTGAATATAAATGATAACATCTACATACCCCTAAATAAAAAGCGAATTTTGAATAAAAACTTAAATATAATGTGTCAAAAAACAAGATTTTATTATTTTTTATTTAAAATTAGTAGTAATATGTGTATATAAGTGAAGGCCATGAGCACTAGTGTGTTCCAAAAAAAAAAATAATATTTTATGCCCCACCTTTTTTGAAAGCTTATAGGGTAAGGTATTTTTGTGATTTTTTTCAGATTTTTCGGAAGAGGTCGCTAAAATCGAGTTTAACCCAAAAATCGAGTTATATCGACTTTTTTGAATTTGTCTCATTACTTGGCCCATTAGCACGATTTTCTTTGTTACTAAGTCAATTTTTTTAAAGAAAACTTCTCAAGCTTTACTGCTCTGTGCAGATATTATAAGGTTTGGTTATCTTTTTGCTCATTTGGGTCCCCTTAATGACATTTTTTTGTAAGTTTAGCATAAATTTGAAAAATAATGCTTTTTAACTTTTAAAATTTATATTGAAGTTAAGAAAACTAATGATTCAGTTTGAAGGATGGATAAATTCTAATTCATTTAAATAATTAAATACATAATTGAATTTGCTCTTACTGTTCCAAAGTTATACCCTTTTTAAGTTTTGTCCCCATTTTGTGAAATTAAAAATACCAAAAAAAAATTAAAAAACTATTTTTTTTAGCTTTCAATTATTTATTAGAGCTTTTACTATGAAGCTCTATGCCCTGTAATAAATTCTGAATGGCTCCTGGAGCCATTAATCGGGCACGCTGGATGATGAAAATTATATATTCTTTAAAAATATGCAAAAATTGACTTAGTAACAAGGAAAATCGTGCTAATGGGCCAAATAATGAGATAAATTCAAAAAAAAAGTCGAGAAAACTCGATTTTTGGGTTAAATTCGATTTTAGCGACCTCTAAACCTCTTTCGAAAAATCTGAAAAAAATCGCAAAAATACTTTACTCTATAAGCTTTCAAAAAATGCTGGGGTCCCTATAAAAATCGAAAAAAAAATTTTCGATTTTTTTTTTGGCACACACTAATGAGCACCATCACCCAGAAGATCTTTTGTGCAGCCCATGTGTCTCACCATGTCAGGTTTAGGCTGCCCGGTGAAAGATCATAAATATCAGTCTGGCCCACTATTTGCCCCCCGAAAAATTTCCGCCCAGAAGTCCCCAAGGCGGGACATAAGCAGAGCAGATGTTCCGTCATTTCGTCATCATCTCACAGAGTCTGCATATTTCATTATAATATACGAGGAGAGATAGGGGCAATTTCTACCTCTCAGAAACTATCAAACCGATTTTGATGAAATTTAAAACATAGATAGATCCATATAAGGAGACATAAGCATGATTCTCCATGGCTCCCGAATATGGTACACTCTCGTGAATGTGTTTTAAAATACTGTGGTGTAGTGTATCATATAGTCGGGCTTGATTGGCTGTACTTACTTGTTTTTTTTAATGGTCGGTAGGTCAAACCATTAATGTGCTGAATTGAACTGATTTGAAAACAGAATTGAACAAGATCTGAACTAGAACTGGTTAGTTATAAAACTTAACTCAACATAAACTTGATTTTTTTTGGAACTGAACTCAAACTAAAAAAGAGCATAACTAATGAATTTGTTTTGGAATCGGACTATCCATCCTCGCTTATCTTAGCGC
Source organism: Pollenia labialis (assembly GCA_949318255.1). Lineage (NCBI taxonomy): Eukaryota > Metazoa > Arthropoda > Insecta > Diptera > Polleniidae > Pollenia > Pollenia labialis. The sequence continues at coordinate 15,701,061 of OX439139.1, forward strand.
CCAAAATGTTGAATTGTTTTAATAATAATTAAAATTTCACCTTAACCTTGCTTTCTTACCTTTTAAATAAAAAAAAATTCTTGTATTTTGTTTATTTTTAATTTATTTCCACTTATTTTTTCTTATAATTTAAGTATATTTCTTTATTTCCAATAAAACAATAAATTGTTTTAATTTGTTTTTTTTTTCTTTTTTTTTTTGTTAAGTTAAATTTTTTCATTATCATTTTGGTTTGGTTTCATTATTTTCTTTAAATTTCTTGCTTTTTTCAGTAAATATCATGATTCCATATATTTCTATTTAAGTTTTTAAATAAAATAATTTTACAATAAAATTTTCAAGAATCAATATTTTTTAAAGTTTAAATTTAAATTTTATTCATTTATAAGTTAATAGAACATTATTAACCGCCATAATAAATAGTTAATATATTTATGTGTGTCTCTGGGGGGGGGGGGGGTCATGTTGTTTTCAAAAATTTTCAATTTATTTTATTCTAATATTGTTAAATTAAATTTTTTCTTTTGAGTTTGAAATGTCTTTTTATTAATTAATAAGTTTTTTGTTACTTTTTTTATTAAATTTTAAAATTATTTTAGGTACCAAATATGTATATTTTTAAAATATTCAGGTATGTGATGGAAATCGATTGTGAAAACGAAGCGATTTTAAACCGAGCATTTTAGTTTAAGTATCTCAAAAATTAATTTCTTATACAATTCCCTTTATTTCCTGTCTATATTCTTTAAAATTTTATATAGAATATGTTATTTGAACTGTATTTTGAAGAAAAAATTAAGAACATTATCCTGCTGAATTCAAAATTCATATCTTTTAAAAGCGATCGTTTTGAAATAGTTATTTTTTCATTACATACCAGAATATTTGTTTTACGGAAATTACAGGTTTTAGCAAAAAAAAAATTATTTTCTTTAAATTTTATTTTAAATTTTTAGTTTGTTTGTGTAAAAACAATTTTTTTTTTTATATATTTCGTTGGTTTTTTTGAAAGACAATTTCTTTTGTTTTATCTTAAATTGTAAAATTTACTTTTTCAGTCTAAATTATAGAAGTAAAGTTTGTTTTGAGCCAATGAGTTTTTGTGATTTTCAAAAGTCTCGTTCTGTTGTGCCATTTTTAATACATAATGTTTAAATCCATAAACCCCTTTTATAAAGTAGAAATTGTTTTTAAATATTGAGAAATGTTAGAATTTATTTGTTGTCCATAACTAAGCACAAATGAACCTGAATTAAGCTAGAACTGAGCAAGAATAAAATCAAAATTAATTAGAACTGAACTAGACCTAAACTAGAACTAGAACTGAACTAAAAGTGATCTAGAACTGAACTAGAATTGAGCTCGAACTGAACTAGAACTGAACAAAAACTGAACTAGAATTGAAGAAGAACTGAATTGGAACGGAACTAAATCTGAAGAGGAACTGAACTTGGAACTGAAATAGAGCAGAACTTAACCTGTACTGACCTTGATCTAAAGTAGATCTAAACTAGTACTGAGCATTGATATAGATCTGTACTAAACGAAATGAAAACTAATTTAGTGCTTAACTAAAAATGTATCAGAACTTAGTAAAAACTGAACTAGAGCTCGAGCTGGAACTGGAAATGAGCTGAACAAGAACTGAACTAGAACAAAACAAGAACTCAACTAGAATTACACTAGAACTAAATTAGAATTGTTTTCGAACTGTACTAGAACTGTACTAGAACTGAACTAGAACCGATGTAAAACTGAACGAAATCTGAATAGGAACTGAACTAGACATAAAGTAGAACTAAACTGGAACTAAAAATGAAGCTAGAACTAAGCCTGAACTGAACTTGAACTAAAGTAGATCTGAACTGGTACTGAGCTTTGCTCTAGATCTGTACTAAACGGAATTAAAACTAATATAGTGCTTAACTAAAAATGTATTAGAACTTAGTAAAAACTGAACTAGAACTCGAGCTGGAACTGAACTAGAACTAAACTAGCACTAAGCTCAAACTGAGCTAAAATCGAAAAAGAACTGAACTAGAACTAAAGCTGAAACAGAAACTCGATTGAGTTAGTACTGAACTAGCGATATACTTAAACTGACTAAGAATTGAACCAAAACTACATATACTAAAACTGAACTAATGTTGAATTGAAAAACGTATTTGAATGGCAAAATATTTCACAAAATTAATTCAAGTATTATAATTTCAAAATCGCGAACTTTTACTTTATAGAAATAGAATTAAAAATATTTGTTTGAGAAGAAATCCCAGAATTAGAGTATTTTCGGAAAGTCCCAAAAATATGGAAACTTTTCCAAAAATTACAGGATTATAAGAATATTTTTACTCTTTAAAATAGAGAAATATTTCCTTAATTAAAATAAAATAAAATGGAACTTTTTTTTCTTAAAAAAAAGGACTTGAATCCGAGAATTTTTTATGGTTTTTTTTTTGTTAGTTTGTATACAAACTAGTTCTTTATGTAAGAAATCCTGAATTCGCCTAGTTTTTACCTTAAGAAAAATGTAACAAAATCTGAAAGGTTTTCTCTTTAGAAAAAGCTCTTTAAAAGTCTTTGTTACACTGAAGCTTTCTTTTTTTTTTTTTTAAAAAACCTTAAAAGGAAATAACATTAAAAATAAAAAAGATTAGTGTTTTATTAATTTTAAAAATTATGAAATAGAAATTTATACATGATTAGTGTTTTTAAAAGTGTTTTATACATTTAAAATGTTTAATATATCTAAAATCTTTGGAATACAATATTGTGCTTAAGTTTAACTATAAAAATAGTATAAACTAATAAAAAACAAAAATTTGAAATCAACGAAGCAAAAAGCAATTGAAAGTTGTACTTTTTTTTTTTGTTTTTTTTTTTTGTTTTGCTTTTTAATTAAATGCTTCAATTTCAATATTTCCCTATTAGTTTTTACAATTTCCGTTTGATTTTGAAATAAATTTTTGGGTTTGGTTTCTTTCGTCATTATTTCTACATTTCGTTTAAAGATTTTGTGTTTAATTTAATTCTTTTTTATAATATTTATTTGTCTCTTATTATTTATTTTTTATCTTCTTTTTTTATATAAGTTTTGTTTATAAATGCCTCAAGAAAGTATTAATTTATTTTTGTTTTATGCAAGAATGATTTTTATTGTTAGTGTTTGTTGTGGTTGTTGTGGTTGTTGTTGTTGAGTTCGAATTAAATGAAAAGGTATTCGTGACATTTTTTATATACAAGTTTGTTTGATGAATTAATTTTTGTTTTGTTTGTTTAATAAACAATAATAAAATAATTATATTTGATCTAAATTGTAAGAGAGGGGGAGGGTGGTGGTGGTGTTTAAATGCTTTTTCCATTTTTGGTGGTTGTTATTAATATTGTTTACAGAGAGTTTTGTATTAAATGTGTGATTTAAACGAAAACACAGAATATTAAAGTCAAAATATTAAGAAAAATTAATAAATTTTTTAGTTTTAATGATATATGTATTGTATAAACATAATTGGGATGAATGACGTTTTCGGAATAAATATTCGTTGTCAGCATAGCTGCCAGAAAAAATGTGTCGAAAACGGAAAATTTTTTAAAAAAAAAAGCTTCATACTGGTTTTTAACAATTTATACATAATTTTTGTATGTTTTAATTGAAAAAAAATCATACATATGTATTTCTTGCATGAAAGGATCTCTAAAAATAAAAACGCCTTTTTCGCTCCTTTTGTTTATAAAAGAAAGTTTTTACTTCTTTTACAGACCAACTAAAATAGGAGGGGCAATAGTGTTCTAAATAATCCAAAATAAGCAAATATTTGAAAAACATTTTGGTAGTACATATAAGTTAATTTTTGAAGATTGTCAACAGATGACTTTGCTTGACTGGTATTGTTCAGGATGCCATACATCCGAATATGCTACAAAATTTTTAGAATCTAGAATTAGAGACGTGACTCGAATAAGGTCTTTATTCATTCATAAAAAAGTACCACATGAACATGATAAAAGTGTACTACATGAACTTAGAGATATCGAACAGCGTGTGCTACTATATTTATATTATGATCTGTTTATACGGGGCAATAACTGTCAACCAAAAAAAAAAAAGAGCTAGTACACAATATGTCATCTGAAAAATCGTGGAATTGAGGATATAAATTATCTTATCGTCAATGAGCAATTTTTGGATCTCAAAATCGTCAATTTGACAACAAATCTTCAAATCTGACAGTTATAAAATACATTTCGCTCATTTACTAATACAACGTCATAACTCAAAAAATGAAATTTTGGGGTTAAAGATGCAGATTTGTACGTTATGTATTTTTCTTCTTTATATTCTGTATAAAATGTATCTTAATATCTTTTATATTTTCCCCGTTTATGGAGAATTTATCGTTATTTTTTCTAAGTGGTTAGCAAATGAAAAACCCCAACTGCGATTATCTCGAAATGAAATTTTTTAAGTTATGACGATCTATTAGTAAATAAGCGATTTGTGTATTTAAAAATAGCCACAATCAGTGCGTCGGCTATAATACGTCGTGCGTGACAAACTCTGCGATAGGTTAATTTCTTATGTCGACGAACGGCGGCACAATTGGAAGACAGTAATTGTTTTTCGTTCTAATTGCTTAGCGCTTTGGTAAATAAAGTTTTTGTTTACCTTAAGAATTGTTTATTTTTTTTTATTAATTTGTAGCATATACATATGTATGTACATAAGAGCAGGTAAATTTTTTCGGGGCCAAAAAAAAATTTAACAAAGCGTATAGAAGAAACGTAATTCAAAGCAAAATTTCCAAAAAAAAACATTATTCTTAAGCCAATACGAAGCCTTCGATTTTTTACGGGAAACTTGTGTCTTATTTGGCGAATTTAAGCAACGAATTCTGGCCGCCAATTTCGTCGTCTTATGTGATATTCGTCATTCGTCCTAATTGTGTTTATACCAATATTAAGCCAGATTGAGAATGGTAGCAACATTTTCAATCGTTGTTCACAGTGAAAACAACAATTTGTTCTTAAGAACACACATTTTCAGTCAAAAAAAAAACAAATTGCAAATTTTACCCGTACAAATTTTATGTTTATTTTTCAAAACATATACATACAAAGTTAAAATTTTCTAAGCGTCATTTACAATTTCATGCAACTTGTTGCTAAAGTAGAATGAAACTAAAATATTTTTGTAAAAAAAAAATTAAGGGAAATTATATGAAACATGTTGAGAAACATTAAGAAAAAAAACAAATTGTTGCCATGAAGCTAAGATTTTGTTTGTAAATTATTTAAAATGTTTTTAAAATACTCAACATTTTTTATTTTTCGAATTTAAATTTAAATTTCAGTTATGTATGTATTTTATAAAGCTTTTTTTTTTTTTTTTTGTAATAGTCATATTCCTTAAATTTTTCAGAAATGACTTTATACACTATCAGAATAAATTCGAAAAATAAAAAATGTTGAATATAAAATAAAGAAACCTTCAGAAGGAAATAATTCCCAGTTTCTATTTGTTTTTAAAATATTTTAAAAAACATTTAGTATACATTTTGCGAAAACTTTTCTAACATCCGTGTTTCATTTTTAAATCACTTTCTTTGAAAATTTCTGATTATTATATTTTGTTTTTAATTATTTTCTTTTACAATATAATTATAGGTAATTATTACTATAACATGTTATTAAATTGTTTATTTCTAAATATTGTTTGCTTTTAAATTCTATTGCAATTGCTTAAGATTGGTTTAGGAAATACAGAAAACTTTATTCAAAATTTTAAAAAATAAAATTGAAAATTTGTAGAAGAAAAAAAAAATACAAACAAAAATTTTAATTTTTATTGGTGAAAGGAAAATTTAAAAAATATCCAAAAAGTACCAGGAACTCAAATTTTGCCGTGCTATTCATTTTAAAGACTATATAGAACAAAATTTTTTCCTTAAGACAAAAATTTTTTGAAAAGAATTTAAAATGTTTTTGTTCTAATTGCATATCTGAAAATAAATCATAAATGAAAATAAAAAATTTGAAAATTTGAAAATTTCTTTATAAAAAAACGGGAATGGGAAATATTTCCTTAATGAAAAGTGTTTTAATAGAAAATTTATTATTTATTTTAAAAAATTGATCTTGAATCGGGAATTTTTTCGCTCATCAGGGATTTTTACCCTCAAAAACCGATTTGGAGAATATTTCTCTTTAGAAAAAATACCCTTATCGAAAAGTGTTGTGGAAAATATTTACTTTAGAAAATAAAGTCACAGAATCTGGTTATTATATTAAAGTTGACTCAAAAATATTTTATTGCAACATTCGATTTCTCAACTAAGTTTTTATAGAGGACAAAACTGAAAAACACGTTCACTAATCGATGAAATTGGGTTAGTTGTCAGTAATGCCATGTAAAGCAAATATAATTTGGAAGATATTTTTGAAAATTTATCTCTGTAGTCAAAATGCTCTTTTAAGTCACTGTTATTGATTGTGTTTGACCTTTTGGCTGGGTTTTGATTTTTTTTTTTTAAGGTAGCACTAAGCGGTTCTTCTATTACGTTTTACAACTCAACTCTAGTTCAGTTGAAATTTTGCAGTTTTTGTATTTCGGTTTACAACTCTTTTTTAGTGCGGTTTTCAAAAACATCAACATTTACAACTCATCATTAGAAGTTGTTTTATTTTCAACTCAACTGAGTTGAGTTGTACACCAGAAATCAAAGTCAGAGCTGTAGCTTAACTCATACTGCTGGCAATTATAAAAAAGTCTGTTTTGTAAAATTCTTCTGCAAGTTCAATAGCTTCCCTATAAAAAAATTTAGCTTCAAACGAAGCAGGTTTGTAAGGGAGAAATGTAAGAGTATCGCTTACAATCTCGCTTTGCGAAGGCATGAATTTCATATGGTGAAATCCCACTTTGAAGCAATACATTTGTGACACAAAAAGCGCTTTATTCAACGCATACAAAAACTGGTAAATGTAGCGTTCAGCTTTACACAGAATGGTTTTTAGCTGATAATTCCCATCCTTAGCGTCGATTACTGCAATTTTTTTTCTGAATATAGAGCTACTTCATTACTTGTATATGGGCATTTCCATTTTGACGTGTCGTGATATTTGTACCACAAAATGTAAACAAATTTAATGACGAAGCCAAATTTGTAAAAAGGGTTTAATTTTTTTACATTTTGTGGTACAAATATCACGAAACGTCAAAATGGAAATGCCCAAGTGCTATTTTACCCCATATCTCAGCAAGTTGGCAATAACGTCGGCAGAATAACAGAGCAATATTTCTTATTGCTAAGTTTATGTTAAAGGCATGGGAAAACGTATTTACGTTAACTCATAATTAGAAAAAATCAAGGAAGAAGGTGCAGTGTAAAAACTCACGCCATCTTACAAAAATAATTTTTAATAATATAAATTCTTTTTTATTCGACTTTATTATTTAAATGTATATTAATTTGTTTAATAAGAAAAAAATAATGTTAATAAATTATTTTTTTTAGTGTTATTTTAATTCTTTGATTAATTTCTTTTTCTTCAATTAAAATTTGCTACCATTTCACAAATATAATTTCTTCCGCACACAATTTGCTTCCATATTTTTTCTTTTTTGATTCTTTTTTGCAATTGACAGCTAAATTTGACGTTTTATTTTAGCAATAATTGTCAACGAAAATGTACTGACAATTATTGCAACTTAAATTGCCGGCAATAATTATGTACAAAAAATTGCTGTCTACATTAAAGATAACATAATTTTGACATTTACTGCAATATATGTCGCAATAATTATCTCTGGTATAGACGGGCAGTTAAGCACATCTCCACGCAGCAATATTTATTGCAGCAAACGTCAAATTTGATTGCTCCTTTAAATTTGCGACGTATAGACTGCATATTGCCATGAGTAGCAATCCATTGCGCAATGATTGCTCTTCTGATTGCTTGAGCAATTATTGCTTAGCAATCTGCTGTCAAATCAGTTGTAATTTATCTGACATTTCATTTCTGTGTACGGCTGTTTATTTATTTGTGTGTTATTAAAAAAGCAATAAAAAAAAGCAGCCAAGCGGCATACTTTATATTTTTAAATATATTATTAGATATTATATTTTTAAATAAACTTCATTATCAACATTTATTATTTAATTGTTCTGTCATTGTTCTGCCGACGTTTTTGCTTGTACTTAGTCAAGGCCCATTGAATAGGTCTGCGCAAGAAGCCTGATGATCATTGTTTATGTTCTTTTTAGTTGTCAAAAGTTGTTTACATGTGCATGTATACGTTTAAGGTATGCCACACATACACGTTTTTTCCTTTTGCTTTGTATATGTGGTAGTAAATTTTTGACAACTAAAAAGAATCATATTTTGTTTTTGTACAAGTAAGCAGACCTGATAGATGGGCCTTGTACTTAGTAATAAAAATTTCTACGTGAAGACCCAGCGTAAAGCACCTAAAATAATGTTAAATTCATGTATAACATTAATAGATCAGGGGTGGGGTAGAATTTGGTAAACATCATTGTATTAATGATCATCGAAATATATATTTTTCAATATAAAAATAAAATTATACATCTAGTCTTATATTCCATTGAAAAAAAATTAATTTGAAAAATTTTTGGTTGGTGGGTTGTTTCTGGGATTCGCCCATATATGTATGTATTTATAACTTATGTGCTGCAACGTCGTCATAGTTCAAAAAATTTAATTTTGGAATTAGTGATGAAGAATTTTTGCTATGGTTTGCTTTATATTGTGCATAAAATTTATCGTTAGCTCTTTTATACTTTCCCTGTTTGAAGAGTATTTATCGTTTTTTTTTTAAGTGGCACGAGCATGTCAAAAACTTTTAACACTTTTATTTTGAAAAGTTTTTTTTTTAATTATGGACTCCGTCTACAATATTGAAATTTTTGATACTTCAATGGGGAGAAAAAAAGGATCAAAAGGGAGAAATACGGGAAATTCAATTTCTTTCTTTTACTTTACCGAAAATCATGTGGGATTTTTTTTTAATTTTCGATAATATTGAACTTAGAAACATAAAGTTATATGTGCAGGTACTTTTTTGTTCTTTAACTGGTACTTTTTGAATTTTCAAAAGGGGTCGTGTCCCACTCTTGGTCGATTTGACATGGAATTACCCACTTTTATTTTATATTATAGTTTTTCTTATTTAAACTTAAAAGGAAACAGTTTTCTCTTTTTTTTTAAAAAAATTTCCAAATCAGTATAAAAATTCGTAAGAGTTATAGATTTTTTTAGGAATAAATACTATATAAATAAGTCTCAGAATCAGAACACATAATTTCCTTCATTTTAGTTTTTAGATTTTGAATATTTCTGTATTTCCTTTGAAGAAGTTTCCTTTTATCTTCTGCCTCAGTATGAACTATGTACTTTAAATCGATTTTGTTTATTTATTTTTCTTTTTAAATTAATCTTTTCGTTTTGTATAATTTTTTTCAGTGAAATGTTAGTAAAATGTTGAGTAATGTGTGATGGTGGTTGGTAAAATAATTTTGTTGTATATTTATATTGTAAATGCTGTGTTTTGTTGGTATGTTGTTGTTTTTTTTTTATTATTATTTAAATAAGTTTAGTTTCTTTTTTTAATACTTATATGTATAAGTTTTGTGCTAAATTGTTGTTGGTCTTTAGTATACATTTAAAAGGAGAGGGAAAACCGGAAAATATAACTTTTTGTATAAGAAATATTTTTTCTTGTTTTTCTAGGAATTGAAAAAAAAATACTTAAAAAATAAATAATAAGCAAAATTGTTTCTTTTAATAAAGATTATTTAAAGATTTCCTTTAACTAATTTTTTTTTACATTCATATTTAAATTTTTTTTTTTAATTTAACTTTTATTTTTTTATAATTTTAAGTCTTGTTTTTAATCATAAATTTTTTTGTTTAAGAAATGCTTTGTTTTTTTTAAGCGATGAATTAAAATTAAAATTTAAAAAAGAAAACTGCCGAATCTAAAAATTTTCATATAAAATGAATAAATTTAAGAAATTGTTGTTCTTTCATAAATTCTATAATTTTCACTTCGAATTATGAAATTTAAAACGTAAAAACATAAATTTAAATGTAAAACAAAATAAAATGTTTGTTGGAATTGTTTACTACAATGTTCTATTATTTTGACACAACGTTAAAGTATTTTACAGTGTTTTTTCCGTTTTCAAAATAAGACCACCTTGTTTAAATTCGCCTTTATACAATCCAAACATAACGTAAACTTTAATTCAAAAATTTTAAACATTAAATGGGTCTGTACAAGCCCAGCAAATAATAGGACTGGTTCAAACACACGTGTAACATGTAGCCCACAAGGGACTAGGACTACTCCAAAAGTAACCCAAACATATGAAAAAAAACATGGTATATTTAACATTACGATGTCCTAGGGCAGGACCATATAACCCAGCTTTGGACTACAAAGGAGTAGTTTTAAAACTAGTCCATGGTGTACTCAAAAGGATTAGTTTTGAAGTCGTTTAAAAACGAAAGCACGTCGTACACGAGTGAATTCGCCTGCATGACATGCATTTTGACCGTGTACAGACCGCTTAATACCCGTTTACACTACAAGGAAATCAAGTAGATTTGATTTAAAATCTTCCTTTCAATCTAGTGCTTTTACATTGTACTTTTATTTAAATTTTGTTTTCATAACAAAAACAGCTGACTGGAAGTTTTTGAGTATCACATTCATATAGAAAAATAGGCATTTAATAATTTTGCATTACATTTTATTTAAACATAATGAACAAGGCAAGTTTTTCATGCTATGTGCATGGAAAATATGCTTTTGCATATTTTTAAAGCTTTTTCCAAAAAAAAACTTTTTTTTTATTAATTTGGCATAAATTTGCATATTTCGCAGGTTGCCAGACGATTTTAACAAAAGAATTGTCGTTGAGTCAATATGTTGCAATTACAAAATAAAAATATACATATGGGTGTTTCTCTGGTAATCCACGCGACATTTGTACGCGTTTTATTGTGTTTGAATATTAAAAAAATAGAAGTGGATTGGAATTTTAGAATGAATTCTAGAATCGTTACATTGTTTGTGATGAGTTCTTTCTAAAAAGTATATACATATAATGGTAAATTGAGCACTGTTTACCCAAATGCCATTCAATCAAAGTTGACTTACTCACGTGACAAAAATAGAAGTGCCTTTTAGGACCGTAAGAAAAAGCGCGAAAGTAAGTGAATTGTAGGAGGTTTTTATTTCGGAAAAAATGTTTTTATAAAGGTTAGTAATGGGCCTTTATAATCATGTTTTGTTCAAAAGCAACTATGCATGGGTTGGCGAAGAAAAAATAAATTGTAAATTACGCACGTGACACTTTTTACCTTCATACATATTTTAGTAATTTTACATACATATATTTTCAGAAGTTTATAACAAAAAAATTTAACTTTTATTCAAAAATGAAAAATAAAAAATAAAAATATACTACAAAATTAATCCAACTTAATTAAATTAATAAAAAAAATTATGCGAGCGCTTTGATTTTTTAAGTCACGGTGGACCATTTCAGAGAAATACCCATATATCGTTATTTTCTTTCATATATGTACATTTTCTTATATCGACATTTTTAACAAGAACTAAAAGAAATTACATCGGGTTAAGTTTTTCCAAAATAAACGGTTACTGATGAGAGATAACCCAATGTTTGTCCCGTGCATATTGTTAAGTTTTTTTTTTGGAAATAGGTATTTGCATTCATGTTTTAAAAATGTTTGTGCATATAAAAACTTGCCCTAATAATCAACTTCATTTAGTTTATCAATATCTGTTCTATTTTTTCTTAAAGTTCTTGTATTTTGTATATGTTTTTTATTTTATTTTTATTTATTTAATTGCCACTTTGTGGGTAATTACCCGAATTGGGTGTAATTTTAACTGTCGTGGGTACAGCGTGGGTAATTTCTTTTAGGTGTGGAAAAAAATAAGAGTATAATGATTTGATTTAAATGATGAAAATTATATCATTTATTTTTTGTTGATTCAAAATATTAACAGTCTGCTTAAGATTTCCAAAGTTTAATCGTTTATCAAGCAAAAGCATAATTAAATCCAAAAATATTCTTTTCCAACCCAAATCATCATACTGTTTTTTTTTTTTTTTTTTTAATCGGTCCATATTTGATGGCTGCCATACAAATATCACTACCAAAAATAACTTTTAAAACTTCTATAATAGCTACTATGTCATGTCAAAAATGTGCCCTTGTACAGCATTCACCATAGGTCCCATATAAACCACCTCCATAAAATCACTATAAGCGGAAAGTCTCATATAGATGTAAGATATCTAGATACAATACGGAGTGAAAAATTCTTTTTTAATTTAAACTTCATAGTGTAATTTAATTTTAATGGGTCCACTATTGCGTATGGGTTCGAAGTAGGAACCACTCTTTGTCTGTAAATACTGTGGTTAACTGCATCAAATGGTCGAACTGGACCGGCAATCCTTTTTTGTTTCTTTTTGTAACAGTTTTTTTAATAAAATGAAGCGTTAATTTGATATCAATTCATGTCAAGTGTTATTTTAAATTTGCTAGTGGCAACACTTATTAAAATATCATTTACTTGAAAAGGGAAGTAGTTTTTAGTGATATATGGAAAACCCCAATAGTTGCATTTCGTAGTACTATACACTACATTTTGAGTAGATTTCGTCATAATCTAGTCACTGGTTTTGTACGAAAAATCTAGTCAAAAACAACTTGATTTCGCTCGAAACTCGTAAGCAGGGTTGTCAGATGTGGCGATTTCTCGCCAAACGTGGCGATTTTGAAACGGGTTTGGCGATGGGATTTTCCATTTGGCGAATGGCGACTTTTGTGGCGATTTAAAAAAAAAGTTGGCGATTTTGTTGGCTATTTTTGATAACAAAAAATTTTATTTCTATTCTAGTATTTTTATGTATGAAATTATGGCTCGTGTAAATGGTGTGTTAAGAACATTTTAGTGTAGCGTTTTTTCTTATTTAAATGTTTTAATCTAAAAAAAATAAAATGTTTTAATTAATAATAAATTTATTGTTTATTTGCCCCTTTAAATTTTCGAAAAGAAAACTCTGGAGTCAGCACGTTCTTGTACATAGACAAAGTTCTTTTAACGTCTACATATTTAAAATTGAGTATCATTTAGTACCGAAAATCCTTAATTTTTTAATAAAATTGATTTAAATTTTTTTATTACCTTTGCTTCCTATATCCCCTGTAACATCGGATATTTTTGTTTTAAATTTTGTTACAACTTCGTGTAAAAAACTCAAAATTTGCAGAAATTAATAATATTTGGCTTCGCTAATCACTTTCATTTCATATATACAGAGAAAGTCTTTATACAAAAACTATATTTAAAAAGAAAAAAAGACGTTACAAACTATGATGGTAAAAAGACGTTTCAGAAAGAGTATTATTGTATGAAATGATTGTGTGACTGAGGAATTTAATCGTTAGAGTACAGCTATGGAATTGTCGAGAGAAAAGAAGGATTAAGGATTTTTCTGGATCCAAACGTACCATTGGATGTTTATGAAACACAATGGACAAAATTACCGTTCGTTAATTGGAAATCGTATTTTAATGATGATATTCCATCTAATTTAAACCAGTTTTGGCCAAAAGTTTATAGCTATAATGATACGGCAGGTACGTACCATTTTAAAGAACTTGCTCTCGCTGTAATATATATGTTAGTAATTCCAACTAGTAATGCCTGTGTTGAAAGAGTATTTTCAATAATGAACTCCACTAAAACTCGACTTCGGAATAGAATGCAATACGAACTTCTTGACGCGTTATTACGAGTTATGGATTATATGAATGTAAATAGTACATGTTGCACTTCTTTTGTACCTTCACAAGATATGTTAAATAAATTTAATTCCCATACAATGTATTCCAAAAAAGAAGACAATGAGGAATGTCTTGACGATGAAGTATATAGAGTTTTAGATATATAAAAGAACTTAAACTACATAAATACTATGTATGAATTTTCAGTTTAATGCTAACAAAAAATTTTTCTGCTGCTTTAAGTAGACTACTATAAATTATTTTATAGTAAACATTGTTCCTTTTTTGTGCTTACTAATCATATTTATTTGTTCTAAATAAAAATTAACAAAATATTATAATGGCGACTTTTTTTTAATTTTTGGCGGATTTTAGGGATTTGAACAAATAAATTTTTTAGGATTTAAAAAAATATTGTTAATAATTTAAAAAATTTTAAATTTTTTTTTTTTTTAACTGAAAAATAAAGGCTTTGGCGATTTTGGCGATTTTTAACTTTGAATTTGGCGAAAAAGGTCAAAATCAATCTGACAACCCTGCTCGTAAGTACTAGATTTCCTTGCAGTGTAAACAATAGCCTGGTATAAGTTATGTTCAAAATTATGAGCAATATAATTTGAATTTTCTAAGGACGTTTTTTTTTTTTGTATTATAAAACTTTTTTTTCCGAAAGAAGAAATTGTTTTAAGATTTCTTCGTAAAATTAATTTTAATACAATTTGAAAAAAAAAATGTTTCGATCGCTCAATCATCTTAAAAATATTTCTTTTTTAATGTTTGTAAAATGAAAACTTTGTACATTTAAATTAATTTATTTTGTTGTTTTTTTTTTATTTTCGTGTATATTTTTTTAACATAAAAATTTAATTTTCTTTGTTTTTAATTTAATGTTTAATTTAAGGTATTCTATCTCTTTAAATTGGTAAATATTCTTTAATTTTTATTATTTTTTTAGAACATTTTATTAACAATCTAATTTTTGGTTGGTTTTTGGTTTCATCTTAATTTTTTAATAATGGCTTGTTTTTGTCTTTGTTTTAATATTTCTTTTGTTATTTTTTTAAGTTTTATAATTGTTTTTTTATTAATCACCTATTAAACTAAATAATTTTCGTTTTAATGTTAGAATGTAGTATTTATTAATTTGTTTTAAATGTAGTTTTTTTATTAATTTTCTTTTAAAAACTAACAACATCTATTTTGTTTGAATAAACTTTGGTATGTTATATGTTTCATTAAATGTGTATTTGTGGGTGTGTGTGTGTGTGTGTGTGTATATAATGCTGATTTGTATTTATTATACCCTTCACTACAGGTAGAAAGGACATACATAAGTTTGTCATTTCATTTGTAATTTCTACAATATTGATCTTAGACCCTTTACAGTGTACATATATATTGTGAGTCCTTATAAGTAGCGAAGTTGATTTAACGATGTCCGTCTGTCAATTGAATTAGGGTTTCCCGAAGACCCCAGATATGATGGGGACTAGGTTATTATATATTTATATCACATACAGTCCGAAATTGTTTGCTATTGAAATTCAGTCAAATCGGTCTACAATTGGCTGAGATATGAGCAATAAACTACCACTGTCTCTAATATTTACCTTAAAATTCATTGTTATTATTTTTTTATTTTTTGCATTTGTTTACACATAACAAACACATAAACATATGGTCAAATTAATAAGTATGTACATAATTTTTTTTATATATATTTGCTTTTTTAAAATTTTGTTTGGCAATTTCGACAGTTTTCTATAATTCTATCATCTTTTCAAAAAGATTTGTACATTTATTTGCCATAGTATTTAATTTAATAAGAGGGTCGAATTCGATTCGAATCGGAAAAAATACGATTTCGTAAATTTTTCATTTTGCATTCGGAAAATTATTTCCCGCAATTTAATTTGATGGATTTTAAACCCTATTTTGAAACACAAAAAAATGCCTTTCGAAAATGTAATTATGTAGTACGAAAGGAGATGTCAAAAGTGTTTCAAGCGTGCGTATTTTATTCTAATGCCATTTTGATTGCAGAAATATATTAAAAACTATTTTTCTTATTAAATTTACAAAGTTTGAAATGTAAGTATAAAAAAAACCATACACATCGCACTGGTTCCTCTAAAGGGAGTCAACTCAAAATTTACAAATTTTCAGTAAAATCAAAAAACGATTTTTTTTTTAATATTTATAATGAACATAGAAAACAATTATGGCATTGTAAAGAAATACGAGTAAGAAGTATATTTTTTCATGGATTTTCGAAAAATAACAAGTTCTTAGGAAAAAATTTTTGAAATTTAACAATAGATGGTAGTTATTTCATACGTTACCTGGTAAGAAGTTGTCATTACAATTGTAATTATTCGGAAAGCTTCAATAAGTATTTGCTAGTAATGACCTCAGTAACTACTTATTACTTCTTTTATTTTCACTACTGAATATTTGCTTACTAATAATCAGCTCAATAACTACTTATTAGTTGTGTTGTTTTCAGTAATGAATATTTTCTTACTGGTAACGTACTAAATAACTACTTATTAGGTGTATTTACTAGTGATTTTTCGGCTTCTGGTAAGTAGATTGTAAGTACTTACAATTCAACAACTCGTAGCTTAATAATAACTAGATATTTTTTGACTTTTAGTAAGTGCATTATAAGTACTGAATTCTGTGGACACCTCGAACAAAAATAAGTAGTTATTCAGCCGAAAAATAAGTAGTGTTTACTTTTCTCCAACATTACATTCTCACTAATTTAGGTAAGTAAAGTTTTTGCTGGGTTATTTGAGTTTTTCCCCTTTATGTGAAATTTGTTGATTTATATAGTGGTTTCATTTCATAAATATAGAAACAAAACGAAATATAACAGCACAATAAACGCTCTACACAATATGATTTTTTTGCTCGAATCAGAAATTATTTGCAAATGTCTTTTCGATTCGAGTCGAATTGCATATTAACCCCCCAAAAAAAATAAGTCTAGTGTCAAAATTAAGAACTCAAACGATACAGTCTTCAGACAATAGCTAAATTTCTGAATAGGCCATTGCTTTTTTTTTAATGCCCTAAGGCTATAAACTCTTCCAACGACATACAATAACATTGTTACTCTCGCTAATAGAAACACTTTTATGTATATCCCCTAGGGGAATTTCTGCTAAAAAAGAAAATGTGATATCTCCTTATACTGTCCGACACAGTCTACAGCGTACTGCTTCGGAACAAAACTCTTTAGACCAGACTGTCCTTTGCAAAAATGATTTATATTGCTGCGAATCAGCAGGAGAAGGAGAGGGCGCCGAAAAAAATGGTTTATTAATGACAATGGTCACAATGTATGTACGTCGGCCCACGGGTAAGGTATTTCATTCTTGTTTAAAAAAAATATCATCAAGCAATGTGGCGGTAAAATTATGGTATGGGGATGCTTTTTAACTACTGCCTATTTCCGATGTGCGAAAGAATTCCTTTTTTCGAACAATTACACTTAAAACAAATTTTAAAAATCACAAAATGTGGAAGAAAGTTATGTACATACTTATTATTTTGACCATATATGTTCATGTTTTGCCGCTTAAATAGAGAAATTTGTATTAAACGAACAACCGAACTAAATATATTTTTTTTGAAATTGAGTTTTTGATGCAATCTTGTTCTACATTCAAAGAGACGTCACCTGACAAAATATTGTAGGCGACTTCCACTTCGTTGCTCCAAAAATTTAATGTATATTTTCATTTTGATATTGCAAGCGAACGCAGAGAAAAGTAGAAAAATGGCTGTCCTGTAAAATTTGGTTTTTGTAACATACGATAATTTCGCGCAAAGGTGTCGATATTTTATTTTAATACTTTTTTTGCAATGAGCGTTAGTGGCTGCAAGGGGTAAGGTGCTTCTCCTGCTTATAAGTTCAAATATCTATAAACATGTATACATTTATTTATATTCGTTTCTGTTCGTATCGCACCATGGTGAAGGGCATTTTAGATTCGGCTTAGCCGAATATAGAACTCTTACTTGTTTTTGTAGTGTAACAGTTTTTTTTTTTTTTAAAGAAAATGTGTTAAATCTCATTCATTAATATCTTCCTCAGAGGATGAACTAGCCGCTGGTATTGTTGAAAACCATTGTTCGCGATTGCCGCTTTTTACGGGACTGTAAGATATTTTTTTAGGAAAAATAAGAACTAACAAATGTTGAATTTTTTTTTTTTTTTTAATAAAAATAAATCTTAATTTTTTAGTATTTTTTTTATATTAAAAAAGAATGGAAATAAAAAAATTGGCCTAAGGTTGAAAAAAAGCTTGCCGATATTTGGAGGGCTCAGAGCTGAACCGAACCAAGTCATAAAATATATCACGTATATGTATTTTAAATCTGGTGCGAAAATCTCCGCAAAATTTAACTCAATCCAGTTCTGTAATGGGGTAAATTTACTTAGCCAAACTCAATATATTTTCGAATTTTCTTTTTTGACTTGGTTCGCTTCAGCTTTGAGCCCTCCATTTGTTCGATATATTTTAATTGTTTAAATATTTTTAAGAAAAAAAATTTGTTTAACCCCAAAAAAAACTGACAACTAATATCCACATGCAGTGTAAATAAACTGAACTGGCAAAATAAAATAAAGTAATTTGTTTTAATTTTCGTTTTTTCTTTACCCACTTACAACTGCATTTAGAGTTGACAAAAAATCAACCAATTGTAGTCGGGACTGTAAGAAAAGATTATCTCACTGTTTATTGTTGTTGTTTTTGTTTAAGCTTTGATATTGTTACAAGTAAAACTGAGGTTTATAATTCTTATTCGCTTAACAGGTTTATTTGTATAATATCTTTAGCTTTTCTAAAATCTTTGAATGAAGTTTCATGACGATCTGACCTAAGCAACCAGTGAAGTGCGCATAGGAATAGCTTATCCCTTTAACAATATATTTCAGTTTCTCAATAGTATGAAATGGGAATGTTGCACATTTGAAAGAAACATTGTTAATTTTCTGTTCTAATTGGAAGATTTTTTATAGCTTTTTAAAGAAAAAGATTTTTTTTAAGCTTCTGGGACTTTTGGACGAATAATTTCAACTGAAATTAAAATATTTAGTGAACTCGGAGTTAGAAAAACACATGATTGCTGCTAAGTTTAGGTCAAAAAAGATTTCCAATTGCTGCTCAAAATATGGACTACAAAATTCGATTTCTACTTAAGTTAAAGAATTAGAAGGTCAATAATTGCTACTCAAATTAAAGAACAAACGCAATGATTGTTGCTTCATAAGAGGACTTAAAAGCACATCAGATTGCTGCTCATGTTAGGAACTAGAAAAATTACTTTTGGATGGGAACATACTACGAAATTAACTGCCTTTTTAACAATTTCGAACGTTAACGTTCGCATAAAAAATTTTTAATGGAAAATCATCAGAGTTGAAAATGTTTTCCACATAAAATTCTATATTTAATTATACATTTAATTTCGATATTGTTGAACGGGCAGCATCAATAACAAATTACAATACAAAACCAGAAATAAAAACTTTTAATCAAAATTTTATGGTGTTAATTGCATGGTACATTTACACAAGGTAGACTCATTTGGGGGAGGATTGCAAAAATACCTGACTTGTCAAAATTGTCTCCAAGAAAAACAAAAACAATTTAACGCACACATGCACATAATTCGTCCCATATATACGAATTTGAAAACTTGGGTTTATGTGTGTTCCTTAATAAGGCTACCTTTTGTTAATGTGCCTTAGTTTATTTTAAACAAAAAAAAATAAATACATTTAACGTCACAAAACATCCAAAAGGTAGTAAGCGACAAAAAATTTAAAATTTACTTTGATTGATTATTCTTCCCTATCATGCAACTGTTAACTTTTTATTCACAATTAGCGTAATTTTGTATTTTAGTTAATTACATCACAATCAATTAAAATATCGATTTTGAATTTTTTTTTTGTCGCTTTTTTCCTTTTAATGTTAAGGTGACGATATCGGAATCACAATAAAAATTACTTACGCATTCTTTTTCGAATTTGTTGGCAATGTATGAGAGATACGATAATAACCTGTCTCTGGTTCCTCCTTACATTCCTCCATTGATTTACGCTGCAGCGTCATGGTCTCTTGAGGCCCAGAGGCTAATGCCTCAGCATCTAAATAATATTTAGAGCTTTGAGCGATTTTACAATTTTCACATTCACTTAAATAATCATCATCCAAACTTGTGTCGTTGGGTAAAAAATGCTCTTTGGGATTTAAACAGTTCTTCGATGTGGTACAAACAGGTAATTGTTTCGAATTGTTGTTAGTGAAGGAGGAGAATGATGTGGAAGGAGAAGAATGATGGATGGGGGTGGTATTGGTATTGTTACTGGTTGAAAGATAATGAGGATTTAAATGGGAATCCTCTGGACAATAGTTAGCTGCCAAAGTAGAGGTTATTGTTTGGGTTTGCATATTTATATTAGTTGGTTGTGATTGAGCAGTTGTAGATGTTGTTGTATTGTGATGCAAGTGATTAGATTGGTTTTGTTGAGTAGTAGAAGATGATATTGCGGCTGCAGTTGCAGCAGCAGAAGAAGAGTACTGTTTGGGATAGGCGGGCATAGAACATTGAGAAACCGCATAATTTATTGATGCATTAGTGTTGGTAGATGAAGAAGTGGAGTTATTAGAGGATGAGAAGTTTATAAGATGACCATTATTAGCAGTGGCGCTGTGATGTGTTGTATTAGTCTGTGTGCTATTATGTAAGTCTCTTTTTGTTCGCAAAATTTTTGGCAGTGTAGTACTCTTTGATATTCCAGCTGCATCATTGACTAAATGATGATGTAAACTCGAATGATAAGTATGATTTTCGCCAGCACCACTCCCACCTCCACCACCACTATTATTATTATTATTTTTATTCGAATGAAACCCCTCATTTCCGGACATTGTTGAGGGCAAATTTATGACCGAAGGTACTTTACTGACCACACTGTTTATGGTGGAATTCAAAGACATTTTACCTCCTATATTTTTTGGGAGCGTGTAGGTGACATTGTTTTGTGAGGGATAGAAAGTCGAGGAGTTTATTTTACTGGTCGAACTGGTAAAGGAGGAAATTGTCGATGTGGTACTCAAGGGTAGAGTCAATGAAGGCGGTTGTTGTTGGGTTATTTTCATTATATGATCATGATCTGATTTACGTGTTTGTAAAAGATTCGAGGCTGCCGAATGGTTGGAGGGACTCAAACCAATAATTGTGGTGGTAGTGGTACTGGTTGCTGGCGATAATGAAGAATGATGTGGTTTACTTAGAGTGTAAATGGTTTGTACAGATGTTGTATTTGACATTGAAGCATTATTCGTAGAAGTCGAGGATGGTGATGAAAAGTTATTACAGTTGGTAGAGGTAGTGTTGGAATTGTTTGTGTTATTACTGACATTTGTTGCATGATCATTGTTACTGTGATTTTTACGATAATTATTATTAGTATTTGTTGTTGTAGCTAATGATGGCGAAGATGCGGCCGATGATGTTGCTGAAGTAGTTTTTAAATTTGTTAAACTTTTATGTAGTTTCGGTGGTAAAGCTGGATTAATTAAACCATTGGCTTTCAAATGATGATTTGTCCCATGTGCGAAATTCAAATAAGCATCAACCTTTTTTGGTTTTATTTTTTAGTTTGTTAGTTAGACATACATACATACATTTGATAATTCAATAAAACATTTCCCAAAATAAAAGAAAGTTTTAAAGAGTAGAAGAAAAGGGAATTTGAATTTTTGTTTGAGGTTATGTTTGTTTCTTTATACATAGTAATTCTATTTTAAGATTTTTTTGGTGATTTAAATAATGAAATTTTGAAGTGTGAAAATAGGGACTGATTGTATGTTTTTTTTTTCGTGCAATAAGAAAATGATGATACATATTTATATTTTGATTTATTATTATTGTCTGCGTAATGAAGTAATGTTCTGTAAAAGTGAAGTAGTGATGATAAATAAAGGTAAAGAAATAAGGTTGATATTTAGGTGATTAAAATAAAATTTAAAAAAATGGCCGGTTGTACAGTTTAAATTTACAGATTTTCTGTGAAAAAGTCATACATTTTTAACTTTCATGCATATGCAACTCATAGATATACTTTCGTATAATAAATCATTGTTTTGAAACCAAAAAATGTACAGACTTTTTAAGTTAAAGGGAACGAACGGCCTGTACAGAAAGCCTTATACGGCCAATTAACTTATGTATATGAAATATATTTTTAGTTACAGTTTTTTTTTTATTGAAAGCAATTGTCTTTTTGTTAAAAATGCCATTGACCGAAGTTTCCTCCAGCTTTTTGGTCTGTAGCTTTTGAGTTTAAAGTCACAGAAAGTTTTGTAATAGACAAGGCAATGGAACTGTAAAAAAGCTGATTTCGCAAGATAAAAAAAATTTGCTTTAAAATAAATTAAGCTTTTTAAACTAAATGCGTCTTAAACCGGCAACATTTTTATAAAAATTGGGTGAACATTCATACATAGTATATTTAAAAAAAAAACAGTGAATAATGATTAAGGATATTAAACGAAAACTCAAACCGAAAGAATTATAAGCCTTCAAATACTTCAACATACCTTGCTATTCAAATAGGCAGCAGCAGCAGGTGAGGTGATGCCAACACTTTCCGCTACTGAACTTCTAGTACTGCCGCTGCTGGCACTACGTAAACGATCGCCACTACTACTGCTACTCGAACGTTTCGTTACACGCCCTAAAACAATAGGCGAAGAATCATCATGATGCTGTGGTGGCGGCAGCAATGAAGAATGATGACCGTGATGATGAACGTGACTGTGGCTGTGATGATGATGTTGCTGCTGTTGTTGTTGCTGTAGCTGAGCGTGATGCTGTTGCTGAGCACTGGCAGCTGAGGCGTTTTGCAGTTCACCCGTTGAAATTGTGGCTATTTTGGTTTCATAATTACAATGGGAATTCAAAGAACGTTTCATTGTATTATTTGACAAGATATTTTCTCCTTCGCGTGTTGTATGATTTAAACTTTGTGATGACTTTGGTCTAGGTTGATAATTTAAAGAATTTGTATTTGAGTTTGTTTGCAAACGTTGAGAATGTTGCTGTTGGTGAGAGCTTGTGGGTGAGTTTGAAGCTGAAGAGCTTAATTTGTTACTAAGAACAGTGAAAAAAGCATTATTGGAAACATTTTGAGCATTAGTTAGTTGTGTGGAACCCATATAAGACATTGGCACGTGTTGTACGGGACACTGGCATGTAGGCTTTTTAGATGATATCGAAGAATTTGTTGAGGAGTTATTGCTATTTGTGATGTTATACGTTAGTTTTGCTTCGGATTTTGAAGATTTATTGGCAGTATTTAGAGTATTTGCTGTAGAGACCACTTCACG
This sequence comes from Pollenia labialis, assembly GCA_949318255.1. NCBI lineage: Eukaryota > Metazoa > Arthropoda > Insecta > Diptera > Polleniidae > Pollenia > Pollenia labialis. Next base: position 15,724,331 of record OX439139.1, read on the forward strand.
CGAGGATAGAGGATCAGCACCAGCATAATAACGAGGCATTGTACGATGATAGCGCTTTGATGATGAGGAGGAAGTGGATGACGAGTTTTTCGTAACTCCTCCTAAGTTACTAGAAGATTTAAAGGTTTGACTATGCTGAAAGGGCAAGGTGTTGTGCTCGGAACCGGTAAATTGTGCACAATTTTCGAGATTATTACTGGTAGCAGCAGCTTCACTGGGTTGATTGCTAGTATTTGTAGAGACTTGATCAATTGCGGGAGTGGATAGAGCGCTAGCTACAGAAGGCGTATTGTTGCTAAACTGTGTTGGAGATGCTATAACTTCTAAGTCCCCTGGTGAAGTATTATTGCAAGGTGGTAAGGAATGGTATCCTCTATTAGTTGCATTACCTACATTAACCTCCACATCAACAACATATTGTTGCAAAGGTTCATTGGTTCTTTGCAAGCGTCGGGACACTGTATTGGTAGAATTATTGACGCTCAAGTGACAATTTTTGTAGCCACAATCATTTGTATTGTTCATAACTAAATTTTGTGACTGTCGCGACAAAGTATTTGTATTGGACACCATCATTTGAGAAGTTTGCATGCCACTTTGTGTTGCTGGCATTTGTTGCTGTTGTGGTTGCACCTGTTGCTGCGGAATTTGTTGATTAATGGGAGTCATAGTTTGAACACAAATGGAATTACTTTGTGCTATATGCACACGTCCATTTCCCTGGCCGTTGGAGCCATTCGTTGTGGCCGCTAATAATTGCTGTTGCTGCTGCTGTTGCATTTGTTGAGTGGCAAAGCCAGGTGTTTGTTGCTGCATAAGGCCTGTAGACAAACCATTTTCATTTTGTAAACTATAAGGTGGTTGGTGATTTTCTCCCGTGGCTATGGTAGTTATATTACCACCACTATTTATATTAATATTTATTAAATTTGTAGTACTCTGGGTAATTTGATGGGATTGATTGGACTGTTGACTTTGAGGTCCCAAAACATGGGCCTGTAATGTGGGCACTGCATGCGTTGGTTGATGATTTAGTTGGGTGTTTGCCGTTTGAGGCTGAGCATGATGTTGTATCTGCTGCATTTGTTGACTAGCTTGGGCTCTACGATTTAAATCGGCATTTTGCAACTCCACGGAATTCATGCTCATTGTGGCTCTTTGGTTGGCAGCTGCTTGAGCTGCTGCTGCGGCTGCCGCTGCTGCACACTGGGCACTTAAAGCTTCTGCTTGTGATATAGCAACAGCTTCGTCATAGGGCGGCGGAGCCTCTCCTCTAGGAAAATAACCACTAGGAGGTTTCCACAAAGGATAATGAGTGGCTGCTCCTCCATAAGTATAATCCATACTACTAAGATTACCCTCCATATAACCCATATTGCCAGCAATATAACTGAAAACATTTAAAGTTATTACAGAAAAAGATTTTGCAAAACTATTTTTCTTACCCTATACTTCCTACAATACTCCTTTGATCTTCTGCCGTTTGTCTTGATTCTCTAGCTCTCAGCTTCTTACGCCGGAAACGATTAATAAGAAAAAATATCATTGAAAGGGATAACGTGGCTGTTATGCCACTAACGATTAGTCAAACACCAAAATCAGTGCTACCATCCGTTAGTTGATCATCAAGGCAGATCACCTCACAGCAATTGTTGCCCGAACCGACAGTTTGAAAGGATTTGCATTTAGTAAAGGCTTCACACAAAACCATCTTACAAGCTTTTGGCAAACCACTGTCACAAATGCATAGACGACATGAATCCGGCCCTGGCATATAGTGCATACCTGTTTCATATAATTTACCATTGTAGTCCCGACAATGACCACCGGGAATAATACTCGAACTAGCTGAAAGAACATCTAAAAAAAAGAAAAATCGTTATCTTTGTAATATAGTTTTATATATGTATTACTGTGAATGAAATAAATAACTAAAGGCCAATTTCACCAATTTATGTTAAATATTTGTTTTTCATGTCAAATAAAAATAAAATTTTATGAAAAACTATACATATTTAAATATGAATTGATATTGGTGAAATTGGTGAAATTGGCCATTACCGACGTCGGTAGAATATACAAATAGTTTTGGAAAAAAAATATCAAACCCAATTTGTTAATGCCAAAAAATAATAAAACAAAAAACTGCCTGTTTTCACTTTTATCTTTAATAGCCAATTTCACCAATTTTATTTAAATATGAATTCACATTTAAATATAGTTTTTTATACAATTTTATTGTTATTTGACACGAAAAAACGAATTTTAAAAATAAATTGATATATAAATAAATTGGTGAATTCCGCCACAAAGGCTTATATTTAAAACAAAAACAATCGGCCTGAATGTATAAGATAAAATTTTTAAATTAAAATGAAAAAAGTAAAATTTTTGAAAAAAAAATAATAAAAATGGAAATTTTGTCGAAAGCGAATTCATACAAGAAGGTCTTATTTCGAAAACGGATCCAACACTGTAAAAAACTCTAACGTTGTGTCAAAAAAAATACAACACTGTAGTAAAGAATTCAATCAAACGTTTCATTTTATTTTAAATTTTAATTTATGTGTTTTGAAATGTAATAATTTAAATAAAAATTATCTGCCTGATCATCGATTTCGAACGTTAACGTTCGCATAGAAAATTACATTTAGAACAAAAACAAAATTTTAAAATCCATCGAAATCGATGAACAGGCTGTATAAAATTTATGAGATATTCTCCAGAACCACCAGAACAGTACACTATTTTGACACATGGTTATTTATCAGCTGTTGCTTACGTAGCAAGCTAAGGTCACTGGGTGTAAATTTGCCTTGATTTAGCCGTTTTCTATTTATTCATCAGACCTCAAGTCGAACTAATAATTTTTAATAATTAAAAACATTCAAATTTAAAAAAAATTGCTAATAAAGAAATGTCAAAACCTAAAAAACATGAAATTTAAAAAAGTCAGGTCACCTATTAAAATGTAAAAGACTACCTACAACACTATAAAATATCCCGTGTATGTATGTATAGTATAAGTACCTATTATCATAAATTAAATTTGTACCAGCTTTGCCAACCCTGAAGCGGATAAAAACCGTTTATTATACAATTTGATGTTATAACATCGATTATTTGTTGCTAAACTGCGAGAACAAAATTAACGTTTAAATAAGTAGGTATGTAAGTATGTTTGTAGGTAGTTAGTATTTATTATTATCATTCTTAAAAATAACGGTTTTAGCATAAAAAAATTATAAAGATTATAAGACATATATACACAAATAGGAAAATAGAAAAAATAAAAGTGTAGTGTCAAATAGAGTTAAGAAGGTAATAAATTATGTATAATCAAGCATATTGCAACAAAAAGAAGTAAAATAGGAAAAAAAATTATACGAAAACAACAAGGACACTAATACTAGGTATGTCCATACACTTCAGGTAATGTCTACATAATTTCTATTAAAATATTAAACAAAATCTATATAGGTATATACATACATACCTACCTACCTACCTATCTAACAAACAAATCCACAAACATTGTAAATAAGTATGTATGTATGTACATACCTATATAAATTATAGTGTTTTGATGTCTCTTATGACAAAAGCAAAAAAAAAAATTTTGCGAAAATAACAAGAGCACCATCAACAATACAACATCCTTTTTGCATATTTTAGTCAACTCTTTTTAATAATTTCTCCCACCCACTTGTTCTATTTTGTAATAACAACAACAACAACAACAACATCTTACTTATGCATAAAACAATAGCAGCATTAAGAAGAAAAACAAAACAACAAAAATGCATAAAAGTCAAATGGTGATGGAACTGATAATGATGACAACAGCTTAAACAGAAAAAAGACAATAACGACAACATTAATACATAATATTAACAGCAATAACACAAACAACAACTACATATAACAAAATCCTGACAAAACGTTAAAAAATATAAAAACAAACACCAGTAACATGATGTTTCCAAGCGAAACTTCATTTTAACAAAAATTAAGAGATGACTTCGTGGAATGTTCCTAAGAACCTGTGTTGTTGTACCGATATCGTACGTTAACGAATTCGTTTTAACGTAAATACATATGTTTGTATCTATGCGTGTATATTTTGTTGTGTACATGTGTTTGGTTAAAAATTTACAAATAAATAATATATGTATGTATGTATGTACGAATATGTGTCTTTGCATATACATATGTACATGTATTGCAATATGAAGTGGTTTTTTGCATGAGTGTTAAATATGTTTTGTGTGAAATAACATTGTGTTTGTGACACATATCCTTTGACATATCCGCTACATATACACTAACATTTAAGTAACATACACACATACTCATACTCACATACTCTAAAAACTTCCCCCAAATGGTTCTGTTACGAAGAACCACCAAAAAAATAGAATAAACAACTTTTGCTGCAGCATAGAAACCACCCACCCTCTCATTTGAGCAGCAAAAACAAAAAATTACAACAACACTTGCTCACACAGCATAGAAACAAATCACTGAGACTGAGATGCCAGATTTTATATGTTGTTCCCCTTAAAAATATTTCGAATCCAATCGAAAATCGATTTTGCGTACAATAAAATTTATTTTTCGATTTTTGTGCTTTTAAAATCGATTTTCTTATTTTCATCAACATTTTGTCAGTGCTTAATTTAAATCTCTATTGAACCGATGAAATATTCATATTAGGGTCGGTCAAAAAATTTAAATTCCCCTTCACCCCAGGGTACCCACTAGAGTATCCAATTATTCGACTTTTGGTTTTGTTCGAGTAAGGAATTAATCGATTTTTGAATTTTAAAATTGCTCGATTAATCGAATAAAGATTTTAAATTGTTTGAATTACTCGAAGAATTTATTTTATTAATAAACAGAAAAAGAGAGGTTAGAGGTGCCAGTCAGTTATGGAAAATATTTAAATCAATTTATTATTGCTTGATCAGGGAATAGATTCTAGGATCGAGGAATAGAGCCAGGGGGACCCAACCGGGTATAACGCCGGGTATAACGAACGCTGTGGCTGGTGCTTAGCAAGTCCGATTCGGAGTCGCTGCTGGGCAGGAGTAGGGTCTGCGTTAGGACTATGGTAGGAATTATCACGGGCCACGGGTCTTACAGTACATGGTTTACAAATTTATAACTGCTGATGAATTTTTTTTAACGAATTTGACGTTTATAGGCAGGGTTCAAAAAACTGCAGTCAAAGTAGAAAATCTGCTATTTCTTTCACTTCTTCCTTCATTTGTCATTGGCAAAAAAAAACTTTTGCTTTTACTTCTGATTCATTAAATGTAAACAGTCGCTATCAAACCAACTCAAAACGCGAAGAGTTTTTTAAATCCTGTTAAAAGTGCTTTACATAATTTGTCACACACGCTCAAATTTAAAAATAAAATATGTTTAAAAGTATGAGTAATGAAAATAAATGCAAAAGGTAAAAACATGTAATATTGTTTTAAGGTTAGAAATCTAAAAAATATATCCTTACATTAAAAAAGTAGAATTTTCTGAGAAATTAATTTTAATCGATTAATTGACATAAATTTTTCGAGTTATTCGTTATTCGAAATTAGCTAATTTAATTATTCGATCAAATAATGGCGGAAAAATTCCTCGATTAATCGAATGGATACTCTAGTACTCACTTCAGTTGATAGTAGTAAAGTGCCAAAATTTCGATGCCCTAAGTGAATTAGAAGGCAAAGCTCAACGCCTCCAAAGTATTAACAATTTTCATATTTGCTTACACCTAATTTTGACGATGATTGAAAAGACAAGTCGTTTTGTTTTTCTTTTTTCAAGAAACCCATCTATGGTACCACTCTGATGAGTTAGTTGGCTGAAGTTTATCCTCTGAAAAAGTATTTAAAAGTGGCAAAGGTGGCGATTGTCAAGAAGATGGAGTGTGAGCCTACTGACCGGAAGATAAGCTGAGATTCGTCACTTTTAACTGACCAAGTCGTTTTGGCAAGTGATTGATGCTGCTAGAAAGTGGGTTCCGACCAAAACTACAAAACAAGAAGTTGTTGAAATTTTAAAGCTATCAACATTAGAGGATTAAATCATGCTTAATTAACCCAGTTGACACTTTTCTACACGATTTTTGTATTATTCATAAAATTTATACTGTAATATAAACTAATTTATACTTTTCAACGAGTTGTACTTAATTTAAATCGACCCCAAAAATTACCGATTTTTATAACTCAGTATTATTAATTTTATATGTCTTTGAGCACTGTTATCCTATAGGAATATTATTTTCAAGCTTTGTCAAGATACTTGTTTTATTACTAGCAAAAATTAGGTGGTAACCAGCGTTGCCACGACCAAAAAAATTTTGTAACCAAAATGTAAAAATAAAGTAAGCAAAAGCGAAATAATGTAACCAAAATTATTTTGTATCAAAAGTACTATTTTATTCGAACTTCAGTTTAAAAATATGTCTAAAGAAGAAATTGTGTTTGTTTGTATCTTGTAGGCTCATAAGCCGCTGATCCGATTTCTGGAGAGAACAATAGGCTATACAATTTTTTGAAATTTTTAGTGAAAGTGGCTCGTAAATTTTACAAACTTTATGAGCTATAACTTTAAATCTTTTTATATGAAGAGCTCTTACAAGTAAAAAAAAATTGAGCTAAATTTTGGGGTAAATATTTTACACATATAAATAGATTATTTTTACCTGGTGGAATATACTCATATTTAGTGGGATCGGATCGGAAGGGCATTTGACATTATCGTTATCTAGGAAAGTGTTTCAGTTAGCCCTTTTAAGCATGAAGAGAAAAAGATAATGGCCATCTACACTTGATAGTCTGTTAAAGTTTAAGCTTATAAAAAAATAATTTTTAAGTAATAAAATAAAGTATTGGTTTTAGATACACAAATACCACACACAATTTTTAATGGTCAAAAAAGCGGAGCGGGTAGTTCTTGTTATAAAACAAAAAATTTGTTATTTTTGTATTGAAAGCGAAACGTTGTATGAACAGATTAAAGGAATTGTAATTCTTTATTTTTTTCAATTTGTTTCAGCTAATGCGGACTAGTGGTTTTCGAGTTATGACAAACAAAAGAGCCTAAAACGTGACAAATTCCCCTATGCAATACTTACTAACTTCAAATTAATTTTTAAATTATTATTTGATGTACCATGACCAATCTAATGATGCAGAAGTTCTTCTTTTTGGGTCTACTTTCATAACCAATTATCAGAATTGAGTCCCGAATCAATCACCTAAAAAATGTTGTACTGTGTAATAAATGGCTCCCATATAACAAAAAGATAAATGACTCATAGGCGATTAGAAATATGTCTTATATATGAATCGAAAAAGACGCATAATAGAAGTTAAAAAAGACTGATAAATGACTAGAAAATTATTCGAAAATAATCATAAATACCATAAGAAAAGAGTCTAAAGTGACTCTAAACTAATAAAAAAAAAACGAATCATAAATGACTCATCAAGAAGAGTCGCGGGTAGGGTACCATTTTCTCACGACAAAAGTATCATTTATGATCAGAAAATGAGCGCATATTATGATTTTTTAATCGCGTTGAAGAGTCAAAAAAGACTCGATTATGATTAAAAATTTTAAAAAATGCTAGCTGGGAATTATCAAATAATAACAAAAATTGGATGTTCGATTATTCGGCATTTTTCATAGACCGATTTTCGAATATTTCGACTATATGAATCTTATGTATAAATCAGCACATGCACAACAATTAAGAGCGCTTTCTTCCTTTGTTTATCAATCGAACCTCTATGGAGAGAAAAAGTTTAAAAATGGGAAATTAAATTTCTTTCTTTTACTTTTCCGTGCTTCATGTAATAATTTTTAAATTTTCTTTATTATTGAACTTAGAAACATAATTATATTATAGGTGCAGTTTACTGAGTTAATGAAAACCTATTAGATGAAAAATGTTGGTACTTTTAGTTTTTCATCTGGTACATTTTGAATTTTTGTTAATATTCAACCTATAGAGATAAAATTAAACGTGCGTGGTCCTGAGTGAATAAGAATATGTAAGGCAAGCTTTTTGGTGCTTTTATGTTCAACATCTGGAACTTTGCTTTATTTTCGTAAACATTAGACATATAAAAACCAAATTAAACATGCTATGTCCTTAGTGGATGGCAATATATAAAGGAGATTTTTTGATACTTTTATTTATTTTATTTTTATTAATTTATTTATTAATATCAATACAAAGAAAGCCTCCAGGGCCAATTGAAAATACTTTTTATGTTTTTCAATTGATATTTTCTGATATTTTTATACTGAGCTTGCAAAATTAAATTTAAAAACGTGGAAGATATACACCGGATTGGTCCCTCGCCAAATCGATCCTCTAAGACGGAAAAAATAAATGCCCGAAACATGTAAATTCTTATATACTTAAGGTACGTTCAGACTGATGAAATATTTGACAAAAATATTTGTTCTGATATTTGCTTCAAACTGTGTGAAACAAAAATATATTTTGTTTGATGTTCAGACTAAGCTCAAATATTTGACAATTTTTGTTTGTTGAAACAGTTGGCAAATAGTGTCAAATAAAATAAATTAATTCATGTTTGCCATGCGTTCAGACTTAAACAAATATTTGCATCAAATAATTATTTAATGAAAGTGTTCAAAAATAAAAATATATTTCACAAATAGTAAAAATTCGCGCAGAAGCCTTATTATTTGTTTTATTCTGTGGAGCAGCATCTATTATATTGTTAGAACAGGAGTATGTAAAAGAAAAACAAAACTGGAAGACAAATGGTTAACGGAAACATGGCTAAAATTTACGAAAAATTGGTAACAACCCCTAAAATATATAATTCGGTTAAAAACAAAATGTCGGGAAAGAACAAAAAAATATTGCAAAAACAGCGAAAATTCGCGAAAAATTTTGATATTTCAAACAAGCCATAAAATTTATTAAAAGTCCCTAAAAGTATAAGGAATGGCAAAAATTCGTTGAAAATTGCTAAATTAGCAAAAATTCGCAAAAATTGGCTAATAGCAAACCATAAAATTTATTTGAAATCGCTAAATTGGCTTAAAAAACAAAATGTCGGGGAAAAACCAAATAAAAAAATGTTGCAAAAATAGCGAAAATTGGTGAACAATTTTAAAATTTCATACAAGCCATAAAATTGACTAAAAGTCCCCAAAAGTATAAGGAATGGCAAAAATTCGGTGAAAATTGCTAAATTAGCAAAAATTCGCAAAAGTTGGCTAATAGCGGCATGATAGCAAAGTCTAATAATTATTAAAAATCTTTAAAACTGTAAAAAATCCGAAAACTTACAGGAAAAATTGCTTCTATCGGGTACATGGCTAAAATTATTTGTCGTTGTTTGCTCTTACAATTTTTTTGTAATATCAAATAAATGTTTGCTCAAAAATTACTAAAATATTTGATTTTTTGTGTTCACACTATGTTCACATTGGACAAATATTTGTTTGCCGGCAAATACTTTTATTTGCTCAAAATTAGCTGTTATTTTATTTGACACTCAAAAATATTTTGTGTTCAGACTACGTTAATGAAATATTTGATGTTTGCTATCAAATATTTCATCAGTCTGAACGTACCTTTAGATGTACTGTGTTTTCTTTATATGTGCATAACAATTTATGGTCGAATTTTGACCATAAGGCGAACACTTGTACATAATTAAATCCGAGATATTTTTTTTACACATAAGTTTAAACGCTTTATCACTCTTAGCTTAAATAAGCTTTTTATTGCTTGCTATATTTATGTATGTAGTTTCGTTTTTTTGACGGTTAATACAATTTATATTCTTAAAAAGTTTTCAGATCATATTGATGTTGCCATCATTAGATATTCCCTTAAAATATTCTCAAGCAATTAAGCAAAGGCAAAGCGAATAGTTCGCAAATACAAATGCCAATCTGGGTATTCGTCGCAACCCCAATATCTATACCTTTCAGACCTGACGCAAAACTGCCAGGAATTTTTTTATAATTTTTGGAATATGTAGTCTCTACAGCGTATGAAAATATAATCAATTATTAGGTTTTGTAATTTGTATATCCTTCAATGATTTTCAGGACACGCACAATTGATGCATCTCGGTCGATTTTCATTATTAAATAAGCAAAACTCATATGATATATTTTTTTTAAAACGATTTCAATAAGTTTGAGATATACAACTCACAACTACAATTCGAGTCGGAAAGAACCCAACCAATTGTAGGGGAATGTAAGAAAAGATAAACTCACTGTTTATTGTTGGTGTTTTGTTTTGGCTTTGATATTGTTACAAGTAAGACTTTTAGTGTAATATTTTTGGCCTTTCCAAAATCTTTGGAAAAGGTTTCCTGATGAGCTGGCCTTAGCAACCAGTGAAATGCGCATAAAAGCTAGCTTTCCCTCAACAATAAATTTCAGTGTATTTATCAAATATGAAAAACTGGGAATTTAGCACGTCATACAAAAATCGTATTAATAAAAATTTTTAATTTTTTTAGTTAAAATATGTGCATTTTATTATTTTTAAACTATTAACACTTTTGAGATAAAAGACATAACTTACTTCTACGGCTCATTTTGCTAAAACTGAAATGTGACCGAAGAATTTCGCAAAAAAATCAAGTATCGGTAAATCAAACAGAAGAGAAACGTGAGAAGCAAATATAAAAAACAATCCGCACAATCGATGCATGCCGGTCTATTTTACATTGGGCAAACAGAAGCAAAAATATAGAGACCGAAACCTACCCGCACAATCGATGCATCACGGTCTGAAAGGGATATTAAGGTACGGTCATATATGCAAACATTTGTCAAATTTTGTTTGCCGGCATTTTTTTTAAATTTGATAAAAAAAAAATAAAAATTTTTTTTGCTGGTCACACTACGCACATTTATTTGCCCATTTTTAAATACCTTCAAATAAAAAATGGGAAAACATGTTTGCCCTGTGTTCACATATAAAAATATTTGCCTAAAAATAAATATTTGAACACATTGTCAAATTATAAATAAAATAAAATAAATAAAATTACTTCACGAAATTTAGTTATATGATTTCTAGGCATATAGATTGAGTTTTTGCAAAATTTAACGATAAAAGGTGCATTCCGCCACCAATTTACGTTAGTTTTTGTAAATAAATATTGAATTTTTCGAGAGGTTGTTTCACATTTCGCTCCATAACTCTTTTTCTACTGAACCAAAAGTGCTGAATTTCAATCCAAACTGCTTGGACGAACTTGCGACCAACATTTTTATTTTTCATCAGCATCCTTTTCTAAATCGATATAACAGTGTCCATTCGTCCGGCTAGCTGTCGATGTTAACTTTATTTGCAAAGTGCATGTCGCAATTTTTGAGATAATCGGGTGTGTTCTAGAATCCGAATTCACTCGAAAGTGGATTACTTCAGCGTTTTTTGTGTTCTGTAATTCACCTCAACATGTAATTATTCGTTTTCAATTAGAGTGGTAATGGGTTAGTGAAAGTAAAACGAATCGACTTTAATTCTTATATGTGAGAACATTTTTAGCAAAAAAACCTTAATTTTGGGTTTTAGTTTTAAATGTTCTTTATATAATGAAAACAGTACGTATTTTCACACAAATATCGCAAATTTTTGCCAATTTCCAATATTTACAAAATTTTTACCATTCCTTATAGTTTTAGGGACTTTTAATCGATTTGATGGCTTGTTTGAAATATTAAAAATTTCGAGAATTTTAGCTATTTTTGTACATTTTTTTTTTTGTTTGTTATTTCCGACATTTTGTTTTTTAACCGATTTGGCAATTTCAAATAAATTTTTGGGTTTGCAATTATTCGTGAATGTTTGCGATAGATGCAATCGTTTCCTCTGATTCTTTACAGCTTTAACGATTTTTAATAAATAAATATTAAACTTTGCTGTTATGCCGCTATTAGCAAATTTTTGCGAATTTCCGCTAATTTAGCAACTTTTATCGAATTTTTGCAATTCCTTATAGTTTTAGGGACTTTAAATATATTTTATGGATTGTTTGAAATATGAAAAATTATCGCTATTTTTGCAATTTTCGCCTATCTTTGTTGCTCATAAGAACTTATTTCTGGAGAAAATGTTTGTGCCCACAGGCAATCTATTATCAACTTACAAAATGTTATTGTAATCGATCCATATTTTACCATAGCTCTTATACCCCTTCTGTAAATAGCTTTGAATGCCATAATAATCTAATAAATGTTGGTTTTGGCAATAGTTGGTAGGCCGAGAATTGGTTCTAGGTTACTTGCAACATTCACTTCAAGACGAAAAAATCTTTGTAATGCTTTTTTATTTTTGTAAGAACAAATATTTATTTGCCTAAAATCGGAGAAAATATTTGACGTTAAATGGTCACATTAGGAGCATTTTTGTTTGCTAGCAAATAATTTCGTTTGCCCGAAATCAGCTGTTTTTCTGTTTGCCCCTCAAAAATATTTTGTGGGCAGATTAGGGCAAACAAATATTTGATTATTTTTGACAAATGTTTGCCATATGTGACCGTACTTTTAGGGTATTTGAATTAATTGTTCAAAAAAAAAACATTATTATACCCACATCACAATAGTGGAGAGGGAGGGTATTATGCATTTGTGATGATGTGTGCAACACCTTAAAATATGGGTCTTGGACCCACCTTAAAGTATACCGATCCGGCTGGCCTATGTGGATTAAGTCTAAGTTTGTTAAAGCCTTCGCATCTGTATGCTCTAGATAATGTACAATTAATAACAGACTCGTTTTATTTAAAAACTAAATTTTTTAACAATTTGGAAAAAAACAAGTAAGAGTGCTATATTCGGCTGTGCCGAATCTTATATACCCTACACCATGGTGCAATAAGAACAAAAAATTATGTGAACATCATTCTTAAGATATAAATTATTATATTTTGTGCCACGCTCACTTATCCAAAACGTTTAATTATGTCGGATGTTGTGTTTTAACACCCAATTTTTTGGAAAATATGTTCTACTAAAAATTGCCGATGTTTTGATACATAAGTCGTTTCCATAGGTCATATGGTAGCCCTAAAATGTAGGATTGTTTTTTAGCCCATTTTTGGAGTATTTTACTAATAAATTGCCCATTATCTAACCGATTTGATTGTTTTATATACCGGCGTGTTAAGGAATAATTTATATACATTTATATACACTTGTATATATTTTAACAAACTTAATTATAAAAAATAAAAATTAGTAATTTTTGGGAATTCAGTATTTTGGTTATAACTCAGCCATTTTTTAACCGATTTGACAGAATTATATACCGACGTGTTTAAAAAGAAATTTACCATTTAGCTGAGTTATAAAGCTTGGACTCGGGGGATCTATGGGAGGTACCACGCCCACTTCTCCAATCCCGCCCACATTTTGTAGGATGGTGTGTATTGGCTACCTAAATGTGTGTACCTAATTTGGAAACTTTGGCTTTTGCCGTTCCCCAGATATACAGCAAAAAGTAATAAAATTACAACAACCACAAGGGATTTTTGGAAAATATTAAAGGTAGTCGTGAGTAGTATGTGACAAAAATGTAAAACAACCTAGCCGCTATCATGTCCGGAGTCTCCGGAAAACACATATCAAACGTAAGACGGGCAGACGGACGGATATCGTTAAATCAACTTCTCTCCCCATAAGAACTCAGAATATATATACTTTATAGGGTCTAAGATCAATATTGTAGAAATTACAAACGGAATGACAAACTTATATATGTATACCCTTTTCCACCTGTGGTGAAGGGTAAAATAAATATTTTAATAAATAAAGCGGGCTTTAAGAAATTGGAAATATGAACCTACATATTTTATTTTCTTTTTTTAATAAAAAAAATAAACTAATTGAGTTTTTAAAATATGCAATCTTAAACAGGTAAATTTTATGTAAATAAAGTCATAATTAAAATATAATTACAATTGAATAATTTACGATTTCCGGTACAATAAGCAATTTTTTTAGTAAATAATGTAAAAAAAATACATTCCTACCTGTTGTTTTAACTTAAACGTAATAAAAATCTAACTATTATTTACATTTTTTAAGTAAATAAATTTTTCTTTATTTGAAAAGTACTTTATAAGAATTTGTAACTTTTCTAATTAGTTTAAAAATCAATTAGACTTTTTAAAAAGCAAATAAAATTTTTACAGATCCTAGTTTGGGAATTATACCTATTAAGAAGCAAACGTCTGGTGGATTTTTTCACAAACAAAAAATGTACTTCCCACCACTCCCAGTTTGATTTTGTTCTTTCAGTTTCTTTGATTTTTATTTGCTCACCTCATTGATGGATATCATGGTACATTTGTACTTTTTATAGTACATTTTAGACTTTTCTGGCTTCTTGTTACACTGTGGCTTATTAAGTACAATTTAAAATTTTTAATTTGTAGGTAGGTATGCATCAAAATAAAACTTAAAAGTGCTAAAAATTTTTATTTATGCTAAATCTCTATATATGTATGTGTGTATGTATATGAACCACTGAACGGATTTTCAAACGAGTACATGCGTTGGAAAGGTCTACTTTCACTGATGGTGTTTAAAAAAACTCCCGATAGGTGGCGCTATGGTCGTGATATTTAAATGTTTTTAACAAAATTCTCCTGTATTTCATTTTTTATTTAGAAAATCACGAGCAGCGCCAATACCAAACAGCTAGTTTTACTGTATTTTAAAATTAAGAGTAAACTTAATTGACAAAGTTTATTAGTATGAAGTTATAAAATTACAATTAAATCTTAGAACCAAAAAGTAAGTAAATTTTTAAGTGTAGATTATAAAATACTGATAGGAAGTATAAAATAGCGTTGAGGTTTCCAGCTAGGATATGGAGCCCTAGCAGATGTGGTGAAAGCTAAAACGTACAGTGTCCTATATTTTCTGGTAAGTGTTTAAAGTTTTTCGATGATTTATAAGTTTTGTTTCCAGATACATTGTATGTATGTAGAAATATATTTATTTATCTATTCCTCATTCGTCAGCGAAATTGAAAGCGGTTTTTTTTAAATCCTAAAATACCAATACTAGGCTAAAAAAAAACGAATACATGTTGATCCAAAAAAATAGAAAATGTTACACTCATTGCGAAATAAACAGGTGGCAGCACTAAGTTAGATGACGATTTTTTGCTCTTGCATTGTTTGTCTAGGTTTATGTCAAAGTTTTGTTTATGTTTACAAAAAGTCTACGTTTTGTGCTGTGATTATTGAATTTTAATAATAATAATAATATTCAACATTTTTATTTTTCGAATTTATTCTGTGAGCTAAATTTCAGTTATGTATTTTATAAAGCTTTTTTGTTATAGTCCTATTCCTTCAATTTTTCAGAAATGACTTTATACACTATCAGACTAAAGCTTTATAAAATACATAACTGAAATTTAGCTCATAGAATAAATTCGAAAAATAAAAATGTTGAATATAATATAAAAGTAACCTTCGGAAGGAAATAATTCCCAGTTTCTATTTAATAATAATAATAATTTTAAATTAAAATAAATAAGATATTGATCATAATTAAATAAAAATTTACTAAAAATTTATTTATTTCACCACGTTCTGCGGCACGCTTTGATTTTTGTTTAAAGTATTTTTGGACGTAAACGGTGATTTAATTTCCATTTTTGTTGTATTTGTTGCCGTAACGATGTCACCTGCTTACTTCACCATGGTTAGTTACAGTAGAGGTCTTAAAAGTACATTTTGTTTTAAAAATTGGTACAAAAACAGAAAATACAATTTCAAACCCTGGCTTGACTGCAACAACAAAACCACTAACAACAGCAAGAACAACAACTATATAATAACATAAGAGATACATCTCTTACACAATAAAAACAGTGAAAACAGCATTAAATAACAACAAAACATGGTAAAAAAAAAGAGTACAAAAACATACATATAAAAGATGAATGCGTTAAAAACTCTCTTTTAAAAGACGCAGAAACGCATGCAAAATAATAAATAGCATCCAAAAGTGTGCCATGGATAATTTTTTCATAATTTCTTCTTTTTTTTACTTCTTCGAGCAAAAGTGGGGGCTTTTACATTTGGTCATGGACACCTATTAAATAGGAACACACACACAATTATACACATCTAGCCACCAACACTTTTACACATTACACACAGAAATTTATAGATATTTATTTTTTTTACTTTTCTGTATAAAACAAACACTTTTTAGTTAAATATTTTTTTATTTAATGCATTTGGCGTAATTGGTGTTAGATTTTAAGTTACTTAAAAACAAATTTTTTCAGTTAACACAAATAGAAATTATGCTATATGTACATATGAGCATAGATTTTTTACATGTACATAATATGTATATGAAATTTTCATTTCCACTTTTTTCTTCATTCAATTAAATTCAATTGTGAACTCTCTTCGTTTTATTTACCTTTGATATTGTAAATAAAATTTATCACAATCAGGCTTAACAAATACATTTTATTGCACTTTATTCACTTTAATTAATTAATTAAAATTAACTTTTTTCTTCTATTTCTATAAAGAATTTACGGAAGAATTTTTTGCGTTTATTCTTCCTTGTTGTTATTTTTACACTACTCTCATCATTTATGTACTTTGCACCAGTGTTGACATATCTGTTATTAAGTTTTGTAAGCAGCGATGGTAAAAAGTTGTACTTTGGGACAGTATTTGGGTTTCGCTGTCCCAGCAAACACGAAGTCAAACCTTTGATATAAAATGAAAGTCATACGAATAAAATACCGTTTTCAATTGCTTGATTTTTTTTTTTGAAATCCAATTGAGTATAAACATTTGACATACAATGTTTTTTCAATTTGATATCAAATGTTAATCTCAAATCAAAAATAAATTTCGCAAAATCAAAACGAAACATAAAGGAAAACATTAAAAAATAGTGATGAAAGTTGAATGTGTTTAAAAATTAAAGAAAAACTTCATATTAACGACCAATTTCACCAAGTTTAGTTACAATTAACTATCAGTTATAACTATCAAAAAAAATTGTTAACTGGAAGTAAAAATAATATTTAGTTTTAATTGAATTTGGTGAAATTGGCTGCTAGTCAAGTAGATTTGCCCTTAGAAACCCTTAACTTCTTGTGAAAAAATATAAATTATTTACGAGTGAAAAATTAATAACACTGAGTAATTGAATAAAAATAAAACGAGAAAGTGAACAAATTTTAGAGGCTCAACTATAATATGCGTAAATGCATTCCTCAATTTTAAAATAAGTTCTCCTTTTCATTGAAAATGCTATGATTTTCAGTATAATTTTCAAACGTTACACAAAATCCAAAAAAAAGAGTAATTTGGATGTTTGAAAACGACGCTTTACAAATTAAAAAAATATCCAATACCTCAATACAAAACTTAAATTCGTTTCTAATTGCTACTACTTTCTATTTTTTATGTTTACATATAGTAGAAACACTGAATCAAAAATTAAAAGCACTTCGAGTTTTGAAAAAATTGTTGTACATTTTTGGAAAAAATATCTGTTCCAATATTCTTTATTTAGTAAGTAGGAAAATTGTGACAAACCGAATTCTCATAGAATGGTACACGAACTTCTTTAATATTTGTGGATGGGTTTCTCCATTTAAAATAACTCACAAGTCCACAAGTTCATTAAATAGTCGAACTAGATTGCATAAAAATGTCAACATAAACACTATTTCAAAACTGTAAAATTAAATAGTAGATTTTAAAAAATAATATTTCAAGAATCAGTTTCGCTAAAAAAAATTCCAAGTTACTTTCATTATATTATAACTTTTATCATAATAACCATTATAATTTTCCTTTGGTTTGAAGAAATTTGCTATCGGACTTATTATGGCTGTGGAGTCGAAGTTGAGGTTTTTGTACCGGATTCGTCGCCGAAGTACCCACAAAAACTTGCGACTCCGATTCCAAAAATTGTTTGGCATAAAAATTTTAAAAAATATTTTAGTATTTTCCAAAATAAAAGTTCTTCAAAATTGGCGAAGCAATATTTCAAATATTGATTTCAAAATTTTACTGAATAATTTTCTTGCTATATTCAACCATTAAAAAAATTAAATCAAAGTCAAAAAGGACCAGACTTACATACATTTAGCATCAATGTAAGAATAGGAGTTGGAGTTGGAATCGGAGTCAGACTTAAAAAATTTCAGCCGTTAGAAGCAAAGTCGAAGTTAGAACTAGATGTTGAATCCATATGGATTCATTATACATGCGATAGGTTACAGGAAGGAGCTTTTAAATGAGTTTAACTATTAACCTTATTATATAATACACAAAAACTTTATCATATTTATCTCTTTCCGACTGACGAAATTATGTCATAGTCGTACGTTCTTATTTTTTTATTATTATTTTATTTTATTTATTATTTAAAAAATTGTTATCACAAAGAAATAAATTAAATAAAGAACATTTAACTAACTAACTAACTAACTAGATGTTGATGACTCTTCAGCAATAAGACTTAGTAACGCGGATTTTTTAAAGCTATTTATGCAACATCTGATATTCCTTAAAAGTAACGTTTTGATCACGTTAGCGACTTAATGCTCTTTTCATATCTAGATCCATATTTAGAACTTATTTTTGTAAATCACTGAAGTCTTAAGAATTTTTGCAAAACTATCACTAAAGGGTTGAACATTTTCGTTGATTTTTTCTCAAGAGATTTTATTTGAATATTTTCTAAATGTTTTTTTTTTTTTTTATGTCTGATAAATTAATACGAAATATTTTTTATATATTTTAATATGCGAACTATATTTACTAAGTGCCGGTTCACACACGTCAAGTTTGACTCGTCAAGTCTTGAGCACTTAGGAGAGAAGGGAAAAGAGAAGGCCAGCACTAAATACAACTTTGTAAAGTAAAGTGTATCACCAAGGTTTTCTTGTAAACAATTAAATACACCACATAAATCTGAAATTATTGGCATTTTTCAAATCGCACTCTTCAAGGAGCTACAATTAACAAAATTAACACCTTTGTAATTTATGGGATCAGACTTGCCTAAAACTAGTCAGGGGAATTTTCAATTATATTTTAAGCTAGATATTTCACAAATATAATTATTATATCTTAGAACGAAGTAATGCTAAGATTAGGAACTGTAACTATTGTACCAATAAATCATCACAATTCTGCTTGGCATGGCCAACACTGGCTTATTTTACCCTGTTGCCTCACCTTTATCATTCCATAAGAGAGAAAAATATAGAACAATTACCAAGGCCCATTGAAAAGGTCTGCGCAAGAAGCCTGATGATCATTGTTTATGTTCTTTTTAGTTGTCAAAAGTTGTTTACATTTTGCTTACATGTGCATGTATACGTTTGTTTACGTTTATGGTATGCCACACATACACGTTTTTTCCTTTTGCTTTGTATATGTGGTAGTTAATTTTTGACAACTAAAAAGAATCGTTTTTTGTTTTTGTACAAGTAAGCAGACCTGATAGATGGGCCCATGGTGAAATTACTAGAAGGTGGCAGCACTAGGAGTTGTTGTACAACAATACAACAAAAACAGGCAAATTTGTTTGTGTAAAATAGTCCATTATGTCAAAAATATGGATTTTCACCACACCAAAATATATTGTTTTTATTCTTTCTGATATATTATAACACATAAATTACAATTTCTACTTAGTTGAAACACGAGTACGTTTGTTCCAAGAAAAGTTTACTTCATAATTCTTAACACGTTCCTTTTTGGGGTTTTCGTCAGCCTCGACAAACCAACGCCAACAATTTCTTTCATCTACTAAAATGTATTAAAGTGACATAACCTCAAAAAAAACAAATAATTTTGACATAAAGGAAGTTCACCATGCATTGAGCAAAAAATAATTGATTCTGTAGTGCTGCCACCTTCTAATTATTTCACCATGGATGGGCCTTGACAATTACTAAATAATAAGAATACTATTATAAAAGGAAACAAAACGTAATAAAAATTCCAACTCTGTATTTTAAGCAGTATTTATTTTAGTATGGTGACAAGCCAAGGAGAAACGGAAATGAGTGTGAAGAGAAGGAAATTGAAAATATGTATGGATATAAAAAATATTATAGAATTACATATTAGGATTTGTAACTTCTTTTAGTCCATGCTTTGCTTAAAAACAAATAAAAAGGACAGTTTGGATTAAAACTCTTTATTTAGGGTTCTAAACAAAAATAACCAAATGGGTTTCTTTGAAAACGTCTTAAAGATGTTCATGGAAGACTTCTCAATACATGTTTGTTTGTCTTGCATGTTTATAGTTTTCATTTTACAAAGTTTTTTGCGTTTTAGCTAACGATATGTATAACAAATTTCTAACTAAATTTTTGAAAACTGCAATATTATGTAATTTAAGCCAATCTGAATAATTTAAATGTTTTAATTAATAAAATAAATGCACACTCGTCTAAAATTATACTTATTCCTGCTTTTGTAATAGAAATAAAAATGTTCGATAGGGAATTAACATATGTATACCTATGTATGTATATGTACATAATTTCATACATATATATACATACATATGTTGAAAATAAAAACCAATTTGAGTTTTTTATTGTTATTTCAATGTAAATTCCCAAACGAAAATTTTAATTTTTATTATAAATACACACTTATATAAAAAAATAAAAACCGGCAACGCAGTTAGACTTTTTAAAATAAAAACTTACGGTCTAATTTTTAAAAAATAGAAACGGATTTTCTATGAAAATTTGATTTAAAAACCCTTTGTTAAAATTTAACAAACAGTGTATTTAAAACAATTTTTTTTTATACATTTTCTTAAATATCTTTTGACAAGCAATCGCGTTTATTGCTTGAGTTTAATTAGGTTTTCAATTATTTATAATAATTATGTATACATATGTATTTTCTGTATTATAGCGCCAATTTTTCGCCAACAAATTAAACAAAACTACTTAAAAATACTGAATTTATATTTATAATACAAAAGAAGAAAATTACTAAAGTTTGTATGTATTAAAATATTTAAATGAAATTAAATGGTACTTAACTGCGTGTAGTTTTATTTAAATGTGGTTAATCTTAAACATAGACAACAACACAACGTTCACTTTAACACAAAAACCTAATTTAAGATTAATTTTATATTTATTTACATGAGGACATGCAAACAGCCAACACACACACACTACATATGTATGCACAGTGATGAGAAAATTGTAGAAGTAAACAAATTACACTGGGAAAAATGTTTAGTTAATAAGGAAAACAAGATAGTTGTAACAATATTACGAAAAAATATTTCTATTTATTTCGAGATTATGGTCAATTATTTTTTAAAAAAGAAGTATTCATTTTTATTTTATAATAAAATTTCGTGTTACGTCTTTAGGATATCAACCAAGCGATCAATTCGAAGTGTTAACATGGGCACGGAGTGATTTTGTAAAAATTATTTACATATTTTAATATTTGAAAGTATAGTATCCTCTCCACTATTGTGGTGGGGGTATAAATATTAATTTGTTATGGTAAAAATATTTACCCTTTTGATAAAATCGAATTAACGGTTTCTAAATGTAACCTTTTTCTCAAATTACTTTAAACTATGTTTACTTGGCTAAATACACTCTCTACTTCAGCATTAGACCATGGAAGTGAGATCAACTTTATAGTCAATTCGGAAATTTCTAAAAAAAGAAACACCGATGTTTGTGTTGATCCATTTTATAAATTTAAAATTGGAAAACTGTTCCTTTATTTTGAAAAAAGTTTCATAAACATCGTTTATAGCGATTTTCAACATTTGTTAAAGTTGTGATTTAAATTAAAGGCGTTTTAATTGTTAAAAATTTTTATTTTTCTTTTATACATTTTTATATATTTATATTATGTCCTGTGGGTCCTAGTAGGAACAAATATAAAATATAAAATAAAAATTATTCTTTAAAAGAAAAACGGCAAAAAAATTTTATGGTTAAACAAGTTTATAAATGGCTAATGGCTAAATTCGTTTTTTAATGGCTAATGAGGTTGAAAAATGGCTAAATCTAGCCACTAAATGGCTAAATTGGCAACACTGACGGAGTAACATGTAAATCAATTAAAATAGATAATCATTTAAAGCAAATTTCGATATACCAAAGGTTAAATACAATTTGGTTTAGAGATTGACGTTTGACTATTGACTGCAAGCAGTCGTCAATGGCTGTGAGTGTTAGTCTGAAGAGATTGAGTGGTTGCAATTAAAACATGTAAGGCAGTCAAGAGTGAAATATTATCAATAAATTTTAATTAATTTCATGTTGTAAAATTCCTTTCTTCATAAAAATAATTTAGTGAAAATTAAGTTTGATAAAATTTAGCCTAATTAAAATATCAAAATTTGGATTAAAAAATATAAGCTAAAAAGTTTTTCCGAATAGGTAAAATCGTTTCAATATGAATAAAAGATATTTTTAACAAAATCTATATATAAATCGGCTAAGGCAAAACAGTAAAGAACACTTTTCTCCTCTGTTTGCCCAGCGACTAGAATAAAAAATACACCATTTGAAAGGTATTTTCTGCCAGAAGTGCACAATATACATTGCAAGGTATATTTACACAAGGTAAACTCGTTGGCCCATATGTTTGTCAGCTGTTTACCTAAGTTGGAACACCAATGTCAAATTCCGTGTATATGAGCCAAAATTTGTACATGTGTGCGTTAAATTTATATGAAGACAATTTTGACAATTCCGTTCCACTCGGTTATTTTTATAGAGCAGCATGTCTACACTCCCAAATGAGTCTACCTTGTGTAAATATACCTTGATACATTGTATTAAAATCTGTTCAATGTTTTCAGAGTTATAAGCGGTCAAATTTGATACTAACACATATGTATGCAAAATACAAAAATAAAAATTTTGTTTTTTCCAATTATCAAATAATAAAAAAAATTCGACATTTTCAAGAAACCGGTTTTCGAGTATTTCGACTATATAAATCTTATATATAAATCGGCACAGGCAAACCAGTTGAGAACGATATCTTTCTTTATTTGACAACCGCTCACGTGGAACATAACATATAAACTGGCGGTTGGTCCGTCGCCAAATAGAACCCATATATTTTCTTCATTTTAAAAAAAATTATGGCCGAATTTCGACCATTAGGCAAACACTTGTACAAATAAAAATGCTATTCTCGGTTGTAAGGTATCGTTTTTACCCTTTATTATAAATTATATTATTATTTACTAAGAATATAAAAAATATCAACCAAATAATGAAGGACATAAGCCCTACAGTCTTTCGTAAACAATATTCTTCATATACATATGTATGTATATCATAATTTTTTGGCTTTAACTTGAGCGACGCGACCAACAAGTGAGCATTCATTATATTCCAAACTTGAAGAGGGTATTTAAAGTACTAGTTTTTCGTTCATTTTTATTTTATTGGTCTAACAAATCTTTAAGTTAAGAAAAATATCAAAATTGTAGAAAACTACTGATTTGAACCGTTAGCACTACAATCTTTTCTTACCGTGTATTAAACTGCTCCTGCCGTGTTGCTTGCATTTAGCATGAGCATTGTTAATTTTTTTTTTTTTTTTTTTAACTAATTTGTGGTCAATGGGCAGTTAATATCAGATTAATTTTGAAAGACAAAAAAACAACAACGAAAAAATCATGAACAATAAAATTAAATAATTACAATTTTTCATTGAAAAGTTTTTGTCACATTCTCTGTACGATTTCGAAATTTGTTGGTTCGCGTAATCGGTAACAATTCGAAAATAACTTTTAAGGTGACAAGTTGTGTAAGAACTTTAAGGAAGTATTAAGTATTAAGTATTATAATAAAAACGCATGAAGAAAAATCGTTACAGTAAGAATTTAGAAGTATGACCTCAAGGGTCACTAATGTTTCGGCTTCTCAGCAAACCGCTTTAAAAGGCATTGTACGCAATAGCAGTTATGTTATTCCCGGCCTTTACGACCTTAGTACCGAGGATACTAATTGGGTGTTGACATCATCATTTATTATATTCACCATGCAGACAGGTGAGGATTTCAATAATGCAAATAAATTTATTCTGTAATCACGCATATTTCCCACCAAAAATCTACTTTTTCATACCAAAAGTGAAAAAAACTAAGTGACTGACTGAAGTTTCTTACATTCCGCTCAAATCGAGAAAAGAACGCTAATCTGTGGTCGCTAATATTTTCTACCAAAAATAAAAAAAAAAAAGATTAGTATCTCAAATTACGGTCAAATCGAGAAATTACCGTAATATGTGGTCTTTTTAATGCATACATATGTACATAAATATTATTTTAAACTTATAGATATATCGATTTATTCAAACCAAAAAATTAAAACAAAATGGCTGGTGTTCTTAAATAACGCTTAGTGCCGGTTCACACACGTCAAGTTTGTCTCGTCAAGTCTTGAGTTTTTAGGAGAGAGGGGAAAAGAAATGGCCTTCTCTTTTCCTTTCTCTCTTAAATGCTCAAGACTTGACGAGTCAAACTAGACGTGTGTGAACCAGCACTTATATAATGAAAATGACTTGATTCTATTACCAGTAAGTGCCGGTTCACACAAGTCAAGTTTGACTCGTCAAGTCTTGAGCTTTTAGGAAAGAAGGGTAAAGAGAATGCCATTTCATATCCCTTCCAATTTTTCATACCAAAAAGAACAAAAACCAAAGATGGCATTATTTTCATAAATAACGCTCAAATCAAAAAAGATCACTCATATTTCCCACCAATAATGGATTTTTTCATTCGTGCCAAAAAAAAAATTTATAAAAATATTAATTGAGGATTACAAAAAACAAACTTGTGAATATCAGAAAAAGGCAAATTTATAAAATCCATATTTCAAAAAAAAAAAATACTGGTAAGAAACTTCGGTTATTCAATAGTAATTGTGACTTTTTAAACAATTGTTGTAATGATAAAAGTTATAAGTGGGTTATTTCTGAAAAATCTATGTCTGTTTTTGGGTTTTTTTCTAATTTTAAACCGCTTAAAAAAGTCAATACATATTTTGAAAAAGTTAATTAATTAACGTTAACTTGGGACATTTTTGGTTTTAGGCGTACTTAAGTGTTTTTCGAGAGTTGGCTTTGTATTTATTTATAGGTATATATGTAACCTTCTCTGAGAAAAGGACACACTAGGTTTGGACTTAAGAGTGGATTCTGGTACTTAAAAGGGTGTAGTATAAGATGAAATGCGTTTTTCTCAAAACTTCATTTTCAACAGCTGGACGTGGCTAAATCGACTTAAAACAAGTAAGAGTGCTATATTCGGCTGTGCCGAATCTTATATACCCTTCACCATGGTGCAATAAGAACAAAAAATTATGTGAACACCATTCTTTAGATATAAATAATTATATTTTGTGCCACGCCCACTTATCCAAACCGTCCACATTATGTCGGATGTTGTGTTTTAATAACCAATTTGTTGGGAAATATGTTCTACTTAAAATTGCCAATGTTTTGATATATATATATATATATATATATATATATATAAATAATTTATATACATTTACATACACTTGTATATATTTTAACAAACTGGTAGTGTATAAAGACATTTCTGAAAAATTGAAGGAATAGGACTATTACAAAAAAGCTTTATAAGTCTGGGTTCACATTATGAAAGTTTTCTTTCAGAAAGTTTGAGTTTACTGGTGAGAGGGGAAGAGAATATGCTTTTTTCTCTCCTCTCTCACCCATAAACTCAGACTTTCTGAAAGAAAACTTTCAAAGTGTGATCCCAGACTTAGATACATAACTGAAATTTAGCTCATAGAATAAATTCGAAAAATAAAAATGTTCAAACTTAATTATTATAATTATAATTTTGGAATTCAGTATTTTGGTTATAACTCAGCCATTTTTTAACCGATTTGACAGATTTATATACCGACGTGTTTAAAAAGAAATTTACCGTTAAAGTTATGAAGATTGGACTCGGAAAGATCTATAGTTCCCGACAGTGGGTATTTAAAACAAAAATTTTATTTTTTTGGGCAAAACTTTTTTGTATCTGAACCGATTTTCCCCGTTTTTTATAAAACATGTTCTACTTAAAATTTCCGATATTTTGGTATATAAGTCATATCCATAGGACATATGGCAGCCCTAAAATTTGTTGTACGGGAGGTACCACGCCCACTTCTCCAATCCCGCCCACCTTTTGTAGGAGGGTGTGTATTGACAACCTTAACGTGTGTACCTAATTTGGAAACTTTGGAAACCTTCAATATTTTAACAAAGATGAAAAAGAGAGATATATCAACAATTTTACAAAAATTATTTTTCATTATTACAAAAATTGCTAGAACTAGAAATAAACTAAAAGATCGCTAAATGCTCTACAATTTAAAAGTGTTTAAATGAGACTAAACTGTAATTGTTTAAAAATTTCTGAATAGAATTTGACAAGCGCAAAATTTTACAAAGTCGCTTTCACAACGAAGCACACATCGACAGTAAAGTTGCTTACATTAAAATTAAGCATAAAATGATCTCTTTTAAAAATATAAAAAAAGAAAAATAAAATATTTCGTTTCTACTGTCGATTAAATTCTAAAAAAATTTATTAACCGGTAAATAATTAAATTCACAAGACATATCACAATAAATATTCTTTAAATAGTGAATTACTCAAATCGTTGTTTTATTATAATAAATGCATAAGTTCGAAAAATGGATTATTTAATAAAAATTTTGGCAAAACCGAAGCTTACGGGACCCCTCTGAAATTAAAAAAAAAATAAGGTAAAGGGGCTGAGGCCCGTGGGTCCCGGGGTCCAAATGTATCTTTTAGTTCAATTCTGAATCGGGTGGCATATTTTTTGAAAATTGAAAATACAAATCGATCATTTACTAATACAGCGTCATAAAATTTTTTGGAGTTAAAGAGTTTTTAAAAAGCATATACATAAGTATATATATGGGCATATCCCAGAAACAGTCCACCAACCAAAAATTTTTAAAATTAATTTTTTTTTAATGGAATATAAGACCAGATGTATAATTTCATTTTTATATTACAAAATATGTATTTCGATGATTATTAATACAATAATTTTTACCTAATCCTACCCCACCCCTGATCACTTAATGTTATACGTGTATTTAACATTATTTTAGATGCTTAAAATAACACTTACATCAGACTCATCGATAGAAAAATTTCGTTAAAAAACAACAATAAATTTCAGTGTATTTATCAAATATGAAAAACTGGGAATTTAGCACGTCATACGGAAATCGTATTAATAAAAAATTTATATTCATTCATACATTCATTAATAATCACAAAATTAGTTTAAGTAATGCATTTCATAAAAATATAATTTGTTTTGTTAAAATATGTAAATAAAATTGGGTTTATTTTTGTCAAAAAATCACAACATTTTCTGGCTGCGAATAAGTAAACTTAGAATTCTCTTATATTCATCTTTCTTTTAGAAATAAGATTTTGTATACCTTATGATGCAAAATTCGCAAAAAATTAGGAAACACTCTTTAACTTTTAATGTTACTTCCACTACTTGGCACGCCACAAAACTTTGTAATCAATTATTTCGCAACAAATACCTGCTAAGAAATTATGATATGTATATGCCATTCGCAAGTATGTACATATTAATGTCACTAAATTCTACTATATATAAGTTGAAGAAGCTATCTCTTTTGAAAGACCAAAAAAACTTTTTATATCAATCGTAAAACGCGTGCGAATGTAGCGTTCGTTACGCAGGATTTGCCCATATATCCTTTTTACTTTCCCCGTTTTAACAGAATTTGTCGTTATTTTTTCTAAGTGGATTTTTTGGGAATTTTCGAGCTATGACGTTCTATTAGTAAATGAGCGATATTTAGTTTAACAAAAAAAACATTTAAATATTTAAAATTTTATCGATATTTTGTTAATAATTATTGTTAAAGATGCAATATTACAAATCTAAAGAAAGTTTTTAAGCATTTTGCTATTGAAAATACGAAAATACAAGATCCTATCAACCAAATGGCAATTTTTTTCGAGAAAAATGTATTCATCAATTTGTTATTTTATTCCAGGTTTTGGTATGCTGGAGTCCGGTTGTGTTTCCATTAAAAATGAAGTCAATATAATGATGAAAAATGTAATTGACATAATTTTGGGTGGTTTTACCTATTGGTTATTTGGATATGGTATGAGTTACGGTCGAGGACCATTATCGAATCCTTTTATAGCAATAGGTGATTTCTTGCTCGATCCGCCAGTAGATGATCCTTTAATGGGCCAAATATTTGCAGCATTTCTATTTCAATTGTCATTTGCCACCACATCGACGACTATAGTAAGTGGAGCAATGGCGGAACGGTTAGTACTTGTATTTATTTATTGTTAGCTTAATTACTGTTTACTTGACCTGTTGAAATGTTAAATGTTTCTTTGTTCTCGTTTATTTTCAGTTGCAATTTTAAAGCATATTGCTTGTTTTCATTATTAAACACCATAATCTATTGCATACCTAGTGGCTGGGTGTGGGGTGAACATGGTTTCCTTAACAATTTGGGAGCTGTTGACATAGCGGGTAGTGGTCCGGTGCACTTAATTGGTATTGCGTGTCTTTATTGTAAACAAACTTGAACTTATTTGTTTATTTAATTATATATGTACATAGGTGGCACAGCAGCATTTGCGTCTGCTGCCATGCTGGGACCCCGATTGGGTCGTTATGCAGATGGCTATGATCCTTTGCCTTTGGGTAATCCTGTTAATGCTTGTATGGGTTTGTTTGTTTTATGGTGGGGTTGGTTAGCCTTTAATTCTGGCAGCACTTATGGTGTTAGTGGTTCAAAATGGCAGTATGCTGCCCGGGCGGCAGTTATGACCATGATGGGTTCTTTTGGTGGTGGCATTATCAGTTGTGTGTTAGTATTTTAAGTTAGTGTAACAGTTAAAAATCATTTAACTTTATTTTGTTCAGATATTCCCTTTGGCGGCATGATGGCCGCATGGATATAATGGATTTGATTAATGGAGTTCTAGGTTCCTTGGTTTCGATAACAGCTGGTTGTTTTTTGTACAGAGCCTGGGAAGCATTACTTATAGGTTCATTGGGTGCTTTATTATGTGTTTTGACCATGCCTTTATTTGATCGTTTGGGGGTAGATGATCCTGTGGGAGCCAGTTCTGTTCATGGAGTTTGTGGTATATGGGTAAGAAAAAATATGATGTTTTTCTTTTAATTAAAATTTACCTTTTTTTTTTAAATTTGTATAGGGTGTTATAGCTGTTGGTCTTTTTGCTGATAATCCCGTGCCCTTGGAGACCACTAAAGGCCGCTCGGGATTGTTTAAAGGTGGTGGCTGGTATTTATTGGGCATACAATCTCTTTCTGCCTTGTGCCTTACCTGTTGGGGCATTTGTTCGACGTTTTTGTTGCTCTATATCGTTAACAAAATAATACCTATACGAATGGATCCTAATGAAGAACTTTTGGGTGCCGATTTAATGGAACATCGTATACGTCATTCCCAAATTGGTCTTTCAAGAGCAATCTCTGCTTTGGCTCCTATTAATATTGATCTCAATGAAGTCGCGGGTATCCAACCAATCGGCATAAATCCCGGTCATGAAAAATCACTGGCCCAACTTAAAGCGGCCGATGATAAGTTACAACAATGGCAAACTTATCTACATCAAATGGGCCCCAATGGTCCTAAAATATTTCACAATGCTGCGGATGAAGATACCATTTTAAAGCGTAATTTAAAGACACCCATTAAGAGAAAGACAAGCCTGGCCAATGCATTTAATAGAAAATTGAAAACCATGCACATTAATAACAACCAGGCAGAGTCAAATGTGTTACCGGGTTATTATAAACCGAATAATAATGAATTGCCAATAATATCGAATAAACAATTTGAGGGCGATAAAGATAAGGGCACAAATTTTGCTTGGTTGGATTAAGAAAGTGTAAGTCTCACAGCTGTTAGCTGATTGTATCTTAAATTTTAAGCACTTTAATAAAAATTTATTTAAACACTCATCTATTTTATCATTTTCTCTAGTGAATTGCTTACAGCAACAATGTTAATTTTGTTGCAGCGAACAGTTCTGTGGGTAAAAGAAAACAAGCTTAAGTTGACTTTAGCTAAATTTGAGTAAATGGCATCTTTAAGATATCCACGTTCAAAAGTTTAAATGGGCAAAGTTTTTAAGTTGTATGTGCAATAACATTTGGAATAAAAACTTATGTTTTCTTCCAGTTTTTGACATTGGGAATATTTAGCAATTAAAACTTAAGGCGCTATTTTGTCAGTCCCTTCACCTTGCGTTTAGAAATCTTTAATATGTATAAAATTTTTTAATTATCAAAAATTAGTATGAAAATTTTTTTCAAATGAGGTAAAGTGTTTTAGAAAATAACCTCTTTAAAAAAACTATAACCGCTGATAAGTGATGATAATATTAGAATAGCGGTAAATTTTAAAATTGTTCTTCTAAAAAACTAAAAAAAAAACTTGATAATTTTTTCTTATTGACACATTTTTTTATATGTGCAAAAACAAAAACACCAATAACAAGAATAATATCACATAAGTTTATTTCTTTAATATGTTTGTATGCATCTGCAAACAGAAATTATGGCAAAAATATAGGAAACATTTTTCTGGATAGCTACCAACTAATTCTGATCAAATATACATAACAAATTTAATTAAAATCGGTGGAGCAGTTAAGTAACTTAAAACAAAACAAATAAACAAAATCGGTGGAGCAGTTAAGTAACTTAAAACAAACGAACAAAATCGGTGGAGCCGTTTCGTTCTGTTTGAAATTATTTGGATATTTCGCATACAAAAGTACTAAAATTCCGTTAAAAAAATAGGAGGGTGACGGTAGGGGGGGGGGTGAAAATATGTTTTATGCCTATGTATTTTTTAATGTTAAATGAAAAAAGCCAAAAGGTTAAGGCAAAAAAAACGGAAAATTTTCTGGACCTTTTATCATACTTACCAAATACGCATAAAAATCAATAGAGCCGTTTCGGAGGAGTTTAAACACAAACATCGTGACAAGATTTTTAATTATTAGAGATTTTCTGTGGAATGAAATAACTCAAAGTTTAAAAATTTTATTTACATATAATTTAAAAAAGAAACATACATACATACTTTTATTTTTATATATGTATGTAGGTACAAATATATTTAACAAACAAAACCACTAATATTTACAATTATAAATTTTACAGCTTCACACCGTATTTCGTTAACCATTGCAGACCTTCTATAGTATTTGTCTTTGGCTTATACTCACATCCAATCCAGCCATTATAGTCTAATTTTTCAATCAATGAAAATACATAGTCGTAGTTTAATTCACCCTTATGGTCTGGTTCATGACGATCAGGTACTTGGGCAATTTGTATATGACCAATTAGATCGGAAAAATCTTCAAAGGTATGAGTAACATTACCACGTATCAATTGCAAATGAAAAATATCCAACATTAATCGTAAATTTTTACTGTTAACAATTTCCAAAACGGATCGAGCCACGTCATAAGAATTCATAAAGTAGAAAGGAACGGAGTGCTTATTAATGGGCTCTATTAAGCCCACAATATTTTCTTGTTCTAATAAATTGGCTGCATATTTTAAATTCTTTTGGTAAGTTGTTAAATGTTGCTCAAATGTTGCATTTTTTACCAAGCCCGCCATTAGATGAATTTTCTTGCATTGTAATTTCTTGGCCAATGTTATAGTTTCATTGAGATGGTTCTTAAAATGATTTTCCGCACCGGGAATGCTGGAGGAACCCAAAGACATTTCATCTGCCCCTAAAGCTACGTTCATAAGAGCAATTTGTATACCGGTCTGAATTTTAGCTTGTACGGCTTGATCTTCTTCATTACGGGGAAAAGGTATCTCTACAGCATGAAAACCCGCTCGATGGGCTAGATGTATTCTTTCGGCTATAGTGGCAGCTTCCGTGAAAAGGAAATTCAAGTTTGCGGCAAATTTCAGGACCATTGTTTTCGAATTTATTACGTGATTAACGCTCTTACTATTTGTAAGTGCAAATCTAAATAAAACAAGATAACAGGGAGATAGAGAATGCACTTCAATGTCAGCCAGGGCCGGAGAATTTGCCAGTTAAAAATTCTTAACAAAAAAAATCTATCGTGCTGTTTATACATATGCATATAAAATGTATCCAAACATTCGTTATTGTTTGTCTAAAAAAACATTTTTGTTCCGTGTATCAAACCAGTAATTACCCGTGAATATGCGCAGAAGATTAAAAAATCTAAGGTTGCGATTATATAACCGATTTTATTTATAATCCATTTTATGGATAATAATTGAATCCTAGTATAATCCAAATTTTAGGCTATAAAAAAAATATTTTCTTCAAGAAAACCACTCTTTTTAAACAAAAGAAAAGTTTATTAAAAACATAACCAAACATTGATTTAACTTTAATAAATAGTTTAAACAAAAATCTTTTTAATTTAATTAATTCAAATGCTTTCAAAGCTTACAATAAAAACAAAAATATAAATTATTTGAATGGGCTATAAGCGGAAAGTACTGTTCTTGTTTGGCACATTTTCGCGTTGCAGGGGAAATTAGAAGCTAATTCGATAATATATCAATTTTTAGTGAAACGTATTCCTTGGTTGCCCTTTCACCGCAGCCAGTAGTAACAAGATGCTAGTTGCTGAGGAATTCTATTCAAAAAACTTTGAATAATTAAAAAATGTTTGAAAAGCTTGTTAATACCGATGATTAAGCAATTAAAAAAGTAAAAGAAATATTACATTTAAAATAACATTAGAAGTAAATTAGCATTTTTATTTTCCAACTACCAATATATTGGTGAAACAATAACGAAATTGGAGGGATTTAGTTCACTTAATACTCAAGTTAAGTTAATTGATAATGCAGAAAGTAAAATTAATAATGTAGAAGGAAAAATATCCCGACAAATTAAAAAAAAAAAGATCCAAAACGTTTTGCAAAAATAAATTAAGGATTTTAAAAAATAATATAAATTTCGAATATTATGGCATTTTTCAAATATGATCCCATAACTTCGGTTAACGTTGAGAGATAATTTTCCGTGTACAAAATTTTGTGCATCTGAACTGACAAAGTTTTACTTTAGACAAAACAGTACTTATTTATTTAAACGAACAAAAATTTAAATTATTTTTGCAGATACATATTTAATTTTTTTAAAGATATTTGAATAGCAATAAACTGAATTTTTAATATTTTGGTTTTTAATAATATTAAAAAACGATTTTTAATGACAATTTTTTAAGTTTTTAGTCCATATTTTTTATTTTTATAGTGCATATTTTGGATTTTTTATGTCGGATAGAATTCCGTCAGATGTTCGTGTGAACTATGGACATTTCTTGCCGGACAGAAAAAGTTTGTTGGTAAGGGAAGCAAAAAGTAAAGCGTCGCCCCCTTACCAACAAACTTTTTCTGTCCTGCAAGAAATGTCCATTGTGTAAATTTCGACTAGGATAGTAAATCCCGGCCTTTACATATATGTATACATACATACCTACGTGTTAAAAATTGCAATTTGATTCTAATATTGCCTTCTCTGATTTAAGTGCTGTCGGATGTTAAACACGCTTTGTTTAAAGCTGCCATATGACTTACAACCAGCGTTGCCGTGTGGGTGATTTTTAACCAAAATTGGTTACTTTTTTCTAATGCGTACTTGTGTCCTTTCTTTCAACACAAAAATAACCATTTTTATGTTTTGGAGCAAGAACTATCCGCTACGCTTTGTTGACTTTTAAAACTGAGTGGTATTTATGCATCTTAAAACAATATTTTTTTTTATCTACTTGAAAAAATTTTTTTTGAACTTTAGAGGCAGAAGTACATAACACGCGTTAATTCGTCGACGTTTGTCGTGCGTTTAAAAAGCCGTTCCTGTCAGCTGTTTTTTATTTGTTTACTTATTTGTGCATTGAAAACGGATTCGAAAGTATATCCAGATTTTTTTATTTTATTGAACTTATTCTTTTTATATAAATATTGTGTTTTGAAGCTCTTCAATAAGTTTTTATTTCACGATTCGCAAATTTGCTAAATTTTTATTGTCAGCTGATTACTTGACAAAAATATACAACGCGTTAAAAAGTACAACTAGCGAAATCTTCCTTGCACTTTTTTGTTACATTTTCTGAATTTACATAGGTAAAATCGAAGTTTCGCCGATATATCGGTATTCGTTACTTCCCTAGTTTAAACGAGTTGTATTGTGACCAACAATGCTGCCTAAAAAATTTAATTTAATGATTGATTTTGTTGCTTCTTTAACGTCTTCACTGAAGTTTTCGGTGAAATTATTACACCTTTTACTGATGTCATTCATTTGTTTTGGTAATGAAACGGTTGGTTTAAAAAATCTTTTTTCAGCTGCTTCAATGTAAAAATTGTTTTGCTCCTGCTGAAAATTTTTAAATTTTGTGTAACACAGTATTTTTGACGAAGTGCGATATGCATTTCACAATTTTTTCCAATCTTAAAAAAAAAACCACATACCTACATATGTACCTATTAAATAAAATATTAATAAATAAAACACAGCAAGTTTGTTTTTAGCTTGAATTAAATTTTTTAATTGTTTATTTAATTCTTTTTTTGGAATTCCAATGCTAGCAAGCAAACATTTTGACTCTACTAAAAGATGTAAAATTAGTTTATGTTGGGTTTGATGAGGGGGATATTTGTTGTAGATGGATGAGAGAATATAATACGGGGAGCAGTTGTTGGTTGTAAGATTTAATTTAAAATTCAATCAGCATTGTATTTTTTGGAATATATGCATTTCTTTAGATAGGTACATAATTAAAAATAAAAGATGACTTGTTTTTATTTTTTCAATATCGCCGTTTGGATGTTTAATCGACTTCTTCGATAGTTGGACCAGCACCGGCACCAGCTCCAGCACCGGCGGCACCGCCAGCACCTGGGAAGCCACCGGGCATACCACCAGGCATGCCACCGGGGGCACCACCAGCACCTTGATACAATTTGGTGATGATGGGATTACAAACACTTTCCAATTCCTTTTGACGGTGTTCGTATTCTTCCTTGTCGGCCAATTGGTTGGCATCCAACCATTTAATGGTTTCGTTGCATTTTTCCAAAATGGTGGTGCGGTCTGACTCGGAGATTTTGGTTTTCAAGTTGTCTTCGTCCAAAGTAGCCTTCATGTTAAAGCAGTAAGATTCCAAAGAGTTCTTAGCAGCGATAGTTTCCTTTTGCTTCTCATCTTCGTTACGGTATTTCTCAGCTTCATTGACCATGCGTTCTATGTCTTCCTTAGAAAGACGACCCTTGTCGTTTGTGATGGTAATCTTGTTTTCCTTGTTGGTGGAACGTTCCAAGGCGGTGACGTTCAAGATACCGTTGGCATCAATATCGAAGGTAACTTCGATTTGTGGTACACCACGAGGTGCTGGGGGAATGCCAGACAATTCGAATTTGCCCAACAAATTGTTGTCCTTAGTCATAGCACGTTCACCTTCATAAACCTGAATCAATACACCGGGTTGGTTGTCCGAGTAGGTGGTGAAAGTTTGGGTTTGCTTGGTAGGAATGGTGGTGTTGCGTTTGATGAGAACGCTCATTACTCCGCCAGCAGTTTCAATACCCAAAGACAAGGGGGTAACATCGAGCAACAACAAGTCTTGAACTTCTTGGGACTTGTCACCGTGCAAGATGGCAGCTTGTACAGCAGCACCATAGGCAACAGCTTCATCGGGGTTGATGGACTTGTTCAATTCTTTGCCGTTAAAGAAATCTTGCAACAATTTTTGTACCTTGGGGATACGGGTGGAACCACCGACCAAGACAATATCGTGGATTGTAGCCTTGTCGAGCTTAGCATCGCGCAAAGCCTTCTCGACGGGGTCCATGGTACTGCGGAACAAATCAGCGTTCAACTCCTCGAAACGGGCACGGGTAATGGATGTATAGAAATCAGTACCTTCGAACAAGGAATCGATTTCAATACTGGCCTGGGTGGAGGATGACAAGGTACGCTTTGCGCGTTCGCAAGCAGTGCGTAGACGACGCAAAGCACGCTTATTAGAGGTGAGGTCCTTCTTATGCTTACGCTTGAACTCCTGAACAAAGTGGGTGACTAGGCGATTATCAAAATCTTCTCCACCTAAATGGGTGTCACCAGCTGTGGACTTGACCTCGAAGATGCCGTCGTCAATGGAGAGGATGGATACATCAAAAGTACCACCGCCCAAATCGAAAATAAGAACATTACGTTCACCAGCGGCCTTCTTGTCGAGACCGTAAGCGATGGCGGCAGCGGTAGGTTCATTGATGATACGTAAAACATTCAAACCAGCAATGGTACCAGCATCCTTGGTGGCCTGACGCTGTGAATCATTGAAATAAGCTGGTACTGTGATGACAGCATTCGATACAGGTTTACCCAAGTACGCTTCAGCGGTTTCCTTCATCTTTGACAAAACCATGGATGAAATTTCTTCGGGGAAGAAAGTCTTCTTCTCATCCTTGTAGCAGACTTGGATCTTTGGTTTACCGTCAACACTGACAACATCGAAGGGCCAGTGTTTCATATCAGCTTGTACGGTGGCATCATCAAATTTGCGGCCAATCAAACGCTTAGCATCAAAGATGGTATTTGTGGGATTCATGGCGACTTGATTTTTGGCTGCATCTCCAATAAGACGTTCTGTGTCGGTGAAGGCAACATATGATGGTGTGGTACGATTACCCTGATCGTTGGCAATAATTTCAACTTTACCGTGTTGGAAAACACCTACGCAAGAGTAGGTTGTACCCAAATCAATACCAATAGCAGGAGCTTTCGACATCTGAAAGTAAAAAGGGGATAGATAGTAATTATTGTTTATTTTTATAGAAAAGTATGTAGGGTAGTTATGTTCTTAAATAAATTTTGAGTACATATGTATTTCTTAAGAAATGTTCGAAATTTTTATTTTAAACTAGCATTTAAACCGCTACTTCGTTAGAGTCACGTTTTCCTTCGTGGACATATATTTGTACCTATGCCAAAATTTATTAAAAAAAAAAAATACAAGTTGTAGAACCAAAAAGCTAAAGAAAAATATCAAATTTCCCGTATTTCCTTTTTTGGGTACTATTTTTATCCCCCATTAAAGTATCAACAATTTCAGTATTGTAGTGGCAGCCCATAATTAAGTACGAATATGTCAATGAATGGAGAAAAAGGTTTTGTAAAAAAATACCAAAAATAGTTAAGATTTTTACCCTTAAATGTTCGAAAAAGTACCAAATTCATATTCGTATTATTCTAATAAGGTTCGAATGTGGTATTAACTTTGTTTCTATGTGTATTGGTTCAAAAGATAGATGGGGTGTCAAAAAAGAACCAACTCAGGTTTACCCGTTCACTCCCTAATAGGGCCAAATTTTTAAAAAGTACCAGACACCTGTCCGCTTATTTTTCTAAATAACAACGATGTATTACATTTTTTTTATCTCTTTCAGTTTTGGAGATGATAAGGTTACCGAATTTTCCCGTTTTTACCCCCTAAATATTCGAATTTCCAAAAATGCCGTCTTAGTGGATCGATTTGGGGAGTGACCAATCTCTGGTCCAAATTTCAACTTTTTACCTTCAGGCGTTTATGCTGTGCGATGATGAATCAGACAGTAACGTTACAATTTTATAGGTATATAGATTCGAAAATTATGAATACAAGTTGTAAATTAAAGATTTCAATAAACAAACAAAAAAAATAAAAAATCGAAACTAAATCAATTTTTATTAATTAGGGTTTTGCCATATTTTGTTCTTGTACTTTTGATAATAGAAATAAACCTGTTTTAATTTTAATAAAAACCGCGATTAGGGGTGAATGACTAATTAAGTTTGTTGATAATTTTTTATAGATAATGGGACACGTGTGTATGTCATTTATGCATATTATTGTGGTTGATTCGATTTTTATTTTGTACATATGTACCTACCTATATGGAAAGTTTTTTATTTTAAAATAACTTATTTACATAGGTACCTACCTATTTAAAATAAAACTAGATTTAAGCATTGTAAAGATGTAATATGTAACTATTTAATGTTATTTTTCCATCGATTTCTATTTTGTTTGTAAATGACGTAATTGCAGGGGAATTAGTGTACCTCATAATATTGATTTTTTTAATTTTTTTTTGCCTGCAAAAGGAATGACACTGAAAACATACCCATTTTGTAGGTATTGTTTATTTTGAAACGAACTTGGGTCCTATCACTTTTCATAAAAAAAATCAAAGGAATAAATTAAAAATAAAAATGCAAATACCTACACAGAGTATGGTACTTTACTCTGTGTAGGTATTTTGTTGTCTCAAGACCAGCGTTGCCGCTTTGGTTACTTTTAACCAAAACTGATTACTTTTTTTCCAACACACAAATAACCAATTTTTTTACCTTTAAAATTGTGTGTGGTATTATGAACAAAATTCTATTTTCGACAGCAGTTAAATTAGCCGATCGAACGAAATTTCATTTGGTATTATGGTGCACATTCGAAAAAAATTTACTATTGTGATTTAGTTTATTCAAAGTAGGTATGTAGTACAGTTTCTATCAGCTGCAACTTAAAATAAAAAAAATTTTGATTACAAATTTTAAAATAAAATTAAAGTTAAACGGGACCACGACGAAAATATGATTGTATCGAAACAAAGCTTTTATGGAGCTTCATCCCACCTTTTTTACATGCTGAACTTTGCTGCAAATAATTTTGTCAAAAATAATTTTGTTCCATAAGATAAACCTGCTTTTCGACTCGCACGAAATGAACAAAACTGAATAAGAATGTGGTTTTTGGTGGATACCGCTTTATTTTGCTTATGGCCCACATTACGGGTTACAACTCAGTTGAGTTGTAATTTCTTAATTTTTGTACCTATTATGGTTTACAACTTTACTAAATAACTGTGAACAAAATCATAACAAAAATTACAACAGATCACAACCAGTTGTCTTAATTACAACTCATTCGAGTTAATTTGTAAACCGTAATAGGGGCCGGGCCGGGCCGCCTTATACCTTCAAATCCTGTCGATTGTTGTAATTTTCTTTCTGAATAAATAGCTACTTGATTACTTTGCTAATACAAAAAAACCTTCTTAACTGCATTACATTTTGTCGTACAAATTATCACGTCACGTGACAATGGAAATGCCCACAAGTAAATGAGATTTTCCACTGCATTCCTGAAAGTATTTTCCGTTACCATAGGTAAATACCTTTTTGTTGGAAGATTCGTTGGTAAACTATGTATGTACAAATATAGTACATATAAGACAATTTATGGATTTTTAAAGGTTCAATAGTAGATAAAATATAAAAATGGTAGTTACTAGAACTTTTCTGTTACCAAGGCCCTAAAAATTAAAAAAAACTATACGTAAAATAAACAAACTTTATCAAGTGTATGTGTGCGAAAGAGACAAAAATACAAAATGAATAGATGGAAAGATAAAAAAGTACGTGGTAATGGTGTAATTTATAGACACATTCTAACAAAGGAGGTTAGACTAATGAAAAACTGGAAATTTTATTTAAAAACACAAGATTTTATTATTTTATGAATATAAAAAAAACAATTTCCCCAATCAAAAAATATATAATGCAACTTTAAACTCAACAACAAACTATGACTCATAACTTTTGCAATAAACCCGAACTTTTCCAGATACTTCTTATGACGCATGTTTTCTCCACATTAAAAAAATAAAAAGACTAATTATGTACTTATTTAAAAAAATTATAGAACTTAAATACTTTGGAATTGTAAAAAATGTATGTTATTAATTTTTTTATTTCCAATATTTAGGAAAAAAAAATTTAGCTCCACCCCACGTGGTTTTTTTCTTTTCCAGGTACATACATACTACATATTGTACAGAAATTATTATAAAAAAATTTTTTCAATGTCAAGTTTTTCGTTATACTCCCATAATAAACTGTTTTTGTTCACTTACCTTGTTTATTTTATTTGTTTAATAATATAAATTAATCGTTGAAAATGTTGTACACCTTTTTCCAAAAAATATTTTGGTTACACTTATTAATTCTACTCGTGTGTTTTATGTGCGGCAGTCACACGTTCGGTCAAATTCACACTTTTTTAAGGAATGGCGGCGATGCATTCAAAACTTTGCTTTATAAACAACCAAGATGGCGTGCACGCTTGTAAAAAAAGGCAAGTTGCTAAAAATATTCTAGCAAGTTCTTGCCGAACAGAGTTGTTTTTAAAGAGCAGTAGAAGTAAAAACTAGAGGAAAAACGTTAAATTTAAATTAAATGTGTTAAACATTTTTAGGACTAAAATATACACAAATATAGCAAAAAATATTTCGTTTTAGAATTATCTGAATTATAAATATAAAAATTCTTATATGGTTTTGTATCTAAATTAACTTTTATTCGACCTTTACAAAATTTATTATTATTATTATTTAATTAAGCTTGAGGTCTCTTTTTTTAAAAAATATTAAATTTATTGAACCAATATTTCGGTACTCCGTTGTGTGCCTTCTTCAGGGAGTGCCGAAATATTGGTTCAATAAAATTAATATTTTTTAAAAAAAGAGACCTAAAGCTTAATAAAATAATAATAATAATGGTTTTGTATCATTAGTTTAAAAAAAATTTTTTTTAATACATAATTATAATATACATACAAACAAAAGTTCTGATAGTGCAAAGGAAATATTGAAGGAATAATACTATTAAAGTATGAGTATTGTAATTTGACTTAGAATACACATTCGAATTAATATGAAAATTTACATAATTATTATTTTTACAAATTATATACATACGTTTTTCACTATTGCTTAAGCGGCTCATACACTTGCAATAAAATTGTTCAATTTTACGTATTGTACAATTATATCGCCAATGTATATATGATATTCGTAGATTTCACAATATATTGGCAAACAATCAAAAGACTTTTGATTTTTATTGCAGAACGAAAAGAAAGTGGAAAGTGTTGGCAGCATTGTACAATGTTGATTATGTTGTTCCTATAGGTTATGTTACCCTTTTTATTGAACGAATGAAACCATTGTGCGACTTATTTCCTAAAATAAGACAAAATGGAAATAATATGGTGAATATCATACACAATAATATTGCAAGTGTTTGAGCCGCTTTACGGTTGTGAAAATTTACAGAATAGCATTTTGAACATCCTCGACCCATTGCATTAAATTCACCATACTTTTAAACATAAATAATTTCTCAACTATGAGGGAAATACATTTTTTTTTAAATCCGACCAAATCGTTGTTCATAAATTATTATATTCTACATGAATATATTTTATATGTATATATTATAGAACACAATTACTTACGAACGACGAAATCTAAGAGTTTAACGATAAAGTTTTTTTGTGCCACTGCCACTTCTCGATTTTGTCGGATGTTGTTTATTGATAACGAAGATTCTTGTTCCTAATTTGGAAACGTTATGGATTTATGGGTACAGTTGGAAGCTGTCGTGGGTTTTTGTTCATATCTCAGCCATTTAATAACCGATCGATATTTATTTTTTTTCTGAAGTAGTAAATTAGTAGTAAATTTAATGTGACGACAAAATTTTTAAGCAAACACCGCAAATTGGTTCATATATTTTTGTTTTGCTTATAGGTTATGTTTACCTTTTTAATTGAATGGAAGTTGAGCAATATTTAAATTGAAACCATTGTTGGACTTATTGCATAATATAGGACAAATGGAAATAATATGGCGAATATATATATACGATAATATTGCAAGTTTATGGGCCGCTTAAGACCTATTGGATAGACCTTGGCGCCTTGGGGATTTACAATGTTGAAATTGAAAGGCCGACATTTTTCTTATTCCCTTTTGAACTTGCCTGTACCTTTCGCAATCGCGAAATTAATAGGCAGAGAGAAAATATTCGGTTTCTTACTTCGTTCTCTTTTGCTGTAGACGAAGATGAACATATAACAGGCAATAATACTAAACTGACATTGATGTGAGACAAATTATATGAAGCAACAACAAGAAAACTGCAAACAGTGGAAAAGAGAAACAAAAAATATCTAGTACAACAAACTTCGTCTGCCTGCATACCACTTGCCACAATGAAAATGGGGACCTTGTGTTTCGAGCAATCGTACATAACATGCAGTCTACAACTGACATAAAATGCTCAACTTTAACACTAATATGATGTTAGTGTTAAGTATAGACTCATCATGTTAGAAGTTTTCTCATGTTATAACACGGTTGTTAATGCAAATGTTTTAACAACGCTTTTATAACTTCAAGTTATAACAGCAAGTCATGTCAGTTGTAGACGGGCAGTAATAAAATTCTGTATATCCCCTTTTACAATGTGGCAAGTGAAAAGCAGACACACGAAGTATTTGGTCCGAGAGCGACGCTGTATGCTTGACACGCTTTAGTGTCGGTTCACACACGTCGTCTTGAGTTTTTAGGAGAGAGGGGAAAAGAAATGGCCTTCTCTTTTCCCTTCTCTCCTAAATGCTCAAGACTTGACGAGTGTGAACCAGCACTTACTTTTTGCTTGGAACATTGTAAAAGGGGACTATCAAGGCGAATTCATGTAAAAAATGAAATCAACCATGTGTTTCAGTATATTTAAATGTTGACCAACACTTATAACACATCTGTGTAGTGTTTTGATTTTGTATAACCTCAACTCTTTTCCTATTACTAGAATATATTTTTAATAAATTACGTGAAAAAATAAAGATAAACATTTAAATACTGTTTGAATAAATAATGTCCAGTATTGTTGTTAATCAATTGTCACATCCACAAAAAGTACGTATACTATACAAAACAGTTTTGAGACTACACAGAGGTGGGTGACATATTTAATGATAGTAAAAAATGAATTTTGTTTATTAACATATTAGGTCTGCCGGATGAACTAAGGGAACTCGGGGATAAATATGTTAAAGATGAGTTTAGGCGACATATTAAATGTACACCCATGGAAGCACAGCTATTTATGACTGAATGGGCGGTATGAGATATCAGATGAAAATAATTTTAGAACTTATTTATACATTTTACTTTTAGAAATATGCTGTGACAGTAAGTAAACAATTGGGCTTAAGGGGTAAACCTAAAGGAACTATAGGCGATGAATTAGATATACAAACAGTGGAAATGCTAAAAGACGACCAAGTGGTGCAGCTTTATGAATTAATGTTAGCCGCAAAAGGATTGGATGGTGATACCATAACAGCAGATGACATAAAAAATAAATAAATATAATTTTAATTGCACGCTTTTATTAAACATTTTTTTTAATTTGAGCCAACTTTAACAATTTGTATAAAATTGTAAATTACGCCTTTAATTAGTTTTGAATAAAAATTTCAA
Organism: Pollenia labialis; assembly: GCA_949318255.1. NCBI lineage: Eukaryota > Metazoa > Arthropoda > Insecta > Diptera > Polleniidae > Pollenia > Pollenia labialis. Next base: position 15,767,883 of record OX439139.1, read on the forward strand.
CAAAATGTAGGTATGTTTAATAATAATATGCAAATACGTAATATGTATTGTGCTGGACGAAATTTGCAACCGGTTTCTTGATGTAAAATTAGTGTGCTTCTAAAAAAATAGTTTATTTACACTAAGTGGAAATTTTGCTGCCATTGTAATTGTGGTCTTAAGCTGCTTTTTTCTCTAATATTTTATATTCATATTTAATATTATTTTCCTCTTGTATGCCACGTGGCGTCTGCTCATCCGGATCCACCTCTTTAAATTCCTCGGGTATTTTAGGAAAAAATGTATCACATTCGAATTTTTCATGAATTTTTGTCAAATATATACGATGACAACGTGGAGAAGCCATGGCTTCGGCATATACACCGCTACCACCAACAATCCATACCGTTTCTATTTCATTGTTTAATTTTTTATCTTGCTCTAACATTTTCATAGCAGATTCCAAATTAGGATATAACAATACATCACTGGGGAGATCAGAGGGTTTCAAGGTAGTACTTAAGACTATATTTAAACGTTGTGGAAGGGGTCTCTTAGGTTCTGGAATGCCAAAATAAGTTTTACGACCCATAATGGCCACATTGCGTTTACTGATATCCTTAACCCGTTTTGTAGTATTTCCAAAATATCTAAGCTCTGATCTAAATAAAAATTGAAGTTTAAAATTTGTAGTTTTTTCTTAAATTCATAAACACACTTTAGTCTCCAGGGCAGGTCACCTTTTATGCCAATTCCAAAGTTTTCACACACTGCAACAATTAAACTGAAATTTAGCATTTTAAACTAATGTATTTTCAAGTGGCTTGAAACTTAGGGCACTTTCGTAAATGCAGTTGTTGTAATAATTTCATAGTCTATGGTAATAGTGTTCGTTAATGCATCACTTGTAAGAAACTTGGCATTACTCCCAAATGTCAAAAGTACTTTTATGCAGCGATTCCGCAGCTCTGCAGCAAATGGCAATTATTGCATCAGTTAATTATCTGATGCAATAACTTTTAACATAAAAGAACTAATTTAATTTTTGTTTTTTGATGCTTTTTCTTGCCCTTAAGGGCATTATAAACCACACAAATGAGATGTCTGTACTCAGCAGGGCTACCAGGTACTTTTTTGCCTTGTCCCCAAAAAATTAAAAAAACCACCAAAAATATCCCCAAACTAAAAATCAAAACCTTAAAAATTAAATATTTTCTTTTGTTTTTTTTTCTAAACAAATTTTTAATCTTGTTAATTAAAAATTTTAAATTTTTTTAAAAATAGTAAGAAACATTTTAATAGGAAATCCCCAAATAAACATTTTTAGTAAAAAAATTATTTATTTTTCTTGTAGCGACTGGTTTCGGCATGTTTTTTTAAATCCTTTTTATGTAATTCCAGTGAGGAATTATAAGCAGAGCAACATATGAGCAAATTTATAAGAATTTGAATCTTGTTCAGTCGGTTTTAGCCATCCATAAAAAATATATAAATCCGTCCATTATTTAATACTTCGAAGCATAATAATTACTAACCAATAGCCCCGCATTCTTTTGCCCAAACTTTATTTTATTGTCTTTTATATTTCGTCACATAATACGCAAAAGGCCCTATCTAACATTTTGAAACTTTTACAGCAAAAGTAAAAACTATTCAAAATGTTAAATTAATAAATCACCTTAACTGTCTATACTTAAATTTCTTTTATTTTTCTTGTAAAACATTCCAGTTGTTTTGACAATTGACAATGTAGCATATTATGAAAACTGTCGGTTAGGCCTTTTAGCGTTTATCGTAGTACCTTTTGTAGATATGGCCTTTTGTTTTTTGATAAAATCGCAAATTTTAGTCTAAAGATTTTTTTGTGGACATTTGTGTTGATGTAATAGATCAGAATCAATGAAAACGTTGATTTTTAATTTTTCGTTAACAAGTTCCTTTTGCGTTTCAGGTAACGATATACTTATTTTTGGGAAAGACATGTTTGCTTGAAAATTATCTTTAAAAAATCAAAAATTTTATGTGTTGTCAACGGTTTAAGATTCTTTTTTTTCATCTTCCTTTTTAAAATACTTACTCAAAATTGTTTAAGCTTTTAAGCACCTTTTACACACTTAAGAAAAATGGTAATCTTAAAACCAACAAATAGATAATTTTTGTTTCGCTCCGAAGGCTTCGCATAGATTTATACAAATTATTTTTCACTTTTTTAGGAAAACTAGAAATAAGGTTTGTATCCTTTAACTAAAATAAAAATATAGAAGAATTTTGGCATATCTAGTTACAAGCTTGCTTATACTAAACAACAAACTTATATAAACCCAGGCAAAGGATTACAACAAACAATATTTCTTAAATTCTCGAATTACAGTACGTTTTTTGACATTAGGTTTGGAAACCGTGTGGAAGTTTTATCCGAGGGATAATAAAAAATACTTTGAATTTTTGGTTGCTTACGTGCTTTAATATAAGCATTGATTTGCTGTAGACAACACCCTTTTAACTTTACCTTTGACTATAGATTATATATTGGTCGATAAAAGTTGATAGCACTTGTTTTAAATAAATTCAAGTCCGTTCTCAGTTTTTTTATATCACGTCTAGTTTTTTTTGGGCTGGACAAATATTTCGCGGTTATGTTAATACATATCAATTTAACTTCCTAAAAGGAAGTACAATTTTTTATTGCGAAAACAAATTTAATTTCCACAAAAAACATTTTTTTCTTATCACTTAATTACTATAATTGAAAACAAATATTTTAAATTTCTTATTTTGATATAAAAATTGTAATTTTAAAATGCGTAGAACAAAAATTGTATTTTTTTTAATGATATTAAAAAACCGCTAGATTTCCCGGTAAACCGATGGTAAAACCGTCAAATTGGCAACAGTGGCTGCATGTAATTTTTTTTATCTCTTTGTGCCGGTTCACACACGTCAAGTTTGACTCGTCAAGTCTTGAGTTTTTAGGAGAGAGGGGAAAAGAAATGGTTTTCTCTCTTCCCTTCTCTCCTAAAAGCTCAAGACTTCACGACTCAAACTTGACGTTGCAAGGTATATTTATTTTTTATGTATTTTTTACCGAACGTAAGTGTCGCCTTTTCAAATTTTTCGTTATATCTAAATATATATACAGGGGTGTGCTGGAAATCGCAAACGCAAATCGCAAGAATTTGGAAGTTGTTTTTAATAAACTTTAAACCTAATTCTTATAATTTTTGGTTTAAAATCCTGTTTAATAGGAAAATATTTGTTAAATATTTGTCATGAAATTATTTTATTACAAAAATCTTATTTAAAAACGACTTTCAAAATTCTTGCGTTTTACGTTTGCGATTTCCAGCACACCCCTGATATATATATATAATTTTCGAAATTTTGTACACTTCCCGTACAAATACATTATTGATGTACATATCAGTGTTGCCAGCGAAATTTCGAGAAAGATACATTTTAGTTTCCAAAAAGATACATTTTTTCCCAAAAAGATACATTTTGAAAAAATCCATTTTTAACGTTAACATTTATTAACATAACATTTTTATTTCATATTTAATGAATATTGTAAAGAAAATTATATTAAATAGATTCATTTTTATCAATAAATTAAATAAAAAGCCATAAATAATAGGTATGTAATTTTTAAAAATACAGTTAGCAAACTTTAAAAATGATTATATGTAACTATCTTTGGATGTTATCAAAACAAAATCATTTATATATATATATAATATACGAGTTAAGGCGTTTATACTAGGGCGATTATATTAAGCAATTCATATGCACAAATTTCCTGAAAATAAAAACAATGTTCATATATCCTCAGAACAACTTCGCACTACTAGTAATCATCGATTTAGGTGGATCGTATGTTGGAACATCCTTAATGTTCACTTGCACCATAATTAAAGCTGCTATTGTATTAGTTTTGAGTCGGTTACGATGATCAGTCCTAATTAGTTTTAGTTGGCTAAGAATTCTCTTCTCTCCACACATGCATTCGAAAATGGAAGTACAAATGTTTAACCAACTTCTTTTTTCAAATTTTTAAACATCGGCTCATTAACATTTTTTAAATTAAAATTTAATATTTTATTCCTGCACATTTTACGTACAGATTCAAAAGATACGAAAAATGTCAGGACTATACATGGTACATGAAGTCATCAAAAGATACGAAAAATGTATCTTTCGTATCCTAACGGCAACACTGGTACATATGTACATTTTGAAAATGGCAAGAGAAAAAGTTTCCAAATTAGAAACAAGCATCTTGGTTATCAATGCACAACATCCGACCAAATGTGGGCTGTATTGCAGAAGTGGGCATTACACAAAATAGATATACTACATACATATTTATATCTAAAGAACAGTATTTATATTACTTTCTGTTCTTATGGCACCATCGTTAAGGGTATATAAGATTCGGCATAGCCGAATACAGCATTCTTACTTTTTACACTCAAATCTCATGAGGGCTTTTATGGCGTCGTTGTTTCTTGATTCCCTTTTAAAGCAACTTCCAAAATCTCTGCGTTCATACCATGGTTTTTGGATGCATGCCTTTTTTATCGGCAGTATGTATGCCCTTGATTATCCGTCATTCGATTAACCGGCAGCATCAATTAATTGTTTCAGTGTAAATTTATTTGCTTGCTTGACAGTTTTAATATTATTTAACAAATAAATTCAAAATCCAAATTTAATAAACTGTCGTAAATATTTTTATTTCTTTTTATTACATTTGTTGTTATCAATCAAATCTCATTTTCCTTTTTTTTTATTATATTTATCTAAAAAGTTACTTATAAATACATACATACATATATATTCTCGTTTTAAAAGGATAACATTATCCTTGCATACGAGTACAGTTCTTAAATAATACAAACAGACATACATACCCTGTCGGACTTTGAGTTAACTTAAAACTAACTTATTGTCAACCAGAAATGAGTCACAGGTGACTAAAAAGCTGGCTCATTTCCCTTGTTAAACTCTATTCAGTTTTTACACGTAGTGTCATCAGAACGAGTCAGTACTCACTCACTCTGCATAAGTTTCAGCTAACCACAAGCTAGCTCATTATGAGTTAGCTTGTAGTGCATAAAGTAAGAGTGCACTATGAGTTAAGTATAAATTGACTAACTTATAGTTGGGTTTAACTAGGCAGCTTGTAGTTCATCAGAACAAGTCAACACTCACTCCACCCTTCATATTTATATTATTATTAACTAATTATGTATGTATATATTTTTATTAATATTTATAATAAATTTTATGTATTTAACATAATAGAATCTGGGAATTTATTTCTCATGGTGAGTACATTTATTATACATATAAATTTTCATATTATTCGAATGTGTATTCTAAGTCAAATTACAATTCAATTTAAATTTTTTTCATTTTATGAAATAACTTGACAAATTTTTCTCTGTTTAATGAAAACAAAAAATATTTCAACAAAATAAAGTTTCACCTGTATGTTTTTTAATTTTTGTTTATTTCTGTATCAGATTTGAGTTATTTCGAAAGTTAGTTAAAAATGAGTTAGTTAAAAGTCAGCCTTATTTTGAGTTAGCTCATAAAAGTCCGACAGGGTACATTCAAATAAATACATACATGCACACATATATACATACATATGTATGTATCAGTATTTTGTGTATTATAGACATTTATCATCATTTTTTTTTATTCATTTGGTCCTGATAACAGCCAAAATGTTTCCATTTCACCTTTACCTTTGACCTTTACAAAGCCGCGTGATTCAACACAAAAGCCAATGTCTCGCACCTTTTTCGCTGTATAATTAGATAATTGAATTTTATATGGATCGCTAGTACTTTCCATGCGAGATGCTGTATTAACTGTATCACCAAACAGGCAATATCGGGGTACTTTCAGACCGACAACACCTGCAACTACAGGCCCCGAATTAATACCAATACGTATTGAAAGCCCAGGTATACGTAGAGCTTTAACTTTTTTGATTAAACGCAAGGCTAAATCACAAGAATGTTCAGCGTGAAGAGGATTAATATCGGGGGCTCCCGATACCGCCATATAAACCATTCCCACCGTTTCCACTTTGTAAACAAAAGGAGTAATGATTTCCTCATCAATTGCGGAGAAAACTTTGTTAAGTGTAGTTACGGTATACATGGCGTCTTCTATGTTACTAGCATCTCCATCGCTTATATTCATGACTTCTACAAACATAACTGAAACCTCTTCAAAAGTCTGACAAGTGGCCTCTTCGCCATTACGCATACGTTCGGCTATAGGTCGTGGTATCATGGAATATAGTAACTCATCACCTTGTTTCTTCCAAGAATCTGCTAAATCTAAGGATTTTTCCAATTCATCGGATCTTTGTTCCTCTTTTTCGAACATTATTTCCAATTTGGAGCAATGCTGCCAACCGGCCATCACCAATTCACGACTAAGACCATGAGGATTTAAGTCGTTTATATATAAACCTATGCCATGTAATTCATCTAGGTTTTCAATTAAAGGACTGCAAAGGAATATCAACGAATCCAAATCTTTTAAATAAAACATTTGACCTTTTATTAATATAGATTTGATTCCATGAGATATTTTTCGTTGGCCTGTTGCCGGATCCATCACTTTGTCCCCTTCAGCTTCTTCGCTGTCTAAGTCTTGAGTGAAACTACTTTCCACAATATTTTGGGCCTCAGCATATGACATCTCATCTTGATTTTCAAAGTCCATATTCATGGCAGCATTATAGGCCGCTTTATTACGTCCCGTACGCAACAATTCGAATTCAAACAGTACGGTACGCATTTGTATAATTGAATTCCATTCAATTTTAACATCTTTGGGACGTCTGCATAAAAATAGGTCTGTAATGTGAGAACCTATAAAATCCTTTGGATTCTTACCCGGATTATGCAAAATCCATGTTTCAAAGATTTTTTCTCCCGCATGGGTAATACACATTTCACGATTTAAGATCAATGTAAAAGGGAACAAGTCCAAGAATACATTCATATTCACAGCAGGTAGATTTAATTGAGAAGGATGGGCAACAACATTAACACGTTTAGTCATATACTCCCGGTTATCGAAATCCAAACGATATTTAACTATTACCGTTAATGGAATGACTGACAGCCTAATTGGCCCCGTTGTACCGCCGGATATATCATTTTGTGACTCAATAACATAAGCTTTTACCTTAAGATTAAAAAACTCTTGAGCCACTTCGGTGATTTGCCCTATTAAATATTTCGACATACCCGTACGACTACTTCGATAGATGATAACTGCTCCCTCATCATCCATATGAGCCAACTGCATAGAAGGTGATTTCATTTTTGGATATGTAAAACGCATTTGCAAATGAATATTGTCTATGGACTGTAAGAAATCGCAAAAATATCTTCCGGTAGAGCGAATCATTCTGTCATAACCGAAATTACTAAAGAATCGCACAAAACATTTTCCAAAGAAATTCATAAAAAAATCAAATGTTTCACCGGTAACTGCTGCCAAGGCAGCTGCAAAATCGGGCATTAGCTTATCGGGATAAATTTGGTGTGTTTTGAATGTACTGTGTTTACATTCAACAATCTGACACACTTGTTTCCAAATATCCTTGCCATATTCTTTTTGTACATAGAAGGCGACACTCTCATATAACATGCCATACATGATGATGAAGATGATACAGGGGTTTGTTGGTGCTGTTATTAATGATAGATAGCAGATGTAATAGATGTTGTGTGGGTGTGAACTTTAAGGACAACCTTAAGTAATGTTGAAATTCTGTAAAGAAATAAAAGAGATATACATATAGTGAACAGTTAGTGTTTAAATTGAAACAAATTTTAAAGAAAATGAGTGGAATTACGCATAATAAGGAACTTTCAATAACCTTGAATTTGTTTAATTTTGCATTATAAAATAAGTTCCAAGTAAACTTAGTTTTTTTGTCGACTTATCATGTTTTAAATTTTTCAAGTTTTTGAATTAAGAACTGTTGAACCTAATTCTTTGTTGAACCAATCTAAAATTTTCGCAAAAACGTAACTAAGCATACAACGTAACTCGGCATTCAAAAGCTTCTCCTGCAAAACTCACTTTTCCGACTTGGCATGTTTTGGAATTGAGCTATCGTTTTAGTTTTCAAATTTGAAATTTAAATTTGGTTATTTTGGAAGAAGAGCCCGCTGTGGATGCTTGTGGTGTCAAATGCATTACGTTTAGCTTTATCAAAGGGTTACACAAAAGGAAGGATCTCAATCGACCAAGCAATTCGAAATAGCACACAAACTAAGAACTATTCGATAGAGTATAAAATTACGGCATATGTATGTATGTAAGTACTTTATTAAGATAAGGTAAGGAACTCCGCTGAACTTTTTATTAATTGGACGAAATATAATAACAATAAAACCAATAATTAAACAGTTTAACACGAAACAAAATTACGGGGCTCTGACAACATATTCTGGCGTTTAAAAAGATCACATTGGAATTTTATTTGTATATTTGCTTTTCAAGAGCTGGTTCGTAAAATTGTACAAGATTTTATTTGATGATTTCTAATTTTTGAAAACATTTTGAACAATTTTTAACATTTTAGGCATTATCGTCTAATAAAGTTTTAACAAAGTGTAAACAAATTAAACAAGGGCTTTATTTACATTGTTATTAAAGATGCCAAATACATTTTTAATTAAAACAGAGTTTAAAATTGCAGATAATTTGTGGCTCAATGAAGTTTAAGTGGTGGAGTAGCCCACAGTGAAGATACAAAGTTTATATTACATAATTTGAGAGTTTATAATTGGAAATTTTTAGAAAATATCTGCTATTGAAAAATAATCCCTATAATTTAAAAAGAGAAAGATGTCTTTCCCTTTTTCCCTACATGTCAAATTTTTAAAATAAATCCCTACAAAAAGGGAAAATCCCTGCACTTGGCATTATTGTACACAAGATACTACACCATTTATCATTGAAATAAAGAAAATTCCAAGTGAAAATGAGAATTTAAATTTAAAATTGAGGAAATTCCAAATAAAATTAAGAATTTGTATGTGTTAGTATTTTTTGTTTATTTGACACTGAACCTGTTCCCAGCGGTAAAACTCAGAAGACCTTCTTACTTCAGGCCTTTTAAAAGGCCTGCTTAAAAATTGTTTTGATTAAATTCCTATTCTTATCTAACTGCTAAAGAATGCCTCATAGAAGGCCTCGGCGCTTTGGTGTAAAAGATAAGATACACCTTCCACACTCGCTTCTATGAGAAGGGAGTAGAGAAGGAGTAACATTTTTTGTATTGTTTTTTTTTTGCACAAGCAAAAGCAAAACAATTATTTTTTTGATCCCGTTGCCATTCTTATGTACCTGCTAAAGAAGCGAGAGCGGAAGGCCTTCTCCGCAATGACAACGTGTGTAAAAAAGATTTGAGTATGGAATGGAGCGAGAAGGCCTTGTATATCCAAAAGAAGTAGTACAGAGGCCTTCTAGAAGGCATCCGTACTCCTTCTTTTTCCCGCTGGGTTTTTTCATAAGTGTGTATGTATTGGTTTTGTTCTGCTAGTGCGGGGTTGAAGCTGGATTAAAAATTATGCCAACCAAAAACGACTCTCTTCACCTCTTTCGCCAACAAACTGTCGTTTTCTGCCAGAACAATTAGTCTAGTCTAAATTGGCTCAATTGAAATTGAGAATATTATATCGAAATTGAAAAAATTCTAATTGAAATTAAGAATATAAATTCGAAATTGAGAAAATTCCAAATAAAATTGAGAAATTTATAATTTTCTTAATTTCAAATTGAAATTCTCAATTTTATTTGGAAATATCTCAATTTCAAATTCTATTCTTAATTTAATTTGGAATTTTTTCAATTTCGATATAATATTCTCAATTTCAATTGAGTCTAGTCTAAGACTAATTGTTCTGGCAGAAAACGACAGTTTGTTGGCGAAAGAGGTGAAGAGAGTCGTTTTTGGTTGGCACAATTTTTAATCCACCCTGAAGGAAACCTGGGTGCAAGTGTCTCCAAGTCACCAGTTTTGTCGACTATTTTGGTAACATTGTCTACAAAGTGTCTACACTTCACTACATTTGCCACTATATTTGGCTTTAATACGCAAACATTTTTATCAATAACAACTGAGAAGTACAATTCCTATAAAAGTTGAAGAAATAATAAAAAAATATTGTTATGATTTCGTATTCGTACCAAAAGTGTAGACTACATTTACTAAAATGTACTAGTGATTCTCTGGTTCCAATGTCTACATATGTTCCCAAAGGAACTACCTAGTCAGTACCTAGTCAGTAGTACCAACGTCAGTAGTAGATTTCCAATGACACGCACATGTTAAATGTCTATAGTAAATAACATTGTCTGGGGTATAATAAGTCACTAGTACTGGTGACTGTGTCAATAGTGAATCAGTACAGATTCACTAGTGACATTTCCTACAGGGCAGCTTCAACCCCGCATTAGCAGAACAAAACCAATACATACACACTTATGAAAAAACAGGTTCAGTGTCAAATAAACAAAAAATACTAACACATCCCAGCGGGAAAAAGAAGGGGTACGGATGCCTTCTAGAAGGCCTCTGTACTCATTCTTTTGAATATACAAGGCCTGCTCGCTCCATTCCATACTCATATCTTTTTTACACACGCTGTCATTGCGGAGAAGGCCTTCCGATCTCGCTTCTTTAGCAGGTACATAAGAATGGCAACGGGATCAAAAAATAATTGTTTTGCTTTGCTTGTGCAAAAAAAACAATACAAAAAATGTTACTCCTTCTCTACTCCCTTCTCATAGAAGCGAGTGTGGAAGGTGTATCTTATCTTTTACACCAAAGAGCCGAGGTCTTCTATGAGGCATTCTTTAGCAGTTAGATAAGAATAGGAACTTAATCAAAACAATTTTTAAGCAGGCCTTTTAAAAGGCTTGAAGTAAGAAGGTCTTCTGAGTTTTACCGCTGGGATACAAAGCTGCGTGTACGTAGACAATTTTATGCCAGAATAAATAATCCAGTCTAGTTTGGAAAAAACAAAAGTTAATCCGACTAAAAATTAGTCTAGTCTAAATTGGCTCATTGGAATTTTCTCAATTTCAAATGGAAATTCCTAATTTCATTTGGAATTTTCTCAATTTCATCTGGAATTTTCTCATTTTAAATGAAAAATGGTGGAATACTGTAGTATAGAAAGAAAAGATAACAAGTGTTTTGAAATAAATTATTGTTTTTTACAATTTGCTTCACTGTGCGAACTGGTAAATGAGTATGCATGTAAGTATGTATGTATGTATGTATGTATTTACATACGTTTACTTCATGATGCACGTGTGTATCTTTTATTACTTATACGTATGTGTATCTCGATAACGTATGAAGTTAAGTTAGTTATGCTTTTACAAGTATATACATATATACAAACTTATGTATTTGAAGATACACACACATACTAACAAATGTATGTAAGTGAATAGTATTTTATTTGTAACATAAAGCAGCCGTAACCGTAAATTTGATTTATAGCTTGTATGACTTTAGAAATGTGGCAGTAAATAGAACACATACTTACGTACAATTAAATGTATCAGTTACAAACAAATTTATTTATTCCCAGCGGGAAAAAGATGGAGTAAGGAGGCTTTCCAGAAGGCCTCTGTAATCCTTTTTTTTAGATGGACAAGGCTCCATTCAATACTCATATCTTTTTTACACACGGTGTCATTGGGTGGTAGGCCTTTCACTCTCAATTCTTTCGCAGATAAATCCCAGCGGGAAAATGAGTAATTTTTTACATAAATAACTAATACTGTAATGTATTATATTCGGTAATAGTAAATTCATTGGAATCGAGAAGGTAACTTAACTGACTCAATAATTATGCTTTGATTACCACATTTGCAGAACAAAGAATGTATTGTTTCAGTTCGTGACTATTATTCTTTTTTTTTTTTAATAAAAATACATTATTTTCGCTGTTCTTATGTCGCATACTAATTTTTATTATAAAGGATGAACTATTCGAATGAATTCGCAAAATACATTAAAATAATTTATTACAGTCTTAGGACATGTTCTGGAAACAAATATTATTCACGATATGCATTACATTCTCAATTCCATTTTCCCGCTGGGATACTGCAGAGAAATAACTGGATCAATAAAAGGAATTATTTTGCTTTTGCTCTGACAAAACAAAAGCAATACAAAACATTTTACTCTTTCTCTTCTCCCTTGTCAAAACAGTGAATGCGGAATGTGTATATGTATCATCTTTTATACAGTAGGCATGAGGCATTCTTTAGCAGTTAGATAAGAATGGTAATTGAATCAAAACCATTTTTAAGCAGGCCTTTAATAAGGCCTGAAGTAAGAAGGTCTTTTGAGTTTTCCCGCTGGATTTATGTACGTACATTCAAACGTATGTATATTTAATGTATTCTGGGTTACTTATACAGTTAGTTTTACACTTGGTGTCATTTTTAATTTTATTTAAAAAAGTAAAAGAGATCAGGATACTTTTTGTCAAACACATTCAACACATGTATTCACAAAGCTACAGGTGCTTGTGGTTTTTATGTTTATAAATCCTTTAAATTTTTTAAACCCTTTATCCTTACACTGGGTCTACAACTGAAATTTACGTTAATATATGAGAGAGAACGCCAGCAGAATAGCGGAACTATTTTTTTTTTTTTGCTATACATTAATCTAAAAACAGAGGGGACCACGTATTAATGTTAATCTTATAAGATTTCATAATTTACTAACTCTCGTACAGCAAACTTGTATCGTTTTTATTATTTTTTTTAGTTTAAAATATTCAGCCTTATTCCGGTTGTCGTTGTCGTAATCGATTAAGTCGTTTATTGTAAGAGATTAAAGAAAACTGGCTGTGTGTTACTTTAATCTCTGACAAAAAACGGCTTGATCGATTACGACAACGACAACTGGAATAAGGCTGAATATTTTAAACTAAAAAAAATAATAAAAAAGATACAAATGTACGAGAGTTAGTAAATTATGAAATCTTATAAGATTAACATTAATACGTGGTCGCCAGTGGGGTATAGCTTTGCATATCCAGTGCGTAACTTTTCACATTCTTCGCACTCATTATACCCTTCACCGAAGGTAAGAGGCTTTGTCATTCCCTTTGTAAGTTCCACAATATTGGTCCTAGTTCGAATCTTGGTTTTTTAAAAATAATTTTTTTTTGTAATTTGTATGTTTTAAAAAAATATTTACCAGTTTTCGCTTTTTAAATTTAAATTAATAATGAAGTTTTTAGTATTGTAAATATGTATGTATGTGTAAAAATTATTTAATTTTTGTCTAGTTGCCCTGTATTCTGCTCACAATGCTGAAGGGTATATAAGATTCAGCACAGCCGAATGTAGCACTCTTACTTGCTTATAATAAATTGTACATTTTAGTTCTATTGTTTTATTGTTGTTTTATATGTATCTATGTTTGTGTCTATTTTTGACAGTTCATCTTATAGTATAGTTGCTAGGGATGTGTCATAACAATTATTATAATACTAAAATTAAGATTTTTTTGATATATCTTATCTTACGTGGAAATATGCAGGGTTTTCCCAAAACGTTTTTATAATTCTTAACTTTTCACTTTTGAAACTGTCAAAACCATTTGGTATTTTATGATAAATTGTACTTGTTAAACACAAAAATTAAAAAAAATCATTAAATTTGTTATAAAAACCCACATAACATGGTCCACGTTTTTTTAAACAGATTTATTTTTAATTTCTATTTTAATTTTAATACACATCTATTAACTTATTTTGTTTCATATGTGTACATATACATACATACATATATTTTCTTTAATTTTTTTATCTTCATACTTATAGGAATCACAGGCAGCCGTATCGGATAAAAGATTTCTTTATTGTCTTAACATGTACTTCACTGCTTCTTATTTCGTACTAATAAAACAAGATAATGTCTTTTTGGTATTTAGCCCTGTGATAAAATGAGTACGAGTTTAATTTAGCTCCTTCTTGGTCTTAATGTATTTTAAGAGAATGTCATGTCTACACTGAAATAAATCCATGCGAAATACATACATATGCATAGCAAAATAAACTTTTAAAGCTACTACCCGGTGGCGAACGTCATGATGATTCATCATGAAACATACTGACAATGTTAAATCATCAATGACATCTGCTGAATTTTCTTTGGCGTCATACATGAATTTTTTAAGCAACTGTCCAAAATATCGTAGATGCCCAGAACTGATTTTGTTCGTTAGGCTTCCGCGTGTTAGTGAGTCCTAACAGAAAATATCAAGTTTCAATATACTTCAATGCGGCGATAAACAAGAAAATAACATATAGTTACTGTATGTATATGTACCTACTTGATAATCAGTTATTCAACCATTGAAAAATAGCAGACAAATTTCAGCAGAGTCCAGTTTTATATCGGGTGATAACAGACAATGTCGATTACTTTCAACTTTCTTTTATATGTACAGTGAATCTTTTATAAAAATGCAGTGTCGTTTTGTTAAAAAATTTATTTAAAGCCAGGTTCACAATGAGAGACCCTTTTTTACCCGGTGTTTACAGTTAATGCAACAATTTTTTTACACACACACAAATTACACATATAACTTATTACATATTTTCAAAATATATTGTTAAAATTTTCAATAAAAACTTATAAAAATTATTGTAATCGTCATTTACAATTTCAGACAAATTGTTACTAAAGTAGAAGTAGACTCAATTTTAGAAAACCTTCGTTTATTATTTAGTATTTAAAAATAAATAAGCTATTCACACCTATTATGTAAGTCGTTGGCAATGTCGACGTCAATCTTAAATTTTTGTCACATCAAGTCGTTGACTACATCACTTTGACGTTAATTAGGCATTTTAAAAGAATGTTGTGTTGACGTCGACTAGTTATCGAAAATCTGACAAAAAAAAAAATTCCTTCTTTATTATTTTAACGATTTCAAAAATAAAATAAAATAAATGTTATCTAATTTTTTATATAAAAAAGAAAAACCTCAGGCTTTTTTATTTTAAATAAATTTAAGGGTATGGTTCCAATTTTACAATTTTTCGCAAATTTTCGCAATGTTTGCAATAGAAGAACTTTTTTTTCCTGTAAGTTTTCTGATTCTTTACAGCTTTACCTATTTTTAATAAGTATGTATTAGACTTTTTTTTTGGCTTGTTAAAATAAATTAAAAAGTTTTCGCGATTTTTCGCTACCTAAGCAAACTTTTCCAATATTTGCAATTTTATCGTAGCTTTGCCTCTCTTCGAGGCAATCGTCGTAAAACATTTACCCTGACCGCTTTAGTGGGCATTTGGCCAAATTCTAAAATTAATTTTATGTGCACCAGTGTTGCCAATTTAGCCATTAAGTGGCTGGATTAAGCCATTTTTACCTTGTTTAACCATTAAAATATTAATTTAGCCATAACATTTTTTTGCCGTTTTTTCTTTTTAATTAAAAACTTTTTTGTTATAGACATTTTTAAAAGTAAAATAAATCTTTTTAACAATTAAAACGCATTTAGTTTAAATCACAACTTTTACAAATGTTGAAAATCGCTATAAAGAATGTTCATCGTCATTCATCTTTCAAAATAAAGAACAGTATGCCGATGTTAAATTTATAAAATGGATCAGCACAGAATTTACTATAAAGTTGCTCTCACTTCCATGGTAAAATGCTGAAGTAGAGAGGGTGTTTAGCCCAGTAAACATCGTTGTACGTAATTAGAGAATTCGATTACATTTAGTAATCGTTAATTCGATTTTATCGATTTTACCATGACAATAAAATGTTTATACCCACAGCCAGGGTTAAAAAGACGGTTGCAGTTAATATTGTCCGTTGATAAAGTAAAATTCTTCTTTATGTAAAATTAAATGAAAATGTAATTTAAAGTAACGAAAAGTTCATTTAATTTTTACTGTCAAAAATTCAACTGCGGATTCCGTAAAAATAAATGAATTTTCAGTTATTTTATATAAATTAACTATCAAAAAATTAACTGAATAATCCGTAAAAAACAAAGGAATATTTAGTTATTCAGTACTTACAAAATACGTGAACTTTTTGATCATGAGAAAATATTTCTTTATTTAAAAAAATTTTACTGAATACAAAATAAGTTAAAATAATTAAATTATTTTTGGATTTTCTTCTTTTAAAAAACGGAATTGATTACTTTAGAATACACACTTATTTCCGTGTAGTAATAAAAATCGTAGTAAAAACTCAAGCTCAAGAGTAGACTTGAATGGCGGTCAAGTGAAGCAATGGAGCGATTCAGCTTATTTTCAACACCTTATACTTTTTACATACATATATGTATAAACAGTCCTCGGGAGAAAATACTTTTTTTGTCTATAACTAATTTGTAAACCGATTTTCTTATTTTTCACTAACTGATTTTATTAAAAGTAAAAAACAAAAAATAAAGTTCATAGATTTTTAAAAGACTACTAATAGCTTATCCCATCAACAATAAATTTCAGGTGTTTTTATTAATAATAAAAACTGGGAATTTAGCACGAATAACAAAATCTTTTGAAATTTAAATTTTGTATTCCCAAAAATTGGAATTACTTTTTGATAAAAGACTACAAAAATTTTTAAATAACAATATTAAAAACTTACTTTGATAATGACAAAAACTTTAGATCTATGGATAACAATTATAGGCAGTCGTTTTTTTTTCTTGAGTGATTTGGTGTCCGATATATTAGAAATTCAGCACCAGCCTAAACCGGAAGAAATGTGATATAAATATACGACAAAAAACTCCCAATTATATCTGCGGTCTTCGGAAAACCTATTTTAACATACCCACGGAAAGTCATTGTGTTAAACGGACGGACGGACATCTTTTAGTCAAGATTAATATTGTAGATATTACAAATTACAAACGATATGAAAAACTTACATTAGTAAAAACGAACTTATACATTAACCATTTCAACCTCTGGTGAAGGGTATAAAAAAGGTTTTTCTAATGCTTTCTTTAACTTCCCATAAATTAAAAAGAAATTAATAATAATAATGAAATCAAAAACGTTCATGGTGCTATTATTAACTAATACTTTCTTTGTTATCAGTATAATTTAAATGATTGAGCTTAATTTTGTTGATTATAAGTTGATGATTTCAGTTTTAATTATTTTAAATTTGGTCTGTATACTACTTATGAAATAATGTTAAAAAGTTTTAATTGTTTTTAATAAAAACAACGTTAACGTTAACAAGTTCTTAGCACAAACGAAGTGTATCAGTAAACGCTTGTTGGGAAGGTTTTTTTTCTTAAAAACACTCACACATACTTAAAGGCACATATGTACGTTGTTTTTTCTAAAATAATTAACAAGATTAATATTCATTATTTTTCAGTTTATAATAAAATTTCCGTTGAAAAAACGGCGTTTACATACGTTATTTTATTCTTTTGGTTTTCTTATTTTACGTTTTGTTCTTAAATACAATTAATTTTATACGAGATTTTGTTTTAAATATTATTTCAAACAAGGTGTTATTTTTTATATATAATTAGAATAAAATTTTTTGTTTTCATGGCGTATGTTTTATCAGTCACTGTAATCCATATGTGTGCGTTTGTGTGTGTACACATACATACATACACATGTTGCCTTAAATTTTGTTTTTGTTTTATGCGCAAGTTTAGATAAAAAACTTTGAATTGTATTTTTGTTGTTGTTTTATTATTGTGATTTTCCCGTTACGTACTCTGTTCCTCTGTGATGTATGCTGTCCCGTTAACGAATGGTATTTCGACTTCTTTTTTATTTGCCTTTTATACCCAGCCAGCAAAGGCAAACATTCAGTCATATAAACACTCAGTCATCCATCCAACCCGAACAGCCAACAAGTTTTCCCTCTTTTCTATTAAAAACAAGGAAGAGTGCTATATTCGGCTATGCCGAATCTTACATACCCTTCACTATGGTGCGATAAGAACAGAAAACAATTTAAATACCGTTCTTTAGATATAAATAAATCTATTTTGTGCCATGCACACCACTCCAATCCTGCCTACATTTTGTCGGATGTTGTGAACTGGTAACCAAGATGCTTGAACCTAATTTGAAAACTTTGGCTCTTGTCTTTATCCAGATATGTATACAAACAAAAAAAAAGTGATTTATTGTTAAATAAGATACATTCATGGTGTTTTGTTCATATCCCATCCATTTGTGGAACGACCAGGTTGAATTTCAATAGCAAATAATTTGGAACTATAAGGACATACATGTTCAACTACCTTATCCTCATCGTATCTAGGGTCTTAGAAAAACCCATTTCAACGGATATCGTTATTTAAACTTCTCTTATAAGAATCTAGAATAGGGTCAATATATTCAGTAGATACATATAACAAACGGAATGACTAAGTTATGCATACCCTTTTAACTGCGGTGAAGGGTATAAAAATATTGCCTTAAGCAGTTAAAAGTCATATTAAATTTATGTGCGTGATGTTGCCACTGATGTCCTTTAAGTCTTCACTTTTTCCTTTCAGTTTTTTTTTATGTTTTATTCTTTAATTTTATTTGCTTACTTAAGTGAAGAATAAAAAAATAAATATGTATACAGTATTATAGAACAATTGATAAAGTTAAATTGCGAGACTGAGTAGGAAGGAGTTTTGGACATGTTATTGATAAATTATCACTATAAAATTAATTGGAAGGGGATTTTACTATTATCTACTAATTTATTATTATCTATTACTATTATCTACTAATTTGTTGGGGTTAATTAACGATTAGTGTTTGTACAAAAAAGTTTTTATTTTTTAATAAATCATATTTCATTACGATTAAGAATTGATGATAAGATTTATCTTTAAAAATTATTTTTTTTTTTGAAAATAGTGATGAAGTAAGGCTATAATTTTCATTTATTAATAAATTAAAAGACAATTTAAGTAATAAGTTATTACTTTAATTAATTAATTAATTTAATTAAATTATTACTTTAATTTTAATTTTTTGTACATACAAAAAAACATGCTGAACAACACATGGGATCACACTTTTTGTTGCTCAAGAACTGAAAGTTGTTTTTTATGTTATTTAAGATGCAGAACTCGAATCCGGGCTCCGTCTAAATAAGGTCTTGTTTTCGAGATATACAGTTTTGTCAAAAATGAAGGTATTTTCACGGCGTTAATAAGTAAAACTTGAAAACAATTTGCTTTGTTCAGGCAAAAAAAATATCCAACATTCGTCAACAAAAGATAATTCAGCCTTGTTTACATCATTTTTAAATCTGCCTAGTAGTTTCAGAATTTCTGAAACAAAAAAAAACCATTTCTTAAAATAATTTAAAATTTTGGGGGTAATTTTGTTTTTTAAAAATAAAAAATACACATTTTTGATGAACAATTATTAAATTAAAGAAACGTTTATTAAGTAAAATGTTCATAGAAAATTTGTTTTGTAAACCTTTATTAAATTTAAAATATTTTAATGAATACGGTATATATTTCAAATGAAATGTATTTGGTGCACAACTTTTAATTTTATTTGGAATTTAGTGAGAGAACGAAAAACAATTTCAAAGAAAAATGTAAATTTTTAATACAAGAATATTAGAATGTTTGTCATTTCGTTTGAAATTTCTACACTACTGATATTCGACTATATATAAAAGAGTTGCGTGAGTGACTGACTGACTGACTGACTTATTCATCATCGCCCCAAACCGCTGACCCTAGAAACTTGAAATTTGGACTAGCTATTGGTTGCTCCCCAAATCGATCCACTAAGACGGGATTTTTCGAAATTCGAATGTTAAGGGGGTAAACAAGGTAAAAAACGGGAAAATTCGGTAACCTCATATCTCCAAAACTAAAAGAGATGCAAAATAAATGTAATACTTATCGTTGTTCTTTAAAAAATAAGAGGACAGGTGTGTGGTACTTTTTTTGAAATTCGGACTTATTAGGTAGTAAACGGGTAAAATCTGAATTTTGGAACTTTCTTGACACTCCATCTATCTTTTGAACCAATAAACATAAAAACAAAGTTAATACCACATTCGAAACTTAACAAAAAGTACGTACATATACGAATTTGGTACTTTTTCGAAATTCTAACATTTAAGGGGTGAAAATCGTAACTATTTTTGGTACTTTTTTTACAAAACATTTTTCTCCATTCATTGATATATTCGCACTAAATTATGGGCTGCCACTACAATACTGAAATTTTTGATACTTTAATGGGGGAAAAATATAGTACCCAAAAAAGTAAATACGGGGAAATATGCTAAAATGGGACCACGGCTGTCACACTCTATTAAGGAGAAGAGATGCTTAAGAACTCATCCGATGAGATGAGCGCTAAGCCCATACATATGGGAACCAAACCCGTGATTGGAGAAAATTTTTGTCCGGCACTGGCAGGATATAAAATAAAGTATTAGAATAAGATTTGAATTATTATTGTTAGTTAATTTTAAGGGCCGATGTTGAATTTAAATAAAACACAAATTATTTAGTAAATTATTGCCATTTCTTTCTATTATGCTAATATTGGTATGGTTCAATTATGTATGGAACAAAATATCGGCCAAATGGCCGCCGCGACCTCGGCGACACACCTCCATCCGATGGTCCAAATTTTCCAGAATCTGAGGCAAAATTGAGGTTCTATGCCGTTAATGTGCCGAATTATCCCATCCTTTAGCTCTTGAATTGTTGCTGGCTTATCGACGTACACCTTAAATCACATGCTCTTGGCAGCAAATTGACATCGAGACCACGTGAGATAACACGGCCACCGAATTTGTTGCGCAAAAGAGCCATTGTTTCGTAAGCTGTGTGGCAGGTAGCACCGTCCTTTTAAGACCACGTACCTTCCACTTCCATATCTTCCAATTTGGACCATATAAAGTTCGTTATCATCTCACGATAGCAAACACCATTCACAGTAACTGCCTGACCGACCTCATTTTGGAAAACATACGGCCCGATGATGCCGCCAGCCAACAGTCACTCTTTGAAATTTGATTTTTCGACAATCACTCTTAGATTATAATTCGCCCAAACGTGGCAATTCTGCTTATTGATGAATCCACTGAGGTGAAAATGTGCCTCATCATTGAACATGATTTTGTTCGAAAATGTATCATCCACTATTGCCATTTCTTGCCACCATTCTGATCATTGACCATTCCAAGAGGCTTTAGTTCTTGAGTCAATTGCACCTTGTAAGCGTGTAAATGCAAGTCTTTATGCATAATGTTCATCATCGACGAGCGTGAGAGGTGCAATTGTTGGGCGCGACGCACAGTGGGGTAAGCCATATGCAAAACGAGGATTAATTCAGGGAAGCCTGTAATTTATGATAAAAAATAAAAAAAAGCTTGTGTTGTAAAATGTTAGTGGAATTTTAATTTTTTTTTATTAAGGCCAATTTTCACAACTTAGCGATAGCTAAAAGTAGGCTTTAACCGGCCTTATTAAAAGCGTTCCATTATTAAAACTTTACTTTAACATAAAGTGAGCGATAAAGTAAATTAAGGTTAAAGTAAAGTTGTAATAATGGAAAACTTTTTATAAGACCGATAAAGTTAAGTTGTGAAAACGGGCCTAAATAAACTAAAAACTTAAAAAAAGCAACGGTTATTTGGAATATCTCACTGTACTTTTGACAATTCTGACTTCATATTCGGATTCAGGGGAAAATTTTACATAAAGATTGGGTTTCAGATTTTTCTGGTCACGACTTTGTTCGTTTTAACGAAACAAAACAGAAAAAACAAGTTAATGTGTTTCACAAAATTTAAAATTTTTTCAAATGGGGCAAAAACGGACAAGATTTTTTTTTGATTATGCAAGTTGAAATACGAAATTTTAAGAATATATATAAAAAGTTTTGCCCAAGTATTCCCACAAACATTTTGAAAATCAACATTTCCTTAAAAAAAACTCATTTTTTTTGACCAATTTAAAAAAAAAATTAAAAATACTTCCTCAATATTTTTGTGTACAAAAATTTTTTAATAAATTAGCTAAATACCTGCAGTTGATGGATCCATTTAAAAAAATAGTGTTTTTTAAGAAAAAATTGTCTTAAATCGCAATTTAAATATCTTGATTTTCACTTTTTAACAAAATTTCCAAATTATAAAATATTATTCAACTTTGGCAGCATATAACAAAAAAAGTAAACAACATATGTATGTAGATCCACAATTTATACAGGTATTCGTGTTTAATTTTACCTACTTTTATATGGTACCAAATACTTATACGAAAAACTAACAAATTTGATTTTTTTTTTATATTTGAACTTATCCACGTTTTTGGTACTGTTGAGGTGGACGGCTCTTCAGCCATACTATCGCGAACAGCATCAATATTTTCTGCAGCACGAGCATGCACTGGTATTTTCATATTTCCTACAGACCCAGTTTGCTCTAATTTTTGCAAATTGAGTTAGTCTGAAATTGAGAAATGTCAAATGAAATACAGAAACAAATTTGACGTTTAGGTGTGGTTCATATTCAACATTGACCCCTAAAAATTCAATAGATAAATATTGGTTACAAAAATGTATCCAAAAAATTGTTATAGCGGCTCAGACATTTCTGAAATATAAAGATGATTAAACATTAAAAATGAGCCGCATTGTTCCGTTCGTTCACCTGTCCCACATACAAGTGTCGTCCCAAATTAAGGATTTTGGTACAAAAGGGCCCATATGAAACGAGCTAAGTTTATTAAATTGAGCTCAAACATACATTGTATGAGTTTTGTTTGGTTTTAAAATTCACTGAAATTGAAGTAGTATGTTACCTAGCGCCCATGCAAATATGTTTTTACCCAAAAAATTATTTATCGGTCACTATTTTTAATAATACAAAATTTTTTTGTCCTTGAAAATAATAGATTTTTGGTGAAAAGAACAGTTTAACGCTTTTTTCACCAAAAAACTTAATATCAACAAAGTTACAAATATGTACTTATGTATAAATATTAACTTTTTAAGATTTTCTACTTAAACGCTTGTAATGGAATACTTAAGCGAAAACCTATAAGTGCTATTTAATAATTATCGATTCATTTTTTATATTACACAAACTCTAGTAATATAAAACATGCATTAAATCTATCTAGCTTTTAGTAAATATTATAAACTAAATGTATATTTTTTAGTTTCGTTGATCTCTATATAAAGTATTTACTTTATGTATATACATTTCTATCTATCTACCTTTAAACTAAATATATCCTTTTTATTTCCCGTATGTACCCTACAACATTTAGGACGTCTATTAAATTCTTCAAAGTGCAAAAAAGTGTTAAACGAAATTTCAACAAAAAAATCACATTTGTTTTTTTTTTAAATCATAAAAATGATTTTGCTGTAACAGAAAAGTTGAATATCGTCGGCCTTATATGCAAACCTGCCAACTCCTTTTCAGCACATTTAACAGTAGAGACAAACAAATTTTTATATACATATGTATCATATTTGCAGGTTGAGAGGAAAACCAAAAATATATGTAGTTGGTTTTGCACACTTCAAGACTCAAATTAAAGAAAAATTACATGCTGTTCGACGAGGCGTATCTTTCTCTGCCACACGGCACCAAAAGCTCAATTTACTTAAGAAGTGGATTTAGCAGGTTTGCATATCGAGTCATAACCGCAAAAAAGCTAAAGCGACAAAAAAGTTATGTCACAGGACCTTCTCTATTTTATTTTATTGCGATAAAATTGTTTTTGCTATAAAATCGTAACGGTACATTATGTGATCATGAAATTTTAGGAGATAATGCAAGTGTTGCCAATAAACGAAAATTGAAAATGATGTCGCTTAAGCTTTTTTGCGGGAAGGCCTCGAATTAAGCCGACGATAAGTATTTTATTTTTTAACCTTTTTTTAGACCAATGATGGAGTAAAAAACATCTTTAACAATACTCAAAACAATTTCTTTTTTCGTTTTGCTTAATTTTTTTCCTAAATTATGTATTTTTTTTGAACCAAAAGCCTGGAATACACGTAATGTGGGAAAACTACATGCACATGTGAATCTGACGTAATTTTAAAGCCACAATGGCCGTTGTGTGTTGGTTGTGTGTTGGTTGGTACTGTAGGCTTAAAGTGGTTTTTTTTAACTTCAGCAACAATTTAAATGAAATTGTTTTGAATAAAAATTTTAATAATAGGTTTGTTCAAAACCAGATAATGTTTGCTTATTTTCAAAAATTGTTATAAGTAAGAGTGCACGTTCTCGAAAAACTTGCAACGAGAGAGTGAAAAAAGAGCAGCCAAATTTGGAGACAAAAGTTATAGAAGCCTTTAAACATTAACTCTTAATTACAAAAAAATCTCCTACATGACTTAAACAATTACTTAAACTTGAGACGAACGTTTCAAACCAGTGACACGAACTCAAAATAGTGAACTATTTTCTATCCCTCTGCTTGGGGGTACACGAAACTACAAATTTGACCAACGAAAACAATGAACGGTTTTATGATACAGAAGGTTATTCTGTGGAATTTTGCGTGCTGAGTTTGATGTTTATTGTATTTATGTACATACATACATACATACGTACAAACTTATTTTAAGCAATAGATAGGAAGAAAATAAATAAAGTGTTTCATTTGACAAATATGTACATAATCGAATAAAACAACATTTTAGTTTCAACGGGGGTGTTAGCAAAACACGCAAATTCAGAGTCAGACATAAAAAGTGGCGAAAAAAACTAAAATTGTGTGAATTATGACCAAAAGAAGACACTTAATTACACTACTCAACATTAAAAATATCTGACCCGGTTCATATTATTTCATAATGCGTCCCATTTACATTAACCATAAGTTTTTTCCTTTTTTTATATACTAGAAACTTTGGATTTATTTATTTAAAGCATACCGACTAAGTAAATAAATAAATAAAAAATTTTGGGCGTGAATCCCGGGATCACGAAAATATGACTTTTATTTCCTGATTTCCCAGGAATCAAAAAATTGTGCCCGATTCCCATATTTTGTTCCAAAAACTATTTGCTTTCAGACAATACCTACATATACACTTAATAGCATGCAAAAGTCTGTGGTCCCTGGAATAAATCAGCAGCGATTTTTTCTGACCATTTTTGATGAACCCAGATTTCTCCAACACGGCTCAGCCAATTTTTAGGACGATTCCTTCGTTTTGTTCCAAAAACCTTTTTACTTTCAGGAAACAAAACACTTTGTACTATGCAAAAGTGGTCTCTGGAGTAGGTTAGGTTAGGTTAGGTTGAAAGGCTGGTGTGAAGTCTCCTTCACACCCTCACCCAGAGACCGGTATGGTCCATTGTGACGCCTTAATTAGAGAAAGATATGTAAAGAAGGAAAATAGGTGAAATAAAACAGCGAAAGCACAAGTCAGAAAAGAAAGATGGATAGAAAAGAATGTTTCGGACCAGCCCCGAAAGAAATCCTGACCAACCAAATTCGACCTACGTGTGGCCAGCACCCAGCCTCCTCTCGCGCAGCCAGGCCATCCCCATTACGAATCCTATCAGACTCCCAAGTCCACAACCCGGGACATCCCCTAATTCGTTCAGGAATCTACTGCCCAGCCACCTCAGCCTGCTGCCCTGCAACCTGGGACAGTGGCACAGAAAGTGCTCAACTGTCTCTAACTCCTCAGGGTCCTCACACAACCTGCACATATCCGATAATTCGGATCCCATCCTCACCGCCATCCTGCCCATCATACAGTGGCCCGTGATCATTCCTATCATGGTCCTCACGCTGACCCTACTCATGCCCAGCAGCAACCCCGAATCGGACTTGCTAAGCACCGGCCACAGCGTCCGTGATACCCGGCAGTCCGTCCGGTTCCCCCAGGCCCGATTGGTCGCGCCCAGAATCCACTCCCTAATCCTTCCAAAATAGAAGCCTATTGGAGGTCTAACCGCCTCCATCTGGAGTAAATCACCAATGATTTTTTCTAACCATTTTAGATAAAGAAAGATTTCTCTAGAACGGTTCAGCCAATTTTAAGTACGATTCTCTAATTGTGTTCTTAAAAGTCTAGTTTTAAACTGTGTTGTATTTTTTGTAGTGTTATTAAAACTATATTTTTACTTCCCCATTTTAAATTCCGAAAGTCGATCTCAATTTGAACCATGGAAAGATACACTATCGAGCAACGCGTTAAAATTTCAGGCTTATTATGAAAATGGGCGTTCAAATCAAAATGCATATCGTGCACTTCGTGATTCAGTGATGAGGCAAATTTTAAACTCAGTGGATTCGTCAATTAGCAGAATTGCCGCATTTGGGCAAAAGATAATCCAAAAGGGATTGTCGAAAAACCAATGCACCCACAAAGAGTGCCTGTTTGGTGCGGTTTATGGGCTGGCGGCATTATCGATGTGGACGATATGCGGTTTCAACAGGACGGTGCCACTTGCCACACAGCTAACGAAACAATGGCTCTTTTGCGCGACATGATTCTTCCTTTTTCTTCTTGGAACATGAATTGGCGTTCAAATGATTAATGTCATGTTGACGACATGTTTTTTATTTTGTATAGTCGTGCGTATGATGTGTGCTTTTTTGATATTGAAAACAAAAACAAAATTAAACAACGAATGAAAATGCAAAGCGTACTGACACTACATGCATCTGTGCACTCGTTTCGTATCAACACAGACATAGTGAGCTTATCTTTTCTAAGTGCCGGTCCACACAAGTCAAGTTTGACTCGTCAAGTCTTGAGTTTTTAGGAAAGAGGGGAAAATAAATGACATTCTCTTTTCCCTTCTTTCCTAAAAACTTAAGACTTGACGAGTCAAACTTGACGTGTGTAAACCGTCACTTACAGTCCCGACTACAGTTAGTTGGTTTTCAACTTAAAATGGAGTTGGAAGTGGGTAAAGAAAAAACAAAAATAAGGTTACTCTTAGTCGTTGCGAAGAGTACACACCTCTGAATTTTAACTTAAAAAAATGAGGATCCAGCGTACGTCCAATCACTACAAGCTTTCGGCATCAGCTAACGTTGTTGACAGCAAGGCGTTATTTGAACACTCATAATGTGATAAAAAGTAAATGAGCTTCGTTGATTCGACGAACAGTAACCATCCAGGGTTAAATACATTTTTCGTCAAATGAGCGAACAAAACGAATCGAAGAGAACACTCTCCAGCGTTACCGTTGTGATACTACAGTATCAATTTGACCCTTTTTCGAGGGTATTCCTTTATGCCTCTTTTTTTAAATTACCCTTTTGCATTATTTTAGTTACTTTGTGAGACTTTTTGGCCCTTTTTGGAAATAGCACTTACATTTTGTTTTTTGACAACACTGCTTAAAATTAACTTTGGAATTTACAATTCCATGTTTTCTTCTCTTAATTTGTTCGAAGCGGAGATGGAGAGCCCATTCCTCGTCAAGTTTGACTCGTAGTCCGTATAAGTGAAAAATGTTGATAGTGCCCTGTAAAATAGGCGAATAGGTTTATATATGGGGCTATTTTTAAGACGGCGACGATTGCAACAATTTAAAAGTTCGGAAAAGTGCAAAAGTTGAAAAAAATTAGCAGAAAATTTGTATGTATATTTCAAACAAGCCATAAAACTGAATTAAAGTTCCTAAAACTAAAAGGAAGTGCAAAAAATGCTAAATTAGCGGAATTTTTCAAAAATTTAATATAAAAGCAAAGCCTTATTTTTATTAAAAATCTTAAAAGCTTTAAAGAGTCAGAAAACTTACAGGAAGGAATCGCTTCTACACAATTGTAAAATATGAAACAAGCCCTAAAATTAATTGGAAATCTCCAAATCGGCAATAAAAAATGGTGAAGAACAAACTTTTTGCCAGGTTTTTAAATCAGGAAACGACATTCCATAAAAAAGTTTTTTGAGCACTTCCTACCTGAAATTTATATTTTTTGTTTGTTTATAAAAAACTTGGTCTTATTATTGTCTTTAAAATGGGGAAAACAGCTTATAAAAAAATGTACCCTTTCTTAATTGAAATAATCTTCGAAATAGGTCTTAAGTCTTCTACACTACGAATTGCTTTTAATTTAGGAATAGGGACCACGCGTGCTAATTTCCAAGGCGAAGGGAATACAGAAGATGTTAAAATAGAGTTGAAATGAAAAAGAAAATTTGTAAAAATAATAAAAATCTTTTGAGTCTTTTTTGATGTTGCTAAAGCATTTATTCCGATTAAAGACCAAGGAATGAATATAATTTTGCAGAATACCATAGTTTTAATTAGATTTAAAACTATGTTATGCAAAAAAAAAAAAAATACTAAAACTTAAAACGTCAATTTTATTTTGGAAAAAGACCGTTCAAATGTATTTACTTGTTTTTTAAAGAAATTTTATAGATAAATATAAATTCCGTTTTGGTTTTTATATACATATATAAATTTAATTCTATTTTAATTTATTTCTTTTCTAAGCCAACTTTGTTAAATAATTTATCTTTTGCAATCTGAGCCATTAGACCATGTATCAATTCAATCGATGCGCGACTGCAATCGCGAGTAGCCTTCGTTAATTTATCCTCCGTACGTTTTTCATTGACATCGCCACCTAAATAATTTACAATTCATTGTTATACATAAAAAAATTTGCAACTGTTTTCTTAAGACTTACCGGATATCAAAAATGTTCCTCTACCCAAGCTGGACTCACTTTGTTCAAGTTTTTCGGACAAATCGAATATCTGACCCGTGGTGTATTCAGTATTGGTAAGTAGACCTGAACTTCCCAACGTATTGACCCAATATTTATTCCACAAAGAATCCAGAAGTTTGCGATCTAAAGCTGATTTGAAATAACTTACTTCCAGGGGATAATATTGTTTGCAATGGACTCCAAAATCTTCAATTTTATTAAGTGGTATTGTTTGGTATTCCGAAGGCTCCTCATTCGGAGCCTTATAACCTTTGGGATAGGTGCGAAAAGCGCCCAAACACACTTTGCCGGCCGAAACAGTGCGTACCGGATCTACTACTATAGCAACAAAGGGTTCTTGATAGTTTTGATTGAGCATTTGTGTGGAGACATCAATGCCCGATAACCAACATCCATAACCAGGATGACTGTGGTACCAGCCGATGGCATTTTCCAAACGACCTACCTCTTTGGCCGAGTCTATATAGGCAGACATGTATTCATATGCCTGTGATTGGGCATTTACACGTGTCTCAGTACCCTCTACTGGCAAGGCAAATGCATCCATCACAATCTTTAAAAATAGAATTTTAATTATTTTATTTTTTATTTTTTAACAAAATTTATTTCCTCATTTACCATTGTATTATCTTCCACTTTGCCCAGCAACAAACCCATTATTTCTAATGTGCCTCCCGATCTAGCATGCATGACCATTTTCAACAAAGACAGAGCAGATATTTTAATATCCTTAAAATAGTGTGGATCTTTCTCCCAGGGTTTAGCATCTAAAATTTGTCTTTGCTGTTCAGCATCATAGCGAAATATTTCATCGCAAGAGGGCAAAGTTTTCACATTATTTTCTAACTCCCACGATTTACGAGCTGAATCTGAATCCATTTTCTTTTAATTTTATAAAATTTTGTAAAAAATTCTTTTGTTTATGAGAAATTTATTCCGGTAATTTTTTTTTTAACAGCTGTTGAATAACAATATTACCATATCTATTTTTTAAGTATATCAAGAGTACTGTTTCAAAGGTATTAACGACAACAAAAACTTGGCAGCACCTTAAACTGGAAGTGTCATGAATTGTTATCATTGCAATGTCTAGCCTTAAGGCTAGTTTACACTGTCACACAAGTCATAAGTATTCCATAATACTTTGTGAGATAGATATCTAGTTTTTTTTGCGACTATCTTTAATTTAATTTAACATTGAAGTTTCTGTTCACACTGTCACACATGTCAAAATACAACCCTGATCAAAAGAAAAGTATTGTTTTGAAAAATTTGTATGTGATGTCAAATTGTTTTTCGTAACTACCCGTCTCCACTATCCATCAACTTGGCAAGAACAGCATGTCGCACATGAATTCTACTCGTGTAGACTGTTCATGTTTTGTCCATGTGCTGCCATCGTTGCCTAAGCATTTACCTTAGCATCCATGTGCGCCATGATGTTGGCCATTCAATGCAGTTTCTGTATACAACCAAACGCCACAACAACAAAAATTTTGGTAAAACATGAACATCAGCACGTATTCGCCATATACATGAACATGAACAAATTAATACCGTTGCTCTGCCGGCGTTATGGTCATGTAATGTTTGAATCGATGGCACTTGAAGACGTAGTGTAATGCTTGTCATTTTCATGACACATTGCATTCACACTATTGCACTTCCACATATTACTTGAGTTTTTGACATGTATTAATTCAAAGTATAAAATTGTAAGCTAGCCTTAAATAGTTTTTATTTATTTATTTATTTAAGAGTTCATTTTGTTATAAGAAGCCCAAAGGCCAAAAATATATTACAAAGCAATAATGTCTGAGTAGTATCAAAAATATGTACATAATATTCAAAATGTACATAAATTAAAAGCTGTGACGTAGGCGGTACTCAATTAACTTTCAAGATATCATCAAGAAACAATTTATAAAGACAAACATGTAATCAGCTGATAAATTGAAAGTAATATTGCCAAACAAATGGAGAGGTGACATTGAAAGCAATCTCGTGGTCGATTTAAAAAGTGTAAGTCTGGGTTCACACTTTCAAAGTTTTCTTTCAGAAAGTCGGAGTTTATGGGTGAGAGAGGAGAGAAAAAAGCATGTTCTCATCCCCAGACTAATTGCCGGTTCACACACGTCAAGTTTGACTCGTCAAGTTTTGAACTTTTAGGAGAGAAGGGAAAAGAGAAGGCAATTTCTTTTCCCGTCTCTCCTAAAAACTCAAGACTTCACGAGTCAAACTTGACGTGTTTGAAAAGAAAACTTTCATAGTGTGATCCCAGACTTAGTAAAAAAGTGAGAGAGTATTGCAAATTGAAAGGAATTGAAAGGCAAAACTTGATCGTGTGGCCTCCAAGATATGTATAAGACTATCAAGAACAACTTGATCGTATGATCACTGGTCGTGTGCTGTAAAGTTAGCTCATAAATGTTAAATCGTCAAGGCATAAACATCAAAAAATACAAAATTTAAAACATGAATGCCAAAGAAAAAATATTTTGGGGAGAATATCTCGAACTTTATAAAACAATGCTCTGCGTGTGGAAAGTTAAAAGTACGGAATACTGTAATCGTGATTTAAAAAACCAATGCTACAATAAAATGGTAGACAAATTAAAAGAGATGGACCAATAGCAGCACAAATTTTATCGTTATTCATTACAACCTTTTCCACACAATTTTTGGTAAAAAATGAATTTTGTACCAGCATGCTGGTGTGTTGTGTGCTTTAAGCTTAATTGCACAATCACTTGATTGTACAATCATGATGGTATTGTGTATGAGCCCTATTAGAGAAGGTAAAAGAGAATGCCATTTTCCCCCTCACACAAAAACTCAAGACTTGAAGAGTGTAACTTGATGTGTGTGACCCGGCGCTAAATCAAACATTATTATTGTCAGCACTTCAATAACTGCCAAAAATATCTGGCAATGTTGTCAAGCATCAACATGTTAATAGAGTTGCATTTTCCAGAAATGTCATACAATTTTTTAAACAATTTTATAAACTTTAAATTAAAATAAAATAAACCATCTAATTAATAAATAAAGGAAATTAATTTGATTGAAGATTAATCTCGTTTCTTAGATTTTTAACTGAATATTAATACTTATATTATAAGAAAATGCAACACTGTTTATTTAAATTTTTCAAACGAACAAAACACAAAGCAACTTTGTAAAATACCAACAACAACATTAAATTACAACCGAGAGTTTATTATTGGCGAGAGCGCGTCCCTTTTCGTTCGGTTGAATTTTGGGTCCAGAAAAATAAAGGAAACAAAAGAAAAATTCCAATACAGAAAAAATAAATTTTTCATTAAAATAGTGCTATTATAAATTGTTCAACAAAACAATTAAAATCAGAGTTGGCAAAATAGAAGTTACCACGGCTTATTTATCATTGTCGTTTGTTTTTTTTGCACAAAACAAAAACTCTATACCCAGTGAATTTTTTTCATTGACGGCTTCCTTTTTTGCTAATGCCGCATAAAACACATACAAACAAATAAAAGGAGAAATGTGACAAAACAGGAAAATTTGTTAAAAATTAAACAAAAAAGAAAAAGCCTAAATTTTTTTTATTATCTTTTATTGCTGCTGTTGGGCAGCAAGAAATGTAAAAGAAGACTTAAAAATATTGCAAAAGAAAAAAAAACAGGAATTATTAATGTCGCTTTATAATTGCTTGGATATTGTGAAATCTGTTAAAGCAACTTAACACACATTAAAATGTCATTGGAAGGCGCAAAATTAATTTGTCTAGATGAAGCCGGTAATCATTGTGGGATGGTATTGGCCAAGGGCCGCAAATTTACCATGGGCTATTATGTGAGTTCTGATTATGTTTTGGTTGACGAACGGGCCAAGGGTGTTCATTGTGTAATTGAATGCGATGCATTTGGAAGAGTAAGTTACAACATACATGTTTTTTTTTTTGATAATAAGTTTATTTTGTATTCCTATTTTATGTTGTTGTGCAGTTTCCCTTAATAGGTATAATTTTTTTTTATGTTTCCATTTTTTCTAGGTAACCATTCGCAATTTATCACCCGATAAACCTATTTTAGTAAATGGCTCTGCTGTTGAAATCAAACGCAGCTTATTGAACAATTCGAAATTGTCAATATTGGATAAAGAATATTTGTGGCAATTTCCGAAAAGCTCTAGTAATGAATTTGAAGATTTGCATACTGATGACGCCTCAACGCCTCAAAAACAAGTCGGTATTCCCGAACAACCACCAAACTCTTGTCCAGATTTTAAGGTAAATATGTACATATCTTGTACAAGTTATAGGGACATTCGTTAGTTAAGATTTTGTTTATTATCAGTCATGTTCTAGAAATTTTGGTACTATGCGCCCACGATATGACGTAAAAGCAACAAATAATAATAATACCTAATAATAATATGTTCTAGAAATTGAATTCGTGAAAATTGAAATCGAAAAAAAAATTGGAGTACTATCCCTTTGAGTGCCACTTATCATTACCAAAACTACTTTTGAAATTGGGAAAAGCTACGTTCAATTTTAAAACAATTTTATTGAAAATCTCTATTGATTTCAATTTCTCGTGATATAGATTTCAAAACATGGCTGTAAGTTTTTTTGGCTGAATTGCACTTTATGCTACCCGATTCAGAATAAAAAAAGAAAACACATAATTAAAATTTAAGGGGGCTGAGGCCCGTGGGGCCCCCTGGACCCAAAAAACTTCCCCGCCCACTTAGTGATATGTGTGGGTACTCAAATTAAAGGTAATTTGCTCACGATTGCAAATTAGTATTTTGTTTTTGTGTTCGCATATTATTTTCCTCTCTAGGTTAATTTAAGTATCTTTTAGGTGCAGAAAATACCATAGAGGAGAAAATCCTTTCGCCCGGCCTAAGGCCGGCTTTAGTTAGCGAAGCCGGTATTTGTTATACCATAGAGGAGAAAATCCTTTCGCCCGGCCAAAGGCCGGCTATGTAGAGAAGCTTTAGTTAGCGAAGCCGGTTTTTGTTATTCCATAGAGGAGAAAATCCTTGCGCCCCGCCGAAGGCCGGCTACGCAGAAAAGAATTCTTTAGCACATCGGAAATAGGCTATTAGTCACAAAAAAAATTAAATTTTTTTTAAAAATCGAACATAAAACATTAAAAAATACAAAATAAAAATATTTACAATCGTGAGCAAACTACCTTTATTTTGAGTACCTACACATAGATGTGAGTGGATGGGGGCACTTTTTTTTTTGACCCAGAGGGCCCCAAAAGTCCCGCCCGCCCTAAATTTGATTATTTTTGTTTTTCTTGTACAATTACCTTTAATTTGAGTACCCACACATTCCACTAAGGGCCTTTATTACAACTTGCCAATAGTTAAAAGTCGGATTTTGTCGGACCGATAAATAGCTTTGCATTATAAAACCTTCATTTATTATGTTTTCATCTATTAAATATTATTATTATTGAAAATAACAGCAATACAAAATGGAAGTTGTAATAATGCAAAGCAATTTATCGGTCCAACAAAATTCGACTTTTAACTATTGGCAAGTTGTAATAATGGCCCTAAGTGGGCGGTGCGGTGTTTTGTATCCAGGGGAGCCTACGGGCCTCAGCCCCCTCAAATTTGAATTTTGGTTTTTTTCTTTTTTTATTCTGAATTGGGTAGCATATTTTTTGCCTTTTTTTTAAAGTATATTTTCTATTATCGATTTTTTTTAGCAAAAGTAAAATTTGTTCTTTAAAAAAAAACAAAGTTTTCTTAATTTTACCGGTTCTGCTTAATATTTTCCTAAATACTTAAAGCACTTTTTAAGTAAAATATATTTATTTTTAGCTTCACCGAGAATTACCCAAAAGATTTACAATACACAAGTAAGTACTCTTATTTTTTACTTGATAATAAATTCAGCTTTAACAATATGTAGGTATAAAGAATGGGCTTTAATCTAGTTAACCAACGCATGTCCAAACAAAATAAAAATCACATAGTGTGGTGTGTTAGAAAATTAAAAACTGAAAAATAAAAAGAAAATATTAAACAGAAAAAATGTCGGAAAAGCAAGCAATTTTCCTCGTATATGGCTAATATTAGTATAATTTAAATGCTTTTGAATAACATAGATCATCCTGGATATACAAAATTTATTTATTTATACCATGAAGGAGATAATCCTAACGCCCGCCAAAGGCGTTCGGTCTATCCAGAAAAGCTTTAGTAACGAAGCTGGTGTTTGTTATTTAATAACTTTTAATTTATTACACTTTTATTGGAATAAACTAAATACATATTTATTCACTGCACTTCCGTAATATTTTGATGTAAAATTTTGTAAATATGGTAATGGGAGCTTAAGAGAAGTGTTTTTAAATAATTTTGTGTATCCCGAAAGATCAATTCAAAAGCTTTCAAATAATCAAGCATGTTTTGAAAATCACAAGAAATAAAATCATTTTTGTGACTGTGATTCAATGGTGTTTTGAAAACCACAAAAGTTTTAAAATAGTGGAAAACAAATAAGCAAATAATTTCAAATCGGCGACCAATTAGCTGCCAGTTTAAAATCACAATTATGAAAAAAGTTCATCGCATCGCATATATTTATAAAAACTTCAGCTAGTCCATTACTTTAAAACTATGCGTTTCCGAGATTTTTCCATTTAATATTTTCTTTTTATTTTTAAATTTTATATCACCCTATTACTCCATTATCCCGACAAAAAATTCGACTTACAGAAACTTTAAAGTTAGAGAATTTTGCAGTAAATGCACAGCAAAAAATTAAATTCGTTCGGCATTCATGTTATTTTAATTTTATGTCGTCCAAATACAGATGTACATATTTAAAGATTTCATTAAAGAACTATTGTGTGATTTGATAAGTGTTTATAGGCAAAATTTTAAAAACATAGAATTTTTGGATTTAGATTAATCAAATTTTATTTAGCTAAAGACAAATGTCATATTTTAAATGCTAATTAGTTAAAAAAAAAACAAAAATTTAAGATGGTAAAAATTGTGGGAAAAAATTCGACTTGTGGAAGTGTGGCCATGCGTGGTGCAAATACTTTACTAAGAGTTATAGAAAAATGCAAGGATTGATAAATATACTAAGTTTGGCGAAAATCTAAAAAAATTCTGTGGTTAAAACAAATTTTTCAGGAGAGCCGAAAAACCATTATTAACCAAACTATCGGCTAGGTATTGCACTTTTTAAACTTTGTGATTTCATTTAAAAATCGGAATTGATCCATCTTTTTTCAAAAAATTTTAGAAACATGTAAAGAGCATTTAAAATTAGGCAATATGGCATCAACATCTCAAAATCCGAAAAATGGACATTGTACGTGGTTTCCCATGGAAACCACAGAATTAAGCTTTGAAAATATTAAAAACTCGTCTAAAAATGAAATGCCTAAAAAATTTAGGAGTCTTTATAAAAAAAAACTACAATGATGTAGAAATTGTTGTCCAATAACATTCGTACACTACAGTGTTCCTTCATTAAAAGTTGCTGTTTTTTTAAATCACTTGAAAATATTTCGATTAAAGGAATCTTTAATTTCAATAAATAATGTTTAATTCGTTAAGAACACAGAGGAGAACTGTTTGCCCAGCGAATAGAATAAAAAATAAACCATTTGAAAGGTATTTATTGCCAGAAGTGCACAATATATATTTTGTTAAAATCTGTTCAATATTTTCAGAGTTATAAGCGTTCAAATTTGATACTAACACACATGCAAAACAATTTTTTCAAATTATCAAATAATAAAAAAATAGGGAACATAACATATGAACCGGAGGTTGGTCCGTATCCGAATCGATCCACAATATTTGTTTCATATTAAAAAAAAATTAATGGCCGAATTTCGAACATTAGGCAAACACTTGTTTTTATAACTTTGAGAAATCTTAGTTTTAACTTTTTTAAACTTATGAAAATATATATTATACAGGGGTGTGTTGGAAATAAAAAACGTAAAACTCAAGAATTTTAAAAGCCGATTTTAATAAGATTAAAATAAAAGAATTTTTTTGACAAATATTTCTCTTAAACAGAATTTTATAACAAAAACTAGCATTTAACCCGCTACTTCGTTAGAGTCTCCATTTTCTTCGTTGACACATCCGTATGCCAAAGTTTATTTTTCTAGGTTTTAAGTTGTTTAAATTCTAGCATTTAACCCTCTCATTCACATAGGATCTTGCATGTTTAATTTTATGTTTCTAGGTTTAATACTAACGAAAATCCAAAAAGTACCAGTTAAAATACAAAAAGCACCAAAAACTTCACTCTTATAGATTCTTATCCACTCAGGACATCGCATCTTGAATTTTATGTTTTAAGGTCTAATATTAACGATAATTAAATAAATACCAGTTGTAGAACCAAAAAGCTGAAGAAAGACATAAAATTTCCCGTATTTGCCATTTTGGTACTTTTTCCCCCCTATTAAAGTGTCCATTACTAACGGAAATTTAAAAAGTACCAGCTAAATAACAAAGAAGTACCAAAAAGCCCTCTTATAGATTCTCATTCACTCAGGACCTTGCTTGTTTAATATTATGTTTCTAGGTCCAATGCTAACGGAAATTCAAAAAGTACCAGTTAATATACAAAAAAGTTCCAAAAACGTTCCTCATAGATTCGTATCCACTCATGACATTGCATGTTGAGTTTTATGTTTTAAGGTCCAATATAAACGATAATTAAAAAAATACTAGTTGCAGAACCAAAAAGTTGAAGAAAGATATAAAATTTCCGGTATTTCCCATTTTGGTACTATTTTTCCCCCAATTAAAGTATCAAAATTTGCAGTATTGTAGTGGGGGCCCATAATTTAGTACGAATATGTCAATGAATGGAGAAAAATGTTGTGTAAAAAAAGTACCAAAAATAGTTATGATTTTCACCCCTTAGACGTTCGAATTTCGAAAAAGTACCAAATTCATATTCGTGTTTTTTTGTTAAGTTTCGAATGTGGTATAAACTTTATTTCTAGGATTATTGGTTCAAAAGATAGATGGGGTGACAAAAAAAGTACTGAAATTCAGGTTTTACCCGCTTTCTCCCTAAAAGCCGAATTTAAAAAAAGTACCAGACTTATTTTTACCGCTTATTTTTATAAAGATTAACGATAAGAATTACAGTTTTTTGTATCTCTTTTAGTTTTGAAGATATAAGGTTATCCAATTTACCCGTCTTTTACCCTTTTTACCCTCTTAACATTCGAATTTCCCAAAATCCCGTCTTAGTGAATTGATTTGGGGAGAGGTCCAACTCCGGTCCAAATTTCAAGTTTTTAGTATTTGGCGTTTAGGCTGCGCGATGGTGAATCAGTCAGTAACGTTACAATTTTGTATACATATGTATGTATGTAGATTATAAAAATTAGATTAAAAGAGTATTTAAAACAACTTCGAAATTCTTGCATTTAACGTTTTCGATTTCCAGCACACCCCTGATAGTTTTTTTTTCCATAAAATTCAAAATAATTTTTAGGAATATTATTTAACGTAATATACGATAATCAAAAATATGTTGGAATTCACAAAAATATTTTATAAAATACACAAAATTTTAATTCGTAAATTATAGAGTAATTTCATATAACTAAAGCATTTCGGACATTGTACGCAAGAATTTCGTGGTGCGAAATTATGAACGATTTTGTACAATGTATGTGCGACAACTTTCGTACATATAAGTTATGAATTTATTTGAGTTTGGGGATCATTTTATTTATTACTTTGTTTTTTTTATAATATAAAATAAAAATCATCGATTTAGATGATAAATTGCTTGCGGCAACTTCGTTTAAATAAATAAAAAAATAAACAAATATTTAATTCATAAAACCATTTTAATTTTTTCCAACAAAAAAGTTTTGCATATTGCATACAATCGGATGAAGAGGGAAACATATCATCAGATTCAAATGATAAAAACACAAACAAGGACATACATACAACTCAAACTAATCAAAGTGAAAATGAAAATGACAACCAAACTAATCAAGATAAAACTAAGGACTCTAATAAGAATACAACAGACACAGAGGCAAAAACAACTCAAAAACGTAGTATAACTCCAGAACCCCACAATGAGCTGGCTAATGCATCTACAGATATATTAGAAACACCTAAAATGAATCTAATCAATTGCACCAAGGACAAAGAAAATAAAAGTACAGAAAACAAACATAAAACAGTTTTAACAATGTGTCATCTATCGGATGTAGTAATAACTTCCTTTTCACCTCGTGAAACAGGAGTAAAAGTTGAAAAATCATTTGCGACCATTGTTAAGCCCAAAGTGCTGGTCACTAAACCGCCTACTACAACACCGAAAAGTGTCTATAGCACACCTAAAAGTGATATGAATGATAGAGATGTAGATGATGAAAATGAGAGCGAGTTAATAAGTTTTTACACACCTTCAACATCGAAAAAAGGTACAGTTATTAATACTGCTTTTGCTAAAGTACATAAAAATTCGTCTATGCATTTAATCGATTTAACTACACCGAAAAAAATAAGATCGGCTAGTCCGTATTTAAAATCGGCTTTGAAAGCTTCTGCCACGAAAAATATTACAGAAACTGTCGATAAAAACTATACAAAATTGCCTTTGGAAGGTCAGCTGGGTTTATCAATACTGCCTTTGACACCTGTTTTAGCTGAGGCTAGCAATAGTCCTTTGCAAACTCCCTCATCTGTTATAAGTGTTAGCAGTTCCATAGAT
Source organism: Pollenia labialis (assembly GCA_949318255.1). NCBI lineage: Eukaryota > Metazoa > Arthropoda > Insecta > Diptera > Polleniidae > Pollenia > Pollenia labialis. Next base: position 15,807,362 of record OX439139.1, read on the forward strand.
ACTTCGAGTATTATTGAAGTAACCAGTGATGGGTATAATTTAGGTGCCACACCAAGCAATGCTACCGGTGCAACTACACCATTAAAAGCGCTTGCACGCACGGGTGCCTATACGCCAAAAAGAACTCCTCAGTCATTAATGAAACGAGCTCTTTTAACCAGTGCCAAAAAACAAACTACACCACAAAGTAATACTCAAATTCCTACAACACCACGTAGAGAATCTATAAATCGAATACCTTTACGCAGTAACATAGCTTTGCTTAGAACACCTGTTACTCCCCAGGCGTCTACTGGTAATATAAGTACTTCTGAATTACCTAAAAGACATAGTATGAGTACGCCCACACGTAAAATTATGTCGACAAAAAGAAGCAGTAATATCACCTCAGTTTCACCTTTAACGAGTTCTAAATTGCTTTCAAGACTTTCTTCTCCTAATCCAATTTCTGCTGCCAATGCTTTGCCTACTTCTACACCTGTATCCATTTCTAGTAATAATTCAGTCTTAAAAGCACGTGCCGCTTGTAAGACTTCTCCCCTTTATAAGGTGCGTAAATCAATAGGAGGTGTGCCATTATCTACTCACATATCCAAAACTCGAAGGTCACTTTTAACACCAGCTTCAACTTCCAAAATTACTTCGATTAAAGAAAAATCTCCTCAACAGGTCATCAGTGAACGTCTGGTATCTCGAGCACGCAAATCCGTATGCGTTACACCCATATCAGCTAGATCGCGTAATATGGTAACAGCTGCAAATACACCATCTCAAGCCGTGCCCTCTAGTATACTCAAGGATAATAAAACACAATCTGTCAAAAAGCCTGAGAGAAAAGCTGTATTGTTTACCGATAAACCCCCACAAAAAAGTGGTGAAGTTGATGATCTTAGTCGTACTTTTATAGTTGACTCCGATGAGGAAGAAAATGAAGCAAGTAAGAAGCAAAAGGAAAAACCCAGTGATGCAACATTTTCACCGAAAAAAGACTTAAATAAAAGTAAAAAATTAGCTAAGAATCTAGATACAAAGGCCGAAGATCTTTCTACTATAGAAATACCTGTGGATGTGGAAGAAATTAAAGGAATTGATAAATCAAGTCAGGAAAAGTATATTATATTAGAAAAAAAGAATAAAATCACATGTACTGAATCTCAAGAAAGCGAAAGTTTGACGGAAGAAAGTTTTGCAGAGATAATAAATGATTCACAAGAACAAATTAATTTGAGAAATACAATTGAAATCTCTGATAGTCCAAAAGAATCTTTACAAAATAAATCTCATAAAATGATGAACGATGCTGTGGATGCAGTAGTTCTTAGGGAAAATACAAAAGATTTAGTCAAAATATTACCTCAAAATGATAATGAGCAAACGGAAATTTTAGAGACTGGATTTGGGGAAGAATCTTTTGTAGAAGTCTCACTAACACCTAAAGAAAAAGTTATACAAGATGAAAATGCAGCAAATGATGAAGATAACTTAAAGAAAACAGAACATGAAAATAAAACTGAATTACAAGTATTGGGAGAATCTAAAAATATTCAATGTGATCAACAGAAAGTTCAAACACATGTTCAGGAGGTTGAAGCAGAATTAACCGAAAAAGAAGCAGAATCGACTTCTGAAGAGACAAAATCCGTAGCCATTCAAAATGATGAAGATAAAATAGAATTAAAAGTTGTTGACCCAAAGTCAGAATACAAACCAATTGTTGAAGATATAACCCTAGAAGGTTCTTTAATAGAAAAAGAAATAAAAGAAATGGGAGAAAGTAATGTTGGTAAGCCACCTTTGTGCGAAGACATCACTTTGGAAGTTTCCCTGATAGAAAAAAAGGTAAAAACTGAAGAATTTGATGAAGAGAAAGTGTTAAAAGACGCAACAATTATAAACCTATTAAGTAATAGTGCTAAAGAATTTCACCAAATTGAGAAAACAGAACTTCATATAATAGAAGATGAAAGTAAAATATCCCAGATTCGAGAGATTGCTACAACTCCAGAACATGAGATATCTAAAGTTGACTATGCTAAACATATAGAACAATTAAAAACAAATCGAAATGAGCTTGCATTATTAGACACACATGAATTAAGAGAAGTTGATGGTGAAAAGACATCATCCGATAGTCTCAATATAATTAAGGAACTGCAAGTTTTACAAACTGAATCATTAGAAACTTTCCAAATTGTTAAAGAAACTTCCAAAGAAAATGTGGAGAAAGCTACCGAATCGATAGAAAAACTGGAAACCTCTGATGCCACACCATTTAACATAATTCAAGTCAATGAAACAACGTTTAATGAAAATTTAGAAAAAACTGTTAATAAATCTGATACTGCACAAGATCAGCAAGCTTCCAAATCTGAAACTAAATCATCAAAAATTATTGAAAATAAAATTGATGATTTGGAGAATACAAATAAATTATTGGAAGAAATAGAAGACGTTCTAAACAAATCAGACGAAATTAAACAAAAACATATAAGTGAACTAGCGGAATTTGGTCAATTAAGTGAAAAACCATTAACCGAAGAGTTAGAAACTGAAAAACTTTTCCAAGAAACTAACCAGATTGTAAAAGAAGTAACTTCTAGTAGCAATGGCAATAAAAACATTGAAATTAAAAGTTTCAGTATTGTAAAGGAATTGGAAGAATCTACAATAACGAATAAGAAGGTTTTAGAAATATCGGATAAATCAACCCCTTCACCAGAAATCAAATTAATTGAAAACAAGGATGACACTACAAGTCAAGAACAAGAAATTAGCTCCACCGAATATTTTGTAACCGATACTGAAACGTCGGTAAGTAAATCTAAAATAGAACCATCTAAAAACGAGGTTGAAAATGTTCAATGTGAAGAACAAGAGTATAAATCTTCAGAAGACACTGTTCATTTAACTAAAAAAAAATGTACTTCGATTGAAGAAAAGACATACTTAATTGCTCATGAAGAATCTAAAGTTGAGGAAAATGAGGAAGAACAACTTGTTGAGAGCATTGTTTTACAATCAGAAGAAAAGCCTAAAGAAAATGAAATTGTTATTCAAAGTAATGAAAACCTTAAAGAATTTAAAGTAAAAGGTACAGAAAATATTGTTTCTGAATCTGATGACATTTTTTCTATCGAAGAAAATTTTAAATTAATAGTTCAAAGAGAACCATTACCCAAAGAAACGGAACTTATTGTGTCTTCAGAAGACACTATTCATTTAACTGAAAACAATACTTCGATTGAGAAAAAGTGTGAACCGGCTGCTCGGGAAGAATCTAAAGTTAAAGTAAACGATGAAGAGCAACTTGTAGAGAACATTGTTTTCCAATCAGAAGACAAGCCTAAAGAATCTGAAATTGTTGTTCAAAATAAAGAGAACCTTAAAGAACTTGAAGTAATCGGTAAAGAAAATATTGTTTCTGAATCTGATGGCATCTTTTCTATCGAAGAAAATCAAAAATTAATAATTCAAAGAGAACCATTAACCACAGAAACGGATCTTATTGTGTCTTCAGAAGACAATGTTCATCTAACTGAAAACTATACTACGATTGAGAAAAAGTGTGAACCGGCTGCTCGGAAAGAATCTAAAGTTAAAGAAAATGAGGAAGAACAACTTGTAGAGAACATTGTTTTCCAATCAGATGACAATCCTAAAGAATCTGAAATTGTTATACAAAATAAAGAAAACCTTAAAGAACTCGAAAATATTGCTTCTGAATCTGAAGAGATTATTTCTATCGAAAAAAACACTAAATTAGTAATTCAAAAGGAACCAAAACCAAAAATAACGGAAAGTAATGTCTCTAGCGAGATAATTACAGAAGAGTGTGAATCTCAAAAGCCTAATTCACAAGAGAAAGGAAGTATTGTTGTTAATAAGTACACTTCTAGAGATGTTGAAGGAGAAGTTTCAACTCGTATTGAAAACAAAAAAGACAGTTCCCCAAGTGAAGGAACAACTGAACTTAGTACTAAAGAAACCCCCGCAAAACAAGATATTAAAAGTAAAGAAAATGACGGCAACCTTGATGATCAATCAGCAGCTGCTAAATATCTATGTCAAAATCAGGAGCCTAAATTTTCTGAAAATACTAGTGCAAGTACTGACAATAAAACTGTTAGATCTCCACGTCCTAATGAACATTCCTCCAATTTAGAAGACGAGTCTAAAGAGCTTAGTTTTATTAAAAAGAAAATTGAAAATCCCACAAGCTTCACACCAAGACGTAGCTCCCGTCGTGCTTCTCAATCTACCGAAACTCCTCAAACAACGACAGAGCAAACGATTACACCTAGACGTAGTGCAAGAAGAGCTTCCATGTCAGCTGAAACAACTTCAACGTCTACACCAACAAAAAGAACGACAAGACGTGCATCTTTATCCGCTGTTAGTGAAACACTCTTGACTCCCAAACATATTACTAAACGCAGATCATCAATTACTGTAGAAGATGTTACTTTTCTACCCAGTACATCAAAAACACCAAGGAAGCAATTGGAACACCGTACGGTAATATCAGTAGAAAATAAAGTTGTAGATGCTGTCATTATAGAGGAGGAAGAAGAAGCAACAGAGGAAAATGTACAACTGGAGGAAAATAAACGGCGAACTACAGTTATACCGGAAGAAATGGATAATATTGTAGGTGTCATATTAGAGGAAGAAGAACTGGAAAGCGTACAACATAAAACAAAGAACAATGAAGAGAAGGTCGAAATTGGTGAGATTTTGGAAAAAGAGTCAACGACCCCAACGGAATTTTCAAAAAAACCTACAAAAGCTGTAGTCGAACCATTAATTTTAGAAACTCGTGATGTTATTGAAAAACCCCTTTCAGTTACCGAAAAAAAACTAGAGAACCTCGAAATAGTTTCAACTTCAGATGAAAGCAAAGTTTATGCTGCAGATACTTTAGAAATGAAGGTTATCACAGAAAATTTAATTCATAAAGAAAAACTTGCAACAGAAAAAGATGAAGAGAAGAATGTCGATGTAGAAGAAAATATTGAAGTTAAAACAAAACCAGCAATTTCTAAAAATAAATTTGATGAGAAACAAAATACTGTGGAATGCATAAAGAAGCGAGGTAATTTTGTGGTATTTTATTTTTAAACAAAATTAAATTTTATCCTACATTTTAGATGTTATTAAAGACAATCTTGAAGAACCTTTGGCGGATGAAGTTGATAAGATGCTTCCAAAAGGTAAAGAATATGCATTTAGTTAGATGTTGGACAAAAAAGCTTTCATACAACATGACTTCTGATAAAAACAACCTTTTAAATACGTCGGGTTATCATTTTTTAATACAGATTTCTTATTCTTATATCCTATAGAATTGATTACTGAAGAGCGCAATACTACTTTTGTTAAATTAGTCGAAACTCCAGAGCTTAAAGGTAACTTTTTATTTAATATTTTATTTTTTTAAATTAGTACGAAGAACATTTTTAATATAGATTGCTTATTTTTATCTCCTACTGTTGTTAAAATAGTTGAAACTTCAGATCATAAAGGTAATTTTTTATTTAAAAATTTATTTATTTTAAATTATTACAAAAAAACTGTTTCTTGTAGAAATTTCAGAGACATCAATAGCATCTGATGCTGAAAATATAAAAAAAATTTCGAATGCGGCTCAACTCGCTAAAACACCCACTAAAGAAAACGCCAATATTTCAACAGATATGGAAGTGTACACTCCAACGACTAAAAGATCTGTTAACAGTTTAGCTAATTCCCCTAAAACGCCACTAATGTCAGGTATGCGCGAATTATTAAAAACCCCCAAAGCTGAAGCACAAACTCCTCGTCTTCGAGGTATACGTGATTTATTACGCACACCTAAAGAAAAATTAGAATGTGAAGATGAGGAAATGGAAAAATTGTCTATGGTTGCAGAATTAGTAAGCACGCCTAAACCTGAGGTTGATATTTCTACTCCAAAATCTACGAAACTGGTAAAAATTGTGGCTGATTCTCCAAAAACTCCTGCGATTACTGATATGCAACAGTTATTAAAGACGCCAAAAGCAGAAGTTCAAACTCCCCAACTTAGTGGAATACTTGATTTAAAACGCACTCCCAGAGAAAAAATAGGAAACATAGTAGATAATTTAGTAATTATACCCAAAGCCAAAAATGAAATTTCAACATCTAATGGAAAGAAGCAGGTTAGACTTGTAGTCGATTCCCCTAAAACACCAGTAATGACTGGAATGCGCGAATTATTAAAAACACCAAAAGCTGAAATGGCTACTCCAAAATTGGTGGGTATACGCAATTTAGTACGAACACCGAAAACAAAACTGGAAATGGAGCAAGAAGAAATTGAAAAATTTGCGGCTGTATCCGAATTAATAAAAACTCCACAGGTTTCCAAAATCACTGAAAACATCACCGAAGAATTATCCCCAAAATCAGCTAACAACGATAACTTAAAAGGCATTAAAGAATTGCTCAATACTCCAAAGAGTTGTAGCACTCCACGCTTTAAGGGAATGCGTGAATTAATGCAAACACCTAAAATGTGTTCGACTCCCTTAATGAGTGGTATGAAGGAACTTTTGGAATCCACAGCTCCTGAAGTAGAAAAAGAACCAACTGTAGAAATAGCAGACAACTCGGAAACTTTAACAGTTGAGGAAATCCCTTCTTCCACATCAAAAAATATTGTTAACTTACAAGGTGTCAACGATCTGCTTAAAACACCGAAAAGTTTTGGTACTCCAAATCTGAGGGGCATACGTGAATTAATGCAAACACCGAAAATGTGTTCGACTCCACTTATTGCTGGCATTAAAGAACTGATGAACCCTCAAACTCAACAAAAAGATCACGAACTGGAAAAATTCCTTAGAACACCTACTGCTAAAAATATAATGATATCCTCTATGCCTTCAAGTGCTGTTATAGAGAAAAGTAGTGATTCTATAGAAATATCAACTGAATATGATTTAAATGCCACCAATGAGCAAGGAACAGTAAATTTAGAAGAATTATTTAAAACACCAGTGGCTTCACGTTTCGTAGAACGAATCACATCCTCGTATTACGGTGAGGAGGGATGTGAACATATTGAGACTGTAAACAGATTTACCAAAAATATAACCCTTCAAGAAACTTTAAATAAATCTGCCGAAGAAGCCTACGATAAACTAGTAGGTCAAGAAACACAAATCCAAACTCCAATACGTAAAATATATCCACGGAAATCATTTAATTTGCAAACACCTCAAGCACAATCTCCCTTTACAGCGGCTGATGTTTTATCTGATTTACCTAAAAGTGATGTCGAAGAATGGATTGAAACTTTGGATGAAGCAGAACCACCCCCAATGTTAGAATTGGCTAATGTGCTAGATGAGAGTCATGAAGAGATTGTTAAACAAGATATTCCTAATGAAAGTATCAAGGAACATGAAGATGATTTCCGTTTGGAATATTCTTTAAACGAAAAAGATGAACAAAATATAAGTAACAACGAATCTATTATACCCGAAACATGTACAAAGGTTTATTTAACTGAAAAAACACTTACTACTGCCTCTTTAACTAAAAACGACACTACAGATCCTTTATCTAATACTAGTACTAAACCAAAAGAAATACATATTCGTCCTGCGACACCCATGGATGCTGAAATAAGTGGTATTGATTTATTGGATCAAACAATAGAATCAGCCCAAGATGAACCATCGATGTTAGATGATCCTTTGGTGGTTGAGGAACCATCAATGTTCGAAGAACCTTTATTAGTGAGTGATAATGATAATGAATCTGAAGCTGATAATACTCTTAATAATATTGAATCGCAAGATGAAGCGAATGATTTGTCTGAACCTTTGTTGTTGAGTGATAGTGAAGATTTAAATCAGTCACAGGAACTTGAAACAAATGAAGATACTGTTGAAGATTTACAAACTACTAATCTCAATATAACTGCTCAAGGAAAATCTTTGTTAGAAAATGTCTCGAATGCAATTGATTCTACTGCAGAAGAACCATTGGATAACAAATTAAAGGAACCAGAAACTTTGGCAATAGTATTAGAAATGGAAAACAAAACTGAAATTGATGATAGTCAACAGAAAGAAGAATATAAAGAAAAAGAAACTTCTAACGATATTAGAATGACCGATTCAACAGATCTTTTTGATAAGAATGAAACATCCGAAGTAATTTCATCAGAAATCATTGAAATGTCCGAAATTGTTGAACAAAAAAGCTCTGAAGCACTCGAAATTTCTATCTCATGTCCAATTGAAGAAGTTAGCATTGATCGAACAGAAAAGGAATTATCTGAAAATCCAGAAACACTTTTAACAAAAGAGACTTTAGATGCAGAAATAGATGCATCTGAAACAAATGTCATTGAAGAGAACGATGATAAAAAATCACGCAATCAAAATATAGATGCTAAGGAAATTTCCATTAAACAAACAAAAGTTGTATCTGACGAATCTGAAAATATATTTTTAGATACCTCAGTCACAGAAATTTTTGAAGAAACAAATATATCAAATGAAGAGCAAGTTGACCAAAAAGAAAATAAAGACATTAAAAAAACATCTCTCAATTCGAATCAAACTAACCAAGAGCATGAAGATATATTCATGGATAATTCTAACATCGATGAATCTTTTGCTGATGAAGCATTCAATGAAAATGAAGAAAATGATGTCGAAAACGAGTCTGCTATTGTTAAAGTGACTAGAAAGGAAGTCTCTAAAAATGAAACTAAAAGTCTTTCAATTTCAGCGAATTCTGATAATAAAGATAATACTTCTGTGAATATTGTAACTGTTTGTGAAATAGAAGAATCTAAAGTGGAGGAAAAATCAGTAGCAGAAAATATTATGGTGATTAATGAGGAAAAAAATGCTTCACAAAAAGTTAAGAATCCCGATGATGAGGAATTTGATCTTTTGATTGTTGCTGAAGAAACTTCAAAAAAAGATGAAGCACAAACCTCTGTAAAGTATAGCCTGGAAGAACAAAATGAACTCTCAAAATTACAATCACAAATCGAAGCTCAATCAAGTAATATTTCAGAAATTAAACTAAACTCTTTAGTGGAAACACCATGCGAAAGTGATAACTCTTTAGTTAAACTACATTGTTTAGAGAAAAAAAAAGGCGGATCTCTGGTCATTCAGTTAGGTTCTTTGAACGAAACAATTGTGCATATAAGTAATGATGAAATTTCCAAAGAACAGCAAAAGAAAAGTAAAGACTCTACTGAAATCATAGATCAATTTAAAAGTTCAATTTCGGCTGTATCCTTAGTGACTGGCGCTAATTTTAAAGAAAAAATTCACCACTATTCAGATCCAATTGAAATTTTACCCAAAAATATTAAAACGTGTAATGTTTCTGTAAATCAAATTTCTGAGGTCAGTGATGTTCAAACAGATAAAGATTTTGAATTCAAGAAAAGCGGAAGTTTAATAAGTGACCAGATTGGACAACTTGAAAAAGGAGCATGTATATTGAATAAGTCAGCTATAACCCGAGAATCTTCCTTAGAATCGACAGAACATTTAGAACAATATTCTCCAGCTATCAACACCAAAAATGCCTCCATAGAAGAAATGTCATCTACAATGACAGAAGACGTAGATGAAACGTCTTCAACGAAAAAAGAAGAAAATAAATTCAATAATGAAGAATCTTCTAAAACTCTTAATAATATTGCCGAATATTTAGACAACTCCAAAACTTCTGCATATTCAAAAGAAAACCAATCTTCATCTCAGAACAAAACTTTCAATTCTTTAAAAGAGACTAAAGATGAAACTCCAACAAATCTTGAAGTGAAGTCGAAAATCGACGTAATGGACCAAAAATGTACCTCGCCAACCGAGGAAGTATCTTTTGATATTCATAAAGATACTAAAGCAACTTCCGCTGCAGTGAAAGTAGGCTCAGAAGACTACAAGCAAGACAAAAATTTGAAAGAATCGTCGGTAAAAGAAATCGAGAAGAATTTAACAGAAGAAGTAGCTGTTAAATCATCAGATATTTTAAAAACTTATGATTTTGAAATAAAAATAAATGACACAGATCACCTAAAAGAAACTGAAACTGAAAGTAGTGCAGCAAAAAGTGAAATACTTGCAACAAATCTACACAAACGTAAAAACTCGCCATCTATTGAAACTTCTAATGATGATTTGGAGTTGCGTGCATCTAGAAAAAACAACAAGGACACTAAAACTGAAGAAACCACATTTGAATCTGAAACACAACCTACAAAATCCTTTGTTGCCGAGAAAATGCAGAATTCGCAAGCCGAAAAAAATGAAAGGTTGGAAAAAGTAATTGTTTTAAACGAAACTGAAGAAATTTCAGAAGATACTGAGCAAAATATTCTAGAAAACTTAAAAGAAGAAATTAAAGAAAACGAACCTAAAATGCATTCAGTAAGAATTCGTAAAAATCGTACTATGTCCGAAAGTAGCCAAGATTCAATACATGATGATAAACCAAGCTCTAGCTCTCGTAGAGATCGTCGTAATGTAATGAAAAAACCAATTGAAAACAAACTGGAAGAAGTAAAAGAAGAAAAAGTTAATGAACAACAAACTTTAAAGGAGTTAACTTTCGAATTAGTTAAGGAAGGCGAAAACCCAAAACGTAAGCGCTCAGCTTCGGAGTCAAGTCAGGAATCCGTTAAAAAAGATGACAATTCTACTTCAACTCGTAGAGGAGGTCGTCGAAAACTTTTAAAACCGCCAACAGAAGAAACTGTGATTGAACAAAAACTAGAAGATGAAGATCTTGAAGCAGAACAGATACTGAAAGAAACTAAAAATCCAGAAAAGGATATTGAAAAATTAAAGAAACCTTTTACTTTAACTGAAATCAAATCTTTTTATGATACAGAAAAATCAAAAAATTTAAAAGAAAAAGTGAACGAATTTCCTATGGAAAAACAAGAACATATGGAAAGGGAGATCGCGGAATCTGCTGACTGTAAGCAACTTTTGACCAAAGCCCATAAACAAGTAACAATTTCTTCTACATCCGATAAATATCATATAAAAGTACATAAAGAAAGTTTCGACGATACTCAACAGTCTATTGAAAAACATAGAGATGAATCAAAAGAAGATTTAAAATCGTCTCTTTTAGTTAAGGATTTAAATATCTCTAAAGAAGGCATAATTGAAGTACTAGCTGAAAATATGGTTGTAGAACATAAAGAAAAAGTTGCAGCTGAAATTATATTGTCAGATGAAACTTCAACCCTTGCAATAAATAAAGAACAAATCTCTGATACTTCCGAAGAAAATGTTTTTAAATCATTGAAATCACCAGAGAATATAACCAAAAAACCTTTAGAAATTGAAAATGAGATTAAAAAATCTGATGAAGTTGTAGTATCAGAAGATACTCTATTAACCACTCTGAACGAAGACCAAAAAGAGAATATTATTACAGATACTCTTAAAGAAACTTGCAATGAAAATAAGGCTTCTGTTCGTAAATGTATTCGCAGTAACGAAACCATTTCGGAACCAAGTGAAAGTTCCGTACTAGCCAAGAACATTAATACGATTATAACAGCGAGTCCAGGGGAATCTGTTGACGTACCAGTAAAAGAACTCATAACAACTGATACTTCCGAAATTAAAGATAATTCTGAAGAAGTTATCGAAACCGCACAAGAAAGTTTGCCAGAAGTAGAAGTTGCTGACATTACCATGGAGGAATTTAAGGAACAATTAGTTAGAAGAGGTCGCCGTAACCCCACTATGTCAGAATCGAGTCAAGGTTCAGTACAGGAAGATCATAAAATACGAGCTATAAAGACTCGTCAAAAAGTTCAAAAGGCTCCTGTGGAAGAAATTATTGTAGAAGGGGATCTAATCAAAGAGGAGGTGGTAGTAGTTGCAACTTCTACGAAAAAATTATCTGAAACTAAACTTTTCGGCGTCATAGAACACAAAGGTTTATCCGAATTAGCAGATAATGAAATAGTTAAAATTCAAAGTATCACTTTAGAAGAAGGAAAAGAACAAACGGTAAAGCATGGTCGTCACAAAGCAACAGTATCAGTTAAGAATGCGCTGGAAGTCAACGAAGAGGAAAAAACTAGTGAAACGGAAATTACTACAGAAAATGAAGAAGATAAACATGAAATAATATTTAAAGACGTTGCATCTAAACCGAGTAAAGCTGATTTGGATGTAGTGGAATCAAAACAATCTCCACATAGTGTAAATCTGACTTCGAAAGTTTTACAAACTTTAAAAAAAGTAATATTAGAAGATCAAACATCAGAAGCTGAAATTGATGATGACAAATCTAAGAAAATAATTGGCAGACGCGGACGACACAAACACGATTTACCAGAAACTGCAATCGAAGAACCAACAACTAGCCGTAAAGGTCGAAGAAAGGTTCATCCCTTAACTGGAAAAGTTTCACCCAAAGAAGTTTCTGCTAAGCATCTCGAAACGGAATCTGATACCAAAACACCTCAAGAAATTGTTGCAGCAAACATAGTTGCAAAAATAATTACAGTCAAAGAGGACCAAACAGTACAAGGAATTGTTATAAGCAATGTTGAAAATGAAACATTGCTAGATAGTATTGTGGAACTACAAGAACAGCAGGTAGTTGGAGACACAATTCCAGAAAGCAGTTATGTATCTACATTACATAAGACACGACGAGGTGGTAGACAAAAAGTTAAAGATGTAGAAAAATTGCCAAGAGAATCTACAGAAACAGAAGAAAATGCAAAAGTTGAACAAAAAACTGCCTTAAAACAAATTACCAAACGTGGACGTCATCTTAGACACGATAACAAAGAAGTTTCCGTTGAAAACGCCGTTAAAGTGGAAGACCTAATCCCCGAAAGCGATGAAGAGACTTCAAAAGAACCATCTAAAGTTGACCATTTCACAAAACAAACCGTTAAACGTGGACGACAACGTAAACATGAAGTGGATGAAGTTCCTGTTGAAAAAGCTGGCAATCCAGAAGATAAAATACCCGAAAGTGATGCGACACTACAAGGAGCAAGACACAAATCAGCCGTTCTCAAAGGCCGTACAGCACGTAATCGTAAAACACCTTTTGAAAATATTACATCATCTAATCAACAAGAATTGGCGGAAATAATCGACGATGTACCAACATCTTTTGAAGCAATCCCAGCTGAAGATTCCAAAGTTCGCACTTCAAGTCGAAATTGTAAATCTATCGTTGAACAACAAACAATTTTCCTAAAACCAGAGGAACAGCCTGTGGCACGTACTTTAAGTCGAAACCGTAAAACGCCAATAGAAACCATTGTTAATGAAGAATCAATAGACACTTTAAAACAAACAGATAAAATCCCCAGAAAGGATGACAAAACAGAAAGTGAAAATATTGATATATTAGACAATTGCAAAGATCAAGAATTTTCAACTTTTGAAGACGCAGCACAGAAAGCTGCGGAATACAATAAAGAGAAAGAAGACAACGATGTCAAAAAGCGGGCAAAACGTACTCTTACTGCCTCTGAATCCAGTCAAGTTTCAGTTGATGGCGAAAAGCCTAACAAAACACAGCAAATGGCTGAAAAAGAACAATCTCTCGAAGAAGTTTTTGAAGCAAATGTTATATTACCACAAAACCAAGAACCCGGTAAAGATAATTTAGAAGAAATTATTCAAAGTCATGATGAGAAAGTTAAATTTAATGAAGCTATCGAAGAAAAACCTCAAAAGTCTACCAGACGAATAGCAACAGCTAAAGACGAAAAACATTACAAACACGATGAAGCAACATCAACCAAGTCTCAAAAAAGACGAGGTGCAAATGACAAAAATAAACAACATGGCAATACTGAAAATGTTGAAGAACCACATGGAGAAACGTTATTATCGGAAGTAAAGATAACTGAGGTTAATCTAGAACCCGAAAAATTGTTAGATCAGCAAACATCTCAAGAAGAAGAAGAAGTTTTAAAGGAAGTTATAGGTAAAAAAAGTCGTAGAAAAGTTGCAGCAAATAAGCATCTAGAAGATTATGAAACATTGCCGGTTACCAAAAGAAGAGCGGTCGTTAAGCACATCGAACATAGTAATGATGAAAGTGGTCCTTCTAATAAGAGACGAAGAAAGCAAGCTGACGAAGTAAATGATACCGAAGAAGAACATGTCAAACACACTGTAACTAGCGAAACAACTAGTAGACGTCAAAACTTTGGTAAAAGAAAACTGGAACCTGAACAGAAAGATAATAATATTAATGAAGTAAAACATGATGCAGATGAAGAAACAAAACATGCCGAAAGCAGCGAAACCACAATTAGACGTCGTAATATCGGAAGAAAGAAACACGAAGATAATGACAAGCCGAAACCCGAAGAAGTGCGAGCACATATTGAAAGTAGTGATGATAAAACAAATAAACTGCGTAATGTGGATACAATCCAGCATGATAGAAATCGTGATCATAAAGATGATGATGTGAGTAGTGAACAGAAACAGGAGGAAACAAAAAAGGGTAGAGGTCGCAGACAGAAAAGTGATCCCAAAGAAGAAACTGAACAACTCAAAATATCATTGCACTCGCCTGAGACAAAACAAAGAGGTCGAAAACGTAAAGAATTGCATACAGATACCTGTGATCCTGACCCGAAGGATGATTGTAGTGAAGATAATATAACTAAGGATCCTCAAACAAACGTCAATATTCCAAGTGCTCATATTGAACATCACACTCCACTACGTACCACTTCTATTGCAAGAAGAGGTCGCAAAGCCTCTGCTATAGAACATATAACAGCAGAGTCACAAGAGCTTGATGATACGCCCGGAAGAAGAGCACGTAATGTACCACAGCGTCGAGCTGCTACCGCATATCATAATTATGATGAAACTTCCGATAGTGAAGTATCAAGTAAAACAAAAAAGAAAATAGATTCTCCAAGGAAATCTTTAGAAGCTGTTGAAAAATTTCACACAGCAACTGTTACAACAGCAACCATTATAAATTTATCCCCATTGCCTTCATCTACAACTGCCAGAGGTCGTACACGGAAACCAACTGCTAAGGTGCAACAATTGCTAGAAGAGGAACGTGCCAAAGCGGAATCACCTAAGAAAAGAGGTTTGTTAGCCGCAGCAGCAACGGCCGCTACTGGTGATATAGGAACGCCACAACATACACCTGCTAGAAGGGGACGTAAGGCATCCACCATTGAAACTGTGGTGGCAGGAACTTCACAAGCAACAGCGGCCGGTTGTGGTGATACAGGAAC
The DNA here is from genome assembly GCA_949318255.1 of Pollenia labialis. NCBI lineage: Eukaryota > Metazoa > Arthropoda > Insecta > Diptera > Polleniidae > Pollenia > Pollenia labialis. The sequence continues at coordinate 15,822,633 of OX439139.1, forward strand.
GCCACAACGTACACCTGCTAGAAGGGGACAAAAGGCATCCACCATTGAAACTGTTGTGGCTGGAACTCCGCAAGCTGTTAAAGGTAGGGGAAGAGGAATACCTGCTGTTGTTCATACTAAAGAAGAACCTAGTTCTTCTGTAGTAGAGGACAAAGAAGCGGAGTTACATACCACACCGCCAAACGCAAATCATATTAAAGGTCGCCGAGGACGAAAGGCTAAAATAACTGAAGAAGATCATCAAACTGGTGATGAGCCATCAGCTAAGAAATCTCCTTTAGAATTTGAAAGTAAAAAACAAGATTCTTCTGCTTCAGTTGAGCCTCCAACACCACCTACACGAGAAGCGGGCAGACGTAATGCGGCTGCAGCAGCTAAAGCAAGAATTGAAGAAGATGCTTTAGCGGCAGCATCGATAGATCCACCTAAAAGAGCTAGAGCAAAGAAGGTACTAACTAAAGTTGCAACTCCTGATGCCCCTAGTTCTGAAATGGAAGAAGAGCAAGCAGCAATTAATAAAAAAACAATTAAAAATAAAAATTCTCCACAAAAGCGGGAACATAGATTAGCTTCTGCAACCACCGTAGAAGGTGATGAAGATGTAGAAAATGACATTGAAACAGAGACTTCGGACAAGCCAACTAACAAGAGAGGACGTAAAAAGGCAACGGCCATCTCAACGGATTCACCAGCAGTGCCAGTGAAAAAAAGGCGCAACGCTAAGACCATAGAGGAAGTAGCTAATACCGATATCCCTGAAGAGTCAAAGACCACACGTGGTAGAGGAAGAGGCCGTAAAAATGTACATTTTGATGAACATGAAGAGGCAGAATCTACAACTTCTAACCAACAAAAAACAAACAATAATGAGACAGCGACGCCTGTCGAAACAACAGAACCAGTAAAAAAAGGAACGCGTTCCAGACGCAAATAATTTTAATAGTTCTCTTTAATATTTCTCTCTCTCTACGAGAAAAGTTTTTTATAAGACATTTTTAATTTCGTAAGACTTTATTCATAAAAAGTTATTTGGGTTTATAAAACGAATTTTCTATGAAAATTTGTTTAATAAACGTTTTATAAATCAAAAATATTTTTTTATGAATAAGGGGGTTAGAAATTAGTTACACATTTTTTTTTAATCCTATTTATGGATTTTTTTTTCATAAATTTAAAAATTTTGAGACAAATTGGGAGTATTTTTTATGTTTTTTTTCTTGTGTTTGCCTCCTTTAAAAAAAGATTTGAGTCTTTGTAATATGTATTTATCTTACTTTACTTTGTTGTTTGTTTTAATGTTATTTTTTAAAACATATACAATTTCTTTCTTGTATTATTAATTAATGTTAGAAAAAAAAATCTTTAAATTTTTCAAATAAAAAAAAAACAATTTGTTTCTTTGTAATAATATTTTTAAATTTAATTTAGCTTATAACTTTTATGTAACCTCTTTCAAACAGAAAAATATATAGAAATATAAATAATAAATGTAAAAAAAAAATTATAATTAAAACATAAATGAAACCGATTTTTTTAGGGTTTCTTGTTAAAGGACATAACTTTTTGGTAAATTTACTTTTTTTAGTCATGTTTATCTTCATAGGAGAGAGAGGTACACCATGTAACAGAAATCCACATACGACGCCAATTTTAGGCATTTATGTATTTAAAGTTTGAAATATACTCAGGCAAGGAAAATTCATTACAGGTGTTCTTAAAAGCTTTAAAAATAAAATTTTAAATAAATAAAAAAGAAATTCCCATGCAGGCAAAATAAAAAATGGACAAATGTTAAAATAAGAATGTTAATATTGAATTCATAAAATACTGAGTACTCCACACAAAAAAAAATATATTTAAAATAGAAACTGGGAATTATTTCCTTTGAAGGTTACTTTATATTATATTCAACATTTTTTATTTTTCGAATTTATTCTATGAGCTAAATTTCAGTTATGTATTTTATAAAGCTTTTTGTAATAGTCATATTCCTTCAATTTTTCAGAAATGACTTTATACACTATCAGAAAATACAATATAATAGCCTGATAGTGTATAAAGTCATTTCTGAAAAATTGAAGGAATATGACTATTACAAAAAGCTTTAAAAAATACATAATTGAAATTTAGCTCATAGAATAAATTCGAAAAATAAAAAATGTTGAATATATTTAAAATATTTAGCCTTATTGTGGTTGTCGTTACCGTATACGAGTGCGTCGTTTTTTGTTAAAGATTAAGGCCCCTATTACGGTTTAAGACAACTGGTTGTGGTCAGTTGTAATTTTTGTTATGTTTTTGTACACCGCAATATAGCAAAGTTGTAAACCATAAAAGAAATAGGGGCCTAAAGTAACACACAAACTATGTTCTTCAATCAACTACAAAAAACGACGCAGTCGTTTACAATCACAATAAGGGTGATTATGTATACATATTTACATAACCTGTAGAAAATGTCAAGAGTTAATCTGTACTGATTATTTTTTGACTTTGTCAACAGTTCAACGAATACGGAGCAAGAATGTTCAACTCAGCTACACCTGTTCTTCAGGCCTCGACATCTAGCATGTACTTGTCATTGAAGTATAAATAAAGTATAATTTGCGCAATTATAACGTCTCGAATATGGCGAAAAACAGATTTCGCCTTTCCAGTTACATCATAAATCCCCAAAACTTTTAATGTTATATCTTGCGTGGTTTTCGAGATCTATTTATACATCGTTCCTTTACAAAGCGTACTTGTACAACCACACATTCATACCCCATTATAAAAAAAAATCATGACTCGTACATAACTTCTTTGAAATTAAAAATTTGGTTTTGGGCTTTAAACTATTGGTGTGGCTTATGATGGTATTACGAACAAATACGAAAAAAATATGTATCGAATTTATTAACTCAATTATCGTTTAAATCAGAATCTAATTGAAAAATAGCTTAAATCATCGAAGTGGTTGTTGAGAGGAGGGTTAAACTAAATAGAAAAAACACAAATCCAATTTTTTAATTAAAGAGGCTCATTATATTTTTACAAATAGACTTTTTCCATTTTAATAAGTAAATTAGTTTTTATTTTGTTTTAAAACAATCTTTTTACAAAATTATGAGCGGTATGCATTATGACAAAATAAAACATTGGTTCTATAGGTACAAACCAAGTAATTACCAAAGTTGTAAACCAGGACAGTATGAACACTTTAAATAAAAGTAAAGGTAAAATATGCAACATGTTTTGCATGTTTTTCATCAACATATTCACAAAAGAACTTGAAATTGCAGATCACACCAAAATACACAAAAAACGGAATACCAAAACATCACGTGTGATTTAAAAAGGGACATGTGATTTGAGCTAAAGTGATTTTCAGAACAGGCCTGATAGACATGCGTTCCAATACTCAAATACATTAATGCTTCGTGGACTTAATTAACATTAATACGTAATTCCTTTTCGAGAATATTTCTACCACTTAAGAAAACCCTTATTGAAGCTTTAATTTATTTTTCTTTCCGATGCTTATAGCCTGTTTACCTATTTTCCAAACAATTTCATTTGTTTCTGCGTTTCGGCTTTCGTCAAAATTTGATTATTGCACGATTAGCATTTTTTGGTCGCTAACGAAGCCGATTAATCTTTTGGAAACTGTATTTCGAAATAAAATGAATTGAACAGCTAAAGTTGAGTAGCCAGCAGCAAAATTTAACAACGACGCTCATGTAAATAAAGAGTGGTTAAATTAAGGGCCGATGTTGATTTTGAATAAAACTAATTATTTGGGAAATTACTGTCATTTATTTTTATTATGATAATATTGGTATGGTTCAATTAAGTATGGAACAAAATATCGGCCAAATGGCCGCCGCGACCTCGGCGGCACACCTCGTGCCGATGGTCCAAATTTTCGATGACGCTGAGGCGTAATTGAGGTTGTATGCCGTTAATGTGCCGAATTATCTCATACTTTAGCTCTTGAATTGTTGCTTGCTTATTGACGTACACCTTTTTTTTCAAATAACCGCAAAGAAAGAAGTCCAACGGTCGCAAATCACATGATCTTGGCGTCCAATTGAAATAAAATTTATTTTAATTTATAAAAATAAAATAAAATATTGGTCATGCTTTTAAAAATAAAGAGGACAAAGATGGCAGATTATGAAAAAAGATGATAAAAGAGGAATACACAAATTTTATAGATGACAGCCAGTTAAAATAGATGATTGTCCTCTAAACGCCCATTTTCATAATAAGCCTGAATAACTTTAACGCGTTGCTCGATTGTGTATCTTTCCATGGTTCAAATTGAGTTAGTCTGTTATTGAGAAATGTCAAATGAAATGCAGAAAAAAAACTTGACGTTTTGGGGGTTCACATTCTACATCGGCATTTAAAATTTAACATTTTTATTATTTTATATATCGGCGTTGCCTTGTAATTTCGCTGCTGGCAACTCAACTCCAGTTCAGTCGTCATCCGAAATCGACCCATAAGACTATGAATCAGTAATGGATCTTAACTTCGTTCGAAATTTATCACACCTTTTAAAAAGTTTAAATTTTCATCACATACCTGGGGGCCTTTTACGGCATTCGATATCGACCGAAATTTCCATAAGATTTTTATTGTAATTAGGATTATTATCGACTGCCGTAATTTGCCCTTTGATAGATTACAGAGCAGTTGACAAAAAATATAAGAGATTTGTAAAGTAATTGGTGTATGTACATATGTATGTATATAAGAGCCAAGGACCATTGAAAAGGTCTGCGCAAGAAGCCTGATGATCATTGTTTATGTTCTTTTTAGTTGTCAAAAGTTGTTTACATTTTGCTTACATGTGCATGTATACGTTTATGGTATGCCACACATACACGTTTTTTTCCTTTTGCTTTGTATATTTGTAGTAAATTTTTGACAACTAAAAAGAATCGTTTTTTGTTTTTGTACAAGTAAGCAGACCTGATAGATGGACCTTGATAAGAGCCAAAACCTTTTCAATACCTTTCAATACCTTTCATACCTTTCATTTAAAAACGTTTGTAAATAAATAAAAAATTGTTTTTTTTATTTTGTTTCTTTTTTAGTTTTATTCATATTTTTGGTATTTTTAAAGATACAGTATAATTTTTATTTAAAAGTTTCTTACAATTAATTTGTAAAAAACTTATAATTTCTTTACCATTACGGCATGATGTTTTGTTTATGGATATTGTAAAAAAAGATTTAATCAAATCGACGATACTTATAAACTACACTTATATAAAATAGGATTACAAAAAATGTACAAAATTTTATAAAAAAATATCATAAAAATTAAAATAAGAAATAAAATATCAAATAAAAACTTGTGCAAGATAGACAAATATAAACACAAACTTTTGAGCGCGTGATGTTTAAAACATTTACGTTACAAAATTAAAATAATAAAAAAAAAAATATATAAATCACAACAAATGTAACAAAAAAAATTAAATAAATTAAAAGTTACAATAAAATGGCAATAAACAAATATAAAATAGCATCCATTACTAAAAGAAAAACATAATCAGCCCAATTATAAATTAAAATTCCTCGGGAGTTTTGTCCCTTCTCCCATTTTTCCTATGGTAATTCAATTGTAAAAATGGGAAAGGGAGAAAACTCCCGGGGAATTTTTATTCATAATTGGGCTGAATAAAAAAAAAATAATAAAATCTGTATGCTTAAAAGTTAAGCTCTTTGTTTGGTATGTAATACTATAAAGATTAAAAAAAAATTTTTGTTTGCATAAAACTTAAAAGGACATTTCGTATATTCGAAAAAGATTTAACGTGTGTGATCATTTAAATAATATCAATTCTTATGATAAGCATTAAAAGTTGCTTTTGTTTGGTTTTCCATAAAACTTAACTTGGGCATAAATGCTAGTAATTAAGTTTTCTCCTCTCCTCTTTTCTTCTTCTTTCCTCAAAGGCCTTTCAGACTCCAGAAGAGGAGAGTTCGGTCTCGATTTTTAAAATTTTATGTTATTTTGTTTTTTTTTTTTGTATATGTATTAAAATATTTTTAGGCCTTTAAGCTTTCATCAATAAATGAGGTTCGGATCTTAAAGAATCAGTTAGATATTGTGTCTTCATAGTTTTTTGGAAGTAACGCTTTTCGTTTGGTGAATTAACGTTGTAAACAATCGGTCTTACGCCAACATTACGCCAAAGTTCAGCAATGTGTCTAAATAATTAAAATGGCAAGAACCGTTATAATATTGCTAAAGATTTCACAAGTCATTTAATCATTTGAAATGATTCTGATGTATTTTAGCATGCCAAAGTCCAGTATGATCTCAGTTTTCTCCCATCGTGTCGCATTTGTCAGTTAACGGTACATTTGAGTTTTTCGCTGTATGCAAGGCGAATTCACGTAAACGGTGGTGGGGGCCTTGGGTGGTGGCGATACTACAACAAGTAACAACACCAAAAACACAACATTGTATTTTATTTGTTGCTTTCGTCGATCGATATTTCAAAAAAACCAATAACTTTTGACATTCCTCTCTCTAATTTAGAAAAAAAGTAGCACAGCTGTGCTTTTTCTCTTTCAGCCGCTTTTAAGAGTTAAAATCTGCTTCAATTAAAATTTTATTCTAAGATTTTTAGTTTTTTCCCTATTTCGGTACGTTATGGATTAAAATGTTTGTAATGAAATGGACGACACAATGAAGTTATAAAACTATCGATTTTGTTAATTATTGTGGTACAGAACATCTTCCGAAATGACAATAACTGGTGAAAACGTTAAAATTTTCATAAAATCTTAGCTTTGATCTGTTAAAAAAATGAAATTTTTTATAAAATTAAAGTCAATTACCCACTATTTGACGCGTAATTTAGCGACCTTATACATACATATAAACCGGACGTTGTCTCTCGAAGGCGGCTGAAAAACACATACATATGTACCGTTATCTGATAAATGTGACGCGATGGGAGGGAGAAAAGCTTATATTCGACTTTAGTATGCCAAAAAAAACATTAGAATCAGGTGAAATGGTTAAAAAGTTTTAAAATGGGTACCAGTATTATTAAAAATATTTCAAGGCACATTCGTTCAATTTGTAAACCCTGGAATATTTTTACTTACAAATTAAATTCTTCCTTAGAGACAAAAACCACACTAATGCCTATTACAGGTGAGATAATATTACGGAAGAGTGCACCATATATTGAAGTAATCAATGTTGAAGCTTTAAGTAAAGGTAAAGCCAAAGATTTTTCAGTCCATAGGCCACATATCAGTTCGGGATATAGTTTGCGCAGCTGAATATGTAAAAAAACAAAAAAATGTATGCATTAAAAGTAAATATTTTAAATAAGACGTTTTGAATTGTGAAATTGAATCAGATGAAGATTTTTAGATCAGTTATTTTAAAATTACCGTAGCTTTTCGTGACTTGAATAATGCCCCTGGCAAAGGTAAGTGGCACTTCTCCAATCCCGCCCACAATTTGTGGGATGTTTGAACTTAATTTGGAAACCTTGGTTGGCTCTTACCATTCGCCATATATAAAGAAATGTATGTGTTTGTTTGGAAATTGCCACGCCCACTTCTCCGATCCGCCCATATTTTTAGAGAGGTTGTGTTTTAATAACCCAGCTATGTGTACCAAATTTGGACAATATTTCTGTAACCGTTCTTTAGATTTAAAAAAGTACTATTTTGAGCAACGGCTACTTCTCCAATCCCGCCCACATTTTGTGAGATGTTGTGTGTTGATAACCGAGATGTTTGTACGTAATTTGGTAACTTTGGCTCTTGAAGTTCTCCAGATAGATAGAAAAACAGAATTAAAAAAAGCAACAACAACAACAACAACAAGGGAATTATGAGTAAAGATTAAGAAGCCTTTATCTCAGTCATCTATGGATCGATTTGGCTTAATCAACGGAGTATATGTGACATATATATACCGTATTCCGATTCGAAAGAAATCATTTACGAATTCAAACAATTTGTACTGTGTATATCGATTTTCGTAATATTTGTTTTTATACTTTATCGAAAATAAAAAACCCTTTCTTAACAGCCACTCTCTATTATGAACTAAAAGTGTTCATCAAATTTCCCATTTTTCTTAAAATACAACCTCTGCCATCGTTTCGAACCATTGCGAAAATCGTAATACACAGTACAAATTGTTCGAACTCGTAAATTATTTCTTTCGAATCGAAATACGCAGTAACCCCCTAGTCCCCATCATTTCAGGGGTCTTTGCAAAATTATTTTTAACATGCACACGGGCAGACACAGAGGCGGACACCCTTAAATCAACTCATAAGGACCCAGAATATACATATGTATGTTTGTAAGTATATACTTTATAGGGCATAACATCAATATTGTAGAAATTACAAACAAACTTCTTTCTATACAATACTCTTTCCACCTTTGGTTAAGGGTATGACAAGAAAAATATATTGTTTGGCTTTGAAATTTTTATAACTGCATAGAGGAGCTATTTGCCAACGGAAAAGCATTTTGACCAAATTTGAGTTAGCATATTTTGAATATAGGGGCTGAGTTCCAAAACATCATAATACTTTGCAGTCGAAGTCAAAAATGTACCATCAAGTTTAACGATGCACAGTTTGGTCATTGTGAACGCATCGGTAACTGTTTTGATGCACTTTGGGACAGAACATTCTAAAATTTTACACGGTTGCATTGTAGAATGCTTTTAAAAAAGCGAGTTGCTTTGCAACTGACGTTTTGGAACTCACCCAGGCTCCCAATATATTTTTACATAAACAGTAAATTTTTACAAAAAAGTAAATTTTTGAAAAAAGCTCATTTCTTAAACATAATTTGTCTTTGTCATTTGTATTTGGTCAGTCTTAGGTGTTTCAAAATAAATGTCCAAAGCAATTTATTTGTTGCATAAAAATATTGATCGGACTTTTGTTTTAAATTGGTATAATAAAAATTTTATAAGCAATTCTAGAACACACCCGTTTGCAAAAAGTTTTTTTTGATTTATAAAATAAACAATTTGTTCAAGCTTTAAATTCTTTTTCCCATATTCATAATAAATATTATTGATTTATAAGAGGTTTATTAAACAGATTACCATAGAAAATTCGTTTAATAAACCTGTTATTAACCTGAAATATTTTTTATGAATAAGGCTTAAAAAGCATTATATTTAATATTGCTTTAACGAATAATTAAAAAACTTAAAAAAGTATTTTTTTTTGTTTGTTTTACCTGATAAACAGTTATTGGAGATCTGCTTATTAAAATAATGCGTTGTACAAATAAAGGATTCGCTTTTATGGTCGTTTTTAAACAATCCAACATTTGGGAGCTATTATCGGATATGTATAAGAAAACGGTAAGCCGTTGATCTTCTAGGAAATCCAAAAGTTCTTTTAAAGTTAAAACATATTCGGCTTCAAAGTGTTTGCTAAAAAAAATGTATGTAGTATGTTTATACATGTATGTACATATATTTTAAAATATATCGCACTTGTTCAACAATATATTAACTCAAAACTTAAAAAATTTCAGTAGAAGCAAAACAATTTTTAATTTTACATTAAAGAAATATGATTGATTGCATTACCAAAAAGAAGACAAAATACCACGATATTTTTGTATATGTATGTATGTATTTTACGTTTCGTTTTTTTTTCCAAAAAGTGAAAAAATAAAAATTTCGAGTTAATACAATGTTGTTGAACAAGTGCGATATGTACATACATATCGTTACTTTAATATAGAAAAGCCCTAACTAATGTTTTCCTTACTTTACAGGAGAAGGAAACAACTTAATACAAATTATTGTCTTGCAGTCACGATTTTTTTAAACGCAGTTTTTTGTTCAATTCTCTAAGCAATTTAATAAAAAACTGCGTTTAAAAAAATCGCGACTACAAGACTATAATTTTTATTAAGTTTTTTCCTTCTCCTGTAAAGTAAGGAAAATATTAGTTAGGGCTTTTCTATATTAAAGTAACGATATGTACATGCATATTTTAAATATTGTAGATTTCACATTAATGAAGGAAATATTTTATTTACCCCATTGGATGTAATTCCGCTATATTGATTTTCTTCAAAGATTCTAAAGTATGTAGAGCAATGCTACCAGAAATTCCAGCTTTTTCCAAAGTTAAACGATTGACAATGACAATTTTACCACATGAAGTTAGACCTGCATCAACTAATACATTGCGGTATCCACGTGTAATGCACTAGGAGAAAAACATTTAATAAATTTAATAATTTAATAAAATACATACAAAAGTCAAGGAAACATTTTAAAGAGTGTACCAAAAGTTACTTTAAAATAAAATTCTAAAATTTTAGATGCTATTTTATAAAGTTGTCGATAACTTAAGCCGTTGCAATTTGTTCTAAACTAGTTTAGTTATCGATATCTTTAAAAAAAAAATTCAAAAGCGACTGATAATTTTTCTTAAACATTTAATTTATAGATGTTTTATAAAGTTGTCGATAACTTTACTATATAATAACAAATTAATCGATAACATTTCTACTTCATAAACCAAATTATCGATAACTTTTCAATAAAATACTACATACACGCATATCGCTCCTTTATTGCAACATAGTCATATCTCAAATAAAATCAAACTTGGCAAAATGCGATTAAAGTTTTCAAAATGTACATTTATACACAGATTAAATGAAATATATTTTGCTATAAGTTAGGTTCAGTTTGAGATAATATACTAATATGGGTGTTTCCAATTAATATTAATAAAATTCCAACATACCCAATTATGCACCGAGGATTGCTATATTTTGGACTTACGAAAGTTCAAGCAACAGCAGCAACCGAAAGAATTCAAAAAAAATGTAATTTCAATACTTTTTTTGACCATCAAAAAAGTAACGGTCGTTACTTTATAAATGTGCTGTTTTCAAATGTCGGAAACAAACATCATGTTTTGTAAAATTTAGCGCAGGATATGTCAAGTAAAATATCTGATTAAATTCTTTGAAATGTTTTGTTTAAGGAAGGGATTTATTTCCAAACCAAAGAAATTTGTTACCTAAAAAAATTTTTATTTTTAAAAGTAACGGTCGTTACATTTTAAAAAGTTAACCGTTTTTGTTTTTGAATTCATTTATAATTCGTAACTCAAAGTAGCATATTTTTGTTAGTATAAAGAAAATAAAAGTTAATCTTTCGTAAAATGACAGATACATTATTTTGTAGAATATTAGCGGAAAAAAAATTCAAAATAATAATTTAATTTTTGAGCTTTAAGGGGGTATTTTCTGTGGAAACACCCATATAAAGACGGTATAGGGCCACACTTTTGCTGAAGTAACTTGAAATTTTTAATTTTTTGAGTTATGACTATGTTATAATAAAGGAGCGATATGTCTTTTCTAAAAAATAAATGTATTTGCTGTTTCCCTGTGATTAGCGTTGTTTAGTTAACGATGACCATATGGCACTTAAAATTAGTTTATTAAAACCCCCAGTTGTAAAAGATACCAGGACTTGAAAAAGTTTGCTATTAAAAATTTTTCCGGATAATTTAACCCATAAAATATTACTGTTTAAATATCTTTTTTCACTTTTACCTTAACCCTTATACGGTCTTTGGATGAAATTTCACCAATTTTATGTTTCGAAATAAAATATCTCTTAAACATTTTGATGGATCTCAATGAGAATTTTTTCAAATTTTTTAAATTAAATTGTACATTAATAACATTAAGTTTTATTTCGGTATATCTAAAAGTTACAAACGTTTTTTAAAGAATTACGAAAAAGTCCCTCTGGTGAAATTTCACCCCTTTATAAAAACATGTAAGCTACCTACATCCGATTGAATATTATGGATGATTTAGTTTATTGTTTTCTTATTGAATATTATTTTCTCTAAAAAAAAAATTAAAACACCTTCAATAAAGGAAAAACCCCGTTTATTTTCATTAAATAATCAAAGTCTGTGATTTTTCACCCGAGCGACTTTCCTGCAAGTTATTTTGAGGAACGTATTAGGATTAAATAAATTCAAGATATAAAAAAAATCAGTTCTTATATCGCAATGGTTACTCTAATAAGAGTCAACTCAAAAATTTTCAATTTTCACTTTTTGCAAGAAATCGATGTAGAGTGCTCATATTAACACACTGTACAAATCTTCAATCAATTTCTCCAGTATTAGCCAAAAAATACAATTGTATCCCCTTTTGTAGTGCATATAAAAAGAAAAAGTTTTTTTGTTTATACTGAAAATTTATAAATTTTGAGTTAACCTCCTTTACGCTGGCAATTTTTACGCTAGCAATTTTTATTGATAAGTACAAGCATTAACGTCGGCAGAACAATGGAGCAATAATTGCTGACTATATTGCTGGAGAACACGTGAAATGGCTTTGCCATAAACAAACGTACAGAGAAATGAAATGTCAGATAAATGACAACTCATTTTACAGCAGATTGCTAAGCAATAATTGCTCAAGCAATAAGAAGAGCAATCATTGCGCAATAGATTGCCACTCATGGCAATATGCGGTCTATACGTCGCAAATTTTATGGAGCAATCAAATTTGACGTTTGCCGCAATAAATATTGCTACGTGGAGACCCGGGGTTAGAGGAACCAGTGCGATATGAAATTATAGACAAATAACATTCGTCTTTTTCCTGAATTAAAATATGCGTTAAGAGTACAAAATTTGGCTTAGATATTTCTAATATTCATAAAGTATTAAAAACGAATAAAATTGTAATAGCTCTCGAAAGCCTATTCTTTTGGAAGACCTTTAAAGA